>JAAECE010000004.1:0-1200000 GCA_010203745.1 Mucor lusitanicus | reverse complement strand
GTCCAAGAACAGCGTCAGAAAGCCTTCACTAGTAGAAAGAAGCGTGAAGCACCCAACGACATGTCCCCTAAACAAAAAACCATGATCCAGTTCATTGATCATATTACAGAGTAACGTATCCAAATGCCTTTGCCGCACGAATTGCTCACTGAATACTCAATTGCCGTCTATAGTGTCGATCAAAAGCATCTCTTGTGGAGCAAGGCTGTCGACGAATCCATTGGAATCGATACAGTGATAGAGCGCGTGTACAAGCTCAAGTACAAGGATTTCGCTTCACTCAAGGTACTTATTCTACCCCCTCGATACAGCTTGACAAATGACACTCACCAAAGCAACATGTTAGGCTGATTTGGATAAAGTCTTTTCATCGTGCATTCACACTGTCAAGAAATCAATCCCTGAACTAGACGCGTTCAAGAAGCTGTACACATACACCAGCCATAGTCTCACACTGGAAGCATCTCGACTTGAAGAAGAAATAGAGGAAAACGAGCACATTGTTGAATTCATCTCCTTGTTCAGACCTACCAATGATGGATACGCCTTTACAGACATGATTGCTAGAGATCCAGCTGCTACACCCATTACTAATTACCGTAAGTGAATGGAAGGAGTGGTCAGTGAATGGAAGCATGGATTCATCAATGTCTCTTCTTTAGCACACAACATTCATGAATTGATTGTTCATAAGGCTCAATCAGCAGCAGCAAATGAAGTGCCCTTGATGAAGGACGTTGTTGCTCCACCACCCGCCTATTATTCGAAAATCGTTCGACATGAAGATAAGCCCATTGTACCTAGTAAGTGATTATTGCCTCAAGCAATGATGGGAGACTGACCATATTTGCCTAGTCAATTGGCTTGATTTTGGCGCATTCTCCAGTTTTGCACCAGCTTCTGATTCAAACAATGCAAATGCGACATACGAGAACACATACATGGGCCGTTCAGCGAAACGGTTCAAGAAATGGGAGCAAAAGCAGTTGGAAAAAGAAGACGAGACAAAGGCGCCACCAGCTGTAGAGCAAATGGACACAAATGACGAGGAACTCAATGCTTTATGGCTGGAAAAGGAAGGCTTCGACGTCAAAGCCATTGAGGAAGCCATCAACAAGGAGCCCGATAACGTTGCCGAAGAATTAGAACGAAACTGTCAATTGTTAGAGGAACTCGTAAAGTATCAGCACGCCAGATTCAGCGCAGGAAAGACAAAGTGGGATGCTGTTGAAGAAAAGGAAGTCGAGATTGGTAAGTGTTTTCTGCTGTATGATACGCATAGCACCCATCTCATACCTACATGACAGCCAAAACATTGGAGAAACACATGATGGACATGCTATCCAAGCTACCACCCAACGCAACCACCGATTCAAACCTGATAGAAAGCACCATGACTCGTCTGCCCTTGTTGGATTCATCCTATAGAGGCACATTACCGCCACACAAGATATTCTCATTCCCTACGACAGAGAGAGCCGAGAATCTACCACCTTACGCAAACATCACACCCACGTATTCCAAGGACAATTGGAGATTGGTTCGAGTGGCTCCCGTGCCACCCAAGGATATGACAGGCGAACTTCCTGTCTTCCCCTTGGTGAGCATGATTGAGCAGCAGCAGTTCAACTTTTACCAAAGAGCACCCTTCCCTGGGCAGCCACAGCCATTACCACAGCAAGTACCACCACCTCAACAAAGAGTGCCAATAGCTGCTGCTGGATCGTCATTTGCATATCAACAGCAACCACAACGCAGATAGCTACATTCTACACTTATATACAATAACATTAATGCAATAAATCGTGTTCTGTCATGACGATAGCTTGGGTGTAAACTCCATATCCATCAAAGGCACATGGATCCTAATGAATGTAATTACGAATGTCTCGAAATGGGTTTATTATACTTTTTATCTTTTAGCAAAGGGGGGATTGGTGATGAAAGAACTGTTGTTGTAAACTGAAGCAATGTTGAGCAATGAATGTAAAAAAATGAATCAATGTATGTACTGTATAAAGGGGGAAAGAGAAAAAGCTGTATTATTGCTCGATTTCTTTTTCAGGGCATGATTATTCGGTATGGTATGTTGTCAATGGAAGGATATAATGGTGATATAATAGTGGGTGATGAGCAGTTGGTATGTCATTTACACCTGTTTTTGCTTTAGGTAATCCACAAGAGCTTGATTACGACGGTAGCCAGCTTTCAATGCTTCTTCGTTCTATATAAAAAAGACCTTTAGTTGTTGTGCAGCATTCCTCAATCTTCTTTATAAGATTACTACCTCGATGGTTTTCAGCCACTTGTGTTCCTATAATATACATCCATCAGAAGATTAGTATATTTGAGCACGTATATAAAGATAGACGCGCAGTACTACTTACAATGACCTGTTGAATGCTAAATCTCTTTGTTTTGTCAACCATGATCATATTGTTAATGAGATCCTTTGCTATTGAAGAAATGCCGAATGTCAGTCGTCTGTTTGATCTAATGGGCAGTGATTAAGTATTACCATCGTCGCTGATTTCCTCCCACACAGGCAAACTATAGTCCAATTTGCCAGTCTTGATCTGCTCTCTCAATCGTTGTCGGTCCTCTTCCTTGTTATCTTCTCCCACTGTGAGATAGTAGTACACATTTGTATTCAACATATGGCATGTTTTGGCACTGTCTTTCTATAACAAACCTTGAGGAAATGGCGTACTTGTAGCCAATGCAGTGAAGAGAAGCACGCCCAAGCTCCAGACATCAATTTCTTTGCCGTAACCTTTGGACTCGAGTAACTCGGGAGCAGCTGATTTGAAAGAGTTGGGTTTAATCAAGAAATCTCGGTTCATGCAGCCATGTTCGTGTTACTTTACCATACATGATGGTGCCACAGCTCGTTTCGAGGAGTCTGTTCCTTCGAATAAAGGTTGAGAGTCCAAAATCACATAGCTTGACAGTAAGTGATTTGCGATCGCACATGATGATGTTTTCCAGTTTGATGTCACGATGAACGATGCCACGCTCATGAAGAAACTGTCATTGTCGCGTCAGTCTCGTAGTACAACATTAGACAAAAAAGTATACTATATACTTACAGAGATGGCGTGTGCAATCTGGTCAAAGATAATCTTGACTTGGTATTCCTTTAAACCTATTTCAGTCGATGTGACACTGTCAAACAAGTCTCCATCCACGCCACTGATGATGCTGTATTAGTGTTGTTGTTTGCAAGACACGACAACAAGATAGACTTACTATTCCATGATAATGTACATCTTATTGTCCATATCGAACAAGCGATTCACCTGGATGATACAGGGCTACAGAACACATACACACAGCATGTCAGCGAGGAGGAACAGCAGGCACAGAAACGATTCGCGGCAGCACTTACATGGACGGGAAAAGATAGACATACACCTATTTCGCGCAAAAGGGATTCTCTTGCCTTTGGCTTATGAAACAGGGCATTTTTGTAAATCACCTTCATGGCGACTATCTTGTTTGTCTTCTTGCACTGGGCCGAATAGACTTGTCCAAAGGAGCCTGATCCAATCTTCTTGCCAGTCAAGAAGAGATCGTTGATGGACTCGGCAAAGGTAGTAGCCCAGTCTGGATTTCGGATAAAGGTGAACGATGGGTTTTCTAACATTGAATGTCATCAGCATCTTTGCTTATATCAGGTAGAACAAATGAACAGAACGAACGCACCTTTGGTATCCTTGTACTTTTCTGGATCAAAGAAGCGGATCTCGTCTTCAGCAGACAGCTGCACTGTGGGGATAAGCATGCGTTTCGAGTTGACCCAGATCCCATTGGAGCTACAATAAGCCAAAATAAGATTTCCGTTTGTTTGTTGTTGTTACTGTTGTTGTTATTACCTTCGATCTGAAAGATAGACGGCCACTTGATGAATGCCCTTTTCGTTTTGTGATTTCTACAGTGTCAAATGTGCAGAGCGTTGTTAGATTTCAGCGTTTTTTTATGCAGCAGTATCAAAATCAAATCACGCTCTCTGGCTATTTACTTACCACACCGTAAATAAATGCGTGATCTTTCTCGGCGTCCTTGTGCGTGATTCTGAGAGCAAGAGGAGGAGGAGGTCCATCAGCACACTTATCAAATCAGCCAAGTGTCTTTATACGTTACCTTATGGCAGAGTCTGGATCGCCTCCAATGGAATACCCGGCTGGTTCATTGGTCTTTCGATCCTCCACATGCCTAATCAATAGGAACGGTTCCGCCTTGTTTTGAACAAGAAAGCCCCAGGCTCTACTGTTTTTCTCTGTAAACTTGTAGTGGCCAGAAGCGTCTTTTGTCATGACACACGTATTTGGGAGCATCAAGCCTGGATCCCTTGAACGGGACCGTGTGCCATAAGCAGCTCCTCCCCCACCACGAACACCTGCCAGATGGTAGTTTTGAACGGCAGAACTGCTTCTTCTGCTGAGACCTTTGCCATCAATGTAGGACTTGACCTTTTTAGATCCTTGCAATGGTAGGTTGAAGTGGCTAGAACCGCTTCGTAGTCTTGTGTTTTGCAGTATTTTCATGTGTGCTATTTGATAGTGAAAGGAGGAAAGAAAAGAGAAGAAAGAAAAGTGGCGAACCCGAAAAAGGGACCTGATACCAAAGCTTTCTCTCTGTCAAAAATGAGTGTTGCACACCGACAAGCAAGAGTGTCAAAATTTGAAATATTCTCACCAATAGGGGGTATCTTTTTTCTTTCTTTTTTATTTAATATTTGAATATACAAAGCAATCAAAGGTATCTTTATGTGTGTTGGTTCAACAAAGCTTGTCGATTTATCCTGGCTATCAAAGCTCTCTAGGCAAGGCATTTCGCCCAATGTTGACTGTCCTGAAGAAAGCTCGATCCATCCGTATGGAAAAATTTGCAAGCGCCGACTCACATTTTGTTTGTTTGGTCCTACCGTAGTAGCTGGTAGCAGCATCGACCCTCTTTTTTTCCTTCACATACTACTACAACACCATGTTGAAACTGCAATCTGCCTCTCTGCTATGGAAAGACCTTCACATCTCACCGCATGAGCTTCGACTAAACACCCTTCGCTGCGGACAGTCATTTCGATGGAAGCAACTGAATGAAAACTGGTACGAGCGAGCATGATGTAATGTTGAAAGGTTGCTTACACACACACTTTTGTACTTAGGGTGTCTGTCTTGAATGGCAAGCTGGTGGTGCTGAAAGAGACTCGTAAGTGTTGGTTGAGGGCAATCAGTGCATTGGACACATGCTGATACACAGAATACCACAGCCACCACCATCTTGTACGGCTATGATCAGGTGCTGAATCCAGGAGCAGTAACAGACATCAGAGACTACTTTCAATTGGACAGAGTGTCGCTTCGAGATTGCTACCAACGATGGTCCAAGATTGACCCCAACTTTGCAAAAAAGTCTGCCAATTTCCAAGGCATCCGCATGCTACGACAAGATCCCTGGGAGAACCTGATCTCGTTCATTTGCAGCAGCAACAACAACATCAGCCGCATCTCACAAATGGTAGGCTTTAGGAACACTGCTTGCATTGTTGTCTGTGTACAAATCCGCTTATATGACAAATTTAGGTAAACAAAATGTGTGTTCGATTCGGCAAGAAGGCAGCCATTTTGGATGACACCGAGTTTTATGAATTTCCTACTTTGGACGAGATCACAGCAGGTGACAACAAGGTAGAATCCATATTGAGAGAGTTGGGGTTTGGATACAGAGCGAAATACATTGCCAACACATGCGCCAAGATCAAGGCAGATCACCCGGATCTCAAGGAGAAATGGCTGCACACGCTGCGAGAGATGCCCTACCACGAAGCCAAATCGTCATTGATGACTCTGCAAGGTGTGGGTCCCAAGGTGGCTGACTGTGTGGTAAAGAGTTACAGGTTGGGCATGTTTCATTTATTTACTTATCAGTTGATTCACAGTGTCTCATGTCGTTGGATCAAACCGAGTCCATACCCGTCGACACGCATGTCTGGCAAATCGCACTACGGGACTATGGCTTCAGCAGCAAGAAAAAGGGCAAGACACTGGACAGCAAGCTCTACCTCCAAGTGGGAGATCATTTTAGAACACTGTTTGGCGAGTACAGTGGATGGGCTCATTCTGTAGGCAATCAACGTGCTTTATCGACCCAAATGGATGCTAATGGAACGATTTTAATTTACAGGTTTTATTTACGGCTGACTTGAAAAGCTTTGAAATGGTGAATGAGAGCAAGAAGCGAAAGGTGGTGGTCGTGGAGAAGAAGCAAGAGATTATCGTGGCGTCCAAACGGGCCAAGAGCGAGTGATAGTATAGTAATTTTACGGTATTAGATTAGTAGGGTAGTAGTAGTAGTAATAAAGTAGGTATGCGTGTGATTTTTTCTTTGCAAATCAGATTGTTAGGCTCGACGATAACCAGATTGAGAACTGTTGCTCAGTTGCCTAGAAAGTTTGCTGGTGTAATGCTTGAGCAGTTCCTTGACTACAGAGAGCAGGTTAGATTTGGAACACGATGCAAAGCACTCGATCCGCCCACTTACCATGCTCAGAGCTGCTGTTTCGTCTATGGAGTGGTCTCTCGAGCGCCTTTTGTTTATTTCCGTAACAGTACACAGCAGGAGGAGCAGTCGAAAAGGAAACCGTGTTGCCATTTGCTCGCTGCTTTACGCAAGGCACCACTTGGTAGGGCTCAGGACCTTGGTTTTTGCTTTGATACCACGTATCGAGGGCAGGGATGTTGTCGTAGATGGAGGTCATGTTGTCAGGGGAACGAGTGAGAGAGAGAATGGAGAGCAAAAAGGAAATCTTGGCCCTCTTTTTATACTAATTTCTTGATCCACTGGATGTACCACACACCGCAAGGAAAAAAAGTCTTCTTGACCACATTTGGAATATGTCCCAACCAATCAGCGCCATCGAATGTCGTACCTAGATGCTATAGGGCGTTTTCTGTTGTCAATCATGGAAAGAAGGAAAAAGGGAAACGAGGTCTTATCATGCACAGACATTTGACACATTTCACGCTGGAAAAATGGAAACAAGATGATCTACATTTCTTGCGCTCTCTCTCCCAATGTCCACCATGCAATGATCAAGCAGCAATGTATAGGAGATTTCAGCAACAACAACAACAACAACATGGCATGCATAACTTGATCTCCCCCCTTCAATTTGCCTCCTTTATTATCAACTGAACAGCCCATTTTTCCCTTTTCAACGCTTCTTTCTCTCTCTCTTTCTTCTCTTCTCTTTCTCTACAGAACACACACAGATTCAAATGATGAACGGTAACAACTTTAAATGAAAAAACACACTTGGCATCAGATCATTCAATGTCTTTTTTTCTTTTTTCTCAGATCAAGTTTCCACGCCATCTGCGAGTGGAGTAAGTTTCTGACTCTTGGGTTACCCAGCTGAAAAATTTCCTTATCTAACCCATACATTTAGATTACAGTCATTCGTAAAAAGTTGCAAGGCTACGTTGGTTTTGCAAATTTACCAAACCAAGTTCATAGAAAGTCGGTGAAAACGGGCTTCCAGTTCACTTGCATGGTAGTCGGTAAGTTGCACACATCGCCATGATCCACACACACGCATTCATTCCAACCCTCTTGAAGGCGAATCTGGCCTTGGAAAGTCTACATTGGTCAACACGCTGTTTAACACCCAGCTGTATCCGCCCAAGGAGATTGCGGAATTAACAGCAGAGGTGCCCCAGACAGTCGAAATCAAATCGACCACTGCCGATATCGAGGAGAACGGCGTCAAGCTCAAGCTGACGGTCGTGGACACACCTGGCTTTGGCGACTTTGTCAACAACGAAGAGAGGTAAGTCGGGATGAGGGAAATGCTGTCCATCCACGCTGACATGATTGCTGCCCCTCCCCCCAGCTGGAAGCCCATCTTGGACGACATTGAGTCTCGCTGCGATGCCTATCTTGAGCAAGAGAACAGAGTCAACCGCAGAAAGATGACTGATAACCGCATCCATGCCTGTCTCTACTTTATTGCTCCTACAGGTCATGCGTACGTGTGTATATACATGTTCTCCCTAGAATCCCCTTTTGACTAACCATCCCACATCTTTTTTTAAAGTTTGAAACCTGTAGATATTGAATTCATGCGTCGTCTTCATACCCGCGTTAACCTGATTCCCATCATTGCCAAAGCAGACACCATGACGGAGGAGGAGGTCGTTGCCTTCAAGGAACGCATCCTGGCCGACATCAACTACCACCAGATCCAAATCTACCAGGCGCCCGTCTACGAATACGACGACATGGAGACCATTGCTGAAAACAGCGAAATCATGTCCAAGATTCCGTTTGCCGTGGTCGGCTCAGACAAGGAATTCGATGTCGAGGGACGCCGTGTGCGTGGCAGAATGTATCCATGGGGCATCATTGAGGTGGATAACGAGGATCATTGTGATTTCGTAAAGCTCCGACAAATGCTGATCCGGTAAGGTCATTTAGGAGAATTCTCTCTCCTTAACTGCTGTGTGCACACACAAAATGGCTTACATGCTGTTGTTAGTACGCATATGGAAGAGCTCAAGGAATACACAAACGACGTCTTGTATGAGAATTACCGTACAGAGAAACTGACAGCCATGGGCATCCAACAAGATCCATCCGTGTTCAAGGAAGTCAAGTAAGTATCTGCCCCTTAACTTGAGACATCTCTACATTCCTGGCACATACACTCACACATTATTAGTCCCACGCAAAAGATGGAGGAAGAGAGATTGGCTCATGAACAGAAACTAGCCAAGATGGAATCAGAAATGCGAGCTGTATTCCAAGCCAAGGTCACTGAAAAAGAGGCAAAATTGAAGCATTCTGAAGCAGAGGTAAATGAGTAACATGGTATCTATTTTATTTCATTCTAAAATTATGCGGTATCTTGTATAGTTGTATGCACGCCACAAAGAGATGAAGGATGCCCTCGATAAGCAGCGCTCTGAACTAGAGGAGAGAAAACGTCGTTTGGAATCAGGTAGACCCATTACACCCGAAAAGGTCAAAAAGAAGGGATTCTCTTTCAACAAGTAAAAAAAAAGAGCTACATATAGTACAGAATCACATACCACCACCACCTCTTTCTAAATGCTAATAAAGCGTTCCTTCTTGATGTCATGTCAGTGTGGATGTGTTGTTGTTGGGATTTTGTGTGATGGTTGATTTGATGGATTTATCCAGCTTTTTCAGTGAGCGATCCAGTTGTCTCACTTGAGCCATCAGATCATCATAGGCTCTGCATATTTCCTTGTCGATTTCGTCCCATTCCGCAGAAGGATATATTAAAAAGGCATTTTTCAGTGATGTGTATACAATTTCCATAGACGCACGATCTGTTTGCAGGTCATCCAGATGCTGCTGTATTTCTTCGAGGGCTTCGTATTGAGATTGGACACTGTTTGGTGTGGTGGAGGAGGAGGAGGAGGAGGAGTTGCGCTTAGGGCCCATTATGTAATATATTACTGCTGCTACTGCAAAAAAAAAGGGGAAATATGTGATTGTAGTATATATAGACAAGAAGAAGAGAAGAGAGGAAGGAAAAAAGATAGAAACTAGACCCTTTATATATTCATTTGGACAATCAAGACAAGATATTCGACAGATTTCCATTGTAACCTCATATATTGGCAGGTCTTCAATCACTGTACAAATGAGCGATTCTGTTTCCTTTCCTAAATAATACATTTAGCCGTATACATGATTTTTTGCAATGGCCATCGAATTGCTCATGTAACACATGGAACATCTTTTATAGTCAAGTTCCGGACTCTGTTTTCCTTTTAGTTTTCTACAACGAACTTCTGAAGAGAGAGTTTTGTGATGGAAGCAACAAGGAAGCATCAGGAGGAGGACGATCAGCAGGCGATGATGGTCATCGTGATGAGAGCGCGCGCTCCTCCATGTACGGCGTAGTACTCCCAGGACCAATCAGACAGTGATCGAGAATGGCGTATAATACCGTATACGGCGCGTATTCCTGATTTATATCGATGTACTGATTCAAACAATGGGCGATTCGCGATCTTTTCCTGTTCTCTTTCAAGATGTCATCAGCCGATACAGACCTGCCAGCACTTGTCGATGAAGAAGTACGTACAGATGTGCTCGACTACTTTCCAGTGATTACAAATAAGAGTATAATAGCAAGCGTAAGGGTGATAAAGACCTATGACTAATAGACATCATCATTAGAAATCTATTATCAACTCCTTACTCAACACATCAACTATTACGACCACGACGCTCAACAACAACGTCAACCGTTTCAAGATGACACTTTTTCCTTAAACGAGTCTAGTGTGGAATGGCGTGTACCTCTTACCGTGCAGAAACGGCTCGACATGATGAACACTGATTGGAACAAACCGCCCTCGACGTTACATGAAATACCCAATATATTATACTTGCAAGACCTGTCTTTATTTATAGACGCCTCAACAAAGCTATCCAGATTGCTGTATCGTGCCAAAATCGACTCGTCCGCATGGCATTGGCAAGAGAAATCAAAGTGCTTTCCGTTGATTGAAACAACAGAGAAGCATCTGGTTTTTAGTCATCCACAACACGAACGCCAAGCCTACGCAGCAGACAAGACAAGAAAAGCAACTTATTCGCACCGTAGCGTCCGAAAACTAGCTTTATTTGATGCCACTGCCAGAGAAAGCAGCATAAATGTTCCATACAACAACCCCACACCACCTGATTATGGAAAAGAGGTAGCCACTAGTACGGCAACAACACCACCTATGCAAGCGGCTACTGCTGCGGAAACAACTTCATATGGCAAAAGCCAGAATAATCAAGTATTCTTCTATCGCCCGCCCGGAAGCAGTTTCCATCCACATCAAGAAATCGATGATTTCATAAAACAGAAAAAGCAAGTGATGAGCCGAAATATGCTGAAACAAAAGCACCACCACTACTACTAGCTTGTATATATTATGAGTGCATTTTATTATCGATAGTTGCTAATAAAGACCTTAACCCATTTTCGTTGACGCAATGTTCTAATGGAGAGAATTGAGTAACTATAGTACGGCCCATGTGTCTGTGTTTACCTTGACAATCCCATAATACTTTTGACCACAGTTCATTCATACTAAACACATTTCGATTGCCCAGGATGATCAAATGGCGCTTTGCACGCGTCAAGGCTACATTCACACGAGGTTGATTATCCATAAACTGACTCTCACTCGATCGTACGGTAGACAGTATAATGACATCCTTTTCGCCGCCCTGGAATGCATCAACGGTGGATATCTGGACACTCTTCATGTCTGCTGCAGTATCCGAGGCTGTATTCGTACCGAGATGCTCAGACAGTTTATCCGCTTGCTCTTTATCTAATAGCCATGGCTCGAGTCAGCAAGAAAAGGGTCATTGAAAGGCCTTGCGTGGGCTACTTACATAAGGAAATAACGCCAAGATCTTTGGATGCAATGTCAAATGAAAGCAGGGTTTGTAATATGTGTGAGGCAATAGCAATCTCTTTATCGTTCCAATAGGAATTGCTTCTCATTGATTTTTGTTCCTAATAGTAATATCATGAGTCTGTATACCGTACAAGCATCCAAAAACAACAACAACACGGCTAAACTCTTCTGAAACTCACCATGCCTCCTACATCCACAAACAGCAATGTCGGAAGCCCCTCCATCAACGGCTTTCTATCTTGATCTGTAACGCCATTGATCAGTCTCCTCTCGTAAAACAAAGTGTTACTAATGCCAGAAATGCGAGGGTGGCACTATAGGATGAACACGAGAATGAGTTACAAACGTGCCCTACCATATAAAGTCTAAACCCGATGAACCGGGCAACACACAACTTACTCTGTATTGTGTTCGCAGCATGACAGACTAAAAAAATGTGATCATATAGTAAGTAAGGTACACACATTTGACGTAATCGCTGTCTTTTTACCTCATGTCCTAATTCAATCATACGGTTAAACAAGGTCTTGTCCAGCCCTTTTCCCACTTTTCCATCTTGGGCATTTGTGGCGAGTGTAGGCGGTAACTGCAAAGGATCGCCAATCAGGATCAAGCGATGGCACGAAAATCTTGCTAAAGGCACGAGCGTCAATGGTTCCATCAACTGGGATGCTTCGTCGACCAACACAAGAGGAAACTTCATGCCAGCAAAGACGTCAAACGTGGAGGACATGAAGGTGGTGCCAATCACATTGACATTTTGCAGTTGGTTTGCGTTCTCGGCTTTACGGAAATGCTGGATGGCGGTGGAAATGTGGTCAGTGTCTTCTTCAGAGTTGAGTGGATCGTCTAGCATTTGTTCCAGTTCCTTTAGTTCTGCAAGTAAAAGATGAGTACACACATACACACAATCACTGAATAGTACACACGCTATATGTCACATTACCTTCGTTACTCGATACTCTGGCTTTAGACGTATATGGCAACAGGTTCTTGGCAATCTTCTTCATGCTGCCAATACGAATAAATTGGTCGAATCCAAGCTTCAATAAGGTCTGTAAGATGCGATCCACAGCGACGTTCTGTTGCGTTTTGATGAGATACACACATTTCCTTCCGCTATCTTTAAACAGACTCGCTTACCGTCATGGAAGATACGAGAATCTTGAACTCAATCGCATCATCAGGCTCTCTGCGCGCAGTTGCGGTATCAATCACGTCTTGAATAAACATGATGATCACAGCTGCAAGGAAACTTTTGCCGGATCCGTATACACCATGAACCAGCACCACCGGATTCTCTGGCGTTTCGTTCCAACCAGGGCATGTAATGACAGATCTCGCTACTTGCCGCAAGACACTGCAATGATGCACTTGATGAGAACAAGGCACTCGATACCCGACTCACTCAATACCACCTACCTCTCTTGGTCTTGGTTCAAACGGTACAAGGCAATGTATTCCTCCAACTTGGCTTCTACATTGATATTGTCTTGACGTGTCAACTTTATACAGTTCAATGTAGGCAGAGGCACCACCATCTTCTTTTTGCTCTTTCTACCGTCATCATGCGTCAACAAATACGGCAGCAGGGGCAGCTGGTCCAACTTGTCATCCAAGGTATCCAGCATCATGCACTCTTGACTTGCCGAGATGGTTCGAATCGCATACACCATATGCTTACTTTCCTGCAACACTTTGGCGGCGACACGCGCATCCCGCGACGACATGCAATCCACCTCCAACGCACCGTCAGAAAAGGGGCCATAATACGTGCTTCTGGCAAGGAACGTTTGGCTGGATTCAAAGGTAGGCACTCTGGAGATGGCCCATAAATCGTCCCTGTTGTATTTGCTGTAATGCTCTCGACTGCTGCCTTTGATCATCAATCGAAATCGCTTGTCGCTGTACCGTAAATCGCCCTTCAGCTCGCACTCTACGTAGATGCCAATGCCCTTGGATCGAAGCACACGCTCCAGATCTGCACCGCGTTTGTTTTTACCAAATTTTTCGTACATGGCGTAAAAGAACATGCCAAAGTTGAGTAGTAAAACCTGTGTTGGTGCCATGTTGGATCAGTTACCGAATGCAAAAAAATGTGCGAATGGAAACTTACATCCAGGTGCTCGTGAATGATCTTTCTAAACGTCTCCTTGTATAATGTGGGGTTGCTAAACTTGATAGGCACTACTTTGGAGCGCTTGGGGTAGTTTTTGGATTTGATGATGGATAGCGCTTTCTTGCTGTTGGGGAACTGCAGGACGAGAGAGGTATAGCTACTCGACATGTTAGTATGGAATGGCACAGAATGCACTGTATCTACTTACTTTCCCTCGGTGAATGGGCTCTTGAAGGGCTTTGTCGTGCTGGATTCTCCATTACTCTCTCGATCAGTGGAGGAGGGAAGAGGTACGGACGATGTTGAGGGTGTATTACTACTGCTCGATGCCTCGGCATTGTCGTTGGCAATAGTCGATGCTTTTGTAAATGATGAGGATGGCGGTGTTGCAGGAGGTCTATGGAGGTTGGTGGGTGGGGTATAGGAAGATGTGCTTGGCGTAGGTAGATTTACTTGGTGAAGGGGTGTAGATGTCTTTTTAGATAATCCCACTCGCACTCTCTTTTTGGCAGGTAGTGCAGATAAAGTAGATGGTGATACAGGTGCTGTAGGTGGCTCTACATGGTGTGGTGCTTCATTTTGTACGGGAGGGACAAAACGGGGTATATTAGGCTGTTGCACTGGAGGTTGCTGAGCTAAAGGATCTGATTGTAATGGCTCGACTGGCTCTGGATCAACATGAAGTGCTGCTGTCTGTACAAATGATTGATCCGACTGTTCTAATGGCGGCACTGATCTGGTCGATGGCTCTGGATCAGACATCGCCATCAGGGCATCCTCCTCCTCCTCCATCTCTTCTGGATCTGGTTTAATGACTCTCTTTTTAGGGATGATAGATGGTGGTTTGTATTTGGAGACTCGCATAGGCTGTGGGTTGTATCGAGTTGGAATGGCAGTGGTTGGTGCAGCTGTGGATGTGGATGGCGATGGTGTATGCTGCTGAGGTGGTGGATCAGGAAGATGTCTCGCTGGCATAGCATTGGGCTGTCTATGCACTGGGATGGTTTGTTGCTGTGGGTTATTGGCCACTTCGGTGGCTTCAAACGACTCAATGGTTACGATATGGCTATCAAAGTCAATCTCATCACCCACATTGGGGACGCCTCCCTTGTGGAACTTTCTATCATGTGCAATCCAGCGTGAGATGATGTAAGCGCAGTGGCGTGCGATGTGGAATCGTACCTGTCTATGTTGTAGCCTTTTTCATCTGTCAGTGTCAGCTATTAGATGAATTGTTAGCCGAGAAAAGGTACATGTATTGCACAGATGGTCTACTCACCCTCTTGTTGAAACTGTGGTACTTCATCGTTCCTACAAAAAGGCGCACATCATGAATAACACATTGCAAATCGACAAGCCAGCGACATGCCTACCATCTTGCCATGTCTTGAACTTTTTGGTCTTTTGAGCCGTAAACAACACAACAAAGCTACTAATTGTGTCTTCTGACATGTGGATGGTATTTGAGAAAAAAGAGAGAAAGAGTTTCGCAGCATGTTACTACTGCATCTTATTGTTGCATTTACAACAAGGACTGTTTTTTCTGTTTAAAGCAGATTTTTGATTGCTTCCAGAACGCGCACATAATAGGGAGTAGTAGCGCAAAACTAGTCTGCCTCGCTTTTTCTTCACCTAAACGCCATTTTTTTAAACAAAGAAAACAAAAATGACACTGAAGCGTTTGCCAACCCCTAGAACCAGGATGCTTTCGGTTCACCGTATCAAAGGTAGGGCTAGACATTGGCTTGATGGCCAGCATGGCACTAATGGCCCTCTTTTTGCTTGATCGCATCTATAGAGATGATATCCAAAGGCGATATCGAGCTGGTAAGGTGGCATAAACAGCCCGTTCACTGCAGTGGTACTGACTGTTGCTCATTAGGATGCACCCTATCAGAGAGAAATCATCTGGGAGAGTAACAAGATGAGTGAATTGATTGATTCCATCATCAACAACTACTACATACCGCCATTGCTCTTTGCCGTGCGTCGAATCAGAGGTCGAGATGTCCGCATTGTCATTGATGGCAAACAACGATTGACTTCAGCAAGAAGGTAAGTGGATTGTCTGGAGCAGTGGGATCTATTCTCAAGGTGGAAATTCGATAGATTTCTTAAGAACCTACTCCCTTACGTTGACGCCTCCTCTGGAACGCCTGTGGAAAAATACTACATTGAGCGCTTGGATCAAGATAAAGATAGTCCATATGAGCAGCTCTTGAGAGGTAAGAATCATAATGAATGAAATGTAGCATTATGGCAGCACGTACTGATTCTTATGACAGAAAAACAAAAGGAGCCACCACAACATTTCATTACAAAAGAAGAGTTTGACATCTTCAACAGATTTGAATTCGTGTGCGGTAAGTGTAATAAAGCATCACACCTGCGTTTGGCCCAATCATTCATATGACCGTCTATAGTGGAGTACATGGATATCAGCGAAGATGATGAGGTAAGTAGGCAAACATGCCATATGAACAAGTGAAAAGCTCACCATGTGTGCCATTAGTTTGAGATGTTTTCTCGTGTACAACTGGGTGTGGCCATCACATCAGCCGAAAAGCTGAAGGCTACCAACTCAAGAGTTGCAGAAATATGTAGAAAATTGGCAGACGAATATCAGGTCATTTCGACGGTTCTACAACGCAAAGGGCCTGCTGCATTGTTCCAGCTCATTGCTCATCTCATGCTCACCATGAAGAACGGACCAGACATGTTTGCTAGTGGCAAAGCACTGCAAGACTTTGTGCACAGTGATGAAGCACCATCTCAAGCCTTAGTTGAAGATGTGAGAACTGTGCTCGATAAGATCAAGAGCATCACAAGCGACAGCGAACTGAAAAAGTCTATGGTCAACACCCAAATAACTGTGAGCAGCAAGAACTCTGTCAAGGCAATTGAATTCATCCTTTTTGGGATGTATATCTCTCTGGTAAAACGAAACAGAAGCGCAATGAGCTTTGCGGATGACTTTAAGGCATTAAGACAACACTTGCTGGATACAAGAGAAGGAAGAGCCTACCTAGGCAAGGAGGCATTCCTAGATGCAATGAAATGGGTCAATAAGCGACTCATAAAGGACAACCTTGTGCGGGCCCCCGTCCAGCAAGTGCATACAATATCGGATGATGATGATGACGATGATTACGACGAGCTGAAAGAGGAAGATGCCACAACCACGATACCCAACAATCCCCACTTTACCAACTACAATCAAACGCCCACACCGCAAGTCTTGAACCCTTCTACCAAGAGACGAAGAGATAGTGGATCTGTGGCAGTCGCTAAACGTGGAGGCAAATTGCCCGCTGGCCTAACTCGACAAAGAGCTGCATAAATGGATGAAAAAAACACTCGTACACACATACACACACTCACACACTTTATAACGAACAATACGGAATTATCATCAGCAAAAAAAAAGTAGCCGGCAGTCTTCCTATAAATATCAACAATGTACATACATAACAGCAATTAGTTTTTTCATATCGCTTTTAAATAAAATACACCTCCCCAGTTCAAAAACTTTGAGAAAATGCGTACAAGTATCAGCGTGTTCAAGACACTTTTATTGCCTTAAAAGGAGAATTTGCTTATACTACATTACATTAACTCAGGCGAACGAGTATATTATCAACTAGTGCAAAAATTGCATACTAAAAACAAAATAAAAGAATTCATGTAAAGCAATACAGCTCTTTGATTATTAATTCCTTTCTCAAAGACCTCAAAGAGCAACATTTGTCATCACAATGGGGTTGGCCATTGAATTTGCCACCAACAAACAGCAACAGCAGCAGCAGCAGATCAAAAATTCGTTCAAACTCAGTTTTGAATTTTTGTTCTAGTTTGCTCATTTTCGTGTTTTTGGGACATGGTTCGACCGTTTTCGTCATGCTTCACTATATAAAGTGTGATGTTCAACCCATACTTTCTAAGTTATTTTAGTAGTACTTTTTGAGGCGCGTCTAATGATGTTAAAAAGTTTATCTGTTTTGATTGAAAGATTTGAGTAAACCTCAAAAATCCAAATTATCTTTTTTGGCAAAAATGTCAAAATTTTGCATATAAAGGTCTCCCAAAATTGAATCAGGGAGTTGCGTTAGATTAAGAGGAACAGTTTGATCTAATATGTGCCTTAGTAAAAGTGTTCGTTTTTGCGTTCAAAAACGCGATCGTTTGATTTTTGATGAAAACCATGAGGGGTACCTCATGCTTTTTGAGAGATTTTGGGTCATGTTTTTTCGACCCCAAAAAAATTGAGCAACGGTGCCAGCAAGCTACTGCTAGTCGAGAGCAATGGTTTGGTGCTAATCTGGCGGTCTAGAACGGCTTCTATCGCGAGAAAACACGACTCAAATACATCCAAATTTCACAGCGATTTGCATATTTGTGTGTAGCTAGAGCTATGACAAGCGTGCTGTCTGCCTATCAATGCATTTCCACTGTTGCTATAGACTGAAAAAAGCATAATATTGTAGAGTTTGCACCCTTAGGAAAGCGAAAAAAGAATACGACACCACCAACAATACCTAACGATAGCCAAATCAGCAAGCTTTTTGCGTTCAGAGCGTGGGGGTAGTATGGTAAACGAGTATATTTTAAAGTATTCTGTCGCTCGAGAATAGCTAGGTCTAGATTGGTCGCGCTGCAGGTTTGATATCAAACTTTACCATGCACTGACTACTGGGTTATGACAGAATGATATCGAGGGAGCTGTTTTGTAAGAGGATTTGGGATAAGTTAGAACATATGTGTAGCATAATAGCATGGCATTATTGATGCGATCAGGACAAAACCAAGAAGGAAGGCTCTATAAATGACAATGACCTTACGCATTGATCCATTGTATGTGCTCTATAAATATCAAATCCTGTCAATAGATATCGTGAACCCGAGTGAATGTTTACTTTGCGAAATGGACAATCATTTCAATGTTTTGTCCCCCACAAATGCACATTGCCATAAACCCCTATGAGTGAGCTATGAGATCAGCACAGCATCTATTAATAGCGAATCTTATTGACATGAAAATACATTGCATGCATGTCCCTTATAATAATTCATGATGCCTTAAATAGATCAAGCGGTATATCTAGATTTACCAGGAGTAGGTTGCGTTTTCAAAAAATAAATCAAAAAAAGGGGTCGCATTCGCGTAATTATAGATTGCATTCATGTATTTTTACATATTTGTTACATTTGTGGATCGCATATTAATAGATACATGAACCCTGGATCTGCAAAATGAAAACCCCATATTTGGCATTTTGCTCCGTAATTCTGATGGCTGTGAGCTGCAGTGACATCAAACTCGCCTAGATGAATGAATTTCAGTAGAAAAGTATATGGAGGAGAACAATGGGGTTTCATTCCTATGTTCAACCAAAATCATGACGAAAGTTGCGCATTTTGGTAAGCGCCAATTCCACCCTGAGGGATTTAATGTGTTCCTGAATTCTTATTTTACTTTTCACGTCTCAGAGCAGCGGTATTAGGATGCAAATCATCAGTTCAAGAAGAAAGATGTATACACAACTGCTTCTTATTACGGTATTTTTGGTAACAAAAGGCACATTTGCAATAGCCTAATGCGGATTCGGCATGTCACAAGCGAGTTCAGTACACAAAATGGTGTCTCGATATACAGAATACTCACGCAAAAGGCAACTTGCCGTGGCCTGTGAGTAAATCTTTTTTGATAGACATTAAATGTGTACTCTATCCATAATAACTTAGTCATCGTGTGTAATTGTATGTAGCAATGTGTGATCTAAATATAAAGGTCAACGGAAATGCCTGAAAAAGTAAAATGTGCATTACATTACACACAATTCTTACATGTCAGCATTCAATGCTTGTAAAAATTGCGGATTTTCATATTTGTGGCAATACAGAAATGTGAGTGTGTATCTGTACAGCAAGCTTCGTACCTCGACATCTAATACACATGAGATTATTTAGCAACATGTCGACTCAAACGATGTAATAGACAAGGCTCTAGACACGGAATGATATTAAATGCGATGTGCGGATTTAAAACAATAGCGTCTAGTAATGTGATGCAGTCGTGAGTTGCTAACATAAATGAGTGCCATCTTATTACCTGGATTGGCTATTCGAAACCATGCGCCTCACTCAGACTCGAAGCGATCATTTGCCCTGGTGTAAACCCGAGAGATTAAGATGCATGATTCTTGGCATCAAGATCAAGGAACGGATCGAATCTGATTTGTCCATGCTCAGGATGCTTTTATTTTTGCATGCATTCACAAGCAGACGACATGCTTTATTTTTAGACTTGTAGTACAATGTGTCTTGGAGATATCGGAAATGACGGCTTGTTGACTAATTTAGACGACTTGATTCAAAAAGAATGGCGTTTCAAGCAGCAGCTTTATTAGAGTCAATATATGTGTAGTACGCATGTCGTAGTGGCTGACCATTAAATTATACACCGTATATGCGACTAACCCATTATGTACAGATCCAAAATTCCTTGTGGCCACAATGACATTTATCCCTGAGCCGTGCAGTGGCCCGATTCTTTTAGTCTAGTGGTAACTGCAATTGATGCTGCAGTCTAAATTCTCGGTATAAATTGAAAATGACGTTGTATGCCAACATGCCACTGGGCCTTTTGTCAAGACGAAGGCGGCCCCAACGCAAAGCATGCTGACTGTTGTGCGACGCTTATAGCGTACTGGCTTGTTTGAAGACGCATTTACCAGTGGCGCATAAGTAATGTGATGTAGATGTTTTAGATCAAGACAAGAGAGAGATGGTGGCAAAAATAGCTCTTGGATTCCTAGATGCATGTCCTGGTCGCCATGCAAGCCATTTTGCCGAGAATTAAGAATCTCGTACAACAGATCACAAGAGTGCAAATCACCAAATTCGGCATCGCCCGACAGCCCTTCATTGGTTCCAAGAGTTTGTTTCAAAGTAATAAGAGAAAATGCTACTGTACCATGTCGCACAATGACAAAACGAGCGTCATGATTTCATTTTACACGCAGGTTGTAATCAGCATGCAGAGCTAGATACTTACAGACGCCTTTCGTTTTGTCGGCAAAATGTTTAGTTTCATGATATCATTTGTAGACATTGATCCATACAGTGGCGCCGAGTATGGCTTATCGACTACTATACCGGTTACGGGCGTGGCTTTTAGGATGTGATGTATGCATGCCAATCGCTTTGAATAGAAAAAACCGTTCGATAATTTCTATTCAGAGGACCCCGGATCCACTGTAACTTGTTGAACGTTGATGCCCATTTCGACACATCTTTATGCAAATGCAGACTGCAATGACTATAGCACGTTGCTAAGGGGTAATCAGTCTACTTGATAACGGATATAACCCCTTCCCTTGCAGTTACACGTTTGGCATAATATGGTCATTTTCCGGAGCTCCGTAGTTCCATGTTGTATAACAGCGAGAATTTCTAATCCGATTAAAGTTGGTTTGTACCATGTTACATGGAACAGTCAGACAATAACGATTGATAAGAATAAATATTTATTTACAGGTGATATGAGATGTATATATCGAACGAAAGTTAAGAGATGTGTGTTTCTAATGCAAATGCTGATAGTTGTGTGGCATATAAAAAGGTAAAAAGATATAAAAAAAGATTGGGCATATAATTGAGAAAGATAAAGGGTATAGCTGGCAGTAAGGGAATCATAATGGCTGGTATTCGATATGCTGCATATTTGGCGTTTGGGTCATAGAGTGGATAATTACAAATGAGTGAAAATTTTGATGAGCGAGCATCGCGGCAGTGTCAGATTATTGCATAATGAATGAGGGATATGCTAGCAAGTCTTCGCAGCCAAAGTAGTCCACGCAATTGTTGTTGGCAGGCATGAATTGGAAGGTGTTGTCAAACAAGATGGCTTGATCCTCAATGATCTGCGAGAGAGCCCAATCATCGCAATAAAACCCCGAGGTTTCCAGTGGGCACTCAGAGATCGACGAGTCTGTTGATGAGCAAGGAGATGAGATTAAGTTTAATTCATCGTAAATCAAGGGAGAGGCATATTGTGCTTGGTGCTGCTGGTGTTGAGGTTGTGCTTGGTCTGGCTCTTGCTTAACAGGTGCTAGTGCAGCGGGAACGGTTGCTGTGGGCCTCTTGGTTGATTCTGCAATTTCTTTCAATTGGGCCAGTCTTTTCTCGAGCTTAGCAATCTTGCGTTCCAAATGAGTCACTTGAAGGCCCAAATCATCGTATGCCGTCAGGAGCTCCTTTTCCATTTCACCAAGACGAGTAGCAGACTTTGACTTTTCCAGCTCTGGCTTGCTGCAGATGTAGGCATGATGAAGACTCTCGAAATGGACAGTGATGGTTGCAACATTGTCGTAGGTGAAGGCAATTTCCTTTTGCAAGCGTTCGATTTCTTGATGTGGATTTTTTTCAGCTTCAGCTGTCAAGACTGCAGAAGCAGCAGTAGCGGCAGTGGTGGTGCTGTTGCCTGTACGTGTGGTGCTGCTCAATGCTGTGCGCTTATTGACACGATATGTGGATTTGTTGGCATTTATGCGCTGGGTAGCCCACTTCAAAGGCTTATTGCTATTCTTAATTGTTGAGGAAGTCATTTTTTATGATTGAATGTGATTTGATATGATGTGATGTAGAAAAAAAAAAAAAAGGAAAACTGGGGAAAAGGTCCTTATATTTATATTTGTTTTAAAATGGGTAAAGCTAGGAGCCAAATAATCATGTACAACTGCATGTTCCCAAATTAGATTTGCCCATTATGATTGGGCCTCCTTGATTTGATATGTTGAACACAAGAAAAAACACTGCTTATGCCTCACCCCCGTCATCTCAACCAAGTATGGAATGACCCTAAATGTTGATGTCTTTTTTTAGTCATTTCTTTAATATTAAACTTTTAATAAAAATTACAATAATTGTGAGGGGGCAAAAGAGGGTTGAAATTCCTAAAATTATCTTGGACAATGTTTGCGAGAAAACGCGAACTTCTTTCGTGTGTGCGAACACAAGAATTGTGCTTCTGTGTGATGCCAAGATGGTGTGATGCCAAATATGTAGTTCGGTTATTTCGGGCGAATTTTTTTAATGTGTCGTCTTTTACCACACAACAATGACCGTGCGTTGTCTCTTTCGCTTTACAGTTGCATCCAATTTTGCTTTACCAAGACTGATCTATCCATGAATTTGGCGTTCAAATCCACCATTTTCTATTAATAACATTCTCGAGATTATTTTTAAACCGTTTCTTATTTTTAACTTGACGTAGTATTTTTAATCCCCACGTTATGATGCCCAGGATTTCAGGAACGCATTTCATCATCATTCATAGTTTAAATGCACATTGTAGCACTTTTTTTAGACTACTTGACGAACTTTCCAAAAGTAAAATGTCTTTCTGAATGTTTCCACACGTGCTGCATTCTTCCCTTGATCCCTATTTACTTTTCATCAGCTTTCCTCTTTGTTGATTGCTTGGCTTTCATTTCATTCATGATGGATGGCTGAGTTGGGTTTTTTCCCTTGATCATCGAATATAAAAAGCCAACTTTTTTCACTCTTTTCTTTTCTCTTTTCTTTCCTGCTTCTCTCTTTTTTTCTTTTCCTCTTGCTCATTTTTCACATTTCGTGCAATTTTCCTGTACATTTCTTTTTGTCGCTCAGTGTCTAAAAGCAAACAAGACGCTTCAATCAGTGATTCATGATCTATCGTTTCCGCATCTGAACAGAGCTAGCAGTTGATGCAAAGCCTAAAGAGTCGATGGGATCCCTACTGAGGCTAATGTATTGCTCAATGCCAAGCTTCAGATGCTATGGGATCATACTAGCCATGAATTAGAGCAAACATTTCCCAGCTATATTACAACAGCTATCGCCAATCTGTATCTGATGTCATGCTGAGGCCTATTTATAGAGTTGCAATATGCACGATGATGGCTGCACCAATAGGGACTGAATCGCATTGATTAAATATGGACATGTGTGCTCGGTAATATGTTACATTTTTATTTATGTATTGATCTGTTTTAAGAAGGGGAAGATGTGATATAATTGGTAGATGTCTAACTGATTTTTGTACAACGAATTTATGCTTTTGATTTACTTTTGACCTTCGAACATCTTGTGGAAGACAGGGATCAATTGTTGAGCGACAGTGAAACTGAAGATCAACTTGGGACCAACCTATTAATAAACGCATGTTAATATTAGAATCAAGAAATGCTCCCTCAATGGAATATTTTTAAACAGCATTAAAAATAAATTCCATTGACATAACCCCCCCCCCCTAAAATGTATTAATAACTTACCACCAAGATCTTGGGAGTCAAGCCCTTAAAGAAACCAGCGAAACCTTCATTCTTGACAAGATCCTTGATGATCTTGAAACCGGATTCTGGGTTTTCAAAGTTACGGTTTTGGATACGAGTCTTGACGACATCCAAAGGAGCAGCAACAGTGATAGAGGCAACAGCACCACCAATAGAAGAACAGAAGTTTTGGAAGAAGGTGGCCTTGTTGTAATCGTTCAATGAGAACAAATATTCCTTGACGAAAGCAGAACCACCAAAGAGTGCGAATGAACCAGGAGCATTACGAGCAGCGGTCCAACCAGCACCACGATAAAGACCCATTCCTTCATCCTTAACAATGGTCAAGAAACCACGTCCACGGAATGCTTCAGGGTTAGTTTGTCTCTTGATCTTCAAGACATCCAAAGGAAGCAAAGCAATTTCACCGATACCGACCAAACTACCAGCAGTGGCATGCATCATGGTCTTTCCAGTCTTCTCACCGAATGTACCGACAAACAAGTCTCTGTGGTGCTTGTTCAAGTAGTCTCTGACAAAAGGTTGACCACCAAACTTGTAGACTCTTTGGGCGACCTTGTAACCAGCAGCGAAACCAAGACCAGGGAAGAGAGAAGCATACTTCTTCATGAAGGTGGCATTAGCAGCATCCTATATCATTTTGTAATTAGAAATCAATACATCTGACATGTTACATTTTGACAAGGCATCCAGCAAGCTTCCACGCACACAAAATCAACACACACCCCCCTTGTCAAAAAAAAAAACGGCAATTTACCTTGAAGATGACCTGGTTGACAGCAGCCTTGTTTTCAGCAAATGCACGGCCTGAAATCCAAAGCTAAGTAGAAGCAAGGTGAATTAGTTTAGTTGCCCCCCCTTCGCTTGCCCGTGCATGTATTCTTACCTTATTTTGGTTACTCATCAAACGCTTGGCAACGGTATCAACAGGATGGAAGATGATCAATTCAAGAATACCGGAACTGGCACTGCCAGCGAAACGAGCCTTACCAGACTCGGATTGACCAGAAGCAATGGGAGGAGACATTTGTTAAATTGGATGGTTGATGCAAAAGAGGGAAGAGAAAAAAAAAGGATAGATGTGGAGAAAAAATTGTGAATTTTAAACAAAAAATCTTTTGTTCCTGGGGGCTTTTAAAAGTATCGGTTCATCCATGATGGAGTCGGAAACCTAGGGCCATGCACAAATAAGAATTATCATCAGATCTTTGGCAAGAGGTCGATACTTGCTGCTAGATCAGCTCTTATTCAGATTCTAATAAGAGCTGTGGCCCATAATGTGCCTTGAGCAGAAGAGATTTCATCATCGCAGACATGGGATGTTATTATAAATAAAAAATTTTCATACCTCAATTCAGGGTTACAAACGATGAGTCATGTCAGGCACTCATGCTGAAATAGAAATATCACATGACCGTACTCACCTTCTCCTTATCTAATCTTGATGTGCCCAGTACCATGCATTTGATCCAACCCTCTAAATAAACGTTGGGTTCGATATACAAAATCAGAGGATATCGATACTAGATGAACGCTGTATACCAGTGAAATACTATGGGGATATTGCTGTCAAATGGCATTATCATTTCTTGTCTTGAGAGCAAAATGAAGCTGGCGATCTACATTTTGGTTACCAAAATGGTTAGTGGTGTCACTGACAAAGTAGATTATCGGTTTTATCTCTTCATCTTGAAGGATGCCAAAACATATAAATGTATATCGTGTCTGTTATACACAAGTTCTTCAAGATTACATATTTACAATATAACATTGCTTTCAGTTTCGACATTCAATCAGAGGTATACATGTGCCGCCATATAATAATACAACCACGGACGCATATTTGAAGCATTGGATTATTCTTTTGCGTATTGAATTCCTTACTGTGTAATTAAAACATTATTAGTTTATGCAACAGTTAAGAAAAAACTCGACAAAAACGATTCTTATCAACGGTTCAAGAACAAGCGTACTTACGAGGCCATATTATACGGTAGTAGTATCTGCCTTGTTTTTATTTGAAAAAGCCTCAAGTTATATAGCGCATTGTGTAAGCTCATAATACCTCACGAATTTTTGAGATTGAGGAAAAAATGCAACACCAACACATTATCACACCATTCTAAATTGCATGCATCATATGGAAAATTAATAGTTGCACTTTTTTGGTATTGTTTATTTTAAATCACTGCATTATGCTGATGTATAGCGACTCTTGCGGAGAACATTTTCTATGTCGATTCGCTCCTTATTTCACTACACCATGCATGCCTTTGATATACCATCATACATGATAAAAGGCTGTTTACCCAAGCCCAAATCGTCTGTAGTTAGTGCTATTACAGTATAATTTGCTGCGGTGAATATCATACACGCGGCGATATACCGAGCAATCCAAAAACTAATAAATGCATATTTAATGTGCTTTAGGCTGCCATCAGCTCCCAATTGATCATTACCTAATCAAAATCGCATTTTGGCTATAGCTACGTTTAAGACACCTTTTCTCTCAGTGCTTGACTTCACATCCCTTAAACATTTTTGTGAATCTCGACGATGTAAATTGTGATGATCAAGGCACAGTTTCTACCACAGTTACGGGGAGCTTCCGATAAAGTTAGTTACATCACTAGTTTTGAGCAAAAATATTGGGAAATACCCACATTATAAAAGGTGATTGTCTACTCAAATGCCTCGATTTTACATAAAACAATCCCACGAAAATAATTCCAGGTATTGCATGGAGTCTCTAGAAACATTCTGATTAGATATACTATACTAGACACTTGTAATTCACTGTTTTTCTTACGATTTTCGTCAACAAGGTCAGTGTTTATTTTGGGAATAATCTAACTCAACAGCAACTCATACAATCCAAAATCCAATTATGCTACCGTGTTTCTCGCCAAAATGTGGCATAGGCAGGTGCCAAATTCGCTACTTTAGCATTAATGTTTCTGAACTGGATCTTGTTGGATGATGGTCAAAACCTTGACATGCAGAACATATCTGTATACCTAGCATTTGTCACTAATGCAAAGCTATGCTATGCAGTTATAACTACAGTGTTGCGCAACATCCGGTCTATCAGTCTGCTATTACTATACGCTTATAACTAACAGATTTTCCCATCGAAAACAGTGATCTTCAAAAAAAAACTTATTTTATAAATCATCCATCCATCAACGGCAGCGCATCCGATCTAAAATCCGATTACACCATCGTGTTCCTCGCAAAATGTAACATGGGTTCATTATGCTCATTTTATAAACCAAACTGTTGAAATTCGAAACTTTTACTGACTTGCTACCGTTATAATAATAATTGTACATACTTGTACTTTTGAATGAAATGAACAAGCGTAGATTTATTCGAAAACTGATTTTTCTGGGATAGTAAATGTATTTGGTCATGTCTAATACTTATGGTGATATCGTGTGCAGTTATCGTAAGCCATTTGTACCATCGATTTTGAATGTTTAATCTTGCTTTTCTTATTTTTCATTACATTTTTAGTTTCAATACGAATGCTTTATTTCTCTGAGCTGTCTCCAAATTTGAGCCAATCACAACGCTTTATTTGCCCTACAGACACCCCAGGCCAGAAAAAAAATTGCGAGGGTCTCCCTCTGTTTTGACGTTAGGCGGAGTTTTAAACATTGCCAAATACAGTAATTTAGCAATTTTATCATCAAAATCCCCTAAAATGCCAGAATATGCCTTACTACACACGCCAGCTTATAGTGCAAACGCTTGAGACTCTCAATTAGCACCAAGTAAGTGATACCAATCAAGTGAAGGCAGCCTATCTACCCTCAGCCTCTGAATTAAATCTAGTTGTGCTTCAACGATAGGCTTATCCACACAACGAAGAAAGAGGGTTATGGCTCAAAGAACCATGAAAAGGAAGGGAAAGTAACAAGAGGGCATCACTAGAATGTGATGAAGAACAGAAGCACCGCAATACAGTTACATACAAAAAAGGTAACATGCAATGTGTATCATCAAATGACGAGTACATGAAAGAAAAGAGTAGAAGAAAAAAAGTATCGTGGTCGCCTCATACGAAGCACGAACACCAACAATACCACCAGTATTACAAAAGATGTAATACTTGAAGAACAAAAAGAACGCAAGGCTACTCCACAATAAATAGAGTAGCACTGCCAGCAATACAATGCATCAAAAGATACACCATAGCACTGCGGTACAGCAACAGATAAATAGTTGCGTGCAGAAAAGGGTGAAAGAATAAATCGTAATAGAGCAAACTAAAGAATGCACAGTATTA
This sequence comes from Mucor lusitanicus, assembly GCA_010203745.1. Lineage (NCBI taxonomy): Eukaryota > Fungi > Mucoromycota > Mucoromycetes > Mucorales > Mucoraceae > Mucor > Mucor lusitanicus. The sequence continues at coordinate 1,171,797 of JAAECE010000004.1, read as the reverse complement.
CGAGAAGAAAAGTAGTAAAAGGTTGAATGAATGTAATCCATGGCAACCAAAGAAGAGGAATATACAAACCAAACACAAACCAAACACAATCAATATATTGCAACGAACTGGCGTGAAATAAACTGTGTAATTAGTATTACTGTATAATGCAACGCGAAAAGTGGCTTTTATCGGCTGATACCTACTTTAACAAACTTCCAAGGTGTCGTCTTGGGTACTGGTGGTTGCAAAGGTATGCTTCTTTTGGCAAAAGTGGCGTTGTATTCAATCAGTAGTAATAAAAAGTATATGGTTTAATAAAAACAGTGCAGTGCAAAAATAGTGCGAGAAAAAATAAAATAAAATAAAAACGTGCTACTGAGGGTGACTGCAGTCCATAGGCTGCCGCAGCACAGAGCACGCGGAATCTGAATGACGTGTACAATAAAAATTTTGCAATGTGGTGACTGTACCCAAATGATTTTTTTGCAGTGATTTTTTTTTTGTGTCATTTCGACATGATTTGACATTTTGACATCTTTGTAAACGTTTTTATTAAAATTAGCTATACAAAGTGTGCTCAGCGTATATTACTTTCTAATGAACTTAAGGGGAGAATTTGAGAACGCATTCAATGGTGTCAATTTTAAAGTACTTTTAGAATGAAAAGATAAAGAATTTTGCAAAGATATAAAAATCAGTTTTTCCAGAAAAAGTCGAGATTTAGCATATACAACTTTCAAAATAGCAGTTGCACAGGCTACCCTACATCTGTGCGGTCATTTTGATTTAATATATATCATAGTAAAAAGTGTTGTTTTTGCCTCCAAAATTGCGATCGTTTGATTTTTAACAAAAACCATAAGGGGTACCTCATGAAAAATTGTGAATTTTCGACGATTTGGATCGATCTGAAAAATTTCAAGATAAAGGTCCAGGAAGTGAATGGTAATCATAAACAATTATTTATCACAATTCCGAGCATCTACAAGGCCATACAAGACGAGATATTGAGGGTTGAATTTGGAAGATTTGGCTGGGAGAAGTACCTTTAGTGCCATGTAAATCTACAAAAACTAATGCTACAAATCTGATCCAGACTTCAAACAATTGGTATCTTTTGGGACTACACGCTGATTACCATCAGACAAAGAACGATAGAAATTTTGTGTATGTTTTACTTTAAAAACGCTCAGAAATACCAAAAGCAGCACCGCTTATCATGTTTCAATACAGCAGCTTCTACTAATAACCTATGCCTATAGAAATTAGTGCAATCTGCTATGCATTTCAATTCTTTGTATATCAAATACACAATTTGGGCAGTCGTTGCGTACAATAAAAGTGCTCTCTACATGGATCTAGAGGTTGGAATCCAGTATAATTAACACTCCACTGTTGAACTACAAGAATCGTTTAATTTATGTACACTTAGCGTAGCCACTGGAAGTTTATTTATATTATGCTTATAACCGCCGCCTCAGAATAAGTACATTACAATGTTAACATAAACTTTACAACAGTCATATACGGCATGATGAAAACACGCTTTGCCGTATTTTGTCCAACGCCCAAAACAGTGTTCAACCTGTGCCACTCTTGAACAAAGCATGTTACTAGATTCAAGCGGTTTTGAACAAAAAAGTGTTGAGCAGCATCCCTTCTATCAGCCTGCTACTACTACTAGTAGACACTCGTAACTAACAGCTTTCCTTATGAATCTTGTCAAGCAAGATCAGTGCTCAAAATGGGCTTATTTTAAGTCATCATCCATACATCAACGGCAACTCGTCCTCCAATCTAAAATCCAACTACACCATCGTGCTCCTCGCAAAAATTTTGTACATGTATGTGCTAATTATAATACTACTCTGGAATCAAGATTTTGAAATCGAACCTTGTACGGTTTGATCCTGGATACCCTAATATTAGCTGCATACAACAGCCAGGATGTGATATCAAACACACAGCTACACTATGCAGCGATAGCTACAGTGTTGCGCAACACCTCCTCTATCGATCTTTTACCAGTAGACACTCGTAATTAACAGCTTTTATTATGGACATTGTGATAATCAGTGCTCAAAATGGGCCAATTTAAAGAAAAAATCAGTCATACATCAACAGCAACTCGTCGAATCCAAAATCCAATTATACCATCGTCTTTCTCACATACTGTAAATTTGGCTTAAATATTATCTACTAATCCCATTACTGCTACATCGATTGCTCAAAATCGATCACACATGATGACCTGATCATGCATAATACAAGCAGAATTTAAAGTCAAGCATAGAGCTACGCTATGCAATTCTGACTACAGTGTTGCAAAGCACCCTCTCTATTAATCTGTTACTACTAGCTACTGGGAAATCGCACTGTAATTATGGATCATGTCAACAAGGTCAGTGCTCAAAATTGGCTAGTTCCGAAAATCATTCTTCCATCAACAAAAGATCATCCATCCATCCACAAAAGATCATCCATCCATCCGCAAAAAATCATCCATCCATCCACAAAAGAACATCCATCCATCCACAAAAGATCATCCATCCATCCACAAAAGATCATCCATCCATCCACAAAAGCTCATCCAATCTAATATTCAACTACCCCATCGTGTTTCCCCGCAAAATTCAGCATAGGGACGTGCCAATTTCAATACTCTAACAGCAATTTTTTGCAAATGGATCTCGCATGATGACCTGATCCTGCATGCTGAAAATACCTGTATACAAGCAGGATATAGTGTCGAGCACAAAGATATAGTATGCAACTTTAAATAAAGTGTTTTCTAATACCCCACCTGTCAATCCGTTAACACTAGACACTTGTCATAATCCGCCTTCCACATGAATCTTGTCTAGACCAGTGCTCAAAATTTGATTATTTTGAAAATCGTCCATCATCCATCAACGGCCACACGTTTATATGACTAAGGTCTGACCGCACAGCCGTATTCCTTACAAAATTTGACATGGGTACAGGTCTATTTCATAAGCCAGATGATTGACATTTGAAGACGTTAATAGATTTCATACCAATATAATGCAAACTTGTACCTTTGGATGTTACGAACAGGCTTAGATTTATTCAGAATTCTTTTTCCCAGGAAAGTGAATGTATTTGATCATGTCTGATACTCATGGTTGTATCGTGTGTAGTTACCTTAAGCCATTTGCATCATGCATTTTGAATGTTGTTTAGTCTTGCTTTTCTCATTTCAATCACATTTTTAGTTTCATTATCAATGCTTTATTTCTCTGAGCTGTCTCCAAATTTGAGCCAATCACAACGCTTTATTTGCCCTACAGACACCCCAAGCCAGAAAAAAAAATTGCGATGGTTTCCTCTGTTTTTTGGTTAGGCGGAGTTTTAAGTATTACTAAATACAGTAATTTAGCAATTTTATCATCAAAATCCCCTAAAATGCTAGAATATGCCTTACTACACACCCCAGCTTATAGTGCAAACGCTTGAGACTCTCAATTGGCACCAAGTAAGTGATACAAATCAAGTGAAGGCAGCCTATCTACCCTCAAGCCTCTGAATCAAATCTGGTTGTGCTTCAACGATAGGCATATCCACACAACAACGCAAAAAGAGAGTTATGGCTCAAAGAACCATAAAAAGGAAGGGAAAGTAACAAGAGGGCATCACTAGAATGTGATGATGAAGAACATAAACATCGCAATACAGTTACATACGAAAAGGAGGCAATAATAACATGCAATGTGTAGTATCATCAAAATGACGAGTACAAGAAAGTAAAAGTAATAGAAAAAAGTATCGTGGTTGCCTCATACGAAGCAGGAACACCAATACCACCACCAGTATTACAACAGTACAAGTAGTACTCGAAGAACAAAAAGAATGCAATGCTACTCTACAATAGAAAAGCACTACAAGCGATACAATGCATCAAAAGATACATTATAGCACTATGGTACAGCAACAGAAAAATAGTTGCGTGCAGAAAAGGCGGAAAAGAATAGAAAGAATGAATCGCAATAGCGGCGCAAACTAACGGATGCCCAGTATCACGAGAAAGAAAGTAGTAAAAGGTTGAATGAATGTAATCCATGACAACCAAAAAAGAGATATATACAAACCAAATACAAACCAGACACAATGAATATATTGCAACGAGCTGGCCTAAAATAAACTGCGTAATTAGTATTACTGTATATTGTACCGCGGAAAGTGGCTCTTATCGGCTGATACCTACTGTAACACACTTGAAAGATGTCGTCTTGGGTACTGGTGGTTGCAAAGGTATGCTTCTTTTGGCAAAAGTGGTGTTGTATTCAATTAGTAGTAATAAAAAGTATATGGTTTAATAGAAAAAGTGCAGTGCAAAAACAGTGCGAAAAAAAATAAAATAAAATAAAAACGCGCTACTGAGGGTGACTGCAGTCAATAGGCTGCCGCAGCACAGAGCACACGGAATTTGAATGACGTGTACAATGAACATTTTTCACTGTGGTGACTGTACCCAAATGATTTTTTTGCGATGATTTTTTTGAATCAAAATCGATATAATTTGACATTTGTAAACATTTTCGTTAAAATTAGCTATAGAAAGTGTGCTCAGCGTATACTACTTTCTAATAAACTTAAGGGGAGAATTTGAAGGTGCATTCAATGGTGTCAATTTTAAAGTACTTTTAGAATGAAAAGATAAAGAATTTTGAGAAAATATAAAAAGCGGTTTTTCCAGGAAAAGTCGACATTTAGCATATACAACGTTCAAAATAGCAGTTGCACAGGTTACCCTACATCTGTGCGGTCATTTTGATTTAATATATGTCATAGTAAAAAGTGTCGTTTTCGCCTTCAAAATTGCGATCGTTTGATTTTTAACAAAAACCATGAGGGGTACCTCATGAAAAAATGGCAATTTCTGTCGACTTTGCTTGCTCAAAAAAAAATTGAGCCAAGATACCAGAAAGCTGCTAGTAGTTGAGAGAGGCAGTTTTATGCTAATATGGGCGCTCAAAACGGCCAGTAACGCGAGGTATTAGTGCTTCCAAATGGCCAGGTTTACCTATATTTCAGCAAGTAAACGGGGAATAAGAGCCCATATTGTCAAAATGCTCGATAAAACTATGTCATAATGATGTTCTGCGTCGTATAAAACGGAAGCCGGAGGAACTAAATGGTATTTAATGTATAAGCAGTACTAGAAGTATGAATGCATATAGTATGCGTCAAATGCGACTAAATTACGAATATACCAACAAATCCACGCAAACTTTCATGAATCTCGCCTTTTCTCAGGGTTGAGAATTTGATACTACTCTGCTCTGCTGGATGAGCATTTACATTTTATCAAAACAGATATTGATAAGCGTATTATTGAACAAGCAGCCTTCAAATGTATTTACCACTAAAAACGTGTTTTGCATTTTTTGGAAGTTACTCTGAACAGACTGAAAGGATTGCTTTAAAAGTGGTACCATTGGATTTCTGGTTCAATTCTGCATGTATAAGTTTTAAGAAATACAGGTTGCTGATATAGTAGCATTTTGTGTAATCGCCCCTGAAAGGGTTTGCGATATCCAAATTCCTGGTTCAAGAAAAGCAGCAGATATGTTTAGATTTAATTCCGGCTCAGCAGGCTGTGTTTTGTCCTAGAAGCTACCTTTCGTGCTGCAAAATACACTGTAGACGTAGAGATTTGAGTACATGTGCTAGGGATATACATATGGCTTGTGCATGGAAAATATGCTTTGTTGTTTCAGTATACAACCTATATTAATTAGCCTCAAATCCATATGAACCTGATATTGTAAATTTGTCAATAGCACTGACTGCACGTCTTTATGCAAGCCCATTGGTCAATCCTTTGAATGAGACAAGATTCCGCCATGAGCAAATTTATCTAGAACCGTAGTAGTAGGGACATCTACCCCCCACTAGACTTTCATGTACCAAGAATCTACTATCCCACATGTCTGAGTAAGGGATCTCCAGTAAGCTAGCATTGCATCAGTCAATGTCTATTGCTGCTGTCAATATTTCATACTTTGTAGTTATTTATGCAGTTTTTATTGAACAAAAGTGCGAGCAGATGAGCAGCACCATTTATGATATAATTTCTAAGTCTGAGATCATTACAATCTCGTCCCTCTTTGTGTATAAACTACCTATAACTTGCTGTTAGGTACATACATCTTGGCCAAACGCTCGGTAACGATAGCCTCAGCATCACGGACAATACGGGAAACCAAAACCTCACAGGTAGGAATATCCTCAATGATACCAACAACTTGACCAGCAGTCCACACACCGAATTCTAAAAGGGAGGTAAATTAAAAATCATGCAAAAAAAAAAAACCACAATCTCGCTCTAATAAGGCAAAACGTACCACTGTCACCAGTTGTGTAAACTTGCTTTCCACGTGCACCAGAAACAAGTTCACGCACATCTTCAAACTTGACATTGGGGTTTTGTTCACGCTTGTTCACTTCAACTGCAATTGAGTTCTTGAAGATACGAGATGTGTTGCGGAAAGGACGGAAAACAAGAGCAGTGGAGCGCTCATCAGCCTTGACAATAGTTTCCTTGATGTTGTTGTGGATGGGAGATTCAACGGTACACATGAAACGAGTACCCATGTTGATGCCTTCAGCACCCAAAGCCAAGGCAGCAGCCAAACCAGCACCATCACCGAAACCACCAGATGCAATGTAAGGAATGTTCAACTTGGTTGCAGATTTGGCTAATAAGATCAATGCAGTGATGTCGTCTTCACCAGGGTGACCAGCACACTCATAGCCGTCCATAGAGATGATGTCAACGCCCAAACGTTGTGCAGACAAAGCGTGGCGGATGGATGTACATTTGTGAAGAACAGTGATATTAGCAGCCTTGAACATCTTGATGTACTTGCCAGCTAGTATAAGGCTTTGTTAAATCATGTTACCGTTGCGTGTTGGCTCCAAATGGTGTACTTACGGTTGTTGCCGGCAGTTTCGACGACCTTGATGCCCTCATCAATGATGACTTGGGCATACTCTTCGTAAGGAGGAGGGACGATAGCAGGCAAAAAGGTCAAATTGACACCGAAAGGCTTATCGGTCATTGTGCGACAGCGCTTGATTTCGTTGCGAAGATGCTCAGGTGTAGGTTGAGTCAATGCAGTGATCAAACCAAGGCCACCAGCGTTTGAGACAGCAGAGGCTAATTCGGCAATACCAACGTACTGCATACCACCTTGGACGATGGGGTGCTTGATGCCAAGCATTTCAGTGAGTTTAGTTTTGAAGACCATGGTGTTGATACAAGCTTTAGTGTTGAAAGTTGAGGAGGAAAAAACGAAAAGAGAAAAGAAGTGAAAAGCTCCATTTTATTCATATTCAATGCGCCTTTGAGTGTGGGGAAAAATCTTACTAAATGAACGGGAAAATAAAATCAATAATGGAGATGACTAAACACATCAGATTGGCCCTGAATATTCATAACTGCATGTGAAAATCTATCTTCGCCAGTACTGGGCCCACTTGTGGACGGTCTCCATGATTTGAGGGAATAGAGCATTGACACTCTCAGAGATCAAACCACGAAAGTAGCTAATGGCTGCCTCCTCTGTTAGATCAAGTCTGAATTTGTCTTGTACCTACGGCAGATGGTTTAGCATCCAGAGTGTGTCGCTCGTGTGTAACTGTACCTTCATCACGGCCTTGTCTGGCTCGATTTTAATATCTGGTATGTTGGCATCCACCATCAGAGAGAACAAATTCAGTATGAGGTTTGCATTTCTGCGCAGTGTTGTAAATGCTGTGTAGCAGTACTGCTGGAAGCTCAGATAGTGGGGTGAGTTGGCGCCTCCCATGGCCTCAATCATCTCTTTACACAGCTTCATGGGCGGAGGGAATGGCTTTGGATCACGGCCGAGAATGAAGCCAAAGTCAACGTGGAACAGATGGCCGTCCGTAGAGAGCAGCAGGTTGTCCAAATGGCGATCACCGACACCTAGCAGATATGTAATAACACAGTAGCCAGCACAGCTGCGGATATAGGTTTCCATGACTTTTGGATCAATGCCATAAACGTTGCCGGGCTCCGTACTGGGGTGGTGCGCTTTGAAAAAGTTGAGGATGTTGTTTTGATGCTCGTTGAGCACAGCAGCTAGTGACATGGATGGGACAAACTGCATCATGCCGGTGTCGGCTGCAGTTGCCAAGACCTTGTAGGGCGTCAGTTTCAGGTCGAGGTTCTCCTTCAATAGTAGTCGGTTCATCAGCGAGATGATTTGAATCACAAGCTGGTCTTGTCTCAGATCATCGCCAGCTTTAAAGATAATAGGGTATTCTGAGCCATCTTCGCATTGAAATGTGATCCTCAATGGCTGGAGGTTGCTGTTGAACACGCTCGATTTGGCTACAAGACAATGTGAGTATCGCCACTTCATCCATACATGCTAGACTTACCTGCAACGACGCCTGATATTTGCTTGTCAGGCTCTAATGGCAGTGTAATTGCTTTGAATTTGTGAAGCGTTCCCTTGGAATCTGCGATTTTTGCTCGCAAATGGTCAATCTTAACACACGGGATATTGTTAGTGAGTGTATGCCTAGTGTCTATATGAACGTATGCCTACCTTTTTGAGGCGAGGTTCCTTCATGTTGCGGACATCGCGTGCCAAGGTTGTCAACTTGGACATCAATTTGCCTTGCTCTCGCATATCGATTCTTCTCTTGTAGCCTTCCGGGCTCTAATCAAAGCTGGTTAATATGAATATCATCAGATTCAATATAAACATGCCACTTACTCGAATCAACGCTTCAATGTAATGAAAAGCAACTTTGGCATATAGCTTCCCGCACACCAGATCCTCGCATTCCACAATGACATACCAGTAAAAGAAGGTGCCCAAAATGGGGTCATTGGTGGCACGATCAATCAAGAATTGAGCTAACGAGGAGCCATTTGGATCAAGCGTCTTGTCAGATGTGCATTCAAATTTCAAAGCCTGCACCAATTGCAGCAGATACAAGAACAAGTCCTGGAATCACTTGTAAATAACACAAATCCAAGGCATTTTCACTTTACGAGCACAATACATACCTCGTCATCTGCCTTTCGAAGCTGGTTAACAGCATAGGCACGCACAGCTCGATTTTCAAATTCCTTTCCTAAAAGCTCCAGGGCATCATCAACATCAATGTCAACCCAGAGAGGCAGCAAATCAACGGCTTGTCTGACTTCCGTGTGGTCTGTCCACACCACACATTTCAAGAACTTGGTCAGTGCCTGTAAATTAAAGTTTGTTAAACATGTTCCACCCAAAAGTAAAGGGATCATATATTCTACCTTTTTCTCTCGCGTAAGATAGAATCTGAATTTCCAAACCAAGTCTTTTTCCTCGGGGGTGAGCTTTTGTGTTGGCGGGTAGCCCATGATGCTCTGTTTAAACAAAATCGGTCGAGTTGAGTGGATTATTCTATTGTTCCATCGTTCGTCAGTTTAGACCTACATTCAATTCATCTCGTATCTTGGGGTTGGGCTTGAGATCACGGTCAAGAGGGCCGTTGCGATGACTACGCACCAATCTGCGATGCTTCGCTTCCACGGGGTTTTCTCGCTGAAAGTCCGGATCAAGCACGATGGAATAATGCATCAGGGTTTGCCGGTCTAAATCAGTGATGCTGTTATGTTGGTCTGGGTAGATCTGCTGACTCATGGCAGCCATCAGCGGATCATCATCGTTGATGTTGGGAGCTGTACTGTTTTGAACCACGGTAAATGGGCCTGGCAAGTTGTACTCCATTTCTCCGTATACTACTGGGAAGTCAAATTTGGGCAAGTCTACGTATAACGCCAGCTCGGTAGATGTGTTTGATATACTCTATTCGCACAAAATCATTGATCAGAGTGAATAACATGGAGCCCACACACGTGAAGTAGGACATTACTTTGTGGATACTTTCAATCTGTCGAAATGCCATCACATCTAGCCATTCCTCAGGACGGATATCTCCACAATCGAATCTCTTCATCAGCTGTGTTTCATACATGTTTAGCCGTGGTGCTACGTTTATGCAAATCGATACATACTTTCTCCAATTTGTTCATGTCGTTATCTTCATGGTTTGACAATTTACTGGGTGTTGATGTATCATGGTTTCCATCGGCCTCACAATCTCTCCATATATGCAGCTTTTGTTTTCCTTTTCGAAGTGTACTAGCATGGTATTAATGCAACATTTCTTTCCATTTTATCAGCTTTTTTTTTCTGCAACATACAATTGTTTTCCAAATAATCGAAGAGTGGTGCCTCCAACCGGTTTCACTTTGCGAGGACCAATAGTCTCCCAAACTGTTATTGCAAATTGCGCAGAAGAAGGTAAATCGCAGTATTTTATAGGTAAAGTGAGCCATTCATTCCAGCTAACCAGTCGATTTAGTGCTTCAGACTGTGGGTTCATTTATGATGTCGATATCTACCTCCAGTGATGTCGAAAGGCTTTGTAGCTTGTTTTCACAGGCACAGTGAGTGGTTTATTATCGCCAAACAGCTGAACTGTGATGTATAAATCAGGCAGATTGCTATTACGAGTTTCATTAGTCCTGTTTGAAGCGGTAAAGGAGGAACATTTACTCTTGTTGCTGGAATGTATCGCGTATTCCTTCTAATGTGGCACTGTACATTTCCTTAGTATAACATTGGCTATACAAATATGAGGTTGAGCATCTTACATTCTTATGGAGACTGGTAATTTAACATCTTTTGTTAGACAATATGAGAAATCCATCTTGGTCAAGATGCAAAATACAAAATGAAAACTCTCTCTCTGTGTGTGGTCAAAGGGTCATTTTTTTGCATAAGATATAGACCCCGATGTCTATACGATAGAGGACACCCGGCCATTTTTTTGGGTGTCTGGAAAAAGCCAATATACCACAAAACTGTAAGCAGCCATGAAACCACCCTATTACTAAATGACCGAGTCCGCTGTGAAACCTTCCAAAAGGATTGCACATCTTCAAGTGCAGACCGAAAGAATGCAGCGAAATCATGCTCCATCACAGATCAATTGGCCTATGCTCCCAAAAGATTACACATCGCACTATACTTTGATATCACAATACTGAAAAAAATGCCTGGTTCCTTAAAATATGGACTAAAAAAAGGCACGGAAAGGAGAAAGAAATGCTGGATCAGGGCTGCTCAGGTAAGTTAAACCTCCGCTTTCAAATCTGTTTTTGTTAAGCTTGTATTACACGATAAGCATTAAATCCTAAATGTTTTAATCGTTCAGCATTTGTTTATATGCTAAAAATTTGCCCTACTACTAACAGAACATCCAGCTACCACTAGCTCTATGATTTGCAATTCTCGCTGTTTTGGTGCTGCTGATGTACGGCCTTTGAATCCCCGACATTGATGTTTTCTGATCTCGCCTTCAAGATCTCATATGCAAACACAAACTATCGATGCATTCCTGTAATTGAGCCTCCATCTAGCCAACGTGGGGTTTAACAGTAATTTATGTTTCATTGATCGTAAATTGAAAAAGAAAAGAGAAAAATTCGGTTATTCAAAACCAAAATATAACGTTTGACAAATAAAAAAAATCAATACATAACAAGCATTTCAGGTTCTGTTTTGTTCTGGCTCTCTTTTTCTTTCCTCTTTGTTCTCCTTTCTATTTTTTTTCCTTTCTCTCTCTTTTCCACAATTTATAGCTCAATTGCACTATTTCTTATTTGTGGAAATTTCAAACACAATTGTTTCCATCTAGCATCCCATACTACATCTACAGCAGTGCTCCCCATCCTCTCTTCCCCCATAGTCTACACATGTCAGTCGCTGATTCACCTACGCGCGATGTCAGGTTTGTCCCAGAAACACCCCCCTCGTCGTCTCACTCGAACGAGCCGTCTCAGGAACAGGTTCATCTCTCCAAGAAGCCTCGCAACTACAAATATTGGTCCGATGATGAAGTCAAAAAGATCCTGAATTGGCTCACCCTGCCAGAGAACGACGGTAAATTGGCCAGAAACAAGGCACAGGCATGCCGTGAGGTGGCGAAAAAGCTCTTCGATGGCGATGAGTACATGGCGATCTCAGTTAGATCCAAACTCATGTCCCTGGAAAAGGGATTTCGAGAGGCTGAACAGCTGAGGCTACAGCTGAATACATGCACCAAAGACGAAGCATTGATTAATGGTAATGTACATTGCCGCCCAGGGCCGCACTTGTTTAACACATCCTTGCTAGAAAAAATAAAAGAAGTGAGCAAATTCCACAAGCAATGTAAACAACTATTCGGTAACCAAAGAACGGATGGATACGTCCCTCCTATTTCTACCTCGCCGATTGCGTCTAATAATACATCTATTCCCACACCCTCTTCTTCAACTATTCCTTATTCGCCCAACAGTAGACCCTCGCATCATGTATTTCCACCATTACCGCCACCACAGCAGCAGCAACAGCTCAATGTCAATGGTAAAAGCTCAGTATTGCCTCGCCCTGACTGCGATTCCCCTTCTTCTTCATCTCCTTCTGCTGCCGCCCACAATGCAAGCTCAAACTCAACAGTATTACCGCATCTAAACGAAGATCGCCTGAGAGCCCTGTCTATCCCTCCACATCTCATGCGAGGAGCATGGTAAATATATATATAGCATTGCTGTTGAATTCAATAATCGGGAAATGTAATTGACTCGGATTTACTCAAGGTCTCTTCCGCGCGTTGCAGCGGTAGATCTACCTCCTGTAGAAGATGATCCGCTTGATGGTATCAAGAAGAGGAAGCTAAGTCAGGAAAGCAGTATCAGTAATAGCCATTCAGCTGCATCCAGCGTCAGGATTGCGAGGTATGCTGCCAAAGAAGCATCCTATAAAGCCAAGCAAGCCGAATACGAAGCGCTAAAATCAGACTACGAACGAAGCAAAATGGAATACGCTATTCGACTAGCAGAAATAGAATTAGATCGTGATGCCCTGTCAATAAAGAGGCTAGAACTAGAACTACAGCTCGCTCAGAGCAGAGACAAATCACAGCATCAACAACTACCGCAATAACCCTTGACAAATCCAATACAAAAATACACATTTTTCATTTTGCTCCTACATATGCCATTGTCAACCCTTCATCAACTTATGCTTATTATTTACACGATAAACGAACCTTACACTCGAATTCGATACGATATGATATGATTTCCTTGCGGATTTATGATTAAAATTGCTTTCAATTTATGTCGATCGGTGCAAACCGATGATGCTAGTTATGGCGATGAAGTTTTGTCGGCTTCAAGTCTTGTTTGATGTTTGAAACGTGCAAAGTACCAATGCCAATCGTTGGTAGCAAGCTTAGAGGATCTGAACGTGAGGCAGGTGTGTAACTGCTACGAGCTTTGTAGAGCTATTTCAACAGTGCCTTAGATTCATGGATGGTTTGAAACTGTAAAATCGCTATTGCGAGATTAAGTCAAATGAAGTGAATTGTTGAAGAATGCTCTACGTGACATATCCCCATGACATCAACATGGCCAATATCTGCCTTTTGACCGATGAAAAGAAGGTATAAACATCAAATCTTGAAATGTATATATTAATTTCTCGTTAGTTTGGTTTGATGTTTAGTTTAAGTTTTCATTACAAAGACACATATAAGCTTACTTGATGCACTTCAAATTACTATATTTGTATTCAAGCTTTGGGCATGCAAGCTGGTTGTGTAACAAAGCGCGAAGATTCCATCACTGTATGGATATGATTGGGTCCGGGAACTCGGTTTTTTGTAAGAATATGGTTAAGGGAGGGGTGAATACCACCTTGCCTCGGCTCCCATTGACATGAATGAAACATTTTATTCAAAGCTAGCATAGAAAATGGGATAAAATATAAGGTGAGTATATTATGGCCAATTAGAGATAGGCCGTGGCGTCCTGGTAATGTTAGTGGTAGTAAATGCATGACCGGAGGAATGTACATCAATGCAAAGACATTGACTGGGAGCATTTTCCAGTAGAAACAACTGATCCGTTCACATATTCAGTGTATTTTACTCTCCATGTATGTGTATTTTTGATGGCCACGAATACGAAGGGCACAATAGACCTTTGTCAGTGCATCTGTTTCAGATGGATGAACTTGCTTCCAAGCACAGATGTACCTCGTTTCATACACAATGCGTTGAATAATTATTTAAAATTAAACATTTGAGATTGCAAGTAACCCATTATTGTCATATTTGAGCACCTGTCTGTAGGTAGCTTGTATCACATTATTAAGATCGATGAATCTGGGAAGAGGTGTTTGCTTCAGATGCATGGGGTATAGCTTTTCCTTGCATACACAGCCCGTATTGCGTAAGTGCCATAGATTCAGGGTATGATATTAGGGGTATAGCATGGGTTTAATAGCAAATCTTTGAAAGTTGTGTTGCTTAATTTATTTTTATACATATTTACTATAAAACAGTGGAGCGCTGATCTTGCCTCTTGTCTGCCGATCAAGTAGAGTTTTAAAAATTCGCCTATCGAAGAATCACTGGCAGATTAGCGTTCAACCGTCTTGGTTTCAGTAAAGAAAGCAAACGAAAAAAGATTGGATTATGAGATTGACCTCTCCTAGCTCTAAAATGAGTCTACAAGGCGTGCAGGACTAAACTAGTAATGCCTTTATAGATTTCAATACCACGGAAAGCTTAGCATATGAGGCACGTAGACTAAAGCCCCATGCGTTTTCCTTGTGAATGATTTGGGTAACTTCCGCGCATCAAGAATGGCAGTGATACGGGTATTAGTAGGGATACGCCATTTATGTCATAAATCAAAACAACTGATGCTATGTTTGTGTATAGCGAAAAGGCTTTTAAAAAGAAAATGCATTACCCCTTACTACGATAGTCGATTGTTTTTGTTCGTCTTACTTGATTTAGTTTGCATTCGCATTCTATGAAACTCGTTCAATACACAGATGTAAATGACTGACTGCCGTCTACCATCAGTTAGAGATGGGCATCTTGTTGCAGTTATTCTAGATCAAGTCAGGTATGATACAATCAAAAAGTCAATGGCTAATCGATCTCATGTATATCTTTGAAACTATGTATGCAACTGCAGTGCCTTTCTCCTAACAGCTACTGTGTACTATATTAAATAAACACATCTGTACGAGTCAAAACTCGAGAGAACGCCGATAGATTCTGGCAGACTAGCAATTACTATTAGGTTGTACGGATTTTCGGAGGCTTGCAAGTACATACATACACGGGATAGCGAACAATGTAAATGGTAAGGCGTTGCCTTTAAGAGAGATTGAGGTAGAACGTGCATAGAAGATGTCAGATTTTATATAAATCGGAAGCATTTCTTCTACATAGAAACAGCTCGAATAGATCTATGCCAACAGATTTCTCTCTTCCCAAAGCTTACACACATTTGAGATTTATTTAAAAGAAAAGTATTAAGAGCAGTTCCCAAACAAAAGCATGCTGCACTGGGCCTGTCCCTATATAGGTATATAGATGTATTAATTGAATAGATGTTGCAAAGCCCCAGTCGTCCCTCAAGCTTAAAAATTGAAGCCAATGCAAAGCAGAAAAAACTGGAATTCTGTGTCAAATAGATTCATGTATTCCACGTAGAAATCTATGATGTATCATCAAAGAGTACGGCAACAGCATTTGGAAGTTAGTTGAAGAGCCGATGGCACAGCTTTATCTATGGATGACACGATACTTAATGTATTGATCCTCTTTTCTCTTTCTACAATCGTTTGGCAACAAAACAATTGACGCTACCAAGTGAAGAATCTATAGTCGAAGAAACTTAATCAGTATAGGCAAGGTATATGAATGTTTTTGTCATTTGAAGATGATGCATCAGAAACAATTTCTTCTATTCTAAGACAATCAAAGTGGCTTCTCAAGTCGTAGACTTAACGAAGATTACATGCATTTTAAACGAAAACTAAGCGCTACCTTCAGTAGAAGAGCTCGACAGAGGATATGAGGATATGAGGATGAGTCAGTTTATAGTTTTGTAGTACGTATTGATGTTGGATTGGTTAACGTTGCAAGTGTTTATACTCACTTATCTACTACTAAAGCTATCGTTGGTGAAATGAAACGCCTGTATGCTCTCTGCATTTCATTATGAAAGAAAGTGTATCGTATGAATGACAAAAGGATGAGCAGCTACAGCTCGTATTAGTTGTATATTTAGCTATTGAGAATTATACCACACAGTAACTTTATTACAGACATGGCTCAGTTAAGATAACGTTTACACTCTACAAATAGATGTACATATAGCACCTTTTACTAACAGCAAGGTACATTCAGTAGCGCGGTATTGAGTCAAGAAGTATCAACTCTGATTTGCATTTGATGAAGACAGCGCACGACAACACATCGAATGTATTTGTTTGAATCTGCTTTGAATCTAGAACCATCCTTATACTAAAGATATGAGACATTTTAAGAGGGTTATTTGTATACAATCACAAAGATATTACGCGTTTTTCACCGCAGTTCCTGTATGTTGTTATGTACATTTAGGTATAATATTACACCATCATCTTAAGGAAAACAAACACCAACTCTGGTCGATGGGAAAATTTCTCAAAAAAAACAGTTCTAATGTGGTTACTCTATTTATTCTTCACAAGATCATGTATAAGATTTGGACTTGAGTGCATTGGTTTTATACTATGTTTTTATTCGAAGAAGAGGTAAAGGTGGAGGGGTTTTCATCATAGTAAAGAGTAGGGTTAAACTAGTTCAAGCTTGATCAATAAAGCTAAAGTGCTTGCCAAACTTGCAGTATTGGGTGCAATCGATTTTTCTAGTATTGGAGCTATTTCTGTATAAAGTTTGCGATTAGGTTTGTCGTGGAACGGTTTCCTCTATTCTATGGAATGTAGTAAACTTCCATTAGTGAAATAGTTTTCCCAAGAAAACGAGCAGCTTTATCAAATAACAATTGACGCTCAAGTCCAAGTAATAGTTTGAACGCGGATTAGTTATTTAGTGCGCATTGCAATACATGATAACCTTGTGTTTCTTTGAAGAAACGGAAGGAGCAAACAGCTCAGTCATAGTAATAACTT
Source organism: Mucor lusitanicus (assembly GCA_010203745.1). NCBI lineage: Eukaryota > Fungi > Mucoromycota > Mucoromycetes > Mucorales > Mucoraceae > Mucor > Mucor lusitanicus. The sequence continues at coordinate 1,154,740 of JAAECE010000004.1, read as the reverse complement.
CCTTTGATTTCCACACGCTGCCATGTTGTAGCCAGATTGGAATTATTACAATACGTCTCTCATATCGCATCAAAGCCGTGATCTCGTCTTGAAGCTAAATAAGCGTGGATCAATGCCAAATTTACAAAATTTGCCAAGAGCGACAATCTCGTATTGCTGTATGTCGCTATAAATACAATCGATGGGAGCATGCTTTAGTGCAATGTAGTGATCCTGAAGATTTATTGCCGTTAAAACTCCATTGGGCTTTTTTGTTTTATGAGGAATAGATCTACTGGTCCACCAATCCCAATACCCATTAGGTTGTGGCGAAGGTGCAACAAAAGAAAATGTGCCTGCACATTTTAATAATAACATTTGACATGTGTCACAAAATCCCAAAGGCAAGATCTACCCTGAATAGAATACCAAGCACATTTATAAGCATAGTCCACGGCTTTTACAGCTGTACATCTCATGCCCAAGCGAGCCAATGCGGTAAAAACGTTTAAGGCTTACATGCCTCAAGTTATTTGTATGGACGTAATGATGATATCCTATTTTCAGGCACCATCTCACAAGCGCCATCTTAATAAATCGCCGTCTTTTACCCCATTCTTCGATGGTCTTCAGCTAAATTAAGTTACACCATCGCCTATAGTTCTTGGAATGTGCTGTATTATAGACAATTCCATCCGTACAACATATCTTGCGCGCAGATAAGAGAAAAAGACAAATACTATTATAGGTGCTTTTCAAGATTATGTCATCCAGAAAGTAACCTTGCCACATAAAAAGGTTTAGCTGCTAGGTTCGTATAGCAATGGCCGCAATAAACGGCGAGGGTACAAATGTGTTTATCCGGAAGGTAGAATCTATTAGCCATTTTGTATAGTTTTTCATGTTGCATAAAAAACTATTGGTACCTTTGAAAGTTACTTGTGTATCAAACGCAATCCAAATATTACATTAACCGCTTTTCCGTTAAATCCGAAATATGTACATTTGATGATTTGTGAGATGGGGTAACCGAGATAGTAGGTGCTGCTTCAAATGTAGAATTTTACTGCGAGGCATGCTATTGTTAAATTTACTGAAATTTCTAGCCGTTCACCTAAATTCTAGGAACTCAAACTTGTCTCATTTAAGCTGGGTTGTGTTTGTTTCAATTCGCAATCTCCATCATATGAGCTTCCAAGGGCATTAATTACCTTAATGTTGAGCATGGTAACGATTTTGGCAGCAAAAATCGATTTAAGCTCAGGACCTCTTTTCACTCAAAATAGAAATATTTTGTCAATTCTTGGACTTTGTCGACCTATTTTGCAGAGTTGCACTATATAAATCGTAATAATCGTCATCTGCTTGCTAATACGTTCTGGGAGTGCTTTTTAAGGCGCATCCAATGGTATTAATAAAACTAAATATTATGAATAGAGATGCCTCAAAAATTTCAAAAATATGATTTGAGGTTTTTGGAAAGAAAGTTCAGATTTTACATATAAAGGTCTCACAAATAAAGTTTTAGGGGCTGCCCTGAGTCTATGGCAACATTTTGAATTAATATGTACCTTAGTAAAAGTCTTCGTTTTCACGTTCAAAAACGCGATCGTTTAAATTTCGATGAAAAGCATGAGGTACCCCTCATGGGGGGGCCAAAGTTGTTTTTGGTCGTTTTTTCGTCGAATCAGATTTGAAAAGAAAAACGACCAAAACCTTAAAAAACGCCCACCTCTTGGGTTGGGCGTTCTGTATGATTTTGGTCGTTTAAAAGAAAAACTATTACAAAGCAAGGCTTTTTTTTTTTCTGTTTTTCCAATTTTCAGAAATAGTTATCTTTCACAAAAATGCCCAAAACTAGCTTAAGACAAAGTGTTATCAAGCAATTGCGACAAAGAGTCAACAATAATTGCAGAGATGCAGAAAATCTGATTAAATTGTTGACCGAATTTAACAAAATCAGTGAAATCGATGAAAGGAACAAAAACATCCATGTAGACACTGAGGAGCTCGGAAAGCTATTGAATGAAGCAATAGTAGAAGATCCTAGCTACCAGAAACTGCAGGATTTAGAGCAACAGCGCTATTTGGTGCCTAGGACCCACTATAAAAGACGAGACAAACCTCACGATGCCGCCCTTGAAGACGAATACTTTCAAAAGTCTGAAGTCGACTTCAGGAGATGCATTCATATGAGTAAGAAAGCCTTTCTTGCTCTATATGAAGAATTGAAGAACGACGAGGCCTTCAAGAAGTCTAAGTCTGGCCCTCAGCAAAGGAGCGTGAAGTTCCAAATGATTGTTGCCTTAACTCGCCTTGGAATGTATGGGAACGCAGCAACTGACAAAATACTTGGAGATTCATTTGGCATTGGTCGTAAGTCTCAATACCTTAAATTGACTATTTTGATACACTCACCCGTTGTATTAGATGGTTCTGTGCGAAATTATGTCGAGCATTTCATCGAAGCTGTATTGAAATTGCAAGACAAATATATCCAATGGCCCATGGGCAAAGAGAGAGACCGTATCATCGAACGACATCACGAACTGTTTGGTTTGCCGGAATGCATTGGATTCATGGATGGCAGCTTATTTCAGATTTACCAGACACCCTCTTGGAATCCTGAGCTATTTTGGTGTAGAAAGAATAAGCCTGCCATACAAAATATGGTTATCTGTGATTTCGACACACGTATTCTCTTTGGCACAACAGGCCACTATGGTAGCCAAAACGATCCAGGTGTCCTAAGCCAGAGTGGCTTGCTAGAACTTCTCGGTAGCTACTTTGAGGGTGAGCAATACGTCGTGGCAGACTCTGCATACGGAAAGACGAAGTGGTGCGTTCCTATAGGGAAAAACTCTGAACACGAGCCTTTAACAGGCAGCGACATCAAGTTTAACACCCTTCTTTCTCGAGCAAGGGTCAGCATCGAGAACTGCTTTGGCGCACTGAAAGGAAGGTTCGGATCTCTGGATGAAATGCGCAATCAATTGAAAGAGGAAGCAGACCTGGACAGGTATAATCGATGGGTTATAACTTGCTTTATCCTGCACAATTTCTGTCTCAAGCATGACGATCCATCATACATGGCAGAGATCATTGATTACTTTTATCGTACTCATGACAGAAACGACTACTTCGAGACTAGTGGAAATGAGTTCAGCAAGGCCAGGCGAAACAGTAAATACGGCAACTACGGTACTGTCCAAAACTCTTTTGTTGTGCCAAATATCAGCACAGCAGCAGGCATAGAAAAGTGGTCGGCCTTGAAAAAGTATGTTTTGGACATAAATCATTATAGCATAGAGGATTTGGATGCTATGTATGAGGCAAACCCAAGACAAGCATAACTAAACTAACATGTATGATTTGATAATTTTTTATTGTGATACTAAAATATCATTATTTAAAAATATCATCAACAACGTCTCTTACTTTTTTATCTGTCTCTGCGGGGTCCTCTCCAATTTCTTTGGCATGTCTTTCTATATGTTCGACGAGCAATCTTGCTTTGGCCTCTTTCTTTTGGATGGATAAAGAGGAGCCAAGATACTTCTCAGCGACAATTGCAACTGAACTTCTTTCTGGGATGTCACCAAGAACAACTTCGCTAATTAACTTTCCTTTTCCTCGTGTAGTACAACTTTTAGGTTGATCAGCAGAAATGACAGGAGAAACAGAACATGCGGGCACTGGTGAAGCGTCAGTTCCTCCCGAAGGGTTGCTCGTTGTGGTCCCCAAAGGTTGACTTGAACAGAGAAGGTCTTTGCTGCTCTGCCCGGTTTGGTACGAACGAGGGGATGGATTGCATTTGTCGCCCAAAACTTCACTCAACTCTTTGAAGCGTGGACAGTCTCTCTCCATTTGCGCTTTAATTCAAGATGTCAGTATTCAATGTGTTTACAGTCTAGAATGCAACACTACCTTCTACTGATAATCCGTCCTCATCCACGCCTCTTCCTGTTTCGAACTGATATTTGCTGACCTTTCTAAACTGGTTGATGATCCTACGGATCTTTCCTCTCACAGCTTCCGAAGAGATGTCGTTTCCGCCAGCATCTCTTATACACTTGGTGATTCTTCTCATTGCACCCGATCCCGTTGGATCCAGGCGCTTCCCGTTCACCCTGATTCTCTTGTACATTTTTAGCAATGTACCGTTGTCATCAAGGAGTAGGTCCAGAAGATAAGCATTGAATGTTACATTATTTTCTAGACCTTCAGTCATGCTGTTCCAGTTAAACTTTGGCTCATGCTTTCTCGCTTTTTTCGCTTCTTCTGTCATTTTTTGCATTTTCAACCTCTCTTCTCGGTTCTTAGTATACTCGCGCTGCTTTTTCAACTCGTAGGCAGAGGAAAATGGCATGATATATGTAATCAAAATAAGTTGTAGATTGATAGAAAAAAGGAAAAGATGTGGAAGAACATTGACATTCTATTAAAAGGGGTGGCCAAAGTTGTAATGCATTCGACTGGTGCTGCTTTTTAATCAAAAAACGACCAAAAACAACTTTGGCCCCCCCATCATGCTTTTTGATCAATTTTTGACCATCTCCAGAAAGTAGAGCGAAGGTGTCAGGAAGTTAGTACTGATTGGGAGCAATGGTCTGGTGCGACTCCCGTGGTCTTAGAGGGCTTCTAACGCGAAAAATTACGGTTCAAATACATTTATATTTCACTGTGTTTTGCAAATTTTAGAGTGATAAGAGGTAATGCAACTATGTAGCCTGCTTGTATATGAATTACTTTCATTGATATAGACGTGAAGTATAGTAGGAAAGTCAGTTCTACAGCTGTAGGCCGTTTACAGAGGGTTTATGTCCGATGAAACGAGTTGGGTATTAGTGTGATGTTCAAAGCGCTTTTTCTAGCAGGCAAACTGCCTAATGTTGCTTTTTGGATGGTATGGATGCAATTGTGAGCGTTTGGCAATTCTAGCTACTCATGTATTATGTATCTAGAGATCTCCACCAGCTAGCTTAAATTACTAGCATTGAGTCATTTAAATAGACTTACTGCTTGAATGCCAAATGCACAATTTATGACATAGCCTTGTTGCTTGTTTTACATTTGAGCTACCATTCCTTTGGTATCATATCTCAAATAAATGCACAATAGCCAAACATATAGCGTAAGTATGTCTTTCTTAAAAGCTGGATTTGATGGTATTTGTTAACATTGAAAGACAACCACCGAGCTGCTCGTGGCACTATGTTATTACAGACATGCATATTTACAACAACATTTGAATCTGGTTTATATCAACATTGAGCACATGATTTATTTATTCTTCTTTTTTTTGCTTTGTTCGTCATCATGATTATGATCAAGCTTTCTTTTACTTGGAACCACTTTGGGTGGGCCTGGCAATCTTGTTATTGATTGTGATGCTTCAACCTCTTTGAGCGAAAGAGAGATGGAGGCAGGCTGTTTCTTGCGAACAAAGTCTTCTGCGTCTGAAAGCACTGTAAATTTTTTGAGGATAGCATTGGGAAAGTGTCTGACTTGAGTTTGTACTTCTTTCCAAGTGTTGTATACACCAGGAGTTCTTCCTGCAGCGACAGTATAGTAATATCTCTTTTTAGCCATAGTGTTTATTGAGTTGAGAAATAAGAAGAAGCTTTCATTATATCAACGGTAAGTAAGAAAGATAGAGAAAGGCGCTATTATAGCATCAGATCAGTGATGTGAGAGTTTTATGCACACGTTTTGGGCTAACGCATGAATCGTAGCTGTATCTATCATGCTACTACTTAAAATTCTCCAATATGTGTAAACATACAACTAATTAGCATTTGAATATTGATTTGCTGACATGTTTGGCGTATGTTGATATCACGTTGTACTATAGGCATAAACAAAAGCCGCCCCCTCTCTCAACAAGATTCTTCCTTTTCAAACACTATTTTATTCATTGTTCATTATATACTAAGGCTTGGATGATATTCATAAACTAAAGGTTACTCTTGATTTACTATTCCTCAGTAGCTGTATTCAGTCAACAAGCAATTTCAAAGAGTTCTTTCGACCTTGCAAAGCATGCTTTCTGCCTCTGCGAAGTAATCGATTGTTCATTTGCTTTTCGTAATAATTGTCATCCGATGACATGTCATCCATGCCATCAAAACAGATTGCTTCGTCTTGGCTTGAAGAGTAGCTTTGCAAGTCTTGGTGATAATAGTGTTCAGCATCGTCGGTGTCGTCGTTCAAAGCAACTACTTCATTGTCACTAGATGTCTCTTCGTCAATATCATCATCACTCATGCCTAAATCATCATAAAGACGATTGGCAATATTGTTGTAGTGCAGTTCATCATCTTCGTTGTCTTGATCGTTGTCATTGATAAAAGTTTCATAATCCCAAATCTCGTCTGCCCCATCATCATTTTGTTGGTAATTGACCTCGTCTTCTCCTCCTTCGTTGAGATCCTCCCAAAGAAAAAAGTCTTCAGATAGTTCGTCATGTACTGTTTCCTGTCGAGCGTTATGAATCACATCTGTCAATGTCTCTGCTGCCGTCATCCCTGCTGATGTAGCGTCATTCAAATTAGATACTAGCCTGATCTTGTTTGAATTGCGTGGAGTATAAGAGGTTGGACGAAAGCGAAAAGCAAAAGTAGCTAATTCAGGCCAGTGATTGAGAGAGTAGCTTTCAGCAACAGGTCGATTTCCATCTTGACGATGCTCTCTTGCATTCGATTGATGAGTTTGCGGTACGGTTTTTATGTACATGTCCATATCGTCTGCATCATTATCGCTCTCGTTTCCCAGCATCATACACGATCTTCCCAATCTTGCACATTTGCCACAGAGCTCTTTGTTATGGGCCTGAAACGTTTGTCTGTTCTCATTGCCAAACTTGTTGGGCTCGCGTATTCTAGAACCCACAGGGTAGCATTCAGTGTAACAGTTTTTGCATTTCTGATAGTCGTCCAGGCTTCCATTTGCACTACTCCAACGTCTACCACAATTGCGACAGCCAAATTCCACAATGCGAACACTATAAGGCGCCTTGCTGTGAACAGTATCCTTGAAATGACTCATGCTTGGCTTTGTTTATTATACCATGTAAGAATGAGCAGAGGAAAGAAAGAGAAAGAGAGTGAGAAGCAAATTATTTGATATAAACAATCAGTGTTTGATCTATTTTTCATGCTGTGAGTGGCAGTAATAGGCCAATCCAGACTACCGACTTGATTTATCTTTGTTTAATGCGGCTGACGACACTTGGTGAATCTTTCTAAACAGTCGATCCAAATGGTGTACCCAGTAGACATTGCGAGCGTTTTTTTGTTCCTCAATAAGCTATGGCAACATGAATCGCTGCAAAGTCTAGTCAAATGTGCTCAGCAGTATATCTTTTTAGTTCCATGCATAGTAGCTCATATGCTTAACAGTAGCTCAAGGTTCTTTTTTAGTTTTGTGACACTACGTCTTGTTATGAAACTTGACAACTTTCATGCTTGTACAGCATCTCCTTGAATAATTCAATCAAAAAAACTTTACATGCCTCAATGCGCCAACATTTGAGCTAAATAATTATATAAAACTGTGTTTAATTTGTAGAGTATTGTACTAGAATATAAGAGAATGATTTGCTTTTTTTTCTTTAGTTCTCAAAGTAACGAGGTTCATTGAATACATGATAACGATGTCCACGAACGCCAGCACCATAGAACATTGAAGGATATCTTAAAGCAGGAGGCACTTGTGATTCAGGAATGCGATCATAAGAGGCCTTCCAGTAGTCTTTGGGATTTTGCACCAGCTGGAATTTACCTGATTGAATTTCTGTATCTGTGATACCGCCATGACTGATGCGAGCATAACCGACACGGCGAAGACCACGGAAGCCAACGTATTCACACCAGCGATCCCAATCAGTAGGATCGATATCGTTGATATCACCACCATCAAATAAGAGATGGTAAATTTCTTGTTGAGGTTTTGTCACCACGTAGCCCAAGAAGACAAAGGGATTAGGACTTGTGCGCATGATACGTGCTAATTCAGTAGTTTGTTGGATTCTGTCATTGTAGTTTTCGTCTTGACCGTTATGACTAACAATGAAATCGACAGGCTGGCCATAGACATCGAGTGTGGCATGAATAGCACAGGCGAGTTCACCCACGGGAGAGGGTAGCAGATGATGCTCGGATTTGAGGATAGGGAATTTAGAGAGCATTAAACAGCCCCAGGTATGCTTCATACTGGCAGGGCCAAAGTCAACATAGTAACCCAGCTCTTCAGCGATGGATTGAGCCCAATCACGGTTGCCCATGATGATTCTCATAGTGTCAGATTCAAGTAAACCTGTCAAGTAAAGACATATGAGTGTGCGTCTTTCATCAGCATGCACATGCAAAACTTACCAACTACATCGAGCTCCAAATCGCGGATAGCATCGCGCATACGGTTCTCACTAGCCCACATGTCATTATCAAGAGCAAAGTGAATGGTCCAGATAGCAGCAGTGAATGATTTTTCAGTTGTAGTGTAAGGAACAGGCGTCTTTGCGTTGGAAACGCGGTTGGAAGCGACCAAAGCAGAGATAGCAATGAAAGCGGCAACAAACATACGCGTCATGGCACGAGCATGCTTCAATACGTGGAATTGGGCCAGCTTCTTTTGAACATCCAAACAGGCTTGTCTATTGGCATTCAATATACCCAAACCAGTCAAGGCCATCAAGACGACCAAGATGGCATCTGTGCGCTCACGAGCATACACGCCTCCAGGTACGAATTCATAGGCAACTACCCAGACGTGAGCCAAACACAACACATTGTAGATCATGAAAGAGCCAAACAAGGTCTTGAAAGGAGACTGAGTGGAGATACCGCGAATGAGAGCAGGCGTGATCGAGACAAAGTATGTTCCCAAGACAAGACCACCGTAGTAAGCTGTCCAAGCAGAATAGCAGTAGAACACAGCACAGGCACCACATCCTACCACATACCAAACAAAGCTGGTAGTCAAGCGACGGTAAGGCGCAAGCAAGAGACCAAGGGCCAGGGCACCAATGGTAGCAACACCCCATGGCACAGGCTCAGGGCCATAGTTGGGGTAGCCATCTACAGTCCAACGCATGATGGTAGAGGAATCCGTGAACATGGAATGAAGGGCAAACAAGAGAGAGCCGAAGCCAGAGGCAGCCATGAAGGAGCTACCGAATTGCTTGGTAGCATTGACACCAGACAAGGAGCTCAAATCTTTGCCATTTTCAGTAGATTGACGGACAGCACTATCACGAAGCAACACCTCGGCACAGGCAACAATGCCCAACACGATACCAGCGTCGTTCCAGCCGCCATTGTTCTTGTTCATGATGGGCCAAATGGGGTTTTCAGTGAACCAAGCCATCTTGACAACACAATGCAGGACTAAACCAAGACCCCAAATGAGAGCAGAGCGTTCCAAATCACCAGTATGTTTGTTTGATTCAATCCAATGAGCACACCAAGTCGTCAAACTCAGGCCAAGGCCAATGGCGGTCATGGATAAACGCCACACGGGATCGACTTTGAGGTAAGAAGCGACGCCCACTAACGATAAAAAGTGAAAGAATCCACGGTATTTGGACACCAAGCGTCTCAAAGGTGCAATGCCAAGGAAGATGGGCATCAAGGTAATAAACAAGAAGGCTTCAAAGCCAGAAATGCCCATATACCATAGAGGGAAATACCTAGATTTCGCATGAGTGATTCAATTCCCTCCTCCTTTTGCCGCGCTCTGTTTTCCACTGATGGCTTACCAAATCAACAAGGTGAGCGATGTGAGCATTGACCAAAAGACAAAGGCTGTCAAAACGATGAATACATGTGTTTTAACAGACATTGAAGCTGCAATCTCTTACCCAAGTAAGTCTCTGCAGCAAACCCAGTGAAAGCTGTCAATGTGCGTAATGTTGATGGCGAAATGCTTCCTTCAGGACTAAATGATTTGGTTTGGTCAGTACTCGACATGTTGAATAAGTAGAATGCGGCAAAAGAAATACGTTACTTTGAGGCGAATGGCACAGAACTATTATAAAGTGTATTAGTCTCCCGAATAAGTCACGACAAAAGATGAAAACTTACGATTCTGCAATTGGAGAATTGCCGGTTTTGTCAACAATGGACAATTCAAAGTTTTGGAATTCGATAGCGGTGACAGCATCATAAGCGACATCGTATAAGATCAAGGACCACTCAAAGAAGGCGTAGGTTGTATAAGCTGCATATCGGCATTAAACATCTCCTCTCTTGCCATTCAAATGCGTACATGTGCACACACACACACACACACACTTACCTCCTGGAATACGTTGCACCTTGTGTTGAATAAAGAAATAGATCATGGGTGGCAATGTCGTAAAGAAGGCGGATGTCAAGAACTTTCTCCAACGCACGGCCACTTGGTTGTTGCTGGAGCTAGAATAGAGCACGCCCAGTTGCCATGGCAGCGTGCATAGCAGGTAAATGACCATGGCGATGTCATGCGTGAGATGATCGTCCGTGGAAGTAATGTAGACCCAACCACCACACGAGACTGTACGAATAATGCCCACTGCCAACAAACCCAATCCAAATCCTTTTGATACCGTCTTTGCTGAGTGAGTAATGTAAAAGTACCACAAGAAGACGAGTGCAAATCGTGGGCCAGAGGTTAGGGCGATTAAAATCTGGAAGATTGCACGAGCAGGGTATCTATCGCCTGTAGTGGCACTCACGCTGGGAAACCATTCCTATACAACACGTACCCATCAGACACCAGTTCTGTCCCTCCCATCTTTTTCATTCTCTCGTTGTCGCATTCACTTACATCAGGATAACCGAAATATTCGTTCTGCACAATCTTGTAATAATGAGTATAGCATGCAACACCTAGCGCTGTGAAAAAGGCACCTATGGACACAGCATCCCACATGAGAATGCCATCCAGATGATTTGACATATCCAAACTTACTGTATGCAAAGAGTGTATGGGAATAAGCAACGTACTTTGCTCCAATCTTTTGCACGTAAGAGAGGAACGCGTTAGAACCGATTGCCTTGGCTACGTTTCTAAAGTTTCTTACCTTTTTGATAGTTACAGGCTCTGCACTACTAGTGCCTGATGTATGAATTGAAGACTTTTCAGCCATAAAAGTAATTGATGTGTGAGGGGGTCGGCGGGTTCAGTTCCTCTTGGCTATGAAAGAAAAAGACGCTGTTTCTTTTTCAGGAAAGATGTAATGTTGAAAGGGAAGAAAGAAAGAGAAATCATGTCTTTTTTTTTCCTGATGTTCCTTTATTCATCCATCACACTCAACTAGCGGCTCCCTAAATTTTGAAGGTTGATGGTAAACAATAGAAAATGCACATTTTAGCACATGAATGGAGAAAGATCCATGCCTGCTATCATCGTATATATAGACACCACTTGATCAAAACGACAGTAATTTAGCTGTTGATAGACGATACCTCTGTGCATTTACTCTGTATGAATGCAAGACAAAAAAAAAGCTTCGATCATTGAAAATAATATGGTGCGACATGGATGTTCTATTTTCATTGTAGAAATCATCTTTTGCATTCTACAGGAATTCATTTTAGATGGGCGCAAGTAACAAGGTTGGCTGTAACAGTGCAAAATATAAGGTCAAAGCTGTGTTTTTTCAATAATCAATCTTATGGGCATTCATGTGCTGTTGTGAGCAAGTAACAAGAGCATTGCAATCCACTTGCCAATGATACAAAATAGCAACCCTCGGTTAAACAAAATCCTTCACATGCTGGACCTTGATTTTTATTGTATCACCTTGAACACCTTCGGCTGAAATTTAGCCATAAGCAACCCGTCAATGTCTAAAAGCATTTGTTTCATAACCTCCAAATATCAGCTAATTTCCACTTCTTTAACATTACGTAATATCAAACTGTACAATTGCATCAAAGAAAGGGTAGCTTCATTCAGATCTACGTCTGTTTGTATGCTTGGAAATACATGCATTGTCGCGAAAAGGCGCATCGTGTTACACATGTTTTATTAGTTTGTAAGCGGTTTGTAGCTGGCGACTTTGATTGCCACAGTTGCTTAATTAAAATGAAACATTTGTAAAGAATTTTCACCATTGTCCTCCATGCTTGGTTAGTATAGAGGCTGATGACAAAAACTGATATCTATAACCCAATGTAGAGCTTTGTATAGACCAGCTGATGTTCAATGCTCACAGACCACAATTCAGGTTTGGCATTTCACCTCACGGGCCACGTTTTCAACAAGTATATTTTGCTATGATGCATACATTTCCAGTTGACAGAATGAACCATCATCTCCGTCTTTTCGGATATAGCCACTTCATGTGTTTTGCAATTTATAATTCTTTTATATAATAAAGTGATAGGGCTTGCGCGATAAATGGAAAGAGGAGAGTGGGGATAATACTTGGTGAAAAGAGTAAGAATATACAACAAGATGTCTATGAAGGAAATGGGATGATTATGCGGTACGTTTTATCCATACTTTTTTCTCAGTTTATCAAAGGCGAGTTTGTCCTATTTGACGAAATGTTAGCACCTCCATCTACAGCACAAGCATTGCTATTCTTACCTGAGGAAGAACAGAGGGTGACACCTTGGTGAATGCCATATCGAAATCCTTCTTTGTAACAAAGATGTCTTGCGCGCTCAATGATTTCGCATCCAAAGCCATGACACCCGATGTGTAGAATCGAGCTCTCAAGGAAGCAACAGCACTCTCTCTCACCAAGGAAGCAAGATCTGCACCAGAAAGGCCTTCACAGCGAGCATCGTTTGCAATGTCCACCAAATCCACATCAGGACCCAGTGGTGTCTTTTTGCTCAGCTTTGTCAAAATGTCTAATCGTTCAGAGGGTGTAGGCAGCTCAACGTAGAGCAGCTTATCCAAACGGCCGGGACGCAGCATGGCAGGGTCAATCATATCAGGGCGGTTGGTGGCAGCAATCACATAGACCTGGCTACGGTTCTCCACGCCATCCAATTCAGTCAGCAAGGTGTTGACCACACGAGCAGAAGCGTCCGTTTGTTGATCATCACGGCGAGAACAGAGAGCATCCAACTCGTCGAAAAAGATGACACAAGGAGACGAAGCGCGTGCCCGAGCAAAGACTTGACGAACACCACGCTCACTCTCACCCACATACTTGTTGAGCAATTCAGGGCCCTTGACAGAGATAAAGTTGGTATTGCTTTCGTTCGCCACAGCCTTGGCCAGCAGCGTTTTACCACAGCCAGGAGGACCCCACAGCAGTACACCAGCAGGGTTCGTAATGCCGACACGCTCAAAGAACTCGGGATGATTGATAGGCTCCACCACGGCCATACGCAATTCGTCACGCACATACTGAAGCGCACCAATGTCGTCCCAGGACACGTCAGGCACCGTAGCGAAACCTTCACGCTTGGAAGAGGGCTGTACCTTCTTGAGCGAGTGCTTGAAATCCTCGTGTGTGATGGCAAGTGATTCCAGTTGTGCCTCGGTTAAAGGTTCCTTATGCTTGATGAATTCTGAAATGTTTCTAATTTGCTCCAAAGGTGTTTGTGCCTCAAATTCTTCGACGGTGGTGGTTTGAATGGGTTGATCAGCTATGGTATCATCGTGTTGTTCTAATGTTGATTGGGCGACTTCTGTCATGGTGGCATCATCAATATCCATCGAGTTTTCGTCAATTTGAATTTCGTTTACTTTGTCCAGCACGGTGCTAGATCGCTCTGCAAATGTTGTAGCTTGCAGATGCTTGAAAATACGCTTTACAGCTGTAACGCCTGCGGTGGTAATCAGCGCTTGAAGATCGGCACCGACATAACCAGGTGTCGCTTTGGCCAATTCTGCAAAATCAAAATCGCCAGCAAGACGAAGCTTGGATGCGAGCACGGTCAAGATCCTGTGTGTGCGTATCCAATAAGAATGAGTCGTTCGGGGCCAATATACATGCTGAGATGAGCTTACTTTTCTCTGGCCTTTTCGTCAGGCACACCCATACTGATTTCTCTGTCAAATCTGCCTGCACGACGAAGAGCAGCGTCCAAAGAGTCGGGTCTGTTTGTCGCACCAATGATCATCACAGGCTTGTTGTCTGACTTTTCCCAGGACAGATCTAGCGGATGGAAAGGGTCCATCAGTATACACATTTATGCAGAAAACACAGGCCACGTCCATACCATCCATGCAAGTCAACAGCTGAGCGACAATTCTGCGCTCCATTTCTCTCTGTGCGGTCTCTCTTTTGGGTGTAATGGCATCAATTTCATCAATGAATAGCAAGCAAGGTGCGTTTTCCTGCGGATAAGTTGTGTTTAGCACGCCAATATCAGACATCCAGTGGTGGCAAACTTACTTTGACCTCCTCAAACACTTCACGAATCTTTTTTTCGGATTCACCCGACATACCAGACACGATAGAAGGCGCTGAGATGTTGAAAAACGGCACATTCAATTCCTAACGCAGACAATCAATCGCACACTCTTATCACCCATTCAAGCATGCACTTACACCGGCAATAGCATGTGCCAATCTGGTTTTACCACAGCCAGGAGGACCGTGCAAAAGCACACCACGAGGCGGTTGAACACCCGTATGAAGATAGACTTCAGGGTGTGCCAATGGCATAGCAATCAACTCCATGATTTCCTCAATGCAATGATCGATACCACCTAAATCTGACAGCTTGGCTTTGGGGATGAAGGGTGCCTCTCTGGTCTCTGATGAAGCTGCAGTGAAAATAGCGTCAGCACTGACATTGGATACACATATACATGCACCTACTCTTGGGTCTCTTGGGTGCTGATCCAGAATCCTTGGTGCTCTTTGATCTCTTTTTCGATTTGGGTGTGGCGGCAGTTGTTGCATTGTCTTCCACAGCAGGTGCTTCCATCTCATTGACGACGGGCGGCTCCTCGGTGATGGGCGTGGATACATTGACAGGTGTAGCAGCCCCTGATTTCATGATGGGAGAGGCAGCACCACTGCTTGCTGGGCTTTTGTGCAGGTTCCACAAATTAGTGACAGACTTGTTCATGGCGTTGTCTTCTTGCGCAGGCTTAAGGGGAGTGGTGTTAGTTCTGGAGAATGTTCCCGGCGGTAGATATTCAGTCAGCCATGATTCTGATCTAGTCTCACTCACCAAAGCATATTCTGCTGCTGCCTCTTCATCAGCAGATTCAGATCTATCAGCACAATGTGAGTCTTTTGTTCATACAATATGAGTGCAAATAAAACACATTACGATTCAGCGGGCTGTGTTGCAGTCGACTCGTTTTCCATGGCCTCCAGTGCCTTCTCCAAGGCGAGCTCAATGGCTTGGCTCTTGTGTCTGCGCAGTGTAGGTTCGTTGCGATTAATGTAGGTCAGCAGAGTGACAGGCGACATGTCTGTATGGCCTGCTGCCTTGTACTTGCTGAGACAGGCTATCACTCGGTTCTCGATTTGCTTTGTCAATGGGTTTCCATTAGGTCGTTGCTTCCTAGGTCCCATTGTAGTATGAATGCAGAGAAAAAAAAAAAGTGGAGAAGGATTGTCATATAAAAAATTTGATGAAGTGATAAGCACAGGAAAACGACCCGGTTTGGAACACATGTGTCCGGGCAGTGATGGAAATGGGGGGTAGCGTCGTTTGTTGTATTTGGGGGGGGGAGCATATCGAAACAAAAGACAAATTCATATAAGCAAACAGTTTGAATCCTTCTCTCTTTCTTTATAGGCACGATGGCTAGAGTAAGTTACCATTGCACCAACATGCAAACAGCAATTTGTACACAATCATCATCGAGATACAAAGACATCGACATGCGGATCCAGCCAGCAACCCTATCCATGACGAGTTTGACATGACGGATTCATGCGATCCTATCCATCCATCCATCCATCCGTCTATCCATCTCATCATAGTCATCCTGGACACGCATCATAGACACCATATGGACAGCAAAGGGCCAAGTTGTGGAATGCATCATCACTGTATTTATGCCGAAACGACGGGCAAATTCAGATTACTCACAAGAGGAGCCCATACGCAACTTGCGCCAGCATGGGATATGTCGATGTCTCGATGCATAGTGTACAAATTGCTGTTGGCAGCACAAATGTCAGATCCGTTTACTAACCTGTTGTTTGCTTCTTCATTGTTTCCTGTCAATAGTTCCACGAATATCAGGTAAAGTTTTGCATTAAATGTAGCGTCAACTTGGAATCATGTCATGCTAACTATCGACAATTAGGTGGTTGGTCGTAAACTCCCTTCCGCCCAAGAAGTTGCTCCCAAGCTTTTCCGTATGCGTATCTTTGCTCCCAACGTTGTTGTTGCCAAGTCTCGTTTCTGGTACTTTTTGAAGAAGCTCCGTAAGGTCAAGAAGGCTGCTGGTGAGATTGTCTCTGTCAACCTTGTACGTAGCGAGTGCTTAGTGAGCGAGAATCATTACTTATATAACTACACCATAGATTGCCGAGAAGCGTCCTGAACAAATCAAGAACTTTGGTATCTGGATCCGTTACGACTCTCGTTCCGGTACCCACAACATGTACAAGGAGTACCGTGCTATGCGTCGTACCGAAGCTGTTGAGACCTGTTACCAAGACATGGCTGCCCGTCACCGTGCTCGTTTCAGATCTGTTCAAATCATCCGTGTTGCTGAAGTCAAGGATGCCGATGTCCGTCGTCAATACATCAAGCAACTCTTGACCCCCAAGCTTGCTTTCCCCTTGCCTCACCGTCTTGCCAACGTCGAAAAGAAGCACCGTGCTCTCTTTGTCGCCAAGAGACCTACCACTTTCTATTAAATTGTTTTTTCTTAGCTCGTGTTATTTTTTTTTCAATTAAAACGCTCCTTGTTGTAGATTGAAAATCGATGGTTATTTTGGATTGAATAGAGAGTTTTTGTGGGCGTGATATTGAAAAGATTAGCGCATACTTTGTGTTAGAAATGCAGTAGTAGCTTAGAGCTCTAGGAAATGGAGCGATTGAGAGAAGAGGGCTTCTTGTTTGGGCTGCGTTGAGCATAAAGATGTATATTAGCTTCAATACTGCCTCGAATTTTGAGATGCTCTGTTATCAATTTTGCTCAAATGTCCAGCAGTAGGCCCAACATTCTGACAGACAGATGCCTCGCATAAGCCCCCTGTCCGGATACAGTACTGTCGATTTGGAACGGAGATGACCAGTGGAGCGTACAGAGCAGTTTTTTCTAGTATAAATACAGGGTGAATGAGGAAAATGCATCTGGTTCTTTCTTTAAACATCCATCCATCCATCTTGTTCTAATGGTAAGTGCACATTTCTATTATACGATGAAAACTTCACTTGTTTCTTCCTATTTGGATCAAAGGATGTGATTCATCTGTAAATCTGTGTTGGCTGTATTTTTACACATATACAAAATATCCATCCTTACTTTGGAATCCCAAGCATCCTTTGTGACAAATGGATGCAAACCTGTGTTCTGGCTGAGTTGTGTCTCTATTTCCTCACGGAAATATCCAACTTGTTAGAGTGTAGTTTTATCAGAGTTGTGAATTTGTAAAAGAATTTGAATCTGATCGAACCCTTATCACTCCATGACAGCCTCCATCCACCAAGAAGTCTGCCGGTAAGAAGGTCGCTCCTTCCCCCTATCCCGTCAAGGGAAAGCAAACCACCAAGGCTGCCGCCAACCCCTTGATTGAGAAGACTCCCAAGAACTTTGGTGTTGGTCAAGATGTCCAGCCCAAGCGTGATGTCTCTCGTTTCGTCAAGTGGCCCCAATATGTCAAGCTTCAACGCCAAAAGAAGATCATCTACCAACGTCTCAAGGTCCCTCCTGCTCTTAACCAATTCACCCACGTTTTGGACAAGAACACTGCCACTCAAGTCTTCAAGTTGATGCACAAGTACAGACCCGAGTCCAAGAACGAGAAGCGCGATCGTCTCCGTGCTGCTGCTCTTGCCAAGTCCGAGAAGAAGGAAGTTGCCAAGACTGACAAGCCCGTTGTCATCAAGTACGGTATCAACCACATCACCGCTTTGGTTGAGGCCAAGAAGGCTCAATTGGTTGTCATTGCCGACGATGTTGACCCCATTGAGTTGGTTCTCTGGCTCCCTGCCCTCTGCCGTAAGATGGGTGTCCCATACTGTATTGTCAAGGGTAAGGCTCGTCTCGGTACACTTGTCCACAAGAAGACTGCCACTGCTCTTGCCTTGACTGAAGTCTCTGAGGCTGACAAGGCTGAATTGGCTACCATTGTCTCTGCTGTCAACACCAACTTCACCGAGAAGTGGGAGGATGTCCGTCGTCACTGGGGTGGCGGTATTATGGGTCCCAAGTCCAACGCTAAGATGGCCAAGCGTGCTGCCATTGCTGCTAAGGAAATCGCTGCTCGTCAGTAAATCATTTTACAATAAATTAACATCAACTAATTTGTTACAAACATCCCTTTTCTCTCTCTCAACTGTAAATAAACCATGACATACACTTTTTCCTTTCAATACAAATGATAATTTCTTTGCAATTAACTGTTTGTCAAACGTTTGATTATTATAAATCACACATTATGCGTCAGCTGTCGAACTGAAATGCCTGCCATTGGTTCAGATTAGTAAATTGATTTATTCAGGTACAAGATTGCCTAGTTTGGATTCTGGGTAATTCCTTTTAAATAAGCATTACTTTCATTGTTTTAGGCTTTTCTCCTTTCTTTACTCACCCAATTCAAACATGCTGACATCCCCATCCTCATCGGCGATAAATTCAAAGCATAGCAATATTATGATAACTACTACCGCCAATAAAACCAACAACATTTACCTCAAGGGCCAGCAGCAGCAGCAGCAGCAGCAGGAACAATATCCGTATCGACCATTGCCTTCCGTCCTAACAGGTATATCATTACAAGATGGCACATTTTTTGGACCCCCAATCTCATTAGAAAATAAATCAAAATAGACTTTTTCGCATTCAAACTGTGTGATCTCATTCCCACTCGACCATTACCAGCTGGATCAAAACGTACCGCACCTGAATTAGTATATTTCATACTGAAAATCACATCACAAGCTCGTATAACATGTCACATTGCTGTTGTTGCCCTGCTTTACATAGAGAGATGTAAAGCTGCGCTCCCAAAAAATGCAATTGGTGACCAAGGTATGTACATGTAGACATGATGTGATGATGATGGATTATTAATAGCTTGAATTTGTAGATACCATCCACCGTATATTTGTGGCCTCGTTACTTGTAGCATCAAAATATTTACATGGCACATGCTGGGGCTTAAGCCAAAATGTGGTTACAGAAGAACAGCAACAAAAGTCAACAGAGGAGACACCTGTTTGGTTGAGCAATGCACGCATGGCCAGCATTTGCAGTCGATTCTACACATTACAAGAAATCAATCAATTGGAGCTATCCTTTCTGAATTTGATCAAATACAATTGCTTTGTGAATCCAATTGAGGTCCAGGATTACCTCGTTTTACATAGACAGGATTTGCTTTTGTAGTAGATTGTTTAGATTACCATACAGCACTCATATATCCATTATTGCTATTTATGTTTTTTGTAGTAGTAATAATACCCTCATTCCCATTATCAAATAAACATTTTCCTTATATACATTTCATCCAATGTGACACAAATGCAGGAGAATAGAGTAGCGTGCACCAGTGGTCATTTTTTCTGCCGTTTCATCAAATAAAACCCTTATCACACCCATTTTGATTTGATCGTCTGTCCTATCAGTTTCAAGCGATATCATATGCAATTGATTGTTTAGACATGCTCCCTCCCGATAATGCCGCAATTGGAAATTCCTTGTTTGATATTCTCTCATATAGTTATCGTCTATCATGAAAAAAAAAAGACTGATATCCACGTGTATTCAACAAAGTTGATGGCATTTACTTGATATTGTGTGGATTAATCAAGTATCACTCTCTGCTATTTCTTTATTAAGAATAGATAAACTTATACAGTAATTTTTTGCTGATTAAATGTGCAACTACGGTTGAGTGATTAGGAGCTATTTCGTTTAATTACTTTTGTTCCCGGGGATTCGTCCGCCTATATACTGAATGTGCTGTTCTTTGTTGAAGTCTAGTGCATAAGTATATACGATGGTAATGGTTAAACTCTTATCTATGAAATCATTAATTGCTGCGAGATGAATCACGGCAGTTTCCATGCCACTGCCGGTAGAAAGATCATGACATCTTAATTAAATAGCATTAGACAAGCGCTTATGTTGTTTTATTTTGATTATGTGCATTACCATCACCATTACAGAGAGCATTGAAACCAAATTAAGTTGGGGCTCAAAATCAAGGCATTGAATACAATCCTGAATTAAGTGATCTTTATCATGCATGTTGCAGCATAGTAAATAGGCTCTGCATTTGTATGAGCAATTTTTGATATTCAAACCTATACAGTCTAGCATCGTGCAAACAAAAAAGCCGAGTGAGGCATTCAAGTTGAGCTACATTGTATTTCAAGTCGTAAATGCTTTCTCATAAGCTTCAGAGATATCGCCTACCCTCGCTTTACTAAGTATCGCACTGCTGCTGTTAAGCAGGAACAGCAAAGCATCAGCACAGCAGCAGCAGCAGCCAAAAGTTTGATTCTCTGCTAATTTTACGTTTCTCCAGATTGGCCAGATTTTGTGTTTTCTCGACTCGATTCGTTTATTTTTTTAAAAATTGACCATATAAAATGCGAAAATTACCAAGGGCTTTCTAATGCATTCTAGAAGTGCTTTTTAAGGCGCATCGAATGGCATCAATAAAATTTAGTGTTATAAATAAGATGTCCCGAAAATTCCAGAAATGTGATTTGAGGTTTTTGGTGAGAATGTCGAAATTTTACATATAAAGGTCTCACAAATAAACTTTAGGAGGCTGCTTTGGATCAAGAGGAACGTTTTGATTTAAGATGTGCCTTAGTAAAAGTCTTCATTTTCACGTCCAAAAAACGCGATCGTTTGATTTTTGATGAAAACCATGAGGGGTATTTGGATTTTGACCATGTTTTTCGTGTCCCAAAAAAGTGGAGCAAAGGTGTCAGCAAGGTACTCCTGGACGAGAGCAATTGTTTGGTACCACTCTGGCGGTCTGAAACAGCTTCTAGCTCGAGAAAATACAGCTATAATACATCCAGATCTTACCATATTTCGCATGGTTTTCAGCAGTAAAAACAAAAACACATCAAAACAGTAATATGTAGAGGATTCTATCTAGCATTAAAAATCAAGAGCACTCTTATGGAGTGTTCAAATTTGCCCGCCACCCAAATTTACATTGCTCTCGGTGGTTATGTATCACCTGAAAGCGCGAACAATTTTCATGTCCTGTCCTGGCCTTTTTTTTTTCAGCTTATCTTTTTATCCCTACGCTATCAAAATGTCAAAAAGATTATTCTCGCAAAATACAAGCGTAGACGATGACCAAAAAGATGGAGACTTCTCGAAATCAGCTATCCCTCTTAGTAAGAAGGAACCAGATATGGTGAATGGGATACCCGTTTCTGGAGAAGATTACTTATTAGTTGTTCGGTAAGCTTGTTGCAGATATCTCATATGAAAAGGAAATAACTTAATCAAGCAACCAGTCAACAAGCTAAGAAATGTGCTCAAACAGTAGTTGCTCCACCGCCAGCAAAGACAAAGAAAGTCAATTTACCGTCGCATTTCCAGTTTTTTAATCAAGACGCAAGTAAGGTGGAGGATCAAGCTTCCAATGAATGGAGAAGGGGGTTCTCGAAGCCATTTAGGTCTTATCAAAAGGTAATTTGCATCTGTAATGGATTATTTAAACAAACTAAATCAAATTGGTGATAGCATATGCAACACAACAAGTTACCATCCCACACTCACAAAGAAATTACATCCATCGATGAAGGTTACAAAATCCTCTATTCACAAAAGCAAGATATCATCACATTTATACCAACATTATCGCAGGTAAGGCAAGGAGCTTAGAGTAGCATACATAGCGGCAAACTGAGGTGTCCTTTGAAACTTGCAGCACACGATATTACGATTACTGCAATATCACATTCAATGGTTAAGCGCAGCCACAGATATTGCATCACAGGTAACTCATGAACAATGAACGGTCAAATATTAGCAAAACTCATGCATACATTTGTATAGTGTCAATGGATATTCAGTCTTTTAGTATTTTTGGATCCTGTATTGACGTCAAAAAACATAGCTGTGCTTCGAGATTTATCAAGAGAATGTATAAAAATCAGAGCCAATGCACCGCAGGATCTTGCTCCTCTGAACGTTGTCATCAGCATCATAGCAGATGTATACGGACAAGCGGATTTGGTTTGAAGCTGCCAAGACCATCAGCAAAACGATACCCTTAGACGCAAATCACTACCAGCAAAGACGCAAGCATGTGTATTGCTCGTCTAGAGAGGTGGTAGACAGACACAGAGATAGTCATTATGCTGCCTTGGTAGAGAATGCAAGCATAACATGTACCATTACGACACTTTTTTGTACAATAAAAAAAGAGCACTTTGCCATGGCAACAAGCAAACTCGGATTTAACAGACATATACTCAGTAACACGATTCCTCGTATCTGGTACAAATATATGAGATATAGTGTTTTATTTCATTTAAATAAGGTTGCACCACATGCACATCAAATGTGGTACACCCAAGTTTGAATGACGAAAATGAACCTCCCTTTTTTTTCTGCTTCTCCTTGTCATTGTTATTTGCACAAACAGGCGTGGTATCTAATATGTGCTCCTTCAAAGATGGCTCTTTAATAAGAGTATTCAATGCAGTTGATATGACACATTGTGTGGACCTGAGGCTGTGCACGAGTATGAATAAGCTCTTTGCATTTAGACTCATCTTGGATATTACCTAGAAAATCGAATTCCTGATGAGAGAAACTGCAGGGAATGTACATGTAGATCTGCACGCTATCATACACAATTGCTAAGGCAAACGAAGCGCCGTTGTTCCCTCGCCCCTGATACTAAACGCATTTTTTTTTGTCGTATGCATGCACTTCGCGAGTAATTCTATGAAAAAGCATAGGTTTTCCTTATTAGTCGAACAAAAGAACACAGAGTATATAAAAACGGGATTGTGTGCAAGTGTCACATTCGATTGATGCATCCAAATACACACTAACTCACCTGGAAAATGATTTCAATCGAATCTTATATCAATGTGTTTATTCATCTTTTTCTATTCTATTTATTCCAAACCAGCCTCATGGCCCATTCGACCTCAACACTCGCTGCGCCTGTCGCAGGGACGCTGTTCCTTGCTAGTGCCATCTATTTCTACTATCAAAACAAGAAAAAACTAGACTCGCTTCCTCCAAGAGCCCCTGGATATTTGCCTGTGCTTGGGCATTTGTTGCAACTGGTGAAGCCAGTTCCTATCCAACAACTATTCTACAAGTGGAGTCTTGAGGCTGGTCCCATCTTTACCTGCTATTTTGGAACGCAACGCTGGATTGTACTGAGCTCTGTTGAAGCGATCCGTGATCTGATCGTCGATCGTGGCACTATCTATTCTTCAAGAAACTTGCCAGATACGCTTGTTCATGACTTTATGCAAGGAGGTATGTTTCGACTGTATTGCGTACTCAACTGTAAATATCAACATCGCTCTATGAACAATTACAGATGAGGGCGGCGGATTTGCCTTCTTTCCTTATGGTGCCAGCTGGCGCAGATTACGTCGTATTGGTATGTGTGTACCTTTCGGTAAATATATAGGCAATGTATACTAATCTTGTGATTCTGTATGCAATTAGCACATGGCGGTTTGGTCAAAAATAAGATTGATGAGTACCAACCGATCCTTGATGATCGTCGCACCGTATTGCTCTCTCATCTGTACAACTTGAGTCGTGATAAAGCAAACCTCTCTGGCCAAGGCGTCCGACTGTCCAATCTGATTGAGCACTACACAATGACCAGTATTCTTGCCATCGCATTTGGTGACATGTGCAACTATCAGCCTGGTGACCCTGTCTTGCATAAGGCATTCACAATCACAGAAAGAGCCGCCAGTACCATGAGTCCTTCTGATCAGATCCGCGAGTTCTTCCCTATTTTGAAGACCCTTTGGCCAGTCAAGAGAGCAAAGTACCTTCAAGTTCGCCATGAATTGACTGAATTTTATGGAAAACTGTTGGAGCAGTTCAAGGCTAAGATGGAGAAGAACAGCGATGATGTGCCTGATTGCTTTGTCAAGGAGATTATGAAGCTGAATGAGCTCACGGATTTGCAGATTATGAACTTTGTGGGTATCTTTGTGGGTGCTGGTTCGGATACATCAACATCAACACTGGAGTGGTTGCTCGCTTTTCTGGCAAACCATCCAGAGGTTCAAGACAAGGCATTCCAGGAGATCAAGGATACGGTGGGCTTGGAGAGACTTCCTGAAGCTCAAGATGGTAGGTATTCTTTTCGCACTTGCCATGTCAATAGGTACTGATTATCCAACGCTATAGAGCCCATGCTTCCTTATTTGCAATGCATCATCATGGAAACTCTTCGTATGCGTCCACCCGCTCCTATTGCTATCCCTCATGCCACCAGCAAAGATGATGTCTACAAAAACTGGCTCATTCCCAAAGACACAATTATTGTCATGAATCTGTTTGCCGTGCACCAAGATGAAGAGCGATACCCTGATGCAAGTGCGTTTAGACCCGAACGTCATATGAACTACGTGCTATCCAGCCAAGAACGCAAAGTATTCACACAATCTGTGGAAGATCGTCCTCATCTCAGTTTTTCCACTGGTCGTCGTGTCTGTGTCGGCATTCATTTGGCTGA
The DNA here is from genome assembly GCA_010203745.1 of Mucor lusitanicus. Classification (NCBI taxonomy): domain Eukaryota; kingdom Fungi; phylum Mucoromycota; class Mucoromycetes; order Mucorales; family Mucoraceae; genus Mucor; species Mucor lusitanicus. The sequence goes on along the minus strand of JAAECE010000004.1, from coordinate 1,129,965 downwards.
GCGCAACTTGTATATGGCTGCCTCGATGTTACTAGCTAGCTTTAAATTCGAGACGACAGGTGCTCCCATCAATGTGGATGTTCCAAGAGATGTGCGTGCTGCCACCTGGTCGCCTTCTACCTATAATTTACGTCTAGTCCCAAGACATGAAAACGTCAAGCAGTTCTTCTAATAAACATCCTATTTTGCTTTATTGAGCACATTTAATACCGTAGTGACACCACATCTAAAGTAACTGTATGTAACATTTGATAGTCCGTTGTCTGCTCCTCTCTTTTGCAATGCTGGAAGCTGAATCTTTGTGCAGAATATCACCGGATGCTCGGGGGAAAATGATCAAATAATTTAAAAAGAAGAGGACTTTTAGACTGAAAAAACTCAACTTTTCTTTCACAACTCGTTATCATTACATACAACATGAACAACGATATCAAAGAATCTATTGCCAACACTATCAAGAACCTCGACAGGGAGCTCCGAGAAATCAGTCTTAAGGTATGTATGTGACAAAAGGAGTCAACGAGTATCGCTTGGAGAAAAAAAAAAAACTGACATGAATATCGACACAGATTCACAATGACCCCGAACTCGGAAGCAAAGAGTTCCATGCCTACAAGCTGTTGACTGAATACATTAAATCAAAAGGATTCCAAGTGACCTATGAAGCTGCTGGATTAGAGACCGCCTTTATGGCCAAGTTCTCCAACAGTAAGTCTGGCAGACGTGTTGGCTTTGTGTGCGAATATGACGCCTTGCCCGGGTAAAATAGTCAGACTTTGATCCATGACATGTGTATCTGATACAATTGCTAGTGTGGGACATGCTTGCGGCCACAATATCATCACAGTGCAAGGTCTCGCTTGTGCACTCGCTTTAAAGGCATTGATGGAACAGGACTTGGTGCAAGGCACCGTTGTGCTCTTTGGTACTCCTGCTGAAGAAACCACCAGTGGCAAGATCAACTTTGTCAAGGAGGGCGTTCTTCAAGCCAACGTCGACTATGCTATGATGCTTGTATGTATTTACAAATGAAGACGTTGCAAAGAAAAGAACTCGTCAATCTAACATTTACTGCTACCATTAGCATCCTTTCGCTACTGATGGCATTTATGGTAGAATGTTGGCATTGGATTCCGCTGATATTGAGTTTTTTGGCAAGGCATCTCATGCTGGTATGGCGCCCTGGAATGGTGTGAATGCCTTGGATGCTTTGATGCAAGGTCTTGACAACATTGGCTTGTTGAGACAGCAAATGATTGCTACTGACAGGTAAATCCTCGATCGTGCACAGACATTGGCAATGTAGCAGCTGACGCGGCATGACTTATAGAGTGCATGGTATCATTACTAACGGCGGTACTGCTGCCAATGTCATCCCTGCTTATGCATCTGCACACTTTTACGCTCGCTCTATCACCAAAGATCAGTTGAAGGAATTGAAGCCTCGTGTTGATAACTGCTTCAAAGCAGCTGCTCTTGCCACTGGATGCAAGATCAAGATGCAATGGGGAAAGTTGGGACCTGTCGAGGATGTGTTTATGAACGACGCCATGGCATTGAACTACAAGCATTACATGGAGCAAGAGGGTATCACATACAAGCCTCGTTTTGATGAAGAACAAACCAGCACAGGCAGCACTGATATGGGCAACTTTAGTTATGCTGTTCCTTCCATTCACCCTGCTTACGGCATTCATACTACTGCTGCCAATCACACAAAGGAGTTTGCTGCTGCTGCTAAAACTGAGGTGGCCCATCAAGACACTTTGCGTGCTGCCAAGTGTCTTTCCATGACAGCTGCTGAGGTTATGGTTGACGATGAGCTCTATAAACAGGTTGTAGAGGACTTCAAGAAAGGCAAGCCTCAATAAGTTGTATGCGTATATTCCCCTTTGCTCCTTCAAATATCAAAAGTTAGCGAAATAAAACGTTGAATTGCAATATGATTTGCTTTATAGTGCTCATATAATAATGGCATGAACGCTATTTAGTACCTTCTAAAGATGCTCCAAGTTTTCATTATCCATACACGCACACTTCAAACAAGATTTTATAAAAAAAAAATCGGTGGTTTCTTTATTGATGTTGGGTATACTATTTTGTTGTTGACAGATATTTGAAGATAAATCACGATTTAGTCGTAAAAGTCATCTTTACTATAGACTTGAGTACTCAGGCGTTTATAAACAGTCGGTCGAAACGCATTATTCTTTTTCTCTGAATCCATATTAATACCACTATCCTCTCGTTCACCGATAGACTTGAGAGGAGTAAGAGGAAGGCTTTTTGGATGTTGATTTTTCTGATTTGACTGCAAACCTGAACTAGTTGACACTGGTGAAAAGTAATATGGAATATGCCGTGGTAAGCTTGTTGTACTTGAAGAGGAAATAAACGATGCGACAGAGGCTGAAGGTGCTAAGATTTCCACCTTTTCATCATAGAAACTCTGTCCGGTATGCTCGCAAACATCACATCTGTCAGCAGTCAGAGGAGAAGCAAACCATTCAGTAGCAGGGATGTCATTGCGTTTCTTGCTTTTCTTGAATCCCTTCTTGCCAATTTTAAGGCTAGCCCAAGGAGTCTTGTTTGATGCGAATGGTTTGATTTGAAGAGTGTGATAGTAAGAGTCTGATGTCGTTACTTTAGATGGAGAAGCCCAGTCTTGACCTGATACGGATGATGATAAAGTTGAGATTGAAGAAGTAGACGAAAGAATATCAGATATCCGAGTCAAGAATTTGGCCTTCATATGGTATGAGAGTTGTTGAATATGGAAGAAAGGAAGATATGAAAGTGGATTCACCAAATTTGCTTTTTATGTGGATTACCCGTTTCTTATACGCACTCTATGACACTTTATGTTGATATTTGCTCCTCAAAGGTATTGCTCATCAACTTATTGATGTACAAATAACATGCATATATCAAGTTCTCGGTCGTTCGCTATATAAAGGCCGGTATAGAGTATATTCATTGTTCCAAATCCTGGTTCCTAATATTCTTGCATATATGATTACAAGTTGATAGAAGACAGGAGCGTTTAAAGATATTTTCATTGTTCCAAGTGAATAGCGCTTTTTGTAAATTATACAACACTTGATAAACGGCCATAGTCTAGATCATTGAATCTTGAATTTGCGTAGATGCATGCAGAAGCTTCTGTTGAGTGTCGTCCTTTTTCATTGTATATTATAGATGGAGGATTTGCTACATGAAATGAGTGCATAAATTAAATCAAGACCCAAACGCAAGACTTGGTTTTCAAATCAAGCTTGTCTTTACTATCAGATATTTTCACTGAAGCAGATTTTGGTACATGAAAGTCGGTATTGTACACAAATTCCAAACTTTTAAATGGTGTCCGATTTCTTTTCAGCTGAAAATTTTTTCATACACATCACCCAAAAAAAACGACGTCGAGTTAATGCATGAGCACAGACCATGGGAGTCGATTTGAGTAACATTATTGATGAGCTATTGCCATGGCGTGATTTAATGTGACATTTGACAAATAAAGATGTGATATTCGTTATTAAAATGTGTAAGGTTTTATTTATAGTACTGCGTAACTATGGAATCAGGGCATAATTGGCAATTCAAATGTGTTTGTTATTTATTCATTCAATTTTATTTGCTGTGGCAGATGTGGATCAAAACACTGTGGCCAGTGGAAATATATATATGCTACGTGCGAGATAAGGGTGCATCGTTTTTGCTGTAGTATGCTCCAATAATTGTTTATTTATATTTGAGCGCTTTATGATGATATTCGATTTCAAATGAAGCTGTTTTCACGTTGCTAATTCATTGCAAGTAGCGCTTTTCCATGCACATTCAAGTTTTGTACCAGGTTACCATCAACTTCATAAAACAACGGTTGTTAGCAAAAGAAACTGTCTAAGCGATTCAAAGGTGCAACTATGCACTACATTGGTGTCAAGCCAATAGAAGCTCGCGTATGTCGACAATTTGATCGATGAAATTGAACATACCTATGACAAATATTGTGAGGCATATGGCGGTTTAATTGAATTTTAGATTGGATGGGTTGCCGATGACGAATGGATGATTTTTGAAATAAGCCAAGTTTGAGCATTAACCGTGACAAAAACCATATGAAAAGCAGTTAATTGCCGTAATGCTTGCGTTATACAGTTTACAGTAAGTTGTGGCTAATGTGAAATTAAGTGGAACACCATCATTTTTATGCATGAAACATTTTTTTATAATACAGTTTTTCAGAATACGACATCTTCTGTTTATTATGTCAATCTCGGACGTATCCTTGAAGCCTTTCCAGGATAGTGAATGTATTTGATCAAGTCTAATACTTATGGTGGTATCGTCTGTAGTTACCTTAAGCCATTTGTACCATGCATTTTGAATGTTTAATCGTGCTTTTCTCATTTCAATTACATTTTTAGTTTCAATACAAATGCTTTATTTCTCTGAGCTGTCTCCAAATTTGAGCCAATCACAACGCTTTATTTGCCCTACAGACACCCCAGGCCGGAAAAAAAAATTGCGAGGGTTTCCCTCTGTTTTGACGTTAGGCGGAGTTTTAAGTATTACTAAATACAGTAATTTAGTAATTCCATCATCAAAATCCCCTAAAATGCCAGAATATGCCTTACTACACACCCCAGCTTATAGTGCAAACGCTTGAGACTCTCGATTGGCACCAAGTAAGTGATACAAATCAAGTGAGGGCAGCCTATCTACCCCCCAGCCTCTGAATCAAATCTAGTTGTGCTTCAACGATAGGCTTATCCACACAACAAAAAAAGAGGGTTATGGCTCAAAGAATCATGAAAAGTGGGAAAAGTAACAAAAGGGCATCACTAGAATGTGATGAAGAACAAAAACATCGCAATACAGTTACATACAAAAAGGTAACATGCAATGTGTATCATCAAAATGATGAGTACAAGAAGACAAAAGTAGTAAAAAAAAAGTATCGTGGTTGCCTTATACAAAAAAGCAAGAACACCAATACCACCAGTATTACACAAGAAGAAGTAATACTTGAAGAGCAAAAAGAATGCAAGGCTACTCCACAATAGAGCAGCACTGCCAGCGATACAATGCATCAAAAGATACACCATAGCACTATGGTACAGCAACAGAAAAAAAAGTTGCGTGCAGCAGAAAAAAAGGGTGCAAAAATAAATCGCAATAGAGCAAACTAAAGAAGAATGCATAGTATTACGAGAAAGAAAGCAGTAAAAGGTTGAATGAATGTGATCCATGGCAACCAAAGAAGGGGAATATACAAACCAAATACAAACCAAAGACAACAATCAATATATTGCAACGAACTGGCCTGAAATAAACTGTGTAATTAGTATTACTGTATATTGTACCGCGAAACGTGGCTCCTATCGGCTGATACCTACTGTAACAAACTTGAAAGATGTCGTCTTGAGTACTGGTGGTTGCAAAGGTATGCTTCTTTTGACCAAACACAATGAATATATTGCAACGAACTGGTCTGATGAAATAAACTGTACAATTAGTATTACTGTATATTGTACCGCGAAAAGTGGCTCCTATCGACTGATACCTACTGTAACAAACTTGAAACATGTCGTCTTGGGTACTGGTGGTTGCAAAGGTATGCTTCTTTCGGTAAAAGTGGTGTTGTATTCAATCAATAGTAATAAAAAGTATATGGTTTAATAGAAAAAGTGCAGTGCAAAAACAGTGCGAGAAAAAAATAAAATAAAAAAAAACGCGTTGCTGAGGGTGACTGCAGTCAATAAGCTGCCGCAGCACAGAGCACACAGAATTTGAATGACGTGTACAATGAACATTTTGCACTGTGGTGACTGTACCCAAATGATTTTTTTTTGCGATGATTTTTTTGAATCAATATCGATATAATTTGACATTTGAAAACATTTTTGCTAAAATTAGCTATATAAAGTGTGCCCAGCGTATACTACTTTCTAATAAACTTGAGAGGAGAATTTGAAGGCGCATTCAATGGTGTCAATTTCAGAATACTTTTAGAATAAAAAGATAAAGAATTTTACGAAAATATAAAAAGCAGTTTTTCCAAGAAAAGTCGAGATTTAGCATATACAACGTTCAAAATAGCAATTGCACCGGTTACCCTACACCTGTGCGGTCATTTTGATTTAATATATATCATAGTAAAAAGTGTCGTTTTTGCCTCCAAAATAGCGATCGTTTGATTTTTAACAAAAACCATGAGGGGTACCTCATGAAAAAACGTGAATTTTCGACGATTTGGATCGATCCGAAAAAAATAAAAATGAAGGTCTAGGATGTAAATGGTGATTGATAGCAATCATTTGGCACTATTTGCAGCATCTAGAACGACTTCGAAGGCAAGATATTGAAGATTGAATTTTGGGATTTTGGCTGAGAATAACACTTTTTGCGCCTTGTAGATCCATGGCAACCGGTACGACTGATTCCATCAAGACCTCAAACGATTGATATTTCTTGAGACTACTCATTGGATACCTTGAGACTGAAAGTGGCGGGAATTTGGTGTATGCTTTACTCTAGAAACCCTCAGAAATTACAGAAACAACTTCACTTGTCATCATCATCATGCCTCAACGCAGCAGCTTTAAATGGGCCACCGCTTAATCTTGGTGCTATCTGCTATGATGCATTGCTGTTCTTTTTAAATCAAATATAAAGTTTCAAATAATAATTACGTATAAAACAATGGCTATTTCATACAATAGATAGATCTTGAGGTGGCTGAAATCAGTAAAAATTATCACCATGCTGGCAAACTGCAGCAAGAGTAATCGTCTATTTAATGAGCAACAAAGATAGCCACTGGAAGTTTGTTTATATGGATACACCCCTTCAGAGTAGGTAGTATACAACAGTGTTAATAATATGTACTTTCCGATATTCATAGACGGCATGAAAACATGCTTTCCCGTATTTTGTTCAACCAGCGAAACAGTGTTTAACCTGTGCCACTCTTGAACAAAGCATGCTAGAGCCATGCGGGTTTGAATGCAGTGGTCAGCACCACCCTCTCTATCAATCCGTTGCCACTAGACACTGGTAATTAACCGTTTTTTTTTTTTTTGTGGATCGTGTCAAGATCAGTGCTCAAAATCAGTAGATTTCCAAAATAATCTCATACGTCAACGGGAACTCATCCAATCTGAAATCCAACTACACCATCGTCTTTTTCGCAAAATTTGGTACAAGGTAGCACAAGCACTCAAATCTTATCATGGCAATGCTTACCTAATATTATCGCCATTGCACTTGAAAGTTTCGATTGAACTTTTATTGACGTGGAAAAATATAGACAGTTGTTGTATTAGATGTCTTCTCAAACTATCACGAGAATAGAAAACAGTAAGTAGCAGCAGTAAACGACTATTTTATTTATACGGTATACTTTATATTATGCATTTCACAAACAATTTCATTTAATGGCTGTGGTGTGTAGAAGAAGGAGGAAGACGATGAACTTTTTTAAGTTGACTACCTTCAAAGGTAGACTCGCTGCCTCCTGTTTGATCAAAGGATCTTTTCTTACATTGATTATTAGTGACGCTTGACAACACATGTGTTGGGTCTGGCAGCTTGTTGGAGCGGCTTCTGCGAGAATCGCTGCTAAAGTACTTGCTGCTGCTGTTTGCGTTGGAATTCGTGGCTGCTGTCGCATCGTTTGCATTGCTCGCTGAATGAATGGTATGTGGTATGGATGATCTGTGATCAGATGGGGCTGTTGTATGTACAGGTTGAGCCGACTGGCTAGCCAAGAACTTGACCAATTTATATTGACTGCATACAAACAGATCGTCTAAGGGTGTAGCATCAGTAATTGTTGTTGCATGATCGGTATGTGCAGTAGAAGGCGTGCCAAGCGATGATGGGGTTGTGTTTACAGATTGGCCTGGGGTATGTCGATTGTAGAGAGTTGTATGGTGGTTGTTGGTGGCTGTAGCTGTGTTGCTTTTCAGACAGCTGGTATGTACATTGGATGGTATAGACCCAGATGATGGGGATGTATTTACAAATTGAGTCCATTTACTCGCAGGCTTGGCTGGGGTATATTGATTGTAGGAAGCCTTGTCCTGTTCATGAGATGACGATGATGAGAGGGAATGGCGGCTATTCACCTTGCTTGATGTTTGATCCAAGTCGTGTGATACTTTTGGAATGCTTGGGCTGATATTATCGGTGGCTGCTGTGGTATCAGATGTGTTTGTGGGGGTGATGATGTTAAGCATTTCGTCTTCTGTTGGTGAGGTAAAAGGAGGAGAGATGGGATAGCCATCAGTTGCTTCAGTGGTGTCTGCTTCAGTGATTTTATTGACGTCTGCTAGATTGGGTTCGACAACGTCTACTTGAGGTGTAGTTGAGATTGCGGTCGTTTCAGTCAAAGGCATTGAAGGCTGCTCAACTGAGGGAGGTGGTGAGATTGGAGAATGTGGAGGCGGTGATAAGGGTGATTCAGGTGCATCCTTCTTGCTCTTCATACGATGATAGAGACGCTTCACTGTGGAAGGCAATGCTGGAGGAGGAGGAGGACTACACTTCTGCTTGAGATAGGACATCCATGTATCACGATCTCTCGCGTACACTGTAGGTAGATTCGATGCTGACCCAATATCTGTTCCAAGAAACATATTTTTAATGCCACGAGAAGATGCGCTTTCAGATTTGGACGACGGCGCTCCGCTGTTATCAGCGAGTGCGTTGGTGAATGGTAATTTATCGGTCGATTCACTGGTAATCTGTCGAGACTTTCTAGGCAACACGCCGCATCTCTTGTACAAAGCTTCAAGTCTTTCGCCTTGTGTTGCCACTCGAGGTCGAGATATGTATGAAGAGGACTCACCAGATGTTGAATCTACCACTGGGATGGCATTACTGCTGTGATGAGGCAAGTTCAGTTCAGACAACACTCGTCTTGTTGTGGCTCCAAACGACAATGTAGGTGACTTGGGCGACTTTGTTGACGGTGGTGCTGAGAATGGTGTTCCCATATGTGAAGGCTATAAAAGATGCATCTCATTAGTTTCATGTGCGTTTTTTGAGCAGTTTATAGGTGCAGCACTTACTGTAATATTTTCCTTGGCTGATTGAGTATAGCCAAGGAACTCTTCAGTGATGGCTTCTTTTAATGGAGTGTCCTTGGACTTGGGCTTAGGGATGACCTTGTTGACTCGGAACATGGTGGAGTCTTGTACAGTTGGAATTCTGCCCAGCAACCTGACATCGTCTTCAGTGCACTCGCTTGGCAGCGGATTCAAGCGTACGTAATTCTTTTCGTCCATGTCGTAGACCCACTGATGCAAGAAACCAAGATTTGCAAAGTAAAACTTCTCGATGTAGTCAGCAGGGAAGTCTTTCTTGAACTGATGTTGCAGGTGGTACAGTGCCTGATCTGTGTTTCTGTTGATTTCGTATCTCTTCAGTATTGTTTTGAGGCCAACGCCCTTGACAGAAGGCAGGTAATCACAGCCTGACAAGATACAGATATGTCGAATGGTTTCAGCATCGTATTCGTAAAGCGTGCTCCTGTAGTCATTAATGACTTTATCCATGCAAATCTCGATGCCATCTCCATATCTATCAATCTTGTAAATGACCTTTGTGCAGCCGAAAGCCAACAGATCAGAATCCTCGGTGACAACAGCATCCACTTTGCCTGTATTTGCCAGATGCGTGAGTTGAGCATCAGCTTCATTGGGTGCCACGATGCATTGGATCTTCTTCTCCATTAGTTTCTATTGCATGCAGCTGGTAAATAAACGCAGACACTATTTGAATCAAGGAAACACGTACTCTGATGACAGCAATAATCATCTCATTGGAGATAGACACTGATTGCTGAAAGAATTTCTCGGCTGCGGCAATTTTGCCTTGTTCATAGAGATGCAGACCCTGTTTCAATGCGGTTTGTCGATTTCTACATCCAAGTGCATGGTCAGCGACAGTGATGGAGCGCTTGACTAGACACCTACCTGCGGCGCTCATCATTTGTAATTTGCTTCAATGGGAGCGGGAGACCGTCAAACACCACGATAGGCGTGACACCATGATATTCCAATAAGCCCATAAATTGCATAAAGTAATTTACATATCTTGAAAAGATGCATGTCAGTACAAGATCAAGGAAAGAGATACATTAGCGCTTACGAGTCGGTGGGCTGGTTCAATGCGAGCTTTGTTGCAGCACCGAAACCGCCACGATGAAGAATACAATGGCCATCGACAGCGACAGTCTTGCCTCGGTATTCTGAGATGTTGATGGTTCTTTGAATTGGTCGAAGCGATTGCAATAATCCTTGGATTCCCATCTTTAGGAAATGTATATATGTAAGCTATAGTTTCTTCTTGTGCTGTTTTTGGGTAATGAATGTCAACAGAAGTTTGTTGCTTTGTTATAAAAAGAATGAAAGATAGTGATATAGTCTGAGAGTGTAAAAAATGTATAAATGGTGTATGTATTCACGCGTTTTTCCTGTTTCAGTCACTTATCTGGTGTGTGGTGAGGGGCGGGCAGCTCAAAATCACCCAAGAGTTGACTTCAATCAGCCACAAAGGCAAGTGCAGTGGTCATGATTGGGTAGTAGTGAGGATCTACTCTTACTTGCTGAAGAGTGAGTCCACGCACGTTTCTATACAGAAAAAAAGCTTCAATCTAAGCATCAATCCAATGAAAAAAAGAGCTCTCTATGAGATTGTCGTCGCACATTGGCACTGGTAAATGTCTTTTTTTTTTTTCGAGTTCACACTCATCATGGCACTTGGACTACTAGTACCTAAAGCATTTAGCTTGAGGCACTTTAAATGGAGTCTATTCAGACCAAATGTTGGACACATGCTAAGCAGAACATGTAAGAATTTCTGTTTTAATTGCGTTTATAGTTTGTCCTTGCGCTTGTGAGGCTCAACGGTAACATCTGTAGAATACAAGGTTTTAGACTATTAATAGCAGTAAGAGGTCCTTCATCTCGAATGAGATGTGGTTTCTTTGATTTGCCTATTATCCAGAAATTTCAGTGCGCCCCTCACCTCTTGTATACCCAAATCTTGAATAATTTGTGTAATGGGATCTCCTTCCTAAATATTGCCAATCATGACAAGATTCCCGAGTCAATTTATTTATTCATATTTGGGTGGTTCCGTCAGCTTTTGTAAGGTGTGGCAAAGCTGGATGAACCCTTTTTAAGCAATTTGTCTTGTTTGTAATCCGTGTACTCCCCCAATACGTTTATAAGAATGATGTTGTAGAGATAGAATTTTATTGAAAAAGAAAGAGTACATACTAAAAAACTAGGGAATATATGAATATAGTAAAGAAGAGAAAGGATAAAGCATTTGTATGTGTATATCTAGACACTGGGCGAGAGAAGGGAAGAGCAAAAGAAAAAAAAATGGATAAAAAAAAGGGTATTTCTTTTTTGTTTTTGCTTTTGGCTCCAGAGGGGGTTTCTTTTTGTTGAGTTGTGCATATTTTGATTGAATAAACTGATAGTATATATGTATATAGAATGGAAGGATAAAGTGAGAGTGAGTGAGAGCGTCTGTGTATGTGTAGATTGACTGATTTTGAAGGTTAAAAGGAGAGTAGTAGTAGGTGGTAGTAAATAAAACAGCAAGATGAAATGTAATAATAGATCAGGAATATTGGCTTACAACATGTTGAGTTGCTCAGCAATAGCAGCCTTGTCAAAGCCGGCCTCCATTAGATTCTTGACAAGCTCTGCTTTGGCCTTCACTCGCTTGGTCAGTTCTTTTTCAATCAGCAGTTGATCTCGCTCCATTCGCTTCTCCCGCAAGAACTGTAACATATCTTGAGATCGCTTCATTCGGCCAGCTTCTTTTTCACGTGTTACTTGTAATAAAGACTCGGCAAGGATATGATCACGCCCAAAAGATGGTGGTGTTTGTTGTTGTTGTTGATGATGATGTTGTTGATGTTGTGATGGTGCAGGTAGAGTATTAGATAATGAGGATGATGAAGTGGAAGTGGGATGAATGATAGGAGAGGGCAGGACTCGAGGCAAAGGGCGAATAATCGTTGGCTGTTGCTGTTGTGGTGGTGGTTGATGTGGGTGATGAAGCGGTTGATGGTGTGGCAGTGGTTGATGGTGGTGATATTGTATATTTGAAGCAGGCAGCGATTGGGTTGAATGTGTCGTACTGGCTGAATCAGATGTGTTGTCGACAGATGATCTCGTTGTAGGTTGCAGTGTACTGTCGCTCAAACGGCGTCTTCGTTTCACGGGGGATGTGAGTGATTCGTCGTCTTCGTCAAAGCCGTATTCCTCTTGCTTGACGTGGAACAGCTCCTCTTCCTCTGAAGCATGCATGATGCTGCTGATGGACATGGGCCAGGCTGAGCTACGATTGCTGCTGAACACCTCGTTCAAAGCATCCCAGTAGGGGAACCTCTTGAGCAGTTCTTCATGGATGCCTTCTTCGCTAGCACCGGTTTCGAGCAGCTTCTTGCCATCGACTTCTTTCCATTCGCGGGCGAGGCGGTAATTGCTTTGCAGTGTTGAGATTTTCGATGCGACGTCTTTGGCTAATCGATGATAAATGCCGACCTCTCTCATTTGATCGATGATGCTTTCCAGCAGAGACTTCTTGGGGATTCGCTCGCAGTCGTCTCCTTTCCATTTAGCGTAATTGGCTTTCTTTGACAACCAGTTTACAAGGACATCCATAGACGAAGGGCCGCCATTGACACCGTCCTTCAGCCAACTTTTGTACGGCTTCTTTCCTTTTGACGTAGTAGATGTGTAGGGTGCCATCATGATCATTTATATCTGATTTAGTATGTATATTTAATTCTGTTTTATTTAATGTTGTTGTATAATTTACAGCGGAAATCGAGGTGGGGGAGATGGTACAAGAGAGTTGGGAATTGGAGAGAAGAAGAAGAGGAAGACGGAAATTGGGAAATGCGAGAAAATATTTTATTTTTAATCATTAAAGGCACAAAAACCAATCAACCGTCGATCTTTTTTCATTACAAGATGTAAATTTTTTTTCTGTTTAAAAAAGGCTATTTCTGCCCTTAACAAAAAAATGATCGGCCTTTCTGCCAGTGACATTATTGGTTCCTTTCTATTTCTTTTTTCGACATGTTGCAAAAAAAAGGTTGATTTGGCTGGATCCTGGATGCTGTTGACATGTTTCATATGAGTGCTTGATTCAATCTCGACCGTACGTCCTCGCAGTAAAGCGTTCATCTACTGATTCCAGCATCCATGCTCTGTGCAACATGCATCGTTGGCAATAGCTACTTCATCTGCGGAGTATCACATCTGGAGACCATGGGTAATCAGCAGAAAAATCATCTGTAGATCCTTTTTTTTTCTTCTCCACCATCCAGCGTACCGCCATGACAAAAAAAAAGTTTAAGCTTTTTTTCCCAATAAGAAAAAAAAAAAGTCTAGACCATGGATCCTGTAAAAGCGCCATTTTCGGTTGCTTTAAATTTATCAAATTAAATGTGAACTGGAAACATTACTGCTGAACACTAGAGAAATCATACTGTGGGTGAATTGTACAACATGCACTAAAATACTTCACATCGACTATATACTAATGCTAAAAGTAAAACGGTCCTTCTTGGCATAAAACGCATCATTTAAAGCGCAATTTACTTTTTAGGGTTGTTCCTACATGTTATGCATTTTCACATTAGAGAATTAGAATTAAAATGCAAGGGACATTTGCAGATATACAGGCAATCTTAGTCCTAGTGCAAGTAGGAGGAGCTTTCATATCCATGTAGATAGTCTTGGGGCCAATCAGAAATGAATGGTGATTCTGTACAACCCGATGGACCATAGGAATAATTGCGCTGGCTACATACCGCCAAATCTATGCTTTTGTGCGCCAACCGATCGCAACATCAACAAGCATCATGTGAAGCACACTGATAATTTATTCGTCATCTCATGTAATGCCAATTACTGGGCAAAGATGCGTTCATTTACCCTTGACATTTGACTGTGCACACGGTCAGACTACTACCCTACTACTAGCTAATGAGACGCACATCTCTAATATACTACACATTTGGTTTGGTAAATGCCGTCTCAATGGCAACACCACAAACACGAACGAAATCCGGCATCAAATTAAAATTCTGTGGCATGAGCGGCATCGCATGCACACATTATTTGTTACTAAAAGCACCACTCACACCAACGTGATGTGCGTGCGTGTACGTTTAGAATGAAATAAGAACATATCAAGATTGTTTGACAGCTGAACACTAGAAACCCAGGGGCGGGTTCTTACCTTTCTCATGTTTGCTTACCCAGGGGTTTCCACAATTAAGAGCTTCAAGGAGCATTTTGCCATAAAGAAACATTGAGCCGTAATTTCATACCATTCTGATAGTATAGAAAACGGCAAGATCGAAATATGCATTCCCATTTCGAGGGTCTTTGGGAATAAATGAAATTGTTTTAAAATACATCGATACATCTGAGAAAACATCACCCCGCCCTATACTAATATATATCATCGTAAAGGCTCCGTTTTTTACACACATGCTACTGCAATGACATGAGCATCTGGCACCATTGCTCCGATTTCTTGAAAGAAGAGATGCCACGGAGATTAACAGAGGTGTGCATCGCTTAACACCAACTTTGAGACAATGTCTGAAGCTTATTACTAAGGCGTGTTCATCTTCTTTCCTTCTAGTATGTATTTGATGGTTTAGTGAATAATCTCAGTTGTGGTAATGATAGGATGATAGGCATGAGTTTGATTGCTTGACTGACAACTTGTTTTATGCCATTAGAGATGTAGAAACTTAGAAAGGCATTACAAGTCTGTAAGTAGAATACACCTGAATATCATACGCCAAGTTGACTGAGATGACGATTTTGCATTTAGCGCTAGGCCCCGCTTTTGGATGAGCATTTTGTACCGATTTTTATCAGTTATACTTGAGACTATGATATAACGGACACATAAGAGTGCAATCATGCTTTGTTAATGCACTTCCCCACTCGCAAGGCATCCCGTATGAGCTTCCAATAGCTTTAATCACCCTCACTAGCTACGCGTATGGCATAGAGTTTGCCTAACCGTGAGCCGCCAAATTGGTTAAAACTCAGTTTTTCTCTGCCACTCGAAATGGCAATTTTTTTGTCAAAAATGAATCCCTTTGCCTTATTTTGTCAAAATTGCCTATGTAAAGTGCGAGATCATACCACGCTTCTTAATACTTCCTAATAGTATTTTTTAAGGCGCATCTAATGGTGTAATTAAAAGTACTTTTTTTAATAAAATCTTCGAGTAATCTTTAAAAATATGAAATAAGGTTTTCGGCTAAATTGTCGAGATTTTACATATAAAGGTCTCACAAATCAACTTTACGGGTATGCGTTAGATCGAGAGGAACACATTGATTTAATATGTATCTTAGTAAAAGTCTTCATTTTTGCGTTCAAAAACGCGATCGTTTGATTTTCGATCAAAACCATGAGGGGTACCTCATGCTTTTTTGCTGAATTTTGGTGATCCCCAAAAAATTGAGGAAATGCGCCAGAAAGCAAGTGTTGGTTGTAGGAGATGGTTTGGTGCAATTCTGGCAATCTAAAAAGGCTTTTTGCGCGAGAAATCACAGCTTAAATGCAAAGAAATAGGCTGTTTTACACTTTTTTGGCTAGTGAGAGGTATTGCAAGCTAGCTGCTTGCCTGTACATGAGTCATTTTCTTTGATACAGACTTGGAGCATCGTAGGAAAGTCCATTTCACAGTTGCCGGCTATCTGTGAACGTTCCTCAGCTTATATTAAGGGCATAAAAAGTGAATCTGCAGCGTCTTTTAGTAGAATATACGCTTTATGAGTTGATTCTAAAGTTTGGCTTGAACGACATCCCATATGTATGACACCAAATGATAATGATTTGCATGAAAAATGGTATGCTTAAATGATAAAAGGGGAAGAGTGTTTATCTAGTTTGTTGCCAGGACTGATTTGATGTGATGTAAATATGTTGACGGCATCACTCAGATTTCTATTCATAGAAGCTTTAAGCTTGATATACATCTTATTGTCAGTGATTGCATTGTACTCTCATCTGACGCACTGTCAAATAGACACCATTGTTGAAATCTAAGGGATTGCTGAGACACATATAATCAATGCAAAATCCTGAAAAACCTATGCACGAACATTACACGCAATGGCTTGAATGATTGATTACTGTGAGAATTACGAATTACAGAGGAAGCATAAAAAGAATGCAATATTGACGATAGCACACTCTTCTTTTCTCTCTCTACCCATCATCTATCTATCTTTCAATTAAAGTACCCAATCTCGCTCTTTGATGTCTTCTCTGGTGAACTTTTTCAACGGCATGAACATATCAGACACTGGTGCTACTGTTCCGTCTCAGGCTCGTACCGCCTCTGCCACTATTAAACCGCAAAGACGATTTGCTATCTCTGTACCAACGACTCGCTCATCAAGCAGAACCAGCAAGCCCATTGGAAGCAAGCGAAAGTTGGAGTCGTGTGTCATTTGCTTGCAAAATTGTACCTCCACTAGCTCTGCGAAGCCTGACGGTTGCGATCATGCCGTATGCGATACCTGCCTTCGTGCTTACTATCAGTCGGCCTTGACTGATACCCGCTATCATTCATTTGAGCATATCCAATGTGCCAACCCTGATTGTGAAGCCCTTTTCGTGTCTGAAAAGGTCATCCGAAACATCTTCACCGCAAAGCAACGAGATGACTGGTGGACAACTGCTACAATGAAGACATTTATTGAAAATAAGGTTTGCTGTCTATCACTGCGAGATACACTGTCTAATGATTGAATGCAGGTGGAATGTCCTTTCGGCGATTGTAAGGCTATCTTTGACGCAGATGTCAAATTGACCAAGAAGTGCACATTTGCTGAATGCTATGAGTGCCGCAGAGGTGTGTGCACTGCCTGTCAAAGTTCCTGGCATCCAGGTATTTTTCATTCTTGTGCAACAACAGACATGTTGTATAAAAAATTTTTTTTTCATAGGAGTCATCAAGATTCTGGATGATGAGGAGGAATTGAAAGAGACGTTGCGCGAGGCCAAGGAAAAATCCTGGA
This sequence comes from Mucor lusitanicus, assembly GCA_010203745.1. Classification (NCBI taxonomy): domain Eukaryota; kingdom Fungi; phylum Mucoromycota; class Mucoromycetes; order Mucorales; family Mucoraceae; genus Mucor; species Mucor lusitanicus. The sequence goes on along the minus strand of JAAECE010000004.1, from coordinate 1,112,867 downwards.
CGAGATGCCCAAAGTGCCAGCATCTTGTTGAGAGAAAGGTAGGCAGGGAGCTCAATGATGTAGGAGCTATGGAGCTGACTGTATACCCACTTTTAAGAATGGATGTAATACCATGTTGTGCAAGTGCGGTACTGAATTGTAAGTGGTGTAGCTTATTTCAATGTCTATAGTATACGATGATATAATACTTTTTCACCAACATCATTACGTAGCTGCTATCGCTGCGGTGGTTACTCAAGCAAGCATAATTGTGCCAACAACTGCCACCTTCTCCTACCCGATCAAGTCGAGGCTCTCCGTAGTCGAATGTTTGTAACCACCACTAATATGACTCTTACCAAGATGCGCAAGGTTCGCTAAATGTAGTAGCATCCCTTCAACTGAACCCATCTAATTGAAACGGCGAATTCTATCAGAATAAAGTTTTTTTTTTCTGTATATATATTTAATGAGGCATCAAACGATTATCCTCGATTTCTTTGTTCTTTCTTCCATCTTCCCTTTTTTTTTCGTTTCGAAAAAAAGAAAATAAGCAGAGAAAGGGAATCGTTATACGCTATCCGTCAATTAAACATATCCAAAGAAACCAGAGATATCAATGTCTTCTAATTTGACAGCTTCAAATACACTGAAATCAGATCATAAGCAACAAATTGAATCAGCAGCAAACAAATTGCCTCCACCTTCTGCTCTGTTTGACTTTTATAACAACCCTAAAATGAACGAACCTGCGTCTCCCAATCCCAGACAAGTCTATATCCTTCCTCCTCCTTCCTCATTGCCTGGCTTCCACCTTCCTCCTCCTCCCACTGCCGCTCCTAGCAATAGCAGCAGTAGTAGCAATGGCAACAGCAACATTAGCTACTATCCACAACATCCGCCACAACCCCATCCTCATCATCAAGCCGAATATCATCCCCAATACTATTACCCAAGCCCTACTTCTACTAATTCCGGTATCAAGCGAGAATCCAGCTATCCCTCGCCCTCTACCCCTAACAAGAAAAGAACAAAGAAATCTGCTGCTGCTGCTGCTGCTGCTACGACAACAACGGATGACATTTCAGTTGCCGCTGCTACATTGGCTTCTTTTGCCTCATCCAACGATGAAGATGATGAAGAAGAGGCTCGCTTAGAGCAGCAACAACAACAGCCCAGAAAGAAGAGACAGTACAACAAAAAGTACACCTCAAAAGAAGACATATTGTCATCCAAACAACAAGAAAATCAAGTATTGGAGGTAAATAAAAAAAATTTTCATTCGAGTTTTTCGTTAGGGCTAAAAAAAAATTAAACTTTTTTAATAGGCAGCAAGAATTCTGATGGACATTTCCAGATGTGTAGTACGTCAAGTTAGCGTAGCTCATTAGCGACAAGTCTTTTATATATGAAAAACCAAATAAAAATGTACATATAATAAAATCCCGGTATCTATTGTAAAGTTTCCGTTCGATTTCATTGTTTCATGGCTCGAAATGTTGTTGCTATGATACAGTATATGTTTCCGAAAAAAAATCGCATTTCTAATAAGAATGTCGATTTCATCAACTTGTACATCTTTCTTTCGTCTTTCCTCCTCCATCCTTCTTCTACATTTCGAAATCAAATTATAGATTTCACACTATAATCTCTTAGAATGAAGATTCATCATGCGTCATGGCTTTCATTTGCCGTGGTATTACTTGCCTCAAATGTACAAGCTGCAAATCCACTAGAAGATAGTCCCTTAATGCACCCTCCTGGCGATCCACTGGATGGGCCCTACGTCGCTCCGACAGAGCCAAAGTATGACTATGCCGAGGTGCTTCACAAGAGTTACCTGTTCTACCATGCCCAGAAATCAGGTGTGCTTCCATATCAGCGTATGGCCTGGAGATCAGATTCGTGTAAAGTCTGTGTGGGTGATTTTGGCGAAGATTTGTCTCGTGGTTGGTACGAAGCTGCCAACACCATGAAATGGGGTTTGCCTCTGGGCTGGACTGTCACTCAGTTAGCATTCAATATCATGATGTTTGAAGATTCCATGAATTCAGTCGATGAATTGGCTGAGGGCCTCGAACTACTCAAATGGGGAGCAGGTAAAGATATATCCGTCCATGGTCGAGATGGCCCAGTGTAGTAATGCGGAAATTTTTACATGTAGACTATATCACCAACGCACATTACAATGACACCTACATTGTGGGTCAATTGGGTACATCTGCTATTGGACCCATCTCCAAGCAAGTCGAGCTGGACGTCGATTTCAACTACTGGGGCCCTCCTGAAGAGTACGAGCAATGGGTGCCTACAGGTCTTCCTCACAAGGCCTACTACATTTCTCCTGATAATCCATCGTCCGAGATTGTTGGTGAATACAGCGCTGCTTTGGCTGCTATTTCAATTCCCTGGAGAAAGCACAATGCTGCCTATGCCGACAAGCTTGTGGACCACGCTAAACGTCTGTACAAGTTTGCTACAGATCATCCCGGCAGTTATGTCACTTCCCGTCAAAACGCTTTCCAATGGGCTGCTTTCTGGTACCCTTCTACTCGCTACGAGGATGAGCTGGCCTGGAGTGCGGCTTGGTTGTACGCTGCCACCAAAGAAGACTTCTACTTGCAAGAGGCCAAGAAATGGTATGCTCAATCTTCAGACTCCTGGACCGAGTATTCTTGGGATGAAAAGGGTGGTGCTCTTCACGTCTTGCTGTACGCAATCACCAAGGAAGGCCAGTTCTACAAGAACTCGATGGACTACTTTAACCAATTCTTGCCTGGAAGTCCTACTCAAATCGTCAAATTCACGCCTCGTGGCCTTGCCTACATTGAGCACTGGGGTTCCGTGGGTTACTCGGGCAATGTCGCCTTCTTGATGCTGGCATTCGCTAAATCCATTGGCTACCAAACCGACGAAGCCAAAGCCATGACCACATTTGCCACGCAGCAAATCAACTATGCCTTGGGTGATTATGGCTACAGTTGGGTTGTTGGTTTCGGTGACAACTACCCTTCCAAGCCCTACCACAAATCCTCATACAACTCTTACATTGACTATCCTATGCGCGGTATTTTCCAAGACAAGGTGGAAGGCGACTTTTCTGACTCCAAGACCGAGCAGCGCTTCATTCTGTACGGCGCTGTGGAAGGTGGACCCAACATTGATGATACCTGGTACGACGATCGTTCCAACTATGAATATTCTGAGGTGACTCAAGATTACAATGCTGCCTGGACTGGTGCCATTGCTGGTCTGATTGATTTCTACGGTCATGATAAGTTCAAGCCTTACACAGATTGTGATTTGGACCTGGGTTGGTCTCATCCAAACGCTTCAGAACCTCCTGCTTGGCCAGAGGATGATTGTTACCATACATGTAATACCGGCTGTCCACGTGGCGAAATGAAGTCTTCCTTTACCTGGAAGTTGCTGACAGAGCCTCAAGATCAGATTCATAAACACTTGGATGTGCTTTACCCCGGTCAAGGCATGGCGAAGGCTGCTGCTCTTGAAGGAAAGACGTTGGCAGATCTTAAGGCTTTGGGCATCAAGGTCAGCGAAAACGGCCAAGGTGAAGATGAAGACGATGTGGACCAAGACGACGATGGAGCCAAGGTCAAGGCTGCTGGTTTGGACGCAAAATCTAAATCCAAGCAACGTGGCAAGCATGCATCTGGCGCAGCTACGACCACTGCCATCACCTTGTTTTCGTCTGTGGCCATGGCACTGGCTGCATATGCTAACCATCTATAAAACGATCCGCCATTATATCATAGACACAAATTTAATTAAAAAGAATCAATTACAATCTTTCAAACCTGCCTTGTTCAATCTTTTATTCAACTACTATTCAGGTTTAATTCAAATTATACTCATCGCTTACGCTCTGAATATCACACACGCCCTTCTTCCTTTTGTTAAAGTATGAACTTCAAAATTATGCATCGTTTCTCTCCAATAGTTGGTGTTGAGTCAGGGTTTCAATTGATTTACCATGGTCAATGGCAATTTCTTTGATATTGGGGTATGTTTTGAGAAATCTTCGAATGCCATCAGGAGATGTAGAAAGGCCAGCATAGTCAATAATAGCCAGACGTAAACGTTTTTGTGTGTAATGGATGCGCTTTGTCAAATCTGCAATGGTTCCATTGCAACCTTTGATGGCTGAAATTAAGTGATCTGGTGCAGGGGAATCACGTTCTAAAATCGGCTCATCGGCAGAGCAGCACGGGCTGACATATACTTCCTTGCATTTCATCCGATAATACAGCTTGTCAACCATGAGTTGCAAGAGTCGCGTTCTTGATGCAACATTCTCTTTTCAGGTTTAATATGGTTCACCTAAACATTTCCTTGGGTACCACCAAGTCCGAGGCAAAATAATCACCATCTTAGGGACACTTAATGTAAGCTACTTACCCAGACGTTAGAACCACTTGTCATATTGAATACTCAAAACATCATTGAATTGAGGTGTTATACTATACCTATCTGTGTTTCTTTGTTCAAGAAGGATAGAGAGAAAAGAGGCGTCTATATCATAGATCAGTGATTTTATCTGATTAAATAGTAGACTCTAAGCAGGTAGCTCACTCTTCAGGCGGTCCACACGTGAAAGTTTGCTTCGGACTTGGTCATTTGGTCAGCCAGAAGCACTGCTTTTCTCTGTTCAGGATTTGCCAGATTTCATCTCCATTAGCTAGCTTAAGCCTTGTTCAATCTCTCCAGCCTTGTTCAATCCCTTCAGCCTTGTTCTTTTCTTCTAAATACACATCTGCTTCTACACCGTATATGCTTCAAATCAATCATTAGATAGCAATACTAGTAAATTCAAATGATTGCACGCTTTATTTCATCATTCCGTCAGTCTAAAATGCAAAACGACTCAGTGCTTTCTGCCTCTTCGTTTTCTATGGCTCTTGTTGATGACAATGTGATCTGCCCAATCATGCGTCTGGTTCATCATCAACTCCTCTTCTCTCGACATCACTTGTCGCGTGCCCCACACCGTGCGTGGTCCTCCGCCAGCAGCATGCGCAGATGGAATGACGCGATCTTCTTCAGGAGCTGAAGAGGCTGCAGACTCGCTCAATGCTTGCGATAGTTGTTCTTCGCTCTCCTCAGCTGTCATGGCAGGTCGATACATGGAGAAAAAGGGGTCGTTTTCCAGCATATGGCGTTCAGCTTCTTGCTCTTTCATCACTATGAGCTTCTGTTTGCTTTCGGCTTGCTTTCTCATCTGATCTTCCTTGCGTTCCTTGTCCTTTCTCTTCTTGACTCGAGCCGCCAGTTCCTCTATCAAGAATATAATGTCAGCAAAAGGGCCATCTCATACATTTGACATGCACATACGGTTGTATACTTGGATCGTCTCGGGAGATACGATATCCTTGACATTGATCTCCATAAAAGTGACATCACAAGCAAGTGGTAAATGGCCCAGATACTTGCATTTCTTGCGCAAATCTTCTGTCAATGTGGATTCTTGCACGCTGGTCGCTTGCACTTGAAGTTGACGAGGAAATTGGTCATATTCGCCAAATTCATGCTTCAGGATGCGGATATCAAGGGGGTGCAAGTAGACGTGCTGTCCATCCACGGCTTGGTAAAAGTAAAAGTCGGTAGCAGGTGTATTGTTGTTGCTGTTGTGGTTGCTGTTGTGGTTGTGGCGCTGATGCAATGTGCTGGGTGCTAAAGTGTTGGTCGCTTGATCTGCATTGACATCCTCACCTGCTTGATGCGAGAGCTGGTATTGACGGTAGGCTTCAGGCACTTGCTCGGCCTTGTCTGCTGCATCTGAAGAAGCCTGCAAAGGAGGCTGATGCGTGGAAGGTGTCTTTCCATGCTTCTTTGCATACTTTGCAACCGCCTCAAACATCATGTCCGAGGTTTGCATGGCCAATTCAAGCTCTTTGGTCTCTTGTTGCTTCAGCTGCTTCATTTTCGCCAGTATCTGATCCAAGCTCTTTTCAATAAACGGTATTTCTTCAGCAGAACCCCACCCCTTTGCGTCACTCATGGCATCATTCAATTCAACGCAGTCTCTTTTGTATTCTCCTCGCAAATAGTCTGGGCTGGCCAGCATGAACCGGGAAAATGTCATGGCGCCAGGGGTGAAATGCCAAGGTATCAATGGCGTGTCTGGCTTCATGTAGTTGCAAGTGACATTGGGCGGCAACGGCCATGTATCGGAAAGTGGGAATGCGAGTGTCGAGTCGTTAGATCGCTGCATGAGTGACATGTCGACTCGGTCACCGTCAGTGACGCCACAGCTCAATGTAGTCGATGCTGCTGCTGTTGTTGCTGTTGTCGTCGTAGATGTCGCATGGTCTGATACAGCGTAAGGCTTCATAATGCGCACTGGCTTGAGGTCTGCTTCGTAGATCGAGTCCCAGCAGATGGGACATTTGCGCCAGTTCTTCTTGGACTCACGCAGCTCCAGATAGTGCAGAATGCAAGGCAAGCAGTAAATATGGCCACATTTGGTCACTCGAGCAGCGGTAGGAGGCGATAGGCAGATGGGACAGGACTGAGCCTCTGCCGAGGAAATGAGCTACTTTGCATGATTAGCGCTAAACACACACTGCGGGCAGTGATATACTTTACCACTTGTTCAATGGTGTCCCAGTCAAAGTTGATGTCAGGATCTGCCAGTTGATAAATGTAGTTTCCAGTGGGGTTCAGCATGAATCGAAAGCTAATACACATGCGAATGAATATACGCCTGTAATTGGACATAGCCATGCTTCCAACTTACTTTGCATTGATGAACCTCTCCTTATTGAAGGGCTGGTAAGATGTTACTTTTGGCTTTCGATGGGAGGTTGCTGGAGCCTCCTGCCTCTCTGGAAAGGAAAAACTAAGCAAATGGTTCAATGAAACTCGTCCCTTCTTGTCTGTTGATCCGCCTGTGCGTTGAGCCACTTGAACAAGATTCAAATCATCCAAGTCAGATACAACTCGATTGTAGTCTCGATTAGCATTGTTGGAGGTAGTGCGTTTCTTATCTAGTCAATGTCAGTATGAACAGCCGCGTGCGTAGTGCTCTCCCCCCCCCGCCTCCACTCTGATTCACTTACTGGGACGCTTCTTTCCATTCTGATGTTTGGGGTTGTTGTTCTTGTTTCGAGCGGCTTTGGTATTATCGTTTGTGCTAGGTGCGCCTCCTGAGGCTGCTGCTGCTGTGGATGGTACAAAACTGGGTGCTGAAGCATTCATACTCATCTTTGGTGAGAGACAAATGGGGTCGATGAAGAAAGGTATATAGAGAGAGAGAGAATGTGTGTCTAGATTATATACATAAAATGAGTGTGTTTATACAGAGAGGTTGGTACACTAGTGTCTAAAAAGACAAAGCATGAAAGAAGAAGAAGAAGAAAAAGCGAAAAAATTTTAGACCACAACTATCGCTTTTATGGCACATTTTCGCCTCGCGAAACAAAGAGGCATTTATAGTACACACGTCGCAGCAGCCAGTAGTTTGGCTGAAAAAGCAATCCTGCCAGCGTGCTGATTCGTTGTTGAGGGAACACGCCTAGCCTAGTGTTTTGACAGTAATCAATCATCTGAGAGCTCTGTTCGCAGCTTTGTATGCGGGTGTAGTCTGTATATATGCCATGAGTTTGCTTGAAGCATCTTGATTCAAGCGGCTACTGCGATGAAATCATTCCAATCACCTCAAGTGTAGGTTGGCTGTTTATGCAAAAAGTATAGGGAAATGTACCTTGATTACAAGCTATTTGGCGGTATGCTAAGCAGAGCACATACCTAGAGACATCTCCATACGACAGATTGAGGCATATGTGTGATACCATGTAATGACGTTCTTGTGGTGGGTGGGTTAAAGTATTTATCCTCTGGCATTTAACCACAAGACATGCGAGGCTCTTTTTCTTTTTTTTTCCTTTTATCTCTTCTCTTTCTATCCGCATTTAATAACCATGAAGAAAATCAACAACTTTGCATCAGGCATTTCGTCTGCTGTGAATTCGCCTATTCCTACTAGCTTGAAAGGTAACCATGTCGAGTGCAATGTCATTGGGATGGCATGCTTATCAGGTGTTGCTACTAGGCGAATGTAAGAAGGCCGCAAAGATCCTCAACAGTTTTTTGGGTAAGCCGTTGTCTTTGATACGAGAATCCGACTGCTGACACCGATAACAGATCCTGGACAAGGCATGGATAAGATTATTCCTGAAAATATCCTGGAAAAAGCGCAGGGTTTAGCCATCTACACTGTGCTCAAGGCAGGCTTCTTGTTCTCGGGACGTGCAGGAAGCGGTATTGTGATTGCAAGGTAAGATGAGGTGTGTGTCAATAGTGCATGGCATACTGACATTTGGCAATGGTGTAGACTGCCAGAAGGAGGTAAATAGACGATGGATACTGCAAAAAAACTTGCAAAATGGCACAAGTGGGTGTAACATGATATCATTTTTCTTTTTAGGATGGTCTGCACCTTCTGCCATTGGCACTGGTGGTATTGGCGCAGGTGGTCAAATTGGTAAGCTGTCTATATCATGAACGAGGGAGAGAGAGAGGAGCTCATCCATGTACGTAGGCGCTGAATTGACTGATTTCGTGCTCGTGTTGAATACGCAAGAAGCTGTCAAGACATTTTGTCAATTGGGTAATGTCACTTTGGGTGGCAATGTGTCAGGTAAATAGGCGAGAGAGAAACCCAGAAACCGAGAAAATTAAACCTTTATTGGTCCTATAGTTGCTGCCGGACCTATTGGTCGTAATGCTGAAGCATCAGGAAGTGCCAATTTGAAGCATATCGCCGCCATCTATTCTTACAGCAAAACCAGAGGTTTGTTTGCGGGTGTATCATTAGAAGGGTCTGTTGTCGTTTCAAGAGGAGATGCGAATGAAAAGCTGTATGGACAGCGTGTTACCGCCAAGCAATTACTGACGGGCGCCATACCACCACCACCTGAGGCTGATGCGTTGTACAGAGCATTGAATGCCAAGTTCCATACGTTGGGCGAGCAAACATATTCAGCACGTAGCATGACTAGTGAAGATGGATCACCTCGCTCCATCGGTCGCAGCAGTGGTACATTCAAGAGTGCTCATATCTCTGCGCCAGGCACATTAAGACAACCGCCTCCCGTTCGACAATCAGGCGGATACGGTGCTCCTATGGCCATACAGCAACAACCTTACAACCCAACACCTTCATCTCCACCTTCCTATCAACCTCCCGCTGGAAACAATTACAACAATAGTTATGGACAAGATATCAAACCACCCGTCAGCAATAACTACAACAACAATTACAACTCTACGCCTAATAACAACTACAACACTACTAATAACTTTGCAAGCCAAGCAGCTGCTAAAAGAGCGCCACCTCCACCTCCACCTAGTAGAAAGCCTGTCATGGCACCATCAGAGCCTACTGCAAGAGCATTGTATGCATTTGATGGCCAACAGCAAGGCGATCTAAGTTTCCAAGAAGGGGATGTGATTACAATTGTGCAAAAGACAGATAGCCAGGATGACTGGTGGACTGGAAAAATCAATGGTAGACAGGGCATTGTAAGTAGGTTGATACATGTTGGATGAGGCGAATATTAATAAGGTGATGGTTTTTTTCTAGTTCCCCGCGAATTATGTCCAACTACAATAGAAATTTCAAACCATTGTAAAACGATGCAGCTCTTGTCAAGTCAGTTTGCAGTTTCTTGCAGAAGTTTGTAAAGAAGTGTGGGTAGCCGCAATGGTAACAACACTTTCACTTTCGATTGATCCTCTTTTCAAATAAACTACAAACACTTTTTTTAATATAGTTGTTGCATGTAGTAGTCATTGTAGACGAGAGGATCAGCATTCCCGTCCAATTCATTCAAAACGTATTTAGCAATAATTGACTCCAGTTTCCTCTTTCATTGACTTTTACAGGCCTATCCAATCCTTGCTTTTTACCGTTCAACTTGGATTTATACAGCTAATAGGCCCATGTATACGATTAGTGTACAGAAAATGGCACCGTGTAGCTCAAAGTGTTCAAGTGGATCTCACAAACGTCCTCACAGTTATTTCAGTAAGCTATTCGCCTGCTTGAAGGTGTATCCACCTGCAAAAAACCAATTTAAGCTCAGTTTGGCACTATAGATGCATGATGCTCCAGAAATCTGTTTTTGGGATCCCAAAATCACCTTTTGGTCAATTTATCCAAATTCTATTAAGCTAGTTTAGGTATGTTTATAATAAAGATAACATCTTCAAAAGATTTTCTATCTATCCATGCCAATTTTGCAAATATCTTGCACCAAAAATATTGCGTAATTTTAAAAAAACTAAAATCACGTTTTTGCCCAAAAAGGCAAGATTTTGCAAGCCAAACATGTCAAATAAGACTTGTATATAAAAGTCTGAAGGATTTGCAACATTTTGAGCTTAGGAACATCTTAATAAAAAATGGCTCCTTTGCCTTTAAAAATGGGATCAAAGAAAATTGACGAAAAATCATGTATGGTAGCAAGGGATTTGGGCTCGATTTTCAATGAAAAATCAATGACCAAAAAAAATTGAGAAGCGCGTACAGCAAGCATCAGTATGATCAGAGAAACGGTTTGAGCCACTTCTCTGCGCTTTTAACGCGTTATAACTGCTTCAAAATGTCCTTCAAGGTTATCGCCTTTGACGCGGTTTTGGTAAATAATTGCTTATTATCAAGTGATTGTGCTATATACTTTAATTGTAACGAATCCAAAAGTCGATCTTGCTCATACTGCTTGTATGTGTACTAATTCGAAATGTTTATCTCGATCCAAAGTAGTCCGTAAAACTTTGTTCGTGCGACCTTGATATGCAAAATCTCAATGCATATTTGCCAGAAACCCCATCTCATATTTTCAAAGATTGCTCAACCAGCTTATTCAAAACATCTATTAAAATTAGCACCATTGGAAGCGCCTTAAAAAGTACACGGTAATCATCACAGTTTGTATAGTCGAATCGAGCAAAATAGCTAATGGAAGCTGAAAAAAGATGAAATCTGGCAAATCTTGAGCAGAAAAAAGCAGTGCTTCTTCTGGCTGACCAAATGCCATTCTAACGATGACAACGATTACTGGAGAGCTATGTATAATCAATTGAAGATAATGAAATTGACAGAGCTTTCGCTTAGCCAGCAACATAATCTGTTTGCTTTTACACCAATCTTCTTTGAAGTGATAGTACGGAAGGACAGTCTTTTATGCATGGCACGGATTTCGATTACAAATACAATTCGATTTGAAGCTTTGCGAAATGTATAAAGGAAGCAGCATTATTTATTTCATCCGTATTCAAACCAAAAATGCCCAACACAAAGCCTGAAATTTCATCACCTGAAAACTACCAGAAGATCCTCAGTTTGTGGAATTACAATCAAGTATCGAAGCATGGCAACAGAATTGATATCTCTGGACAAGGTGGTTGGACGCGTAATCTCAACAACGGCTTTGAATTTACTTGTCAGAATTTGGAAGAAGAGATCGAAGAAGCATTTACTAATGTTGAGGTCGTATTGAATAGTGTTGGATCATCATGGAAAGACGTGCACAGTGTCACCTCCTATCACAAGAACCTTGACAATACGAGAGAAGTAGCTATGAAAACTATGATTAAATTGCTCAAGAAACACATTGGCGAACGAGCTCCATTATGGACATCTCTAGGTGTCGAAACATTGGCAGATCCCAATATGAACGTTGAGATTGTAGTTACAGCATACACAGACTAATAAATAAAAACATTGTTCTGCAGCGTACTCACACTTGACTTTGACATGGTTTCTTGAGTATTTGAGCCAACTTACTAAACCAATCTAGGCAAAGTAAAGGGGACATTATACAATCAAGACGAGCTGTCCTACACCCTTCGCTGCGCTACGGTAAATTTATTTTCACTAAAGCAGTGTACAGCTCGTGCTGCCGCAGGCCTGTTTTACAAACAAAATAAAACGCTCATAGTCTCTCGAGATGAAAAGGCTGGTTTACATCTTGCATTATTGCAACTGAATGTTAAAAACATTTTTATACACGGTGTTGTATTAAATAAATGCTTGATTGACATGGCTTTACACCTTCGCTACGCTACAATAAAGCCTCATATAGATGAAATGCCACTAAATGTTGTATCAAATGCTTGATTGGCATGGCTTTACACCTTCGCTACGCTACGATAAAGCCTCATATAGATAAAATGCCTTCCATGTGTATTTCAGGTCCTTAAAACGTCAACAATGTGTCCAGCCTGGAACCCAACGCCATCCCACTTGGTGCTTTGAGTTAAGAGAGTTTCGATTTCAATCCTAGAAGAAAAAACATCAGAAATCAATTTCAGGTCGCAAAACGCCTACTAACTTACCAGCTGAAATTGATTTTGTCATTTGCTGACAGAAACAAGTTATTCAATAAAGCAATGGTGGTGTGGATTGCTGCTGTTCTCTCGAGTGTTGGTTGTAGTAGAGGATTCGAAGGGCTTTGATTCAGGTTTAGACTGTATACTAAATATATCAATGATAAAACATTTAAACAAAAGCTTGGTACTTACAAATGGTTACCCATTGTTTCTACGAAGTTTAGATCGGCGTGGGTGAAAATGTCGAATCTTTCATTTTCTGGCAGATTGTATCTTTTAATGATGCATCTGTAGATATAAAAGTCGGGCAGGTTTAATAAGGACCACCTAAACATTTCCTTAGGGACCACCAAGTCCAGGGCAAATAACAAGCTACCACCTTAGGGACCACCTAATGTAAGCTACCCAGACGTTAGAGCCACTTGTCATATTGAATACTCAAAAGATCATTGAATTGAGGTGTTTTACTATACCTATCTGCGTTTTTTTTTTTTGTTCAAGATAGAGAAAGAAAGGCGTTCATATCATAAATCAGTGATTTTATCTGATTAAATAGTAGTAGACTCTAAGCAGGTAGCTCATTCCTCAGACGGTCAGCACGTGAAAATTTGCCCCGGACTTGGTGGTCCCTTACTAAGGGCAAGGCCAAAATGCTCAAAAATCGATGATCAAATCTTTCCCCAAAATATCGCTGGAAAGTAATCCATAGCCTAATGTGAGATCGTAGAACACGATCGCACTTGGTTTGAAGCCGAGATTATGCTTTGTTGCCAAGGTACAAGCGATTTAAGTTGCTATCTTTACAGTAGTAAACACATTTGAAGGCTGATCACTCAGCAATGTGCCTATTAATGTCTGATCTATTGGTTTACAATTGCACATATAACAGAACAGCGTAGTATCGAATTCTAGGCTCATTAAAAGGGCGTAGATTTACCATGTAGTTGAGTTGTACTATGCAAATTTGTGAATCTACTCTCATATTTACTCCATAAACCAAATAAGATAAATACCCCGGGAGGGCGAAGCATGATGAGAGCGTAAGCAAACATCTGCTAGTATCTCTAAACGGAATGACAGGTTCCGTATCACTGCCAATCATCCACGTCATTTTGCTTATGTAAGCCAACCTAATAAAAAGGAAAGGTTGTAAAAATGCCCGTTTTATGTCTTTTTATTCCGTTTAATTTGAAAACGAGGATAGAAATAATGACCGTTCTCCCAGAAGACCACGTTTACACTGACCATGTTCACCCTTGGGAGGAAATTGTTCACTATGTGTGTACGTATAATGAAAGAAATCATTCAACTTGATGCTGCTGCTGCTAACAACATCTGCTGCTGCCACCACCATCTTTACAGCTCAAAATCAAGTGAGCAAACTGCGCAGAAACAAAGATGACCAAGCAGTGTATCAGAAATGGACCCAAGAGACGCTTCAAACCTATGGCTCTGTAGAAAACTTTCTTCTTAAAGAGAAACTGATCTGGCCAAAGGATGGTCCCAATCCAATTTTAGTGCTGCCAAATGATTTCCCTTATTCAGTCGATCCTGGGATTGAACATGTCTTGATCTGGTCCAAGGCACCCTTAGCTGCCGACTTTGTGGAATCGGTGTTGGATGAGCGGTTTGGTGCTCATGTTTGGGAATGGATCTATTTCGTAAATCCTCCAGAATGGCAAAGTGTGCCTACGTTGCCTCATGTCCATGTGTTTATGCGAAAGAGATCCTCTTCTACTACCACATCATCTTAGAATAGTGGTTCTCATAGACAGTATTTGCTGATGACAAAATAAACTCGTACAAAGTGCATGCATGAAACTTGAATGAGATGCATTAAAATGGCATAATCTTGAGACTTATTACTGCAATGTGCATCATTTTGGAGATAGCAATTGGTCAAACAAGCGCCATCCCATGCATATATTAAGACTATACAGCATTGATCTCAGTTTACATGAGAGCTTGACTCTTATTAAAAGTCCAAATAAGCACACCACAATCAATGCACACTTGATCTCTGCGCTATTTCATCCTGACTATTTGCCGTGCAACATGAAGGGTAAATGCTCAGCACTGTTTCGTATGCTGCCATACGCACCAGGATGCTATGCAGTCAACTCAGAACCAAACAGAAATGAAATGACTCACCATTTCACTCCTTCTCTTTTTTACGCTTATTTTAAGTATCCGATATTTTTGAAAATGATATAAAAAGCTTCTTTGCTTTCATCCAGATCATCTTCTTTCTTTCTTTCTTTTGTACTTTCTCAATTAGACATTATGAGTGACAGCCCCTATACACTTGGCAAGCTTCGTAGTACCTTGATCCGCCTAGAAGATACCATCATCTTTGGTAAGAGTCCACTGTCCAATGTTGAAACATTTTTTTCTCTCTCTCTGACCCCTTTGTTGTCTGATGTATAGCTCTCATTGAAAGAGCACAATTCGCTTTGAATCCTTGCATCTATGAGAAGGGTGCTTTAGAATTTAAAGGTGCTACTGGTGAGCGTAGCTTCTTGGAGTATTTCTTTTGGGAAACCGAGAAAGTGCATGGTAAGATTTCGCATCCTTTTGATAGAAAAAGGGCCATTTTACTGATTTGCATTCGGATTAGCCAAGGTGCGAAGATATACCAGGTAATGTTAGAAGCGATATGCCAATTTGAAGCACTGATGACTGACTTGATTTCCATGTTGCACACAGCCCTGACGAATATGCATTCACATCACCTTTGCCTGAACCCATTCTCCCACCACTTGATTTTGTAAAATTCCTTCAGCCCAACGATATCAATGTCAATGACAAAATCATGAACATTTACGTCAAGGACATTGTGCCTACCATCACCAAATCTGGAGACGATATGAATTACGGTAGCTCGGTAACAAAGGACATTGAAGCATTGCAAGCCTTGAGCAAGCGTATCCATTTCGGTAAAGCAGTAACACCATATGCATCTCATGATCTGTCTACTCACTCTTATTTCTGCAGGCAAGTTTATTGCAGAGTCCAAATTTAGATCGAATCCCGAAGAATACATTCGTTTGGCTTTGGCAGAGGATAGAGAAAAGATTGATGAACTATTGACAAATAAGGCTGTGGAGAAGAAGGTGTTGGAAAGACTGCATAGAAAGGCTTTGGTGTATGGTCAAACGTTAGACGAAGAGCAAGAGGGCACAAACAAGCATTTGCGTATTCCTGTGGACGTTGTTGTCGATCTTTACAAGAAATGGGCTATTCCCTTGACAAAGGAAGTTGAAGTTGATTACCTTATTGCTAGAGGAAAAGAGGCAGCTGCTTCTAGAGATAAATAAACTTGGAGCGTACTGATCAACCATGATGGAACTACTCTCTATGATCGCATTAGACTTACATCAGTAAGCGAGACCAGAGCGAGCATACTCTTCTCAAGGATGTATTTATAATGAAGAATGAGTACATTTAGCCATCTCATCAGAATTTGCTATTATTCAAGCTTAATCCACATATGCGTGTCATATGATTGAACAAACAAACTTGTTGTTTCATGCATCATGAACAGATACCCCGAGGAAAGTTTAATATGATTTGCTATTCCTGCCAATCAATCCAGGTTTAAAATTTGCCTCGTCATAATGTGGTGATGGGATCAGGGTTACAAGATACAAATCAATGCAATCATGGCCCAACTGAGGGCCAAAGAAGCATTTTCTCTTTTTCTTACTATACAAAACTCATTAGATAATGGAGCGCTCTACCTTGGCAGAAGAACCACCACTCATGACACAGCATAATCTCAATCGGCCACCATTACCACCTGCACCTCGTCTTGCTCGAGCCAGTGTTTTTAGCACAGCATACGCCAACAGACCCAATCCGCATGCCGCCATCAATACCATTCGTTATCCACCCCGCATTCCAAGATTAAGGCGGCCACCACAAGCGTTTGTTAGCCATGGCATGACGACAGAAGAACGGCCGAGTAGCATTAGTTCAGCCGTGTCCATGACCAGAAATGTAGTGGTGCGTAGAGAGCCAGGCTCTTCCCTTGATCCAGACAACTATCATCGCATTGGCAGTGCAGAGGAAGACGATGTGATTCTCAACAACAGCCTATACGATTTGCATTGTGTGTCAGATGAGAAGGCAGTCGATTTAGCTCATATGTGCAATGTGGATATTCAAAAGATGCCATCCAACACGAGTTATGTTGCATTGGAGTTTGGCGTGGTGTCAGAGGATGGAGGGCAATACAGCTCAACCTACAGTGTACACAATATCCTCAAGAACGATGGCACAGTGTATTGGTATGTCGTGGCAGTATTGGTGTGGGCTGCTGTAAGGTTATATTAACCGTCGTGATCACACACAGCTCTGAACGATGCGGCACCATCAACATTTTACTAAGATATCGCGGCTGGGAAGGCATGAAGAATCAGCGTAGTCGATATTGCGTGTTATCACACATTGTCATCAAATCACCCACTCATGGCTATACCGCACCGTGCAAAGAAGGCATGATATTCATGTCGCATAAGCCAATCGACATTGAAAGTGAGTTTGCACATTGCGGCCTATGCTATTGACAGGTGTTCTCATCATAATCTTGTAGGCACACGCGCGTTTGATTTGTTCACCAAGGATAATTTTGAAAGATACACACACATGAACCACGACAATTTAGACGACACAGACCCCATTGCCTGGTTCAGTGCCACAGATCAGCGTCAATGTGTCGTGGATATGCAAGAAAAGAGCGGAAAATACGTGTTAATCAAATTACTGCGAGCAGACTACGAATCCGAGAATATGGATTTACAATACATTGGGTTTGTGGGTTATACAGGAAGCAGGTGTTTTGCAAAGGCAAAGATCTGCTAGTGTATATACTAGAATTGTTTATTTACAAGTGGGTTCTTTTTCTTTTTTCTGCTATTAATCCTCGTTTTCTTGTTGGTCTTGTTGCTCTTCAAGGCGCTTTCTCTTTTTCAGCTGCTTCTTTAATCGCTTCAGGAAGCTTCTTCCTTTCTCGATTTGAAATTCGTCACCACTATTTAATAAAGCATTCACTAAGCCAGTGGCAATGCTATCACTGTAAGCAAAAAAGTTAGTATCAGGTCATGGCTGCCACCATCAGTAAAATACTTGCTGTAATAGCGTATCCTCGGCGTCCTTCTCTTGCTTTCTCAAGTCCACTACTTCGTAGCCAGGAATGTTGGGGGCAAGGTTAAAGTGACGAAGCTCGAAACCGCCCAAGAACTCGTTGTCAGTAGGGTCTCTGAAAGCCATGGTGCCAAAGCTGTCGGCCTCGTCATCATCGTCCATGTCCTCGTAATCATCGTCATCATCGTCAGGTAAATCAGGGCCTAGCAAATCGCTGAGGTAGTTGGCATAACGCGGCTGGCCAGTGATGGTCTCTCTTTCTTCGTCCTCGTCGCTATCGTCCATATCTTGATCCTGGTTTGTTTCTGTAGGTGTGTAATCCATGTCGTCTTCGCTTGAGCTGTCATCTATATCGACAATCATGGAGCCGGTGAAATGCACAGGACTAGTAGATGCATTAGTCCATGCTGACGTGCTTGTATCCATCCGACATGTCACTTACTTGACGCCTTGCACTACAAGAGTCGCCTTGTCCTCAGCTATCAATGTATGGCGCAGAGATTGACATTCCACCTATACACATGGACGTTTAGTGTAACAGATTCTCCACCCACATGGCAAGCACTGAATGTGTGTCTACACGTTGCTTACCAAATCTCTATCAAGCGTACACAAGGTGAATGCATGTCCCTTTGCTATGATTTTGATGATTGTCTTGCCCTTTTCCGGTGTTTCTGGTAAGGAGACCTGCGTGTGTGTGCGTGTGATTGAGCTGTAAGTGACCTATATACTTTTCACTGGCGCCGTCTTCTATCCTACCTGACGCAGTTCAAGAATGCCAGCTGTTTGCATTGAATAGGTTTCCCCAGGATTCAGCGTGCGGCCTGCGCCATAGGATGAGTGTGTGTGATCTAATGACGTTCGCTTGCAAATGAAAAACTTACCCCAGAATCTGACAGACATGATTAAATTGAGTGAAAGAGGTGCTGATGAGCGAAAAAATCTTTCCATTTATAAAAGACGAGCCATCGCCTATAAAACCCCGTCCTTCTCTGTTCCACCACACACTTTGCTGAAAGGTAAAAAGAGCTCGAGGTCAAGATTCAGGCTGTTTGCCCTTTTTTTCTCTTATTCATTACACCATCCTAGTCATGTCCACTGTAAAGAACAGGACGCACAATAGACGAGGCCGACCCAGAAGAAACAATGCTACATCACTACAACAGCATCATCTCAAAGAGAAAGCGCTTGCTCCAGACGCACTGTTTGACCTCGATGAAGATACGCCACTCACCATAGTGCAGCCTGCAAAGAAAGCACCACCACCACCAGCCTCTTCACCCTTGGCAGCTTTGCCTGTAGACACTTTTGATGGAGAGACACCTGCAGTAACTGAACGCGACTCTATTACATCAGCATCCACAACACAGCATCCCATCAACTCCGAAGCTACACTGTCCGTCTCTCCATGCTCATCGCTAACAGATACCAATGTCATTGCGTCTGAACTGTCTGAACTTTCATCCGAAGATGACTCCATCAACGCCACAGCAACACCATCATCATCACCGCCGCCGCCACCGCCTAAACAAACATCCACTGTAAATACATCGCAAGGCGTTGATCTGGATCAACTGCCCAAGGTACATTTTGTAAAGGGGAACGTGGACGAGGACAATGGCGGATTACATGGCGACCAAGACGAAGACGAAGACATATACCAGCAGGAGCAGTTAGCCCAGGAAGAGCAGTTGCTGATCCAGCATTACCAAGCCCAGCAGCAGAGCAATCCCAGCAGCAGTACACTGGCAAGCAACAGCAACGACATCTTGAAGCTGAGCCGTACGTTTAACCGACCAGAGAACCATTACATTCATTACAACGAGCTCTCCGATGTGGAACTGTACGACTCGGTGGAATATGACATGGACGAGCAAGATCAATGCTGGCTTCGACTGTACAACAAGGAACGGCGCAAAGAGCTCGCAGGGGACATTTCCCCTTATTTATTCGAGTGCATCATGGACAAATTAGAAAAGGAGTGGTTCAATTTGGTGAGTCTCTCTTTGCTGGGGCACGTGATAGTGCTTGTTGTTGACGATTTGTGCTAGATCAAAGACGCACCCAAACCCGAAACGGAGCAAGTGCTACTGCCGGAAGACTCTGCCTGCGTGGTGTGCGATGATACAGAGGTGGAGAACAGCAATGCGATTGTGTTCTGCGACGGCTGCAATGTCGCTGTGCATCAAGACTGCTATGGCATACCGTACATCCCCGAGGGCCAGTGGCTGTGTCGAAAGTGCATGATCTCGCCCGAGTTTCCCGTGTCGTGTATCTTTTGTCCCAACGAAGGAGGCGCATTCAAGCAGACAAACACCAACCAGTGGGGCCATCTCTTGTGCGCCATTTGGATCCCAGAAGTCGGTGTCAGCAACACCATCTACATGGAGCCCATTGATCAGATTGAGAATATACCCAAAAGTCGTTGGAAACTGACGTGCACCCTATGTCGAAAGAAACAAGGCGCTTGCATCCAGTGTGATAATAAACATTGCTTTTCAGCTTTTCATGTGACATGCGCAAAGGCTGCAAATCTTTGCATGAAGATGAACTCTCAGTCGTCTCAGTCGGAAGAGGGTGTGATTTTGAAAGCCTACTGCGAGAAGCATACACCCAAAGACTACTATGTAGAGAAACCGTCTGTCGTGGCTACCAGCAATCCGGGTCGTCGCAGTAGCAGTGAGGAGGAAGAAGAAGAAGAAGAGGAGGAGGAAGAACAAGACTTTGCGCTACCAGCGAGAGGCACATCCAGTGGACGAGGACGACGACGAGGTAGGCCCAGTAGACAGGCATTGAGTGAGCAGCAGCAGCACAACAACAAGGAAGCCCGCGCCCATCAACATCATTACTCCACGGGTGCTCCGATTGCTCCTGACATCATTTTGGCAAAGATTGACAACCTGCCCTGCGTACGATTTTCTGGCATTCGAAAGCGACCTCAAGCAGTTACTGCCATTGCACACTACTGGTCTCTCAAGCGAGAATCAAGGCGAGGCGCTCCCCTGTTGAAAAGACTGCATCTGGAGCCTTGGACAGCGTATTCCAAGTACACGGCAGGAGAAGACGATCAGTTGGTTCGAAAGACGGTAAGTGCGACACCAGACACCCACAAACTGCTGTTTTGCTCATCCTTCCACATCCCAGCTCGTTACTCAACTGCGCGCAGATCTAGAAAAGGTGCGCATGCTGTCTGAGCAAGTGCAGAAACGAGAGCGACTCAAGCTGGAGCAAACAAAAAAGCAAAAGGCGTATCTAGAGATGATCTTCTATCCACTGGAGTATGTCATTCGACCTGTCCTGAACCAATTCATGGAGATTGACCGCAAAAAGCTGTTCTTGAACCACGTTACCACGGACGAAGCAGCGGATTACCACAAGATCATCAAGCAGCCCATGTGCTTTTCTGAAATCTACCAGAAGCTAGCAAACCACGCTTACGCCACACTGGACCAGTTCAAGAACGATGTGCGGCTGATTTGGACCAACAGCATGGACTACAACACATCAGATACCAGCTTCTACAAGGTGGCCAGTAAATTGCAGAATGCATCCCAGAAACTGTTTGACAGCGCACAAGACAAGCTGAGTCGATATGACATGCTGCAAGATGGCACGCTAGATGAGCAGATTGACGATGCTTTGTTTACCTACGATGCTAGTTTCGAGGAGGACGACCTGGTTGACCAAGACGAGCATCCGCCCGTTCAAGTGGTGGATACGGAAGAAGAGACGCGCCTAAAAGCAGAAAGGGAACGAGTGAAGGCTGAGAAAGAGGCTGAACATCAGAGAGCGATCAGGGCAAGAGTGGAAGGCAGAGCCAAGGCAAGGGCATTACGCGAGGAAAACAGACGAAAGGGCATTCTGCCTCCAGTTGATCCAGTCGAGCAGCAGATCAAGTCTAGAACGCTTCGCAAGTTGAGAGATCGAGGCAACTCTGCACTTGCTGTCAGTGCTTCCTCCTTGCCACATCAGGACCTTGTAACGAATGTGGCGTCAAACGACTGTCTAGCGCATTTGCCTTTTCAGCCACTAGCCAGTGTGAATGATGACAATGATACCCAGATGACACCTGTCGAAGCAACAATGGAGGAGGAGGAGGAGGAGCAGCAGCAGCAGCAGCCACCAGTAGTAGCACAACCTGTCAAACACACGGCTGAACAAGTTAATGATCTCAAAGTAGAGCAATCAGTCGATGCATCAGCGGTCCTTTCAGCACCGTCCAATTCATTAATAGCCCATGTTTCACCTTCATCAACGACAGTCAGTGATTCGCCCCTGGAAGACTCGCTCAGTGCTCAGGAAAACAAGGCGGAGAAGGAGGAGCAAGAGTCATCTGCCTCTAGCACACAAGAAAAGCAAAAAGACATCACTGCCATGCCTGCAAAACGTAAACATGCATCTGCCCGTGGGACACGAAGACTAACGCGTAGCAACGGCCTTCAAGCGAGCCTAGAGGAACTGACGAAACGCCCTAAAATATCGCATGAAGCGAGAACATTGTATGCATCGTACAATGGCGTTTCGCATCTGGACCGTCCTCATGAAGTGTACAAAGAGAATCGCAAAAAGCATGCCCCAGTAGGTTGGGTTTGGCTGAAGGACGACGACGACGATGACGACGACGACAACGACGACGACGATGAAGAAGGGGAAGATGAGCCGAACGATAAGCGAGAAGAGAGCATGGATGCAGATGACGCTTCAACTGGAGAGACTGGCTCAACAAAGAAACATGCAAGACTTGGGCGTAACGATATACCAGTCCCTGGATTCAACAAGGGTGAAATTGTGTGGGCTCGTGTCAACAAGTATCCATCACATCCTGCCAAGGTAAGCTTTAATCACGTCTCTTTCATGTTTGTACTCAGTGTTTGCACCCTTCTCCCTAGTTTTTGAACCTATCGGACGAGGAAGCAGGCCCTAAACTCGTAGCTAGCCGAAGATATACAGGTGATGTCTTGGTAGAGTTCCTCAAGGTGCCGGAAATTCATCGATTTGGTTGGGTGGGACGCAGAACGATCTGTGAAATGGGTGATCCTCAAGTGGACAGACAAAGATTGCAAGAAACGTTGCAGAAAAAGATGAAAAAGAAGGAGTACATTCAAGAGGCCAAGGAAGGGTACCGATGTGCTGGATCCATATTGGGCCTGGATCCTGAGCCGCTTTTGAGCGAGGTGTTTGATCAGCCACCACCAGAGCAGAAGAGAAAGCGAAAGCAATCAAGCAGCAAGAAGCGTAAATAAATCACACCATCCCACATATCTTGACATTCATTTCAAAACAGTAGCAAGCATACAACATATCCATCACATATATATATTTACTATCACGATCATTTTAAATCACATATAAATTATTCTACATATTTAAATTCTATGCCACAGTAATAAAGCTTTCACCAGTTTTACATCACTGTTATCGTTGTATTTAGGGCGAGGAACCAAGTAATCTAGCGATTGCCGATACTGTGTGCAGCGAATGACAGTGGCCAAAGGCAATGTGCTTCCTGAGACACAGTTGATTACATAGATGCGAACACTGCCCTGTTTTAGAACTCCAGCCAAATCTAACAAGTTGAAAACGAGTGATATAAAGCCAAAAACAACTCTCTTTTTTCAGAACTTCATAAATATCATGGCCAAAAAACAATATCAAAGCTTTGCCTTACCTGTAAGTACAAAGACTCATGTCATCTCCATTCAATAAAGCAAGATTCATCTCTGCCATGACTTAGGATTCAAGCAGCCGAGAATCTACATTTGGTGATCCATCTGGTATACCACTCTCGTGCGGATATCTAACAAGTGGCAATCGATAAGCTTACCTAATGTTTAGAGGCAAATTTCCCCTTTCGCTTTGTTATTGACAAGCCTGCTGTAAGAGATTCCAGATGCTACAACAAGACACTCATCTGACTTTGTGCAAGCAGTTCGCATCTACAAATTCGTCTGATTCAGGTGTACCAGCACGTAAAAGTCAGTATCCAGCATTCATATACAGCAGTAAATACTCCCAGCAATCTTTTGATAGCGATGCTAGTTCAGTTTTACCAATGGACGGTATGTGAGGGAGAATTCTATTTGAGCAAGGACACTCTCTCATTTAGTCGCTATTGTAGCTCGCAAGCCTTTGCCTGAAGTAGAGACAACTGATTACTACAAGCATTTACCCTCGGATTGGACTGACGAGCAAAAGACACGCCAATTGTTGATCTGGTTCATGGAAAGGGAGGCTGATATCGAGTCTTCGCCCGAAACACATGTAACTGCAGAGGCCAAGAGAGCTCGACTGGTTGCCTACAGATTGAAACAAAAGATAATTAAAGACATGAAGGAAGGAAAGATGGATGTTTCATGCTACAATAGACCTGACAATTTAGAGGAAGTGGAAGAGAAGGAGAACCCAATCAATGTAGCCAATGCAGACAAATTAGAGGCATTATCCAAAGCAAATCAAAAGTAGCTTGGTTGACACCACTTGTTGGCTATCATTGATTGATTCATGGTAGGGAGTCTTTATAGCTTTTCTGACGAGATGCATGATTGGAAGAACACAAGGAACCAAATATACCAAGCCCATGCGGAAGCAGTAGATGCTATCCCAGAAAACACTGTAATTCGCTATGAAGATGTCGACGTAGACTTTATGTTGCAACATCTCCATGAGGATCAACAGCAGTTTTATGAAAAATATTGTGTTACGGAAGAGATGAATACAATGGAAATACCTGATTCAATTAATCCCGGTATTACTCACATCAGACAGCAGTTGAATACCGTCAATCAATTCCAATCGCATGCCAGAAAAGCGCTTGGCCAGCAAGAGTCAAAGCTTGCACAGAAATTATACGAAGGATCACAGTACATACCAAAGGGCAGACATCAAAATAGAGTGCCACATTTGGAGATTGTATTGAAAGACGTTCTTTCTGAACCAACTCGGGAAGACAACAGCATTACAGACAATTAGCAAAATAACAAATCTCACAGTTACTATTTAAATAAATCTTCAGACTTCAGCAGCTCAACTTTTTATGTACGTCAATCTTAAACTGATTCTTGAACTCTTTCTAGTATAGTGAATGTATTTGATCATGTCTGATACTTATGCTGGTATCGTGTGTAGTTACCATAAGCCATTTGTATCATGAATTTTGAATGTTTAGTCTTGTTTTTCTTATTTTAACTACACTTTTAGACTTTTAGTTTCAATACCGAAGCTTTATTTCTCTGAGCTGTCTCCAAATTTGAGCCAATAAAATCGCTTAAAAAGCTATTTTAAGCGCCGCGGACTTTGAAAAATTTTGCCATAGTTCTCCCTTGTTTTTTTGTTAGGCGGAATTTTAAACACAGCCGAATACACTAGTATTAAGCTACGTTATCATCAAAAACCCCTAAAATGCCAGAATATGCCTTACTACACACGCCAGCTGATAGCGCAAATGCTTGAGACTCTCAGTTAGCACCAAGTAAGTGATACCAATCAAGTGAAGGCAGCCTATCTACCCCCTAGCCTCTGAATCCAATCTAGTTGTGCTTCAACGATAGGCTTATCCACACAACAGAAAAAGAAGGTTATGGCTAAAAGAACCATTAAAAGGAAGGGAAAGTAACAAAAAGGCATCACTAGAATGTGATGAAGAACAGAAACATCGCAACACAGTTACATACAAAAAGGTAACATGCAATGGGTATCATCAAGATGATGAGTACAAGAAGACAAAAGTAGTAAAAAAAAAGTATCGTGGTTGCCTTATACAAAAAAGCAAGAACAACACCAATACCACCAGTATTACACAAGAAGAAGTAATACTTGAAGAAGAACAAAAACAATGCAAGGCTACTCCACAATAGAGTAGCACTGCCAGCAATACAATGTATCAAAAGATACACTATAGCACTATGGTACAGCAACAGAAAAATAGTTGCGTGCAGAAAAGGGGGAAAAGAATAGAAAGAATGAGTCGCAATAGCAGCGCAAACTAATGAATGCACAGTATCACGAGAAAGAAAGTAGTAAAAGGTTGAATGAATGTAATCCATGACAACCAAACCCACAACACCCAAAGCCATGACAACCCAATCCACGGCAACCAAAAAAGGGGAATATACAAACCAAATACAAACCAAACACAATGAATAAATATATTGCAACGAATTGGTCTAAAATAAACTGTATAATTAGTATTACTGTATATTGTACCGCGAAAAGTGGCCCCTATCGGCTGATACCTACTGTAACAAACTTGAAAGATGTCGTCTTGGGTACTGGTGGTTGCGAAAGTATGCTTCTTTTGTCGAAAGTGGTGTTGTATTCAATCAAAAGTAATAAAAAGTATATGGTTTAATAGAAAAAGTGCAGTGCAAAAACAGGGTGGAAAGGGAGCGTGAAAAAAAAAAAAAAAAAGACGCGTTGCTGAGGGTGACTGCAGCCAATAAGCTGAGCACACAGAATTTGAGTGACGTGTACACTGAACATTTTGCACTGTGGTGACTGTACCCAAATGATTTTTTTGTGATGATTTTTTTGAATCAAAATCAATATAATTTGACATTTGTAAACATTTTTGTTAAAATTAGCTATAGAAAGTGTGCTCAACGTATACTACTTTCTAATAAACTTAAGGGGAGAATTTGAAGGCGCATTCAATGGTGTCAATTTTAAAGTACTTTTAGAATGAAAAGATAAAGAATTTTGAGAAAATATAAAAAGCAGTTTTTCCAAGAAAAGTCGAGATTTAACATATACAACGTTCAAAATAGCAGTTGCACAGGTTACCCTACATCTGTGCGGTCATTTTGATTTAATATATATCATAGTAAAAAGTGTCGTTTTTGCCTTCAAAATTGCGATCGTTTGATTTTTAACAAAAACCATGAGGGGTACCTCAGGGGTTGTCTGCAGACACATCCCATATTTCTTACAGACACATCCCCGCCGTCCATATATAGCAATTATGCTATATGAGTAGATTTTTCAAAATTTGATTTAAATAAGTCGTAGATGGGCTACGCCTTGTTTGTAAATGAAATGTTCTTTTCGCATTTATAGAGCGGTTCAATCTTTTGAACATGATTTCCATACGAATTTATCTACTGCTATATATATTCCCAATAAGCAGGTCATTATATTCGTATTTATCAAGTGGTTTAGCGAGAATACATTTAAACTTCATTGCGCACACATCCCAAATCACAAACAAGAATATTGAGACCATTGTGCGTTTTAGGCTAACTCGAGCTGTGTTGCTCATAATCATTCATATATCCTAAAATTAGAGGCTATCATTAGCATCTTTATGTAGTGCTTTTTTATAGTTGAAAGTTTCATGCTTTGTCATATAACGACATGTGTTTATCAGACAGTTTGAATAAGTTGATGTCTTGATTTTCTTGCAGACACATCCCGAGTTACACAGAGGGCAGTTAAAGGAGGCATTCAATGTTGTGCTACTTGACAGTTTTTGAGTAAGAAAGAAATATGTTCAAGCTATATAAAGATATAAGTAGTTTTAGAAGCGTGAACGTATGAGCTAGAAGTTAAATACCACTAGATTAGGCGTATACTAGTAAATATACGCAAAATTTTCCTTGAAATCTCGCCGTTTTCGATGAATCAACGGTTTGATACGACACTATTCTGCTAAATGGACAACTACAGATCATCAGATCAGATGTTTATAGGCGGATTGTTGAATGAGCAGCCTTTAAGTGTATTTACCATTGTAAAAATAGCAATTCAAATCGCTTGTATCTTGCCAGCAAAACATCATCTCGGCCTCGGAGCAAGTGCAATCGTGTTCTACGACCTGACCTTAGCTTAGGGATCACTTTCCAGCGATTTTTTGGGAAAAGTTTTGATCATCGATTTTCGAGCATTTTGCCCTTGCTCCTGTAAGGGAAAAGTTGAAGATTTCAAAGAATGGAAGTTTTCACCTCAAAAATGAGGTTTTCTACTATGGTGTTCTTAATATCAAAACAATCGTATAAGTGCAAAGCATCGTGCAAAACTGTCTTTTGGTCAGTTTGCTATGCGCTTTGTAAACATTTATCCGAAAAACGTGTTTTGCGTTTTTTGGCATTTGCTCTGCACAGAATAAATGAATCACTTTAAAAGTGGCACCATTGAATTCCTTAATCTTTTCTGCATGTATAAGACTTAAGAAATACCTGTCGATTATATAATAAGATTTTGTGTAATTGCCCTTGGAAGAGTTTGGGATGTCCAAAACAGGATTACAAAAGATCGATGGAAGCTTTGGAATTCAATCCCAGCTCAGGCTGTGTTTTGCCCTAGCAATCATTTTTCGTGTTGTAAAAGACACTGTAGACGTCGAGAATTGAGCATGTATGTTTAGGATGCAGATATAGCTTCTGTATATTTGAGACGTATAAATGATCTAAAGTAATTTATAGCGTAATTAAAAACGCACAATGAATTACAATATTGTAATTTGGGATGTGTCTGCAACTCTAATTTGGGATGTGTCTGCAACAACTGTAGTTTAGGATGTGTCTGGAACAAATGTAATTTAGTATGTATCTGCAACAACTCTAATTTGGAATGTGTCTGCAACTGTAATTTGGGATGTGTCTATAACTGTAATTTGGGATGTGTCTGTAACTGTAATTTGGGATGTGTCTGCAACGGGAATCGAAGTGCAATAAGTAAAAGACACCATTATGACACATACATATTCACATACCCACATATATTCAAAGTACAGTAGGTATACAAATACACTGTAAGCTCCATTACACTCTAACATCAGAATAACATATAAATCTCTTTATGGGATGAACGAACGAACGCACCTAAAAATCATGCGACGGGTCAGTAAGCCCAGAGCAGCAATTTTGTCTACTTTACGCTTTTTCATTCTACTAGACGGTATATTACTTATAATAGAACTATCTGCTAACGCAATAGAAGCTTTGTGCAGGTCTAATAGAATCATTTCCATGCAAAATAATCAGAGCTACAAAATTACTATATATGGAAAATGGGGATGTGTCTGTAAGAAATTATGGGATGTGTCTGTAGTTGCCCCGGGTACACCTCATAAAAAAACGTGAATTTTCGACGATTAGGATCGGTCCAAAAAAAATAAAAATGAAGGTTTAGAATGTAGATGGTGATTGATAGCTATCATTTGGCACTATTCCGACCATCTAGAGCAACTTAGAAGACAAGATATTGAGGGCTGAATTTGGACGATTTGGCTAGGAAAAGCAATATTTAAGCCCTGTATATTCACAGCAACTAATCCTGCAAATCTGATTAAGACCTCAAATAATGAGTATTTGTTAGGACTACACGCTGCTGATTACTATCAGACAAAGAACGATGAAAATTTTGTGTATGTTTTACTTTAAAAACGCTCAGAAATACCAAAAGCACCGCTTATCTTGTTTCAATGCAGCTTTTACTAATGACCTATGCCTATAGCAAGTAGTGCAGTCTGCTATGCATTTCAATTCTTTGTACAGTATATCAAATGATGTATCATTTCTAAACCGGATCTGCAAATGCGAAGAAACACTCAGTTCAAGCACAGATCACATCAGACCATAAACTTTGACATGAAACTGGATTCAGTTACTATCCCAGTTATGGCATGTTCAGGATAATAGAATGGATCTATTATCCTATCACCCAGTGCTGTAAAATTCAAAATAATAAGCGGTGCAAGTAGTACAATTAAAGACCTTCTATAGTTTATTAGAGATGTTTAAAAGTAGCGCAAAGGTGTATGGACTACCATCATCTTTGTGATATTTATACTAGCTAGGTTAAATGCTGGATCAGCGTGGATTTCAGGTGCCGGTGGTACAAGATCAAGTCTTAAATGTTTTATAGCTTTATGGGATATACCCTTTTACATGATCTTGGATATATCCAAGATCGTCTTTTAGATGACAAATCTATATGATTGTGTCATTGGATATTTATGGTAATGTACAACAGTGGTACTATAGATGTGTATTTCATAGCACCCAGATCAACCCATCTAATACCTTATCCTCACATCAAATCCCTCAGTTCGAGTAGTATATAAACCCTCTTATTTCCAATGTAATAAACGATATTTTTTACCTGATTAATTCGATACTCTTTTCCTAAAATAATTTATTCTGATAAATAATTTTTTAATCTGTATCTCCCGAATTTCGTTTATTACTCTGGATCTCTTACTGCTGTCAAGTCATTTCTGCTATGCCACCGAAGAAATCCGTTAACAAGAATGCTGCTGTCGACCTGACGTCTCCTGGTGTAACTCAAGCAACCACTGATGGTCCATCCGTTGTTACTGAAGCTCCCACTGTCACTCCGCCGGTAAGTCAAGTTCAAGATGCCACTGCTGCTGCTGCTCCTATGGAGATTGACGACGCTGCTGTTTCTAATGATGCTCATTATGTGAATGGTCTATCAGACAATCAATCTTCCAACGTTAGCAATAACAATCCTGTTGTTGTTTCCGCTGTTCCGGTTAATCACGATGTCATTAATGATAATGCATCCGTTGCTAGCCCACCAGATGTTGGTATCATCCATGGGGATGTACCTAGAACGTCTGTCTAATCCAATGCAATCAATGGTGATGCATGTGGTAATTGTTCTAATGATGCTGCTATTCATGGGAATGCTGCTACTTTTGTGATGATGCACTCACTACAAATGCGTCTACCACGGCATTTTACCATATTCCCGTACCCCAAGGTAGCTATATAGGAAAGATTAGTAAAGGGAATCATGAAGCACTTACAAACTCTTTGGAAATAGGATTTGCGACCCCCATTTCGAGTGATGAGCGTCTGACTCTGATGAATGAAATCGAAAGGCTGAAGCTAATAATGGTATTCAAGGCAACCATCAACAGCATCGGATGTCCCGAGGGATCCATTGTTCCATACAATCTTGGCGTTCTGAGAAACTAACTGGAAACGGCTGAACGTACATACGAGCTTGTCTTTGGCAAGACTGAAAGCACCTTGGTTCCCAATGAAACCCCATTCTTCCAATGGACAGGCCATTTCTTCAACAAGCGTCGTGACGTTTTTGCCACCCCCAATGGCTGCCTGGATCATTTTGAACTGGTTTTACAAACGCATCGACTGTCCATAATACGCGACAACCGGGAACGTATTGTACCTGCTAAACTCTCAAACGGAATGGCTCGCTGGTATGCTGGTCTCGTATCCAAGCAAAGTCGTCTCACCTGGAGCGAATTTTGTTCGTGCTGCTGTCACTGAAAAGTATGGAAAATCTATGGTCGACATGAGAGATGAAGCTAGAGAAGAGCTGGAACATTTGGAATATCAGCAAGGGCAACCACTCACCCAATTCATGGATCGATTCCTACAATTGCGTTCACTTGCTGAAATCCACCAAGATGAGGATTGCATTGTTCGTTACCTTATCGAGTCGTTGCCAGAAGAGCTAGCCAACTACACGAAGTTTTTATTAAACACCAACACCACCGACAAGGAGTCAATCACGGTGGATGTAGCTGTTAGCAAGATTACTCGAATTTACAACGCTCTTCTCAAAGACAAATGGGAGAGAGAAAGAACAACACCCACTACCATGTCTTCAGCACCTGCCGCATCCGTCCTAGCTCGTAGTAACGGTGATACCGGCAGTAGTCACCAAACCAGAAAGTGTATTTACCATCCCAACGCCAGCAATCACCGAACCAAAGATTGTAAAGCATCCGACAGCATGAAGCGCAGAATCGACGCAGCTCAGAAAAAGTTTGGTGACAGCAATGCGCGCACTAATCATGACTGCAAAGAACCTGGCTGGACTTCTGCTCACAAGGCTGTTTGCAAGAAGAAGCATAACCAACCCAGATTCCGTAAGACCTCCTCCCCCAAGAAGATCATCGTCCCTGTACCCCATCAAGCTGATGACTCCTCTGATGACAATATGGATACGGACACAGAATCGGATGAGCAAAACATGACATTTGCAGCTATGAACATTAAAGATTGTGAGTATCAATACATGAATGAACCATTTCGCAATTTACTAAACAAAAACTCTATCATTTTGCCTATTACATTAAAGAACAACGGTATCAAGGTTCGAACCTACTTTCTCATGGACAACGGGTCCTCCTTCAGTTGTATCTCTCCCAAGTTGTTAGCCCACATCTTAGAAGTAAAAATCAATAAAAACATTAAAGGTACGATTAAAACTTGTAAAAAAGACACAATTTTTGATAGAATTGGTTCTACAGAAGAGGACATTAAGATTACATACAATTTTCGTCAATGTGATTCCAAATTTGAGATTTTTGATAACTTCAGTGACATTGATGTAGTGATTGGTATGGATTTGATCATGCAAACTGGTATTACCATCTCCAAAATGGCTATGGATTGGGATGATGATAATAACCCTGAGATTCCTACAATTGATCCAAATCCTTAAACTCCTAATGATTCCCCTTATGGTACAGAAGAGGAGAGAGCTCATTTCATGAAGGAGATTAGGCCATACATTGAAGGCTCTTTCGCGTAAACATCACTACCCCTAACGTGCAAATTACCCCACTGCTACAATCACACCAAAACTTTATCACTTCCAGAGTTTCACTTCCCACACTCATGCCGACCACCACTGACCTCTCTTGGGTCCAGGTTCTCTCGCGAGGCCAGGCCAAGAAGGTCACCGATGCTCAACCGCACCGAGCAAACGGTGACAAATTTAAGCTGATTCCGGAGGTTCTCTACGAACATGAAGATCTGAAAGCAGAGGTTCTTACCAGGAAAGCTGCCGCAATCCTGCAAAATGCTTTGACACCTGGATCTGTTTTGTTTACTTTTCCAAACAAAACATTTGACCATCGTACAGAAGCTTATCATCTCATTAAAGAGCAAGTGTTCCCCTTGGTGCAGTTTCGTCCCCTGAGTTTGTATAACCAAGAGGGCATCAGAGATCTGCTATTGGATAGAGACCACATTTGACAACGTTGAAGATGCCAAATTAGCTGTCCACTCAGGTGTTGCACACAAGGATGTCGTATACAAGGCCACGATTGCTAAGGATAACTGTGAAGGAAAGCTCACCCACGTCCAAATGACCATGGTCCGTATGCCCAACGTAAAAACCTTCGTCGAGGACTTGCAGCGCTCGCTCAAATATTATGGCAAGGTGTATCAAATCAAAAAACACACCATTGATGGCTTTTTCGAGGGTCACATCAGCTTCATGATCGACACTGCTGTCAAATACAAGAATGCGGAAGGCCAAGAGTATGAGGTCCAGCCAATGAGCCGCATGATGTATCTGTCCGCTTGGGATGTATACCGTGATTAACAAAACTGTCCCAATGTTTAGCATTTTTGAATTCAATGCTTTATAGCGAAGTCACATGTCGTCCAATAACAATGATTTTAGTATCATTAGAAAGCTAAAACTGTTTTCTTTAAGATCCAATTTTAAAAATTTTATTTTAAAGGCGTAAATCAGAGCTGTCATTGGTCAAAATAGGTGGGTACATTGGGACAATATTGTGAGATCTTCCTGAAAAACAGAAAATCCATCATACATCAAACCCACAATTTGGTATGTCCTTGAAAGCCTCTTATAATAAAGACCTTATTGGCCCAAGTGATTCCCATTATCCAAATCGGACTTCCATTATTCAGGTAGGTAAATTCTCAAGCCATGAAAGCCACTACTGTCTCCAAGGTAAACTCTGCCATTACTATGCTTCGAAGCGGTGTTTCAATCCGGGAAGTTGCTGCAAAGCTATCTCTGGGTAAGTCTACTGTTGGGCGAATCAAATTGGAGCACTGTCCCGGCGTGCAGAACTTGAAAGGTGGCCGTCCTCGGGTATTGTCGGAAGCTGACAGACGCTATTGTGTTCGTAAAGCGACCAAGGAGAGGATTTCAAGCGCCGTCAAGATTACGAAACTGTTGGAGGAGGACTTCAAAATCAAGGTTAACCCGGAAACTGTTCGCAGGGCACTCCGCGTTGCTGGTTTGGGGGCTATTGAGAAGCCCACTAAGCCTTTACTTAGTCAGGCCAATGTCAAGAAGAGACTCGCGTGGTGTAAGCAGCACAAGGACTGGACTGTAGACGACTGGAAACGAGTCATTTGGACAGATGAGACCAAAATCAATCGTTTTAACTCAGATGGACGACAATGGGCCTGGATCCGGTCTGGTGAGCAGCTCCAAAACCACCATGTCAAGCTCACCGTAAAACATAGTGGTGGAAATATCATGCTTTGGTGTGCCATTACCTACGCTGGTGTCGGCTGGATGTGCAAGATCGATGGCAACATGGACAAGACCTTGTATTAGGAGATTCTTGAGGACGAATTGGAGCAAACTATCGCTTTTGCTATCGAGAAATTGGGCTTCCAACGTGAACAGGTGATTTTCCAGCAAGACAATGACCCTAAGCATTCGTCAAAATTGGTCAAGGAATACCTTCAAGAGCAGTCCTATCAAGTCATGCAGTGGCCCCCACAGTCTCCCGATCTGAATCCCATTGAAAATATGTGGGCTTTATTGAAAAGGCGCCTGAATCAGTACGAAACAGCAACAAAGGGTATGAATGAACTCTATGAGCAAGTAACTGAGGTTTGGTACGACCAAATGAAGCCAGAGGTGTGCCAAAAAGTTATAGAGAGTATTCCTAGACGTATCAAAGCTGTTATTAGAGCTAAAGGATATTGGACAAAGTATTAATCCCGAATAAAAGTAATAAACGTATTTTCGAGAAAACTCTCACAGTACTGTCCCAATGTACCCACCTATTTTGACCAATGATAGCTCTGATTTACGCCTTTAAAATAAAATTTTTAAAATTGGATCTTAAAGAAAACAGTTTTAGCTTTCTAATGATAATAAAATCATTGTTATTGGACGACATGTGACTCCGCTATAAAGCATTGAATTCAAAAATGCTAAACATTGGGACAGTTTTGTTAATCACGGTATGTGCCTGCCACATACCGTGGAGTCCCTCCTGTCTGCCATTTCTGTCGCCAGAGCGGCCACCACGTTCGAGCTACCTGTCCGGTCTTAGCTAAGCGTCAATGCTTCAAATGTCGTAAACTGGGTCATACCGCCAGGTTTTGCCGAGAGGAAGAGACCCCTTTTGAGGAGGCCATAGAGGAGTATGATGCGAGCAAGAAGGCCAATGATGAGACTGCCACTGCCACCACTCAGCGTCATACAATATTTGCCTTAGTGTTGTGTCTGGTCAAACAGAAAGAAGATAAAACAATAGTAACGGTAAAATTAACCAGATACAAAAACTAAAGAACCTTTATTGAAAATCATAACGAGATCATTTATATATACATCGACAATGTTCAACATGAGAATCTTCCTTTAATAATCACAGACCAGTAACTTGAGTTCTAATGACGTTTTTAACACCTAACATTTGTCAGGAACCATTCAGTTGCCTTATATATCCAAAGGGTGGTGTGAATGTTCCCAAGCAAACTCAACTCATTCCTTAAACAATCGCACTGACATTAAGGATGAGTAATATTGAATCTCATGATCTGATAATAGCTGAGGTGCATAGAGCTCACCTATCACTACAGACTCAACACTTGGATCTTTAATATGAAACAAATGAAGCTTTTCTTAACCAGCTTACCCAAATTCCACCCTTAGTATCTTCTCGTCTCTTAAGCCGTTCTAGATGTTCGGAATAGTGCCAAATGATTGCTATCGATCACCATTTACATCCTGGACCTTCATTTTTATTTTTTTTGGACCGATCCAAATCGTCGAAAATTCACGTTTTTTCATGAGGTACCCCTCATGGTTTTTGTTAAAAATCAAACGATCGCAATTTTGAAGGCGAAAACGACACTTTTTACTATGATATATATTAAATCAAAATGACCGCACAGGTGTAGGGTAACCTGTGCAACTGCTATTTTGAACGTTGTATATGCTAAATCTCGACTTTTCTTGGAAAAACTGCTTTTTTGTATTTTCTCAAATTTCTTTATCTTTTCATTCTAAAAGTATTTTAAAATTGACACCATTGAATGCGCCATCAAATTCTCCCCTTAAGTTTATTAGAAAGTAGTATACGCTGAGGACACTTTCTATAGCTAATTTTAACAAGAATGTTTACAAATGTCAAATTATCTCGATATTGATTCAAAAAAATCATCACAAAAAAATCATTTGGGTACAGTCACCACAGTGCAAAATGTTCATTGTACACGTCATTCAAATTCTGTGTGCTCTGTGCTGCGGCAGCCTATTGACTGCAGTCACCCTTAGCAACGCGTTTTTATTTTTTTTTTTTTTTTTTCTCGCACTGTTTTTGCACTGCACTTTTTCTATTAAACCATACACTTTTTATTATTATTAATTGAATACAACACCACTTTCGCCACAAGAAGCATGCCTTTGCAACCACCAGTACCCGAGACGACACCTTTCAAGTCTGTTACAGTAGGTATCAGCCTATAAGAGCCACCTTTCGCGGTACAATATTCAGTAATACTAATTACGCAGTTTATTTTAGGCCAGTTCGTTACAATATATTCATTGTGTTTGGTCTGTATTTGGTTTGTATATTCCCCTTCTTTGGTTGCCATGGATTAAATTCATTCAACCTGTTACTACATTCTTTCTCGTGATACTGTGCATTCGTTAGTTTGCTCTATTGCGATTTATTCTTTCCCCTTTTTCTGCACGCAACTATTTTTCTGTTGCTGTGCCATAGTGCTATGGTGTTTCTTTTGATGCATTGTATCGCTGGCAGTGCTACTCTATTGTGGAGTAGTCTTGCATTCTTTTTGTTCTTCAGGTATTACTTCTTCTGTAATACTGGTGGTGTTGGTGTTCTTGCTTCGTATGAGGCAACCACGATACCTTTTTCTATTACTTTTTTCTTTCTTGTATTCATCATTTCGATGATACACATTGCATGTTACCTTTTTGTATGTAACTGTAGTATTGCGCTGTTTTTGTTGTTCTTCATCACATTCTAGTGATGCCCTCTTGTTACTTTTTTCCCTTCCTTTTTATGGTTCATTGAGCCATAACCCCCTTTTTTCGTTGTGTGAATAGGCCTATCGTTGAAGCACAACTAGATTTGATTCAGAGGCTAGGGGGGTAGATAGGCTGCCCTCACTTGATTTGTATCACTTACTTGGTGCTAATTGAGAGTCTCAAGCGTTTGCATCATAAGCTGGGGTGTGTAGTAAGGCATATTCTGGCATTTTAGGGGATTTTGATGATGGAATTGCTAAATTACTGTATTTGGCAGTTTTCAAAAGTCCGCCTAACCAAAAAACATAGGGAAACCCTCGCAAAAATTTTCTAGGGTCAGCGGCGTTTAAACTGGCTTTGTAAGCGATTTTATTGGCTCAAATTTGGAGACAGCTCAGAGAAATAAAGCATTGATATTGAAACTAAAAATGTGATTATAATGAGAAAAGCAAGACTAAACATTCAAAATGCATGGTACAAATGGCTTACGGTAATTACACACGATACCACCATAAGTATTAGACATGAACAAATACATTCACTATCCTAGAAGAATCAGTCTTCGAATAAATCTACGCCGTCTGTTCATAACATCCAAAAGTACAATTTTGCATTACATTTGTATCAAATCAATCAAAGTCTTCAAATGTCAATCATCTGGCTTACGAGATAAGCATGTACTTATGCCAAATGTCGTGAGGAACACGATTGAGGTCAGACTTTATTAGTCATTTGGACGCGTTGTCCTTAATAGATGAACGATATTCAAAATAATAATCTAATTTTGAGCACTGGCCTAGACAAGATTCATGAGGAAGGCGGATAATTACAAGTGTCCAGTGTTAACGGATTGATAGGTGTGGTGTTGAAAAACACTTTATTCAAAGCTGCATACTGAATCTTTGTGCTTGACACTAAATCCTGCTTGTATGCAGGTATTTTTGGTATCCACAATTAGGTCATCATGCGAGATTCATTTGCAAAAAATTGCTGTTAGAGTATTAAAATTTGCCCGTACCTATGCTAAATTTTGCAAGAAACACGATGGTGTAATTGAACTTTAGTTTGGATAAGTGGTGGTTGAAGTTGAATTATGAAAATGAGGCAGTTTTCCCACTGATTTTGACCTGGCACTTACGGATAGCTCTTAATTACACGTAAATGGTAGCCATGGGTCGATAGATGAGGTTTTGGGTAGCACTGAAGTCAGAAACGCTTGGTTCTAATGTATTTTGTTGTATAGTGGCACAGGTTGAACTTTTTTTTTTTTTTTTGGAACATCTTAGAAATCAAAGGGTCCTTTTTTTTCACGAAGATGTCCTATGCTTCAACATTTAAAGTTTTGGGTATCCTAGAGTTTTAAACATTTGTCAAACGGATAATCCTGACGAAAGAGCACTGGTAGATTAGGATCAATGACACTGATATGAAAAGGCGCATTGGGCACGATCCACTTGTTTTTCGCAAATAGGAAAATGATGAAAAGGGTTTAAGTGAATATACCATGTTATGTGGTGATCAATTTATTCAATAAAATGATTCATGGCAAGTAGGGATAAAGACTAGCTATGCTAACTTAAATACCGTAAGCGGTCTTGGCAGAGGCAAAGGCAGTGTTGACTCTGGCGACATAAGCGTTGGCTTGAGCCAAATCAGCAGCGGGAGTGACAGCAATCAAGCAAGTATCCAAAGAGTTGACTTCAGAGTTCAAGTTCGTGATATCAGTCTTGACCAAAGAAGTGGCCAAAAGAACGGCATCAAATTCAGGCTTCTTGGTTACAATGGCACTCAAGGCATCCTCAATTTCAGGGACAACGACACCAACAACACCGAATACAGCAGTGGCATCTTCCTCAGAGACGGTGGTAGTAACAGCACAGCAGCTGGTAGTAGCAGACTTCAACTTGGTTTCAAGAGTTTGTTCACTGGAGTGAACAGCAAGAGCACCAGTGTAGCCAGCAGAGCGGGTGAAGGAGTTGACGTTGCTGGTAACAGTCAAGAGTTGAGCGCTAGCGGCATTGAGGCCGTCAATACAAGCTTGAACACCGGCAGAGACGGCACGCTTTTGGACAGCAGCAGCGTTGACTAGTAGAATACCATGTCAGTTCAAGGTACTTTTGCACCCAATCCCATCCGAAAACTTACCTGAGGCAGCAATAGTAAGAGCAATAGCAAAGAGAGAGGCGCGCATTTTGATTTGATTTGTTTGTTGTTGAGATTTGATTGATTTGAAATTTGAATTTGAGGCCAAATCCTTTGCCTATTTATACAAAAAAAATCAAGCTGTATTGATCACTCATTATGCATTTCGTCCCTGTGAACGACGTACGAGCAATTTGAGCTCCTTTATGACACTCTTTTTGCTGCGTAAAGTAATACTTTGGTGGCATGATGAAATGAGCTTAATTTTGGCTGTGTATAAGTGTCAAACAAAGACATATGAAATGCATGCTGTTTTGTGAGACTTGAACCAAGGGTGCACTACACACATGATTTGTAAGAAGACGCAATGGTAAATGGTGTATAACATTGTTTCCGTGCGTACCTGAGCACAGGATTTATGGGATCTCTTGTGAGATACAGATAATTTACACAGCATAACTAGTCGATGAAGGTAACCAACCTCGATGAAATTGCAATTTGCTGGGTAAATGCGACCAAGCTTATTGGCTCTGACCCTTATAAAGATTAGTGTTTTGTATGTGTCCATTCATTTCGTTAGTAGACATCTAATCTCTCGAACCGACTAGAAAAGAAAAAAATCCTCAAAATGGGTATACTTCTCCTCTACAATCGCATGATCACTGAACACTGATCGAACTGCAACCAACACGACAATACGTCAATCAAGCACGGTATACATTCCCATGAAAGCTTGGCGTCTCAGTAAGTATGTGTTCCTGAGAAGGATTCCTCAAAAAGCTTGAGCATATGCTATTCATTTCTGATCGTTGGGAAATTTTCCAATTATTGTGTAAAATCACATTTTTAGGCACGTCTAAAAGTAGCATTACTTTTTGCATGATATTTTTCTAAATCGAGAGAAATAGCTCAATGCGTGTGTGTGTGTGCTGGCGCATCATGGACATCTTTAACGTGCTTCTTTAATAGGGCGGAGCATTGGTCAATTAACCTTGTAGGCTCTTACAAATTGCATGTAACCACTCTTTACATGTTTGTGGCATTTTCCCAGAATAAGTTTATTTACAAAATAGCCAAGGGAGTTGTGGCTAGGCTCCTTGACCAGAGTATACACTA
The DNA here is from genome assembly GCA_010203745.1 of Mucor lusitanicus. NCBI lineage: Eukaryota > Fungi > Mucoromycota > Mucoromycetes > Mucorales > Mucoraceae > Mucor > Mucor lusitanicus. Next base: position 1,073,141 of record JAAECE010000004.1, on the reverse strand, counting down.
CAATAGCACATTGGACTCTGTTGTATATTTTATATAGTAGCACTGTCAAATCAATCCAGAATACTGGAGAAATCCCAACATTCGTTTGTAAAAAGCTATGTATTTGGAAAAATTATATAAATTTACCTTTGTGAATTGTAAAACAAGATGCATAATATGATCAGAAATATTGCTGATTTCTGGTAACAGAATATTCTCATTTCTACTTTTTGTAATACTAAACAATTGCACAGAATCCTGGTGGACGGTGCACAGCCTTTTTTCGTGCTGGGTAGAGGCAGCAATCTCGGGTAAATTATCTCTACTATACCAATTTGTATGTTAAAGGGTGGATGAAACGCATGGACTATACCGTACAATGGAACTCTATTTGAATTTGATTGCTTGTTAAGCCGTAGAATAAGCTATATATCTGATGCCTTTTGGTGGATATTTGTGCATGTATGCTAACCGAAATCTGCGCATTTACTACATTACACAAGCAACCCAGATGTGTATACATTCAACAAGCCTCAATTTAAACTGTTGGTTCGCACGCACGATGCCCGTTTATTATAGCGAAATAAACTCTCGGAAACAGCGTATTGAGACGCATGTAATACGTGAAGCAAGTTTACATGAGAGTGAAGCATGGCCAGGATGTCTGTCCTGATCTCCAGTGGGTACCATTGCGTTGGACCAAGATAGTTATGATTCATGAGGTTTCAAATTCAGAGCAAATGTATGGAATTTTAACGTTTCCCTGCATCTTTTGCAATCAAGAGAATAGCTGCCATGATGCAGTTAGACCTTTGACCGCCTCGATGAGCTTCCCTGCTATTTAACGACGTTTTACAAATAACAAAATCTTTCAAAAGGCACTGTTTATACTTGAAAAAGGTGTCTGTAGCTTACGTTTTTGTTCTATTTGTCACTTGGATAGGAGTGACCATATTTTGACGTAACGCAATTGGGTTAGTTTTAGCATGAGGTTAGTGTGTGGATGCGACCATTTCTCTACAGTTTTTCATATTGCTTAAACAATTTTCTCCCGCAACAAAAACTTGCACATCCATTATGGAATCATTGCCAAAAGAAACATTTCTTCTGATACAATCCTACATTGATATACAAACTAAATTAGAGTGTCTTGTTGTATGCCGCAAGTGGTACAACTGGGTCAAATCTGATAGTCTGTACACCAAACTTACGTTTGATAACGAAAAGCGACTTGAGCGTGCGATCCGCTACCTCTATCACCAAAAATGCAAGCGATCAGTAAGAGAACTTGAGATTCGAAACATCTATCTGCCAGCATTGCTAGTGACAACATTGCCGGATACATTCCCTAATCTCAAGAGCTTGACCATAGTGCCGTTCGACAGTGCTGATGAAGATCAATTTACGTCAGACGATCTAAACTTGCTCTCATTCGACCTCTCCGTACAAAAGTGGATCACCCTGGAGAAGATAACAGAAACTCACTATTTGCCCATCACAGTATCGCTATTGAAATCGCCTATACCGACACACCTTACATCTATCAAGCTCACCTACGCTTGGGATAGCAGCTACTCTGAGGCGACAGAGGCATCTTACGTAGAAAACTACTTCAAGGTGCAATCACTCATCAAATATCTGTACAATGCGCCCTTGCTGACATGTCTCGACCTGACGAATATCTTCATTACACTGAAAGACATGGAAAATTTGCACGCCAACACACCCAACTTGAAGACATTACGCCTTAACAAAATGCTACTCTGTCTGCACACGGAGATAGAGTCTGTCATTGATGATGTATATATCGAATCAACAAAAAATGGAGTAGATGTCACGGAAAAAGCCAGCAATATTGAAGATATTACCTTATCAACAATGGACAGCGTTGCCAGCGAGGATGAGTTGAACGATGCGGTGATCATCAAGTGGCTCGAGTACTGTGGCCAAAAGTATTCCGATTTACACAGCTTCTGCTTCCATAGAGCCATGGACGACATCACAAGCCCTACAGGATTCAAGCTAGAAAAGCCTCTGGCACTCGCCTGCCGCAATTGGCCGCAGCTAAAATCGTATGACACCAATACATGCCCGTTGAGCATCGAAATTATGAAGGAATTTGACGATAATGGGGTTGAACTTAACCACCTTGGCATCAGCGGCAATAGAGTCACTCTGGAGGAGCAGCTCTTGTTTGTGCAAGTCTCAGACCAAGCCAGACATCTCAACTCCCTCAAGATTAGATACAGCAACGACAGCTTCCACCACCAAAGTGGGCCTAATCACAAGTGGATTTCCATCATCAGTGCATTCCGAAATCTGCACACACTGAATGTATCGAGCCGAGTGGAGCAAAGCGAGTATGAAATCGACATGCTGCCGATGGTCTTGCGAGAAGTGCCCACACTCAAATACTTCACCATTGGAAGAATGCTCGCCAATGTCAAGGTAGAAAACACGCCAACACTCACACAGCCCACCTTGCTGGAACATCTTACCATCACGCGCTGTGGCATCACAAACGACAAGGAGCTCAGCAACTGCAATGCCATTGTCAACAATGTCATCCTATTCTCGCCCAACCTTACCACATTTATCTTTGAGACAGATGGCTACTATGAAAATCGACTGATTCATTGCGCCAAGAAGAAGAGAAAGAACATGGCATTGGAGCTGAACTTTGAGCACCAAGACCATCTCAAGAACTTGGAGGTCAACTTTGAAGAAAGCCAATACTTCAAGCTGTACAATGCCGATGACAAGAGTCAATGGTATTATCAAAAGCAGTTCTTTGTGGGTCAGCCTTATCTCAGGGTGACCAACTTCAAGAAGATCTCTGGATTGCCCCACGGCAAACGCCTTTACACCAAGGTAAAGCTGTGCAATAACAAGACACTGACCATCAACTCCAGGAGATTCATCTCTAATGAATTCGCTTCATGATCATACATATACCTCTAATAAAGCCCCTTTCTCATTTCCCCACATTTCTATTTGACACATTTGCCTGATTGTTTGCGCTTGTCGACGTCACTTGCCTACCTCGAAACTAGCAATTTGGCTCCTATTGAAGATGCCAATCGAACCTGGTTTAAAAAAAACATTGCAAATATTGAAGTCCCTCTTTTTTACGCTTTTTGTTTTATTATAGTCAATCTTCACAACACCCTACTCGTAAGTATATGATCACAGTATAAAGTGAAATCAAAACGTATGATGGCATCGCAATGAATACTAAAATCCAACGACATTTCTCTTTTCTCTCTTTCCAATTCTACCTCACATCCGACGTTTTACAACAATTTTTTCGCATTGCAACATCATTTGGACCATCATCATCGACCACCATCACTTTGTATCAATCTATGCTACATTATCAACCTGAAATTTGACATTTGGATCAGTCTTGTTGATTTTTTTATTGAATCAAATTACAAAGATCTATCATGCCCGTTAAAGAATTCAACACTCCTTACCCTGTTATTGACAGCGATCCTCACTTCAGCCGTGTTGTCCGTTACATGAGACCCTCAGATTACGCTGCTTGGGCTGCAGGTACCGCTGCTGCTCCTGCCTTGTTGTTGGGAATGGGTAAAGTATATTTTTGACAGCCATAGAGAGACAGCACACATTGACACTTGGCATTGGATTACTCATACACCCACGTTTGTATAGAAAAAATGGATCCCGCTGGTCCTCTTCGCAACTTGCGTCTTCCCCTCCGTATCGCCACAGTTGTTGGCGCTTTTGGTGGCTTCTTGTATGCTTACCAAACCAGCAGTCGTAAGTTTTTAGTGTGATGTTGGATAGAGATTGGGATGTTGATCTTGTTTTACAGTTCGTTTCTGGGGTTGGACCGAGAATTCCGCTGAGGTTGCTAAAGATCAAGCTGAACTAAGTCAACTTGCAAAGGAAGGCAAGGCCTTGTATGGTGAAAGTTATATGCCTGAACATGTTCAAGATGCCTCTGCTAGAAACTCTAGATACTCACAATTGAAGTTTGGTAAGCGGTTTTTGCGAATGGAAGATGATTCTGTGTCATTTAACATGCCGTTATATAGGTGCTATCCCATGGTTCAACTTTGCTAATCACAACAACCACGGTGTTGATACCTCAAAGTACTCTGAATCTTCTTAAACAACTCACAAATACACAGCTCAACTCAAACGCACGTTTTTATATACATATTTAAATAAACAAATGGAAAAAAATTGGTTACTTTTTTCTTTATTGGATCATTGTGCTGAGAAGATGTATCACGGTGTAAGCAAGCCTAATGTCAATGTTGAAGATTCTCTAATGGAGGAGGCTAAAGAAGGTAGACTTGCTTCATTGAGTTATAGGTGAAGCCTCCTACGAACGCAGATGGTGTCCCTATTATGGCATGGAGCTTATGAATGCTCAGTCAAGATTGACAGATGAATTCAGATCTATCAGAATCTACGGTGCGTAAAGCAATGTTCTTGACGTTTGCGGCAGGTTTGCAAGAATCAAAAGTCGATTGTATGTAAATGTTATTGAAGATGTGTTGGCTATTGACGTAGCGTATCTCTTTAATCGTTGTTCTCCCATGTAGGCAGCAAATCGTCATGCTAGTATAACCAGGAAAAGCAAATCAGTAAGGTCGTCTTCAGCATTCATGTGCATGATTGATGATCTAAATCTGCATTTACCTATTATAACTATTATCAGGGCAAAAAGCTATCACAAAGAGTCGTTTCCAGGGTACTATCTCATGTGGTTATATACAATAAAGAGTGTGCATGTCCCATACAACATTTGTATCATTTCGTCCTTATTTTGTCTCTATCAGTTGTGTTCCAAAAATGTACACAACTAAGCCGGATGATGCTGTAAACACTGCTTAATGTCTGTACATAGCTCTGTCCAGAGACGAGATGGGAGGACCTATATGCTTAGTATGCAGCACTGACATAAGATCCTCGTTCTTCTTACAGTGTTTCCCTCTCGTTAGCATATAAACAAATACGCTATGGATCGAGGTCAGCGTCTCGATTCTGCAATCCTTTCTACGCTCTACCTTCGGCGTACATATCTCTAGCATGCGCAATTTGTTTATGAACGTTTGCGTAAGCTGATCAACGCACTCATGTGCATGAAGAGAAGAACCCTGCAGATAAATAACACTATTTGGTCACTATATATGAGATTTATTTCTCAGTATTCATTGTAGCCTGCTATAGCTGCATGCTGCTGATGAGTGAAAAGTTTGGTTTGAAAACTTATAAAAGGGCAGCAAAATCAATTGCTTTTACTTTCCATACAAACCATTTCTTTCCATACTTTATTCACTAAAATGCACGCCAAGTTTTTACTCGCCATCTCGCTTCTGGTTTGCGTCCTTGGTATCTCTAATGCTGCTCCTGCTCTTTCAGGTACTGGTCTTCAACTCAATGAAGTGAATGGTTTGACCAGCAAGAAGCTTACGAAGCGTGGCCGCAGTCTGGCTGATGCTGTTGTATCGGATGATGATGTAGACGTATATGTACCGGTAACTACCAAAGTAAGCGATGTTCACGTCTTGTAACTCGTTTTACTTTTGACATACTACGCAGTCTACTACTATACTTTGAATAAAAGCTTTATTCTACATTAACGTTTAAATTACATACTTGAGTTGCTATAAGTTGAAAGATGCGATGACCACAACAGGCCTATCCATGTATGTATTAGTGTGTAAAGTGGTAGATCATTTCGGATCATAAGCCAAGGAGGCAGATCTTGCGCACCTGCATTCATTTGATGTTAAATCAACAGCTCTCATCCAGCGCCTGATACCTTTTCTCAACTTTCTGGGACCAACAAAATTTGACAAAAAAGCATGAGCTACCCCTCATGATTTTAATCCAAAATCAAGCGATCGCGCTTTTGACCATGAAAATGAACGCTATGAATCGAGATCAGCGTCTCGATTCTGCAACCCTTTCTACGCTCTACCTTTGGCGTCCAGATCTCTAGCATGCGCAGTTTGTTTATGAACGTTTGCGTAAGCTAATCAAGGCACCCATGTGCATGCAAAGAACCCTGCATATATATAGTAGTACTTCTTGTTCACTGTGGGTTGCATTTTTTTAGCGCTCATTGTGGCCTGTTATAGCTATATGCTGCTAATGAGTGAATAGTTTGATTTGAAAACTTATAAAAGGGCAGCGAAATCGGTCGTTTGTACTTTCCATACAAACCATTTCTTTCCATATTTTGTTCACTAAAATGCACGCCAAGTTTTTACTCGCCATCTCGCTTCTGGTTTGCGTCCTTGGTATCTCTAATGCTGCTCCTTCAGTTGCTCGTCTTCAACTTAATCAAGTAAATGATTTAATCGGCAAGAAACTCACTAAGCGTAGACGCGCTTCGACTAATGCTCCTGTAGTGAGTAATGGTACTTCAGGTATACTAGGTGTACCAGTACTTACCCATGTAAACGATGTTCACATCTTGCCGCCTATTTCTCTTTAGAATAAAAGCTTTATTCTATAATAACGTTTAAATTACACTAAGTATGAGCTGATAAATGTAATACCCATAACAGGTCTATCAATGTAAAATATATTAATGTGTACCGGATCGTTTTGGAATAAGCCAAAGAGGCACCTGTATTCATTTGGAGCGGCTAAATCAGCAGGTTGGCAAACTCTGATACTGATGCAAAACTAAAACATCCATGATCGTCTTGCCAGCACCAGCATCTCATAATTCACTTGTCTTTGAGTGGATGCCAGGGGGATGCGAGGGACAGGAGGCACCATCTGGTCAATACCTGCATTTGCCGCGTCATGATCGCCATTCCACTTGTTGGACCACCTTTGCATTTTAGAGTAAAACCTGGCAGCACTGACCTGACTTCTTCTTCTTGTATTTGAGTGCTCTGTAGTAGCGCTTGATTTTCGCTTCTTTGCAACATGTTGCTGGTCCTCTGTTTTCTTGTCTTTGGCATCATCATCTTCATCCTCCTCCTTCTGGCTACTCTTGGGGAAATACAAGGCAATGAACTTGGATAATTCCTCATCTACAACACAGTCTGCTGGGTTAAAGAGCGTACGACACAGAGGACATGTTCCTTCCTTGTTTAGAGGTGTGGTTTGACCCAAATGATTGAACGTCTGACATGTACAATACACTGCTGGAGAGGGTTTGATCCAATGCACTAGTCCTTCTGATATGCGATTTACTGTTTTTCGCCGAAATTTGTGGCAGCTGGCACACACCATGTGCTGAACACACTTGCGGCAAAATGTATGGCTGCATTGCAAGGTTGTCGGTTCGTGCCAGATGCAAAGACAGACGGCACATGTAAAGTCTTGTCGAATAGGCGTGCTCTTTTTCAGGAGCGCATGGAATGCGTCTGTGAGAAAGGTGTACGATGCCAGCTCGTGAGTGTATTTCTGTTGCCAGCGAGACTTCATGACCTGTAGCAGGGGCACGTCTGTCGTTGGTTCCAGCTGCATCGCCGTGCTGCCCAGGCTCCAGAGCATATCAAACTGCGAGGTGATGTAGTAATGGTACAGCTGTAGATTCTGCTTGAAACGACACACTTGTCTGATGCATTGACGCAGCTTGGGTGATGAGTATGTCTATTCGTGTCATCAGCTCCTCGCATCAGTCTACACATATGATATGCACTTACTCCAAATTCATGCTGAACTCGAGACTCGAGCTTTTCAAGGTAATCTTGGCAGGAGCCGCTTGAACTGGTTGAGCCTATCAACAGGGCGGAATCCCATTCTTCCAGGCACGTTGCTATAAACTGATGGGCCTTTTTGAGTGATTTTCTGTTTCGATTCTTTAAAGGAGATGACTATCAACGGAGCACAGCACCATCAGTTAACATGTGTGTAAGTGGCACATCTACTTACAATGAAGCATATCGTGTTCGACACCTCTTCCAATTGCGTGTTCAGCATAATGAGAGCTGACTGACTTGTGCGACAGACTCTCTCCAGCTCCGAGTACCATGTCTGTATAAATGGATCCATAAACCTCCAAAAGGGTGCCTGGGATTTCTGTTGCTGTTGTTGCTGTAAATGACAATACGCATGCTGTAGCTTGTCGACTCGGACGAGGTGTTTGCCATACATGTAGGACTCGCTGAGATGCTTGGACTGAGCATAGTCATCAAACACAATTACTGGTAATTTCTTCTTTTTGCCATGAAACAAGCGGGTCCAAAAACGGGCCATTTTGACATTGACACTATAAGAAGAGAACGAGAGAAAAAAGGAAAAGTGTTCTAATTTATTGTATGTATAGTTATCGGCATAAATCATGGTAGTCGCTGATGTGTGATCTCATTCACGAACAAACTGCCTTAAATTGATTTAAACAGAAAGAATGATGTACTGGTTCTTGCCTTTGCAGCATATTTACATAATGTCTCTTGATCTGCCTCTGTCCATTGCTCCTCCTTTGGTATCTCTGCAGCACCCAGCTTCTTGCTACCGTACTTTTCTTGGTAGATTCTATGCTTGTCGTATAAAGCCTTGTATTCAGGCACATTGTTCACACCTCCAGACACAATCAGGAACGAGTTGGGAGGAAGGCCTTGGTAGATGCGACGGATATAAGTGTCCATGGACTGAAGTCGAATGGCACAGTCTGAAGTAGCCTTGGCAGCGGTGGGCAGGATGTCAGGGGCCTCACCACCCTCCAGCTCGCGACGCACCACATTCTCGTCGGCTGCTTGATAACGAGTAAACAGAAAGTTGGTTGCAGGCAGTTTCTCCAATGTCAAATCCACCAATTCTTCGTCTGTGTCCACACGACGGTATTCACCACTCTCCGTTGATCCAAACGAGCGATAATCACTCTTGCTACTCTCCAAGATGGCGCTGGAGCGACTGGGACGATTGGCAAGCAGACGGTCCATGATGAGCTCGGTTTGCTTGAATTTGCCAAAGCTAGGCTTATTGGCCAGCTTGAGCTTGAACAGATCCAGCGTGGCACGGGCATCTTCGTTGGAATCGTGGCCAATGCGTTCTTGATTACGCTCTTGAATGTGACGCTTGAGGTAAGTGCGGGTCAAGAAACGAAGCGAAGGTTTATAAGGAGGTCCACGGTGATGATCATACAGCAATGATGTATCCACACAATAAGGATGGGCCAATTGCAATGCCTTGAGATCGTTTTCCAGGCCATGGCCAACGAGAATCACATTGTGGTTCACCAGCTTACGGACATACTTTTGAGCACGGCGCAGAGAGCATGTAGCTGTCTTCATTCTTGCGGGCGTGATGCCAGAGTATCGGGTCAAGTAATCGACAATGGGCTGGTCAGGCTTGACAAGTTCATCCAACAGCACGCTGCCATCTACACACACCCAACACATCAATCACCTATTCTCTGAGGAACATCACGTGCTCTTTTTCTTCCCTTACCTTCATCAATCAATGTAATACGGGCCAAGGAACTGCCCTTGACGGTCAAGACCATCTCACAATCCACGGCAATCAAGCGCTTCTGTTCACCTTCCTTCAATGGCTCCGACGCAGGGTGTGTTTCCTTCCAGCCATCAGGCAATGTGACACTGGGATCCAAGAAGGGAGGAATGGGATAGTCAATCTTCTTCATCTCTTCCAATGTCACCATGTAAAACTCGCGCATGTTGTCCTTGTACTTTTGCATCTTGATCTGCTTCTCCTTGGCCAAACGCTCCTTCTTTGAATTGGACATGTTGCACTGCAAGATGTCGGCGACAGGTGAATTGAAACGGCCGTTTTTGCCAGAGATTTGGTTGGTAATCATGTATTTGGCCTGCTTGGTCAAGAAGGGCATTGCCGCCTTGCCCACAGATTCCTTGAGTTGCTCTAAATCGACATACGGTGTGGTTGTATCGTCGACACCAAAGTAGTTGCAGTTGAGCCCTTGGGCGTACATCATGACGACATGATCCACCTTGGCTTTATGGATAATGTTGCACCATGACAAATTGCTGGTCTCGGACAATGCATACAGGACAAACTCACCCAGTTGTTTGGTGGGCATGACCGTTTGCAGGTTACTGGGTATGATGTTGAAGGTGGGTTTGGCAATCACTTGTCCATCCACCTTGACTTTTGCTTGACGTTTAAGCTGCTTCTTTTTACGAATGGCTGCTACTTTGGCAAGCACTTCTTCTTGTGTCAGCTTCTTAGGTGGCTGCTTTCCTTTTGCTTTGTTGTTGTTCTTCTTGGCAGGCGTAGTGGGCTTTTTGGTCGAGTTGGGAGTAATTGCAGTTGCCTTCTTGGCTGGCTTGGTGTCGTTGTTTTTAAAAGCAGGTGTGCTGATGGGAGTTGCAACAGCAATGGGTTTAGCAATGACAGCAGGCTTGGCTTCTGGGGTGGCAACAGTAGGCTCTACTTTTACCATGACGGTGTCTACTGGCTCTGATTTCACCATTTCGGCATCTGTTTCTTTTGATTTTTTGGCTTTCTTCTTATCCGATTTCTTGTCTGATTTGTGCTTCTTCTTCTTCTTGTCCTTTTCGCTACTGTCATGTGCTGGATGAGAGCGCTTCTTGGATTCCTTTACTGGTGCTGCTGCAGGTTCAAGATCCACATCGTCAAAGCTGACATGCACCTTTTTGGAGGCGTCATGAAGAACCACATTCTTGTCAATGATGGGGGTGAATTTCATGATCGACGACTACAGAATAATAAAAGATGGATGTTGGATTCCTGAAAAACTTTCTGACACTTTTTTTTTTCATTGATTTAAGGGACTGGTTTACATTGAGAGCAGTCCATGAACATGGATGGCCTTTGGTTGTTTGTCCTCTCTTCATCTGGATTACTGTCTATAAGTAGCACCAGGCAACGTAAAAGTATACAACAGGATGCGAGATATTACAGCCTTTCGAATGCATTTTGTTTGAGCAAAATTGAGTCAGTTTTGAAGTTTTTATCAGCCTTTCACATTTTGGTATCAGGCAGGCATTTGATTTGCAGATATGATGGTGCAGGTAGCCATTTCTAAAGCAAATAAGCTATCATCATCCATCTAAATAGAACGTGGTACAGAGGTTATCCTATTCACGTAAATAAAAGCCCATTCTAACAGTTTCCTTCTCTTCTTTTAAATTGCATTATGACATTCAAATCTCAAAATTTAAACCCTAATCATGCCAAAATTGCACATTTTAGCTGCAATTTACATTGTGAGAACCCATCTGAGCGATCTGAAACGATGGATCTGGCTCTTGTACGATGCTCCATGTCTGTTTTTATGGAAATAACGCATACAACAGCAGACAACATGCTTGCAATGTCTCTTAATGCCCAAAAAGATGCAAATCACAGCAGATTTATCATGTATTTCGGCCGTGATTTCTCGCGATAAAAGCTGATTTAGACTGCCAGAGTAGCACCAAGCAATTGCTCTTGTCCGACGCTTACTTCCTGACACCTTTGCTCAACTTTTTTGGGATCATCAAAATTTGAGAAAAAACCATGAGGTACCCCTCATGGTTTTCATCGAAAATCAAACAATCGCGTTTTTGACCATGAAAATGAACATTTCTACTATGGTAAATATTAAATGAAATCGCTCGTCTTGATCTACTGCAACCCCTGAATGCACTTTTGTGAGACCTTCATATGTAAAATTTTGACATTTCTACCAAAAACCTCAAATCACATTTTTAGGAATTGCTCTATAAGCCGCTTTTAGATATGCATTTTTATTGATACCATCAGACGCGCCTTAAAAAGTACTTTTAGAATGTATTAGGGCGTATTAGGCGATCATGGCAACTTACATAGTCGAACATTGCAAAACAGATTGTCGAAATCCATTTTGGGCCAAAAAATTCCCATTTCGAGGAAAAATCTCGTGTCGGAAATTTAATCGATTTTGGCTGACAAAATGACATATTAAGGCAATCAATGCCTTTGAAAGCGTCTATGAGGGGAATTGCAAAGTGAAAAGACACTATGGATCAAATCGAGTACGTAAATTTGAATCTTCTGCATACTATTTGTCTCTTATAGATCCAATGATTGCAAATTGCGCTTCTAAATGTGAATCCCCGGCCAAAGTTAGTAGATGCAACAACATGGCCATGCTGTATGCTACACCAACATGATGGCATGTCATACAGAGAGCGTGGGCTTGGTAGATGGGGGTTGATCCCGATTAGCACCGCCCGGTGAAAGAAGCACCCACATGTACCTGCGTATATACTTATTGCTGCCAAGAATAAGCTGCAAATGGGGTTCCCCCGACTCTCTTCATGATAAAATAAGCTTTTTTTTTTTTTAATCTCTCTGATATTCGGGTTCTACACCATTAAGGCAACCTTTGTGACGCTTGCAATCTAATCAGTAGTGCTGTGGAACCTTATGATGTCTTGTTATTACGCCCGCTTACATCAATATGGCGCGCGCCATGCAAAGCACACACACACACACACACGCTATTTAAAGACCATCCATCGACTCTTGTTTCCTCTCTTCTTTTTCCTCTTGTTAAAACTAATATAAATCAAACATGTCTTACGGTGAATCAAACTCTTATCAAGGTGGCGAATCAAACTCATACCAAGGTGGTGAATCCAACTCTTACCAAGGTAAAACAATACACATGTTTGCATGTTTACACATTGGGGAATGGAGGCATTAAATCAACTTGTGTCTATAGGTGGAGGCTCTGTCCAACAATCCTACGGTGGATACCAAAAGCCTGATGTCTCTCAAGCTGCTCGCTATGCCAAGCAACACGCTCAAGATGACGATGATGATGATGACAGTAAGTGGTATTCCAGTTGTATCAAGAAAAAAGATGACGGAAACACTGATGTGTGTGCCAATAGAGGAAAACCTCTTTTCTAGCATCTTGAGCAACGTCCTTGACCGCGACGATGATGATGCTCCTCAAAAGCAAAGCATCAACGAAAACGAAGCTCAAAATGCCGCTCAAGCCCATGACCAAGTCTATAACCAAGGCAACACGGGTAATGTGTCTTCTCGCGATATGGGCTCTGCTGCTGCCATGCAAGCATTCAAGATGTTCTCTGGCGGTGGAGGTAACAGCAGCGGTGGTGGATCTTCCAACCAACTCGTGGGTTTGGCCATGGGTGAAGCCATGAAGCTCTTCAAGGCACAAGGTGGTAGTGCTGGTGGTGCTAATCAAAGTGAAATGCTTCAAAGTGCTGCCATGATGGCAATGAAATTGTTCATGACACAACAGGGTAACAGCCAAGGTGGCGGTGGATCTAGCGGTGGTCTCGGCCAAGTGATGAGTATTTTGGGTAGTTTGAGCGGTGGAGGAGGTCAACAACAACAGCAACAACAATCTCATAGCAGCGGTGGTGTTGCTGGCTTATTAGGCAAGTTTTTGTAAAACCTTTCGTAGTAATATTTGTGTGACAAATTTGAACACGCATAAACAACGTCGATAAATAAAGCGTAATATCATTGTATAATCTTTACTGAAAACTGTACTTTTCGAGTGTTTTACTGTGTATTATGGACTCTACAAAAGAAACAGATAGTCTTGTTGCGTATTTAAAGGTGGATTATGTCAGTGATAGGGCTTACATTTGAAAACGCACAAAGGTGAAACGGTTATGCCGGTGCTATATGGATGTTGCATAAATTTTGGGGGATTTTTTTTTCGCATGTGTAAACCAATGCAAGCTTATCTTGTTTTGAACGAAAAAACTACTTCATATATATAGCAATGAGCCTAAATGCTTATTTGTAGTTAGAGAGATATATACCACAGACGTCATGCTGCAAACTGGTGCCTGGATACGGCGTTTCAAATGCCTGGATCGCCCATCTACAACGGTGGCATTGATCTACTACTACTACTACTGCCACTACCAAGAGGAGTCGATCATTTGATGTACAGGAACCCGGCAGGAACGATGAGAATGAGCTATTGTATGAAACCCAGGTAAGCGACGGGATAAATGCAAGTTGCTGTGCTTATGCCAGGAAGGAATCGAAATCGAGTTTCATGATGGCACAAACATTCCTTCATTTACTCAGATCAACCTCGTCTCCTTTGAATCACGGCAAGATCTTATCAAGACCAAGACTCGATGACCATGAGTAAAGGGCTCCAAGGCTGCCATGCTCTATTCTACAAAGAGTCCCCATCTATCCTCAAATCAGACTAGTGCCCATTATCCAATGTCATGCCACACTGCCGTCGCTCGTCTCTTACGGATAGCAGCGATTATTGCCATCCTGATTGTCTGTTTAGGAAAATGTACCACCTTTACAAATACTTTTATGCGATTGTAAAATTGGTGCGACATTTCTTTTTGCCAATAAATAAACCACAGCCAATTTAGTGTGTATTTTTATACACCAAATAGAAGCATGTGGGGTGATGCTGCCTTTCAAACACACATGGGCTTTGTTGCAGCATGTAGCCTGGTGCGATCACATCACGCCAGAAGAGACGATGGAGCCAGGGTTCTAATTGTTCTTTTTTTCATACATGTTGTCAAGTCCAAGGCGCTGCAAAAAGGAAACTGACAATGTGCGTTGGTTGGTTAAACGAGTGTGTTGCACAGTGTTTTTTCCTTGTGCTCCTTTTCGTATATTGGGCGATCAGAATTAGGCTCTCTCCCTCTTTTGCTCCTTCTCCTTAATACAAAAAAATGGGCTAAATACGATTGTTGTGTATCTTCTTTTTCTCTTTCTCTTTCTTTCCACCTCCCCCAAAAAAAAGAGCCATCCGTCTATTCAACCACCTTCCTTTATATGCCACGAAAATTGTAAAAGCAACATCATACACTCTAATTCCATTCCTTTATCCTATAAATATTCAAAAACATGTTGAGTTCGCCACGAAATTCGGTAACCCACAATCAGCAAGCCAAAGTAATAGAAAAATGCATCCGCTCGACACAGACATTTAACAGCCCTTTTTTTGACTAGTTGGCAGTAGACTATAATGAATTGCTCAAGGAGTTGTCATCGCACGAAATGACGTCGGTTGGCTGCTATACAATAGGAGAGACCATCGGCGAGGGCACGTTTGGCAAAGTGAAGAAGGGCACGCACAAATTAACAGGGCGACTCGTAGCCATCAAAAAAATCAGCAAGCAGCATGCGCCCATGATGGCCAGAGAGATCCACCATCACCGACAGCTCAAGCACCCCAACATTGTCATGCTGTACGAGATGATCACGACAGAATCATGTATACACATCATATCCGAATACTGTCCAAACGGCGATTTGCTGGATGCATTGACTGACTCTGGTCGATGTTCAGATGCCCGAGTTCACAAGTGGTTTCGTCAGTTGACAGATGCAATCAAGTACTGCCATACGCGTGGCATCGTCCACAGGTAAATACCGTCCAGGAGATGCAATCAAATGTGTGTGTGTATAACTCCTCTCTCTCCTTATAGAGACCTTAAATTAGAAAACATTTTATTAGACGCTGATGATAATGTCAAGATTTGCGACTTTGGCTTTGCTCGATTTACGCAGAAAAACCAGTACCTAGAGACGTTTTGCGGCAGTCTGAGCTATTCTGCACCTGGTAAGATGCAAAGAAAAGATGAAATCATTTGTTTATATTAACACTGTGGACAGAGGTCATTTTACGAAAAAAGTACACTGGTCCAGGTAATATTTCACGGTGTAACATGCGCAAAAAAGAAACTAACGTTACAAAAACTAAATTAGAGACTGATATTTGGTCGCTTGGTGTAATTCTCTACACACTACTAGCTGGTGAATACCCGTTCGACGACGATTCAGAGATTATGACACAGCGAAAGATTGTGCAGGTAGACTACGAAATGCCGTTTTACTTTTCTGCCAGCCTGCAAGATTTGATCCACCACATGCTCCAAGCCAATCCCTCTGACCGTCTGTCCATTGACGCTATTGTCGATCACGCTTGGATGTACGAAGAGGACGATACGTGCTTAACGCCATCGTCCTCCACTGCCACAAATCAATCCAACAGCTCCTCGTCTGATGTCGACTCGATCTTTTCTCAGAATGATGTCAATTCCATTGCAGCCATGGAGGATGTAGACCACAATCTCAAGTTCTCGCCCCAAGTTCGATCCAGTCTAGGCATGCTGAGACCCTCATCACAGCAGCAGCAGCAGCAGCAAGGCAAATCGCCTCGTTTCTCTGCACCCAGCTTAAACAGACGAGCAGCAACACCCACCTCGCCATTGCTGCAATCCAGCTTTCGAACATCACTGCCGTCTTCATTCTACTACCAGCGAGAATCCATGGTCGGCAGCGATACGTTCAGTATGACGCCCATTGAACAGCGCTTATTTGCTGCGCTAACCGCGGCTGGATTCGACAAGGATGCTCTGATCAAGATGCAAACAGGCGAATGCGACACGTCCAGTACCCTGTGGCATTTGCTGCTCGAAAATATGTCCAACTCACAGCTCTCTGCCAAATCCAACGTGTCAGATGCTTTTGCCTCGGCCATTCAGTCTAGAAACCTAATGATGGTTGATTCCACATCGTCACTTGATCTTGCTACTTCTGTCCACACTAGTCCGGATAAAGAATCGACGCCCATTGATCGTGGAATACAGACAGGCATGGATGACCAGGAAGAGCAGCAAACACAAGAGCACGCAGATGAAAAAGAAATCGTCTCGCTGGCTGTTGAAGAAAAGCCGACCGCATTGCCGCAATATGTACAGCCGTATCCATCACCAGAGTTGAATCGACCTCAGCATACTATCCATACCGTGGGATTCGGATCTACAGCTGCTATTCCACACAACGAGAAGTCTGGCTGGTTTTCGTCTGTAAAGTCATGGTTTGGCTCTAAACAGCAATTGCAAATGCAACAACAGCAACAGCAGCAGCAGCACCAACAGCAGCAGCAGCGTGGCCGATCGTCGTCCAATTGCTCCACCATGTCATCGCCTATCGCATCCCCTTCAAGTTATCGTAATTTCGATGCATCCAATTCCACTGCAGCGACCACTTCAGCCACATCAAGCTGTGTTACCAATAACAATAACATTGTCTGCGAAGTCATGTCGCCGCCCATATACAGAACTGGATCGCAGAAATACCGAAGACGTGTGATACAGCTTTCAGAGCCACCTATTTGCGAATTAGACCAATTAACCTACAATGCTACTACTACCACTACTAATAAACACTCATCCACCACAGCAACAATATTATCTTCATCAACAGCAACTACCACCATCGCATCCACACCCTCATCATCCAGTCGTATCAATAGATCTGCTCCATTCTACCCCAATTACCAGCCTCCTCCCTCTTCTTCTTCTGTCAATGTGCATATGCCTCCAACGGCGCTCACCTCTTCTTCTCGCTATGTCACGGATACATTCTCCATTCTCACATCTGCTTCTTCGCAGCCCAAAGAAATTGACATGTGCGAGAAACGCTATTCCATGATGTATCATCGACAACAGCCCACACCACCGCCATCGCCTCCTAGTCTATCCGCCTCTACAGCTGCCACAACAACAACAACAGTGGAACAAGATCTTCCTGCAGCAGCGACGCGTGTCAAGGAAATGTTGGCATCGCCCATAAGTTCCATGGACGAACACTCTATATTGTCGCTGTCCAATGCTTCTACTTCTACTACAACGGTGCAACAAGAGGAAGAAGAACACAAACACTTGTCAGACTTTTCATCTGAAGAAGACAGCAGCTGTAGCAGCAGTGACTCAGAGGAGGAACATGATGAAGAAGAAGATATGATTGCAGCAGCACAGTCCCCAACATCATCACCTGTAAGTTCTACCTTGTTATGATGATAGTGTCAGTCTACTAACTTTTCTCCCTTCTAGTTGCCTGCCAGTACTACCCTCCACAACACCAATACCACTCCTTCCACATCGTCGTTACCTTCATCCAATACCGTATTCAATCATACCAATCACAGGCCCAGATCAAGTCGATTTGAATTTGTGCCTCGATCCAGATTAAGCGTCTACGGCATGCAGGAACAGCGAGGCCCTCCCATGGGCACAAAAACTATCATAGAAGAAGAAGAGGAAGAAGAAGAGTAGTTTCCTCTTGTTTCTCTTGCTCGCCCCAACCACACTATCATTTTAATATACTTACTTACTAGATATCTATACATCTCATTTTTATATTCCCCTTGCCGTTCCCTTCTTACCTCCTTACTCTTCCAACAACCACATACCTTATTTCTTATATATGTATTATACACAAATGTTCAATCGTTTTTATTCCTTTTAGTAAATATACCATTTATACTACAATAAAAATGAAGCAAAATTATTCAAATTAGGCTCAAATGGTATACACAATGGAGTTCGTCGCATGATCTTTCATGCTATATGCTTCTTGAATATGATTTGTCAAATACCAACATGGCGAAGAAGCACGACATTTCACTCACAAAGAGATCGACACAAGAAGTCCTCTTTGTCCTCAGATGGGCCATCATCATGATGAATGAACCCTTACCTAATAAGGACAATGGTAAGCTTGACATTGAAATGCACCATTTTAGTTTTTTTTTTTTTTACTGCTATTTATTACGTCGTTTGAACTGAATTTTCATTTTCATCTCTTTCTTTCCTTATCTTTATTATGCGTCTTTATGCTATTCCAATTGTAAAGAACCGTTGGGCCTATTATTGCCATTCGACGATCCCTTCCACATCTCGTCTGACCAAGGCTGTCGACTGGTCCAGCAAGAAATGGGAGTTGTTAGATAAAGCAGAGCCTGACAGTTGGAAGAAGAAACTTTATATCCGTGGAAGCAACGTGATGAATCAGTTGGATTATCAAGAATGGTTCTTTAAAAGTGTGCCCGGTAAGGAGGATATCGAAAAGCCTTTGAACCAGGTAGGGTGGTGATATTATATTTTGAACGGTGGCGAACGGGTGGATCTGACCAACAGCATCATCTTTTGATTGCATAGGTTTTGGTGCACCATCCTTCAATTTTGGATG
Organism: Mucor lusitanicus; assembly: GCA_010203745.1. Classification (NCBI taxonomy): domain Eukaryota; kingdom Fungi; phylum Mucoromycota; class Mucoromycetes; order Mucorales; family Mucoraceae; genus Mucor; species Mucor lusitanicus. The sequence goes on along the minus strand of JAAECE010000004.1, from coordinate 1,054,247 downwards.
GAGCTCAACTTGAATCTGAACTGAAAGCATTGCTAAAGGAACGCATTCCATACCATAAAAAGTACATGTGGTATTCTGCTTACTGGGTTCCATTGGCGTGCACCTTTGTCGTCGTGCCACTCATCCCCAATATACCACTTGCGTACAACCTGTTTCGTCTGTACAGCCATTACAAAGCTTGGAAAGGCGCAGAGCATTTAGAGTCCTTGTCGAGTTATGGCAGCTTGAAATATGTCAACGACGTTCATTTGGATACAATTTTCGACAAGAAGCAGCTCGTCAGTGCCGAGGATATTGTGTTTCCCTCCGAAATTCACGAAGCCTTCCAGAAATCGCCCAACAAGCCTGATCTGGTGGCCATGGAACAAGACTTGGAAGGTGTGTTGAACTCGAATAATATCAAGCAGTTGGTGGAGGAGCTGCAAGTGCCGGGATTGGAGATGGAATTGAATCGAGCGCGTTTACAGATTCTGAAAGCCATTGCAACTGAACGCTTTAAGCATGAAAAGACACAGTAGTGGGAAAGGTTTAGATATAGATTGTATATATTATAAAGAGGAATAAAATGGTTTATTGTATGGTATTTGTGGGGAGAGAGAGAGGTTGATTTCATCTAGTTCTTCAAATGTTGCAAGATGTTGTCCCTATTGGCGTTGAGGAATTCCTCCATGGTCTCGGGTCTTCTGCCAAGCATGATTTCGATACAAGGGGTAACGTAGGCGGATTTCTCGTTGCGATAGTCAATGAACTCCAAGACAACCGGATGGGAAAAGATGTTGGCTTGCATCACTGCATTGTACATTTGGACGTCTGTGATTTGATGGTAAGGCAGCTCTTTACCGACAATCTTGGACAGAATAGCCGTGAATTGAGCAGGCGTGCAGACATCGCTGGTCATGTTGTATACCGCATCCTTGTGCTTGTGGATATCTTCTTGCAGAATAACAGCAGCCAAAGCACCAATGTCATTGTTGGAAGCCCACCCTTGTTCAAAATCCTTGGGCACATTGTTAAAGACACCTTGATTGACATGGCGGCTCATTTGTCCCAGCATGTTACCCATAAAGCGAGTAGGACGAAGCGTCACCAAATAGCCACGATCAGGAATATCAAACATACCTGATTCAGCAATGTAACTCATTTGACCGATAGCAGTGGTTCTCCAGCCATGATCAATGTAGGAGGATGAAACATCGACAATTTGCTTGACACCAGCAGCGTAGGCATAGGTAGCAATGGTTTTCTTGACTTGAGCATAGCTAGACATATCAGAGGCGATGAGATAGAGACGAGTGTGGCCTTTGACAGCTTCTTTGAGTGGACTCAAATCCTCGAAATCACCTTGAACGATCTTGAGAAGGTCATTGTCGGCTTGAGGAAACATGGCAGCCGCCTTGGAAGGATTACGAGCATACAAAGTGACAGGAACTTGCTTTGCAAGCAAATCTTGAACAGTCTTGGAGCCGACGGAGCCTGTAGCACCAACGATGAAGATGCGTTCTGTGGTAGAAGAAGCGGTAGTAGTAGTAGTAGTCATTGTGATTTGATTGATGGTTTGATTTGGTTTGATAAGTAGAGATGAAAAAACACATCGAAATGCGCCTCTTTATATATGATTCAAGCTCTTGACCGTAGCAGATCTACCGTGAGTGACACAGCAATCATCGGCAACCTTGGAGACGTCGTCAATGTTAAGGATCTGATACTAATGAGGACGCGCGGATCTTCGCTGGCGCAGATTCGCCCACCACTTACGCAAACATGCCTATTTGGGAAAGACATTTCAAGTGACACAGCGAGGATCCGCGCTGGAGCATTATAGCGTTGGATGATTCAGCAATGAAATCCTTTGTTTGTTGCATGTTTCAAAGAGCAGAGAAGCTTTGCAATTAGTCAGACGCGGCCAAGTTCATGTCTTCAAGCACGCAAAGCAATTCTTCAATACTGTAACGTTTACACTCCCTATTATCAGGCAGCAGGTACAGATAAACATGCACTACTATCAAACGTAACACGGCATAAACTATGAGACGCTGGCTCAACAAAATGGTTCACGTAACAACAAGCGTATTTTCGATAATAAGCCAGTAGATGAAAATGTTTATTTGTAAATAGCAGTATAAATTATCCTGGACGGGAGGTAGATACCACACGAGCATGATCCAGCAACAAGTTGGTCTTGGCTCCATAGTAAATAGTTTCTAAATCGACTTCAAACTCGGGTATACGTTGATGTTCGTCTTCTTCATCCTCTTCTTCTGCCAGCTTGTTGTTTCTGACAAAATCAACATGCGCTATAATCCGGTCATACATGGTTTCCAATCGTGTACGTAATCCGCCGTATCTGTTCTCTAGCACTTCCCAACCAAAGGGTTTGTACGTCTTCATCCACATGCTGCGATGGCATTTCCATAGCGCATCAACTTCCTCTCTAAGCAGCTTCAAGCGGTTATGTGCAATGGTCAATAGCTGATCGTAGTCTTTCTTTTTGTAGGCTTGGACACAGTGCTTGCGCAAATGGCACTTCAATGACAACACTTTGGCAATTCTACGCGGTAGTTCCAGCCGCTCGTTAAAGGGACACGAGGATCTTTTCTCTGAGATGGCTTTAGACAAATGATCCTCAATAGCAGCGTAATGCGTTTCCAAGTCTTCGTCGTTGTATTGCGGTGATAGGAAGCTCAATATGGGTTCTGCGAGTATGGTGCTTGATGAGTACATCTAGCAGTTTATCAACACTCGGTACTGTCCTTACCTTCCCACATGAGCCACTTGCTCATATTGTTTGCAAAATTGGATCTGGATGTAATGGGTACGCCTTCAGGGGTATCATCAATCTGGGCACAGACTTAGTATTGCAGCGACACAGATCTATATTGCCACACTCACCTTGGATGCTAGCACCCAGTCATCAAAGTTTGCTCCGCAGATACCCTCTGTCATATGTTTGATTAGCCTTCGTAATGCTTTTGTGTATCCATTATGCATACCAAAATTCCGCTTCAATGTTTGAATGTCAACTTCTTCCTGATCTGTGTATCCGTGTTGGGCATAGTAAAATAAGGCAGGCAATGAGGATAGACTGCAAATAAGAAACATCAGTAAGCAGCCCCTCCTCCTTTGTGTTCAGCCTATATATTTACACATCGCACTCATTTCCTTCATCTCCCCATGTTGTAATGAATGTATTTCGCACACCATCGTCCTTGTTCTTGGCCGCCGTTACGCTTGCTCTGATCGCTTGAAATGAAAATGGCAGCGCTGTCCAGAATCTACTCCAAGTCCATGCCGATGCTGCAGTTTCAAAATAAGCATCTTTGTTTCGATAAATCTTGTTGTGCCTTACTTGCAACCCAAGGGTCTTGACATCCCATCTGTCTGTGCTGCTGAATTTTTTGAGAGTAAATATCGGATGTCGTATGATAGTAATCCCAAAAAATCAACTTCATGTTCTGAGGCATGTTTTCAATCAATTCAGGTGTAGCAGGATTGTTGGATTCGTCATAATACCCTTGCAAGGAGTTGTTTTTGATGGCTTAAGTCATAAATGGTATAGTCAGTGTTAGTGCATTTTCTCAAATAGCTGCATAGTTGAGCGAATAATTACCCAAGCAAAATAGCACTATCAAACATACATAAACAGAGTTTAGTTCAAACCCTAACTATAGATGCTCTTACAACTTACTATCGGACCATATCATAGGCTGGACATCATTTCGAAGACAAATTTCATTCACACGTTGCAAGTGCTCAAGGAACAATTGCGTGGAATCCTTGTATCCAAACATTTGTCTATAACGACCCTCACCCACACCATGCGCTTCGTCCATTCCAATATGAATTCGCTTGGATCTAAAGGGTCTAGCGGCTGTCTGTATCATTTTCTCTATGAAATCGTACGTCGGCTCTGATTCCGCCAGCAAAACTTCGGTATTGTCTCTTAAATACGCATACTGCTGCCATTGCAATACTTGTCCCATGTGTCCTAGTGTCTGAATACACGGCATAACTTCAATGCCACTACAAGCACATGATGGTCAGCTTCTACACCCAATCATCAGCATTATTTGGCAGCTTACAGATCAAATGCATAATCGTCAATCATAGATAGCTCCCGTGTCGTATATTTTCCTCGAAGATAGCCAAACATGGGCTCACCGTCCATCTCATAGGTATCCTCTGTATACAGCTGCAGCATGTTGAGACCCATCAATGCCATGTTGTTGAGCAAAAAGTAGACAGTCTTTGGACGCAACACACCACCACGACTACAATCCACCATGACGCTATATATATACATGGAAAACGTTAGCATGTTTGTATTCTCCATATATTTGCCTGCTTACCCTTGCGTGTCGAATTGTGCCTTTTCAGAGAAATTGACTAGATCACCATGAATGCCCGTCAAAATCATGAAATCTCTAGCGCTTCCCAGCAACCTTCCCAAGGCTCTAAAAGCTAAATTTGACATCATTTAACCTCTATTCCTTTTTAGATCCACACTAAAAATCAATCTTTACCATCTATTTTTCTGCGAAATCGCACTTGGACTTCAAATTTATCGCCAGAGGCAACATCTCCATAGTTATTGTAGTTGCTAGCCGATGTGTACTCTCCTTCACGTAATGATGTGTCGTATATGAAACTGTTTGGCAGCGGTTATGATATGAGTGCGCTGCCTATCCGTTGGGAGCGCTATACTTACTTGACATGCCATTTGAATTCGATCGATTCATCATCCATTGCATTTTCACTGACCAAGTTTCCATGAGGGGCATGAGATATTAACTTTAGTAGGCCATCTTGAATCTCGACGGGTTGCTGCGAGGGATCAATGACAATCAGCACTGCGTTCTGTTCGACATAGTTATGTATCATCAAATCGTCAGTAATCAAATATTCCTCTGCCATAATAATGACTCAAAGAATATGTGTATGCGAAAGAAAAAAGAAATAGGGACCATAAAATCATGTTGCATGCACATTTTATAGTAGGCGACAGAATTTCGCAGTTGAAATAAGGTTGCCTGGCATTAATCAGGTGGATTTGGTTGCTATAGCAACCATCAAAGATGAAGAGACCGCTGTGTTCGTATTATCTGTTTATGTGGGATTGATTACTACTACTACTGTACATACTGTTGATGTGTATTGTCCATCAATAAACCATTTTTGATGCGAGAGGGAACTCAACAGGCTATGAAAACAGAAAAAGTGATGCAACCCACTTTCTTTTCTCTTTCTTGTACGTTTATATACCTTTTTGCTCACTCGGTTCAATACATTTCATCTAACGTGAGGGGATCTCCTGTCAGTGAGCATTCAAGTGTCACTGAAACGCCCAGCCCAGATGTTGTGATCTTACTGTAGAGCATCAAGAGGGTGTTTCAGAACTATCACATCAAGAAGAAACGCCACTTGAAAACGATGCTACAAGTGACAATGGTCAAGAATCAACAGGCGAAGGAGCAGCGGATAAAGATGTACCTGGTGAAGATGCTTTTGATGAAGAAGCTGGCAAGTACGATGAAGACGAGGAAAATCGAGGAAGAAGTCTTTAGTGGTGATGACGATACTGATTACCATCACACAAGCGATGATGAAGACATTGAAGTACAAGAGGATGAAGCCACAGACACAGCGTCAAAGAACTATCTACCCAACACATTTGTCCAGCAAAGACATCCATTTTCGACTTTCTTCTACTACTTTATTGGTTTATACACAAGAAATGATCATCATATAACAGGCACTGATAGTTTCTTAACCATATATACAAACTTTCAGTGGCTACCTTAGTTGTTCATCAATTAAGCGAGGAAAGTGAAAACCAAATTGCTAAAGATCGTACTTAAGCGTATTCGTTAACACACAAGACTTAAGCACCGTGTACCAAGACGTTCGGTTGTGATATCATACCAAGCTTATTAATAGTTTAAAGCTTTCAAATTCGACACAAAACTATAAAGATATTTGATGAACAAAAGTAATTGAAATATATAAAAGTAAAATTCTATTATTGATAAATAAGAAATTCGACTACATAAGATTATTATCTTGAAAAAACAAAAGGGGGATTATATTACAAAATGCCAATAGATTGCAGTTTTTTTTTTAAATGATAAAGTTTTGATACCTAATCCTTTTTTTTTTCTATGAGATAATATGCAGATGAGTTTAATCGACTTCCTCGATGCTAGGGCCATCAGTCTCAGCAGTGGAACCAGCAGGGAAACCACCAGGGGCAGCGCCAGCGCCAGGCATACCACCAGCAGGCATACCACCTTCGGCACCACCGTTGGCTTGGTAGAACTTCATCATGATGGGGTTAGCAACTTCCTCAAGTTCCTTTTGCTTGGACTCGTATTCCTCCTTGGAGGCTTCGTGGGACTCATCCAACCACTTGATGGCCTCATCAACAGCGTTCTTGAGAGTAGTCTTGTCATCCTCGGCAAGAGCAGAGGCAACCTTCTCTTCTTGAAGGGTGTTACGGAGGTTGTAAGCATAAGACTCGAGACCGTTCTTGGCTTGGATACGGGCAGCAGCCTCCTCATCTTCAGCCTTGTACTTCTCAGCATCGTTGACCATACGCTCAATATCTTCCTTGGAGAGACGACCCTTGTCGTTGGTGATGGTAATCTTGTTGGACTTACCAGTGGTCTTATCGAGAGCAGAGACGTTCAAGATACCGTTGGCATCAACATCGAAGGTAACTTCGATTTGGGGAACACCACGAGGAGCAGGGGGGATACCAGAGAGCTCGAACTTACCGAGAATGTTGTTATCCTTGGTACGGGCACGCTCACCTTCAAAGACTTGAATGAGGACACCGGGTTGGTTATCAGCATAAGTAGAGAAGATTTCAGACTTCTTGGTGGGGACGGTAGTGTTACGCTTGATCAAAGCGGTCATGACACCACCAGCGGTCTCAATACCGAGAGAGAGAGGAGCAACATCCAAGAGAAGGAGATCTTGAGTCTTCTCGGAGGTATCACCAGAGAGAATGGCGGCTTGGACAGCGGCACCATAGGCAACAGCCTCATCAGGGTTGATGGACTTGTTGGGTTCCTTACCGTTGAAGAAGTCAGAGACCATCTTTTGGACCTTGGGGATACGAGTAGAACCACCAACGAGGACGATATCGTGGACGGAACCCTTGTCGATCTTGGAATCACGGAGGACCTTCTCGACGGGATCCATGGTGTTACGGAAGAGATCTTGGTTCAATTCCTCGAAACGAGCACGAGTCAAAGAGGTGTAGAAATCAACACCCTCGAAGAGAGAATCAATTTCAATGGTGGTTTGAGCAGCAGAAGACAAGGTACGCTTAGCACGCTCACAAGCAGTACGGAGACGACGAACAGCACGGGCGTTACCAGTGATATCCTTCTTGAACTTACGCTTGAATTCTTGCATGAAGTGAGTAACGAGACGGTTATCGAAATCTTCACCACCCAAGTGAGTATCACCAGCAGTAGCCTTGACTTCAAAGATACCATCTTCAATGGTCAAGAGAGAGACATCAAAGGTACCTCCACCCAAATCGAAAATCAAGACGTTACGCTCACCCTCGACCTTCTTGTCCAAACCGTAAGCAATGGCAGCGGCAGTGGGCTCGTTGATGATACGTTGGACGTTCATACCGGAAATCAAACCAGCATCCTTGGTAGCTTGACGTTGACCTATCAAATGCAAGCGCCGTTAGTATCACTCGTAACTATGTAGCTGTATAAATGAATCTGAAACTTACTGTCGTTGAAGTAGGCAGGGACAGTGATGACAGCGTTCTTGACGACACCACCCAAGTAGGCCTCAGCGGTTTCCTTCATCTTGACGAGGATCATGGCAGAGATTTCTTCGGGAGTGAAGGTCTTGGTCTCACCCTTGTATTCAACTTGAATGATGGGCTTTTGCTCCTTGTCAATGACCTTGAAAGGCCAGTGCTTCATATCAGCTTGAACTTCGGCATCAGCGAAACGACGACCGATCAAACGCTTGGCGTCAAAGACGGTGTTGTAGGGGTTCATGGCGACTTGGTTCTTGGCGGCATCACCAATGAGACGCTCAGAGTCGGTGAAACCAACATAAGAGGGGGTGGTACGGTTACCTTGGTCGTTAGCAATGATCTCGACACGATCGTTTTGCCAGACACCGACACAAGAATAGCTACAGTGAGGAGCGATGTTAGCCGTCTCGAAACACACAGGCACGCGCTTTAGATGTTACTTACGTAGTACCCAAATCAATACCAACTTTTGAAAGGATGTGTTTGTTAGATCAATTGGCCTCGCATGCTTCAGCGTCCCGAGATAAACTTACCAGACTTTCCTTCAGACATTTTTAAATATACAAAAGATAGATGATTGAAGAAGAAAAAGAAAAACTTTTGATCAGAAAAGGAGCAAAGTATAAAGTGCAATCAAAAATTTTGTGACAAGTTTGGAAGTCAAAAGAAAGTGGTAGAATCCCAATAGACTTTATGGCTTTCTGACTGGGTGAAACAGGAGCAAACATGGTTCCTGATGTTCAATTTATTTGCGAGTCAACCAGATGCTGGAAACAATGAACGGTTTCGTGTCACTCGATGATGGTATAAAAGAGACTCGCATGCTTGTTTGTTTATCTATTTGTGCAGTTTTTACTCGGGACGGGATCCAGGCACCGTTTTCAACCCTAGTGCATTTCAGCACTTCTCTCGGCACCACGCTTGAACCGTCGCGAGAGGGGTGCTAGGACACAGGGAGCACGTCATGCTCGCTCTCACGAAGCAGATGAAGCAATGTTGATGGTCGTAATGGGTAGTGGCCAACAAGCCAAAATGTTCCTTGTACCTGAATGTGCCTTAGTCTCAAAGATGGAGCAACAGGCTATCCATGCTTCCGAGTCATTAGCACATGGACCAGACACACAAACTGAGCTGGAATAGCATCCCTGTCATGCTGTCATTGCAAGCAGCAGGAAGCAATGGTAATTCAAAACATCAAATTTAGCTTGGATCCATAAAAGAGCGGTACATTTACTGCTAGAATAAGGCTATATCTGTTGACGAACATCGAGATTATCACGAATAACATGAGGTGTCGAGTGAATACAGACGCTCTGCATCCAGACAATATTTGTCTGTATATGTGGCATACTATAAAACTCGGGCTCGACCGCTTTAAGCATTATGCATAAACAAAATGGCAGCCATCATTTTCTCATAGCAGTAATAGCATGCATGATACGCAAAAATTGTTCAGTGGCGATGATTGACCACATTTGTCCATGCATTTTCGTGATTGCATGTATCCCATCGATTCATTTTATTGTGCTTCGAGATCTCTAGATGGAAATCTAAGCCGTAGCAAAGCTCAAAGAGCGCATACAGTCGACACGCGACACATTTTCCGAGGATTGTGCGCTATTATGCGTGCTAGGCCAAGAACAAGACGGAAAATGTGATGCCATGGAATAAGCTTAGACCATTTCTCTTATCACTGTTGAATATCTGGCTCAATCATTCTATTTCCTCATTATGAATTCAAGACAAATCATCATTTAGTACGTTTATTGGCAACAGATGCACCGCCATTTTTCAACTTGAATGTTTGTGTGTGTTTGTTTGTAATTCTCTACAATTATAAGAAAATAAGAGCACCGTACCACGTGTATCACAAAACAGACAATTTTCATACATTTTTGTTTAGAAAGACGACCTGTGACAAATTGTTTACGGACAAATGACCTTTTTCAATAGAGAAATTGTAGTCAATGAACACAAATTCAGGCGTTTAAGGATGCTGATACATCGGCGTTGATCGCACATTATTCGTATCTGACAACACATCACCCGCTTTCATTTTATTGTGAATAATAATCTGATGCCATGCTGTAAACACATTGGACCAAGTGCTACAAAGGCTGGATTTCTACATTGTCAATAAAATCGGACTGAGGAGCAACATTACAGCCAATCTTTGCTTGCTCGATGCTACATTCATCCGTTTTATACAGGCTTTATTATGTATACAGTAAATATTGTCCTACACAAGTCATCTTGTAGTACAAGAATACAGACATAGAAGATCACTGTATTTCGCCTTATACAGCAATTATTTGTGTAATTTGAATTAAGATAAAAAAACAACAATAGAAATCTGTTACTGCTCTGATTCCATGTAACATTGGCAGCTCATTCGATGTCGAAGCCTCATATCATGATGCCCTGATTCACTATAAATAAGCCATGTTTTTTTTTTCTGTTTTATCTCTTTTTTTTTTTCTTAATGCCATACAATCAGCATATAGCCTAGCATCTGCACATATACACCTTTACCAACTACGATACATACAGCATAATACCATCCATACACCAATAAATTAGAACAAGCAAATAGAAAATGTCGTCCGTTGATAATAAAGATCCCAATGACTTCACCACTGGAAGTGCACATCCACATTACAGAAACATTCCTTTGGACCTCACCACCTCACCATTAGAGAAATACTTTCAAGACATGTATTTGGCAGAGATAAACGAGCAGGAACTGCTTACTGACACCACAACCGCAGCATCATCTGATGAGTCTCTCAGGCACTATAGTAGAGCACAGCCTATCTGGATACCAGGAGCATTAGATGCTAATGGATCTCGTCATAATAAAAGAAAGAGAAGAGTAGACCGTACATCGACAACTTTTCCAAGCACCATGAATACCTTTGCTACGCCATTTAAAAATAGCTACACTGCTACTACAAGACAGCCCCTAATTTCTGTTGCCGAACAAACACAAAGCCAAAATCAACTTGCTCAAAGTAGAAAAAGTGCTTTTACTGTGGGAAGTTTGGTGGACAGACCACCTGCACCCTGGCCAGCATCCTTTTCTCTGCCACATGATGGCAATAATCGCAAAGCTCGGTCTTCACACCAGCAAGACAATGACAGTGCAAGTGATTCTATTGAAAGTGGTGGCGACATTATGTTTGACTGCGAGAGCGACACAGACGATATTATGTAACATTCTCTATCATTATCGTACACTGTATATACATCATATTTATTCTAATAACATCATTATCAAATCTCTATTCCCAACCCCCACTCTTTATTTTTCTTTTGAAATAAAAATCAATTGTAGTACTGTTGTATTCATCTCTTTGGCTACAAAAAGTCATAGCAAAATGACGGTATCTTGATGTATTGATGGCTATTTCAGCTATCAATTTATTGCTGACAAGTGGCACCATACGTCGAACAGAAGGTACAGCACAAATCTGTGCTGCATGATGCAAATGAGCTCATTTTTGTCACTGAAATCCTGTTTAAATGATACACAATGATCTGATGACACAATAACATGCCAGGGAATAATAATAGATAGGTTGTCAATTCAAATACAATCGAGCAACCCAATTGCTTGGCTCGATGGTGCACAGTGTGCAACTTGCCATTATACAAATCATGGAGTATTCATGCAGAGTACATCATTTTTAATTATATACAATGTTTTGCTCATTATATACCAAAATTCATTTCCAAACTGAAGCAAACGGCACGTTATATGTTACTAATTTTGTATTCGTTGTCTTTTTGAACGAAATGATACCATGATTGTTACTTGATTAGCAAAAATATACTAACATTTGTACCATTATTTTTGCAAATACTCCATTTCATCAAGCTTGGCACCTGAAAATCATTATTTAATACATTATTCTTTGCTTGCATATCGGGACAACCTGTTTGCTGAATTTGTCCAAAATTATCGTACTGTTTCTATGACATAAATATTATGTATACCAATCACACGTTGCTGGGCTGATCATGCACTCTTCAATGCCTGTAGTGACACATGTGTATGATGGGATTTGCATAAATCGATGGATCAAGTCTGAATTTTGTTCTACCTGTACATTTGATCAGAGCTTCAGATGCCAGCTTGTTTAGTTTTGCAGACGAAAAATGTCGAATTCGACGAGTAGTCTTTGAAAAAAGACCTACGCTAGGACCACATATTCACATGACAATGTCTCTTGTGAGTGAGCCTTCATAGAATAGAGCTTCTTTTGTTATATGGTGTATTCAAGTCTATAAAATCAATGAGCGACAACATCTTGAACTATTTCACTTTTAATCGTATGCATATTTGTATTAAATGTGTCTTTGTTTTCCCGGTTGTGGGTGCTGATATCTTTGGTAGTTATGTGTGCGCAGGTACACCATGTCAGTAATGACTATAAAGATGAGCGAGCAAAAGGTAAAAATCTAAGAAATATGACCATACCATCATTGCTGCTCGTTCATTGTGCTGTCTGTGCGTGGCACATGCCCTAATTTCAATATAAGTCAAATCAAGCGATTCATAAACTTGGCTATAATCCTGCTTGTAAGGTAGCTAGTGAGCCCAAAGAGCGTTTCCACGAAAAGCTGGATCGGTCTATTGAAGGTGGTCGTGATAATTCTGATTTGCTATTATGCAGGATAAATTATCCTGCTGATAAAATTGGAACTGAGGGCCCCGGCGTTGTAGACTTGAGTAGCTATGGTCATGCTGATATGAGTTTTTGATTTGTTTACTTGACGGAAGATGGGCAAATCTCTCGTATTGCTAAGGATTTTGTCGAACCATATAGTGATTTTATAACGACGTATTGGGCAGGCAAGTATAAACGTCGCTGCGGGATTCTGAATCCCTTTCAATATAAATTCTAGGCGAGCCCTGAGCCAAACCAACATGCTCTATTACTGCCCTCATACATACTTCAAGATAGATCATGGTCTTGTCCTTGTGGACGACCACACGAATACCAAAAATGCTTTAATTTCTGCAGCGCTAAAATCATCTATTCGTAGTTGTTGTAGTTTAATCCTGATCTGGGTCGAAAATGGCCATATCGATCAAGCCAAGGCTATCGTCAAAAAATACACTGTTAAGTGGTGGATGAAAATCTAATTGACAACACCCTCCTCTGTTCATAAGCTTATATAATAGCACTCAATTTTAATTTCATGATAATAAACTTGATATAATACTAGACCGAGTGTTCCTTTAGCCTCAGCTCTTCTTCTCCCTTTGTTGTATTGCCTCTGCATTAGTCACGCTCAAATTTAAATGAATTTGTTGTGATGTATCACTTCCAAGCCGGATCTCAAATTACTAGTAAAACATTCAGTTCAAGCACAGATCACATCAGATCATAAACTTTGACATGAAACTGGATTCAGTTACGATTCCAGTTATGGCATGTTCAGGATAATAGATTCAATCTATCATCCTATCACCCAGGTCAACCCATCTAATACCTTATCCTCACATCAAATCCCTCAGTTCGAATAGTATATAAACCCTCTTATTTCCAATGTAATAAACGATATTCTTTACCTGATTAATTTTCTATCCTTTTTAAAATAATTTATTTTCTGATAAATCATGTTGTTTCGTATTTTTCATTACATTTTTAGTTTCAACACCAATGCTTTATTTCTCTGAGCTGTCTCCAAATTTGAGCTAATAAAATCGCTTACAGAGCTAGTTTAAACGCCGCTGACCCTAGAAAATTTTTGCGAGGGTTTCCCTATGTTTTTTGGTTAGGCGGACTTTTAAACATTGCCCAATACAGTAATTTAGCAATTTTATCATCAAAATCCCCTAAAATGCCAGATTATGCCTTACTACACACCCCAGCTTATAATGCAAACGCTTGAGACTCTCAATTAGCACCAAGTAAGTGATGCAAAGCAAGTGAGGGCAGCCTATCTACCCTCAGCCTCTGAATCAAACCTAGTTGTGCTTCAACGATAGGCTTATCCACACAACGAAAAAGGAGGATTATGGCTCAAAGAACCATGAAAAGGAAGGGAAAGTAACAAGAGGGCATCACTAGAATGTGATGAAGAACAGAAACATTGCAATACAGTTACATACAAAAAGGTAACATGCAATGTGTATCATCAAAATGACGAGTACAAGAAAGAAAAAAGTAGTAGAAAAAAGTATCGTGGTTGCCTCATACGAAGCAAGAACACCACCAATATTACCCGTATTACAGAAGAAGAAGTAATACTTGAAGAGCAAAAGAATGCAAGGCTACTCCAAAACAATAGAGCAGCACTGCCACCAGCGATACAATGCATCAAAAGATACACCATAGCACTGCCAGTGATACAATGCATCAAAGATAATACATCATAGCACTATGATACAGCAACAGAAAAATAGTTGCGTGCAGAAAAGGGGGAAAGAATAAATCGCAATAGAGCAAACTAAAGAAGAATGCATAGTATTACGAGAAAAAAGAAAGCAGTAAACGGTTGAATGAATGTAATCCATGGCAACCAAATCCTTAACAACCAAATCCATGGCAACCAAAGAAGGGGAATATACAAACCAAATACAAACCAAACACAATCAATATAATATTGCAACGAACTGGCCTGAAATAAACTGCGTAATTAGTATTACTGTATATTGTGCCACGAAAAATGGCTCTTATCGGCTGATACCTACTGTAACAAACTTGAAAGGTGTCGTCTTGGGTACTGGTGGTTGCAAAGACATGCTTCTTTTGGCAAAAGTGGCGTTGTATTCAATCAATAGTAATAAAAAGGATATGGTTTAATAGAAAAAGTGCAGTGCAAAAACAGTGCGAGAAAAAAAAATAAAAAAATAAAAACGCGTTGCTGAGGGTGACTGCAGTCAATAGGCTGCCGCAGCACAGAGCACGCGGAATTTGAATGACGTGTACAATGGATATTTTGCACTGTGGTGACTGTACCCAAATGATTTTTTTGTGATGATTTTTTCTGATCAATATCGACATGATTTGATATTTGTAAACATTTTTGTTAAAATTAGCTATATAAAGTGTGCTCAGCGTATACTACTTTCTAATAAACTTAAGGGGAGAATTTGAAGGCGCATTCAATGGTGTCAATTTTAAGATATTTTTAGAATGAAAAGATAAAGAATTTTGCGAAAATATAAAAATCAGTTTTTCCAAGAAAAGTCGAGATTTAGCATATACAACGTTCAAAATAGCAGTTGCACAGGTTACCCTACATCTGTGCGGTCATTTTGATTTAATATATATCATAGTAAAAAGTGTCGTTTTCGCCTTCAAAATTGTGATCGCTTGATTTTTAACAAAAACCATGAGGGGTACCTCATGAAAAATGTGAATTTTCGACGATTTGGATCGATCCAAAAAAATATAAATGAAGGTTCAGGATGTAAATGGTAATCGATAGTAGTCATTTGGCACTATTCCGAGCATCTAGAAGGGCATACAAGACAACATTTTGAGGGTTGAATACGGGCGATTTGGCTGGGAAAAGTACCTTTGGTGCCATGTAGATCTATAAAAACTAATGCTACAGATCTGATCCAGACTTCAAACAATTGGTATCTTTTGGGACTACACGCTGACTACCATCAGACTGTTATATCAAGTATCCCGTCAAGGTCTCACATTACCAGTCTGGGTCTATTCTTAGGATTTCGTGTGTAAATCATGCTAATCATGATTTACAATCAATTGTTGAGTAGATAGTAAACCTAATTGTATGATAGTTCATCATCATGCTATAAACCCTAGCATAATGAAAAGTATATAAATGCATCCTCTGGGTGCATTCTCAATAAAAGTGTAATTCTTTGGCAGATTCATTTTATATTCGTATTTTGACATAACACAGACAAAGAACAATGGAAATTTTGTCTATGTTTTACTTTGAAAACGCTCAGAAATACCAAAAGCACCGCTTATCGTGTTTCAATGCAGCTTCTACTACTGGCCTATGCCTATAGAAAATAGTAGTGCAATTTGCTGTGCATTTCAATTCTTTGTATATCAAATACACAATTTGGGCAGTCGTTGCGTTCAGTAAAAGTGCTTTCTACATAATAGAAAGGATGGATCCAGAGGTTGGAATCGGGTATACTGTAATCAACACTCCACTGTTGAAGTACAAGAATCGTTTAATTTATGTACATTTAACGTAGCCACTGAAAGTTTGTTTATATGCTTATAACCGCCTCAGAATAAGTATACAACAATGTTAATATGAACTCTCCAACAGTCATATACGGCATGATGAAAACACGCTTTGCCGTATTTTGTCCAACGCCCAAAACAGTGTTCAACCTGTGCCACTCTTGAACAAAGCATGCTAGATCCAAGCGATTTTAAATAAAGTGTTGCGCAACATCCCCTCTATTAGCCTGCTACTACTAGACACTCGTAATTAACAGCTTTTCTTATGGATCTTGTCAAGATCATCAGTGGTTAAAATGGGCTATTTTCAAATATCATCTATCCATTAACAGCAGCTCATCTAAGCTAAAATCCGATGACACCGTGTTGCTCCTCTCAAAATGTGCCATAAGCACAGTATGTGCTACACTCAATGCTTAGATCACTATTTCGAAACTGACTTTTGGATGGTCAAGGTTTTGACGACAAGAACACCTGTATACATCCCGAATTTGATTCGAAGCAAGAGTTTACACTACATCAAAGTAAATGGCGTGGCAGATCTATGCTTAAGAAAGCATATCTGACGAGAAACTTGATACTAGGAAGTGGGCAGATTTACTTTATGCGGTCAATATTGTATGCTCAAGCAGTAAAAATGGGCGCAGCCTAAATTTAAAGGCTTACTGGATTCGAGCGAAGCAAGATACAGTAATCTAGTCTTGAAAGCAGGACTCAAAACCATTGTAGGATAGTCAGTAGCTTGGCATTTTTGCATGCAACCGCCCTAGTAATATACATCAGTGGCTTCAACCCTGGATTTCGAGAAAATTGAACCAACATTCATTGCATAATTTATCACGTTTTTGGGCTTTAGAAAAACGCTAGAATTAAGCAACAGCATTAGCCTTTGAAACTAATAAGTAGCCGTATTCTAATTGATGCTACTTTAGAAGGTTGAATTCTTTTACAAATAACTGCAAATGTACCATATAAGCTGGTCTACTGGTCTATCGTAGTTCTATTCTTTATTGCATCTACAAAAGGCTGGTTCTTCTAAATCCAGGAACACCCTCTGCAAAGAAATTGGCAATCACAGCTAGCAGTGCCAAAGCTAGTGATCCATACCACATGGAAGTATAGCTCTTTTGTGTATCAAGTAGGACACCACCGACAAAGCTGCCAATAAAACTTCCAATCTGATGCGCAACAAAGCTAACAGATGTTAAAGTACCCAAGAATTTATGCCCAAACACATCACCAATGAATTTGGTAGTAACAGGTACGGTCGACAGCCACAAGAACTATCATATATGTTTAACACATTAGCATAGATTTCACGGTATTGCGCTACTGCACTTACGCCAAATAGACACGAGAATATGATTGCCGTTGTTTCTGTTGTGGGAATGAATACAAAGATGGCAATCAGAATAGCTCGGAGCAGGTACACAAAAGTGAGTGTAATGCGCGGACTGATGAAGGCAGTGATGAAGCCAGCACCCATAGATCCAATCATTGAGCCAGCGCCTAGAATTGATATAGTCCAAGCTATACAATCAAACTGTTAGATATACTGTAATGTATTCTAATTGATATAGCTTACCAGCAATTGAAGGATCGACGCCTTGATCTTGCTACAAGCATTAAAGTGGAGCAGTTAAAGATCATGCTGATGGCATTGAAAAGGTTATTCTATTTACCAGGTATGCTGGGAAATGTGTAGCGAGAAATGTAACGTGAAAACCACACACTGAGAAACCCAACGTGATCATCAAGAATGTGGGGGAAGTTAATGCCTCTTTCAGAGCTGCTTTAATGTCTTGAGGCTCCTTTCGTTGTATGGTATCGTCCTCTAATTTGATTTGCTCTGGTTGTGATTCTAAATGTTGCTCTTGCCCCTTTTCTGTGAATGTCTCATCAATGCCTAGTTTCTCAGAATCGTAGGCAATGGTTGATTTAGTAGAAGCTGGTGATGGCGGTGCGATTGTTTGTAGAAAGTATGCCAAAGGTGAGATTGCACCCATGAAGACACCTGGTTAAACATGTAGTATAAGTCGAAAAGTCGCCCAGCAAGTGTTTATATCTACTCACCAAACACGATGAACGAGAGCCTCCAGCCGATAGTAACTACCATTTCTCTAGCAACGGGCAGAAATACAACTTGACCCAAGCTGCCAAAACTAGAGACCAGGCCAAAGGCAATCGCTTGCTCTTTTGATTTCTGTGCAAACCGCTGACCAATGGATGCCAGCACAATGGGAAACGAATTTCCACCTGACGCAAAACCCGTAACAATGCCATAAGCAAAAATGAATAGGCCGGACGACACTGGCGAAGCATACACTATCAGCAATCCCACAGCATACAGCACACAAGACGCAAAGATGGATTTGCCAAATCCGAACTTTCGCTCGGCAAAGTACACTAGGAATGGCTGCGAGAACCCCCAAAAGAGCTGAAAGACACCAGCGGCCAGAGAGAATGTGGATCTGTCCCAACCAGTGTCCAATGTTACAGGCACAAGAAACACACCTATGGTCTGTCGAATGCCAAACGACGCAAACAAGACCACAGCGCCCGCAATGCAGGACATGAGTCTTGATCTCTGCAATTTGTCTCTGAGTGATTGCTTTTCATTGACGGACAGGACGGTGGTCGAGCTTTCCTCTGCAGGAGTGATGGCTTCCATGTGTGTAGTAAATGTTGTTGGGTCGAGAGAAAGAAAGCGTGGGGAAAATCGAATGAATTCTGCAAATTTTTATTGAGCAAGATGGAGTCATATTACGCACTTTTCAGCGTAACAACCTTAATCCTTACACAAGCAGGGATCAAAAGGTTTATTTCTACAAATACGGCAGTGAGTAAATTTTTATGATTTGACGTTCAAGCATTGTGTAGCCCGAGAATCGACGAATTTTCTCAGGCTTTTTGCCTTGCTGATATATATACACATGGAAATTCTCAATTACAATACATATATCCGCTTTTGAGACGAGCGACAGCGAAAGAGGGATCATAGCTACAGTCTATGATGAATTCCAGAATGCTGTATTACAGCTGGATGCGGCAGTTGCATATGTGTTGATCTAGTAGGTTTTGATGAATGGCCAAACATGCTAATACATATAGCTACCTTGATCCAAAAGCCCGCTTTGTATAATTTAAAATGTTCCAGGGGCCAATTGACATGGTGCATGTTGATCCATTACAGTCTCTGCCACTATGAATGCAACATGGGTAATACTGCGACCACTTTTTTTCTGTCGATATACCCTTTCCATCACTCTTTGTGTGGGGTTTTGATTATTGCTATGATCATATATATAGTAGTGATATATGGATCTATTTGCCACATTGATTCCAGCAAATATGAAAAAGCGCCGCCTTTTCTTGATCTGCATGAGAGATTCAGCTAAGCATGGGTCTCGTACACTCGATTTATGATGATTTATAGAAGCTACTGCAATAGAGTATCGTCTTCACAGCAATCATAACATAAGAAATTTAATATCGAGCCTAATTGGATGCTGTAGTAGTCAGACAAACCCAACTTCAGGGCAACAAAATCACGATGAATGATCCAGATGAACAATTGCAGTGGCAAATGACTACCATGTTCCTCTAAAACAGCACATTTGAAAAGAGATCTCAAGAGCCACGATGGGCACTTATACAAAAGTATCTCATCTCGCGTGCTGATCCCTCCAATCCTTTATGTTCATGCAAGCTTTTGATCAGGGAAATGTGCGTCTGTGACTCGCCTGCCTTTACAAAATTCTCCTCGAAATCCAACAATGAGATGGAGCATACTAGTTCATTACATAAGTCAAAGACCACCATGAGTGCAAACGACCTTTTCTACGTCTTGCAGGAAACAGATCTAAAGTGAATATCGATTCATAGATCCGCTTTAAAACCAGGATGCTCATTGACATTTTGTATAACATGTTGTAGTAACCAGGAACTCTACCTTCCTGCCGATACACCCTCTGGAAAGACAAATCCGCAACGATTGAAAGCATTGCTCAAGAAACACCATGCAAGGCAGCGAGAGCGACTGTTGAATCAGCAAGTAGCAGAACTAGATGACTATCAAAAGGACTTTGCAAACAGAAACAAGGACGACCTTTTTATCACACAGACAGAGACAGCGTGCGAGTTGATGAGCGGCCCTGATTTCTTGGTGGAGTGCAATGATCAGTTTATGGAATTGCTGTCCATGATCACTCTGACAAGCAGCACCACGACAGACAAAGACACACGAATGAGCGAGTTGACAGATTCAGTTGTACCTGAGGAGAAAGGGCCGTCCGCCCCACCACCACCTTCAGACGACGACATGGATACCAGCGAGGATGAGGAGGATTCTTTGACTGACATGCCGCAGAATACCGCTACCAGTGCTGGTGGCTGTGATGACGATGAAGCGATACACAAGCGAAAGATGAAATACTCGTCCATCATCAAGGTAACCTAGGATGATATCACAAGATGCACAAGGTGTTGATTGATCTGCGCAGAAAAAATACAGGAAAGGGTTCACAAGACTGAGGAAGCACCATGAAGCTCAATTCAAAAAGCTACAAGATATACAGAGGGAGGATTTAGATGCTATTGCTGAAAAGACGCCGCCACCACCACCACCACCACCGCCACCTGTGCCTGTGGAAGTGGCAGAAGCAGAGAGAAAGCCCAGTCCAGCCGTAAACACAAAAGAGCAAACCCCCAGGCCCAATGTCAAGGAAAAGCAAAAGCAACTGGAAAGGGGAC
Organism: Mucor lusitanicus; assembly: GCA_010203745.1. NCBI lineage: Eukaryota > Fungi > Mucoromycota > Mucoromycetes > Mucorales > Mucoraceae > Mucor > Mucor lusitanicus. Next base: position 1,033,520 of record JAAECE010000004.1, on the reverse strand, counting down.
GAGCGGTAAACGAGCATCAAAGGGAGGCATTGAGCACGACACAACAAACCACTCAACAATTACAGAAAACTATGCATCGCCATCATGATAGATCCAAGCATCACACAGACAAAAACATGTCATGGAGCCAACCACCGCAATCTAAATCTCATACAGACAAGATAATACCAGGATCAAAGCCTCCCACCGTGGCCACAGCAGGACCTCCCACCGTGGCCACAGCAGGACCTCCCACCGTGGCCACAGCAGGGCCTCCCACAGTGGCTACAGCAGGACCTCCCACAGTGGCTACAGCGGGACCACCTTCAGTGGCTACAGCAGCAGGACCGCCTGTCGTTGCATCTAGTGGTAGTCGCAGCGGCAACAATAACAACAGCAACTATAGAGGCAAATCACAGAAAAAAAGACGAGACTCGAATCAGCCCTTGTTTGATACAAGGCCCATCACATTCAAGCCCTCCACATTATTAGGTGATACCACTGGATCCATTTACATAAAAAACAAGCCAGATCGTGTGATCATCAATGGGCAAGATTTTGGCTCACCCAAGGATTTCGACGACGCCATCAATGGAATCCAGCGACACGACAATAGCATTTTTAAGAGACATTTGGCTGGAGATACGTACCTTTACTTTAAGCCAAGTGTTGGGAAATTTGTTGCATTAGGCAAAGTGTCTCGAATCCAACCATTTATTCACAAATTCTTGCTATCCAGATAATATAGAACTCATTTTAATTGAATCTAATTGGATCTTAAAATTTTTATGGGTTCTTTTTATACTAATACTCTTTCTTGCTTCCTTCATCCTTTTTGCTTTCTTGTCTAATTATATACTCAACATCATGCCTAAACGTCAGACTGTGATAGCAGTTGGTTTAGGTCAGCTATTGTCTCTCTGTATCACTGGCACAAGCTCTGCTTCTTCAGCACTATGGAGACATTATGCTATCAGTATACCCTTTACTCAAAACATGTGCAATTATATATTACTGGCCATCGTATATACCACATTATCAAGGCACAAACATACCTCAATACCAACAGTTTCCAGCAACAGGTTGTCATGGCAATGTAAGTGGCCCTTTTTGTTTTAATTGTTTATTTATGATGCCTAATGACGATTGCAAAATCTAGTCTTTGGCTTTTCATTTGCAGACGTTCTAGGTACACATGGAAAACGATAACAACATCATGCGAACACAGCTGATCTCTGTATATGTGCTTTACTTTAGGCAACGTGCTAGCTGTATTAGCGTTTAAAAACACATCCGTATTATCGGCACTCGTGCTCTCATCGTGGTCTATTCCATGCATCATGCTACTTTCGACCTATTTTCTTGATGCAACCTACAGCAAAATCCATGTACAAAGTGCGCTTGTGTGTCTTGTTGGACTCGCACTACTGATATGGGGCGATACCATCGACGACGACCAAGCAACGAGTAAGTCAATACCGCCTTTTGAATAGACATGTTGGACTGAATAGCTTCATTTCTTGTAGAAAACCACAGCTGGATTGGAGATATCATCTGTGTAAGTTTAAAATGGTTGAGTTTGCATTAAATATGGATTTTAATTGTTTGGGATTATAGTTATCTAGTGCAACCTTGTATGCGATCAGTAATGTAACAGAAGAGCATTTAGTGAAACACCATACGTCTACAGAATTCTTGGGAAAAGCAGGGTTTTGGGGCAGCATCTTGTGTGGTTTGCAAGCGTAAATAGCTTTTGATCAGGGCAAATAGCGCATTGCAGTGATTTTTAACATTTCGACTCATTCAGGTACTATTTTGAATTTGATCGGCTGATTGAAATCCAGTGGTCGTGGTCAGTGCGTAAGTGTTGTATGTACAGGACACAAACAAAGACACAAACATTTACCATTCTGCCCCTCTAGTGTCATTAGTCGCCACCTACGTAGTGTGCCTGTTTTGCATGTATTCCCTTGTGCCGACTGTATATAGGATGGTGGGTGCCACATTTCTCAGCATGAGCCTGATTACAAGCAACTTTTACTCTCTGGTGGTTGGATTGCTGTTCCTGGACGCACACATGCCTCCATTTTACCCCGTTGCGTATGCTTTAGTGATCATCAGTGTCACAGCGTATAGTTTAGCGCCTTCCCCAATACCGCTGAAGCAGGAAGGCGATGATGAAGAAAGCCGACCCATATATTCAGAGTACCGCCGCCAGCATATCTCTCAATAAAACCATGTACACAGACCCTCTTTTGTAGCATTGGATATGATGTTTATTCCCTCCACTTATGGCCTATTAAAATATGTACAAAATCCAGTTGAATAAAAAAAGGGGTGAGGGAGCATAGTATAAATATCAACGTCTAGATTAATAAGGATTACCAACAACCCAAGGTTTCTTTTTTGACTCTAATTTGACGCGGAAACGACGTCTCTTCTTTTCCTGCTGTTTCTTTCTAAGCTGTTCTGCTGTGAGAATGTTCCAAGCGCTAATGTCACCCACGTTGGCAGAGTAGGTCTCTGGTGACAAGTTGCCGCGAAGTGATCTGCGAGGTCTATCTGTCGAGTTTACGGTCCAGGCGCGAGGGTTATCTGAGATGGCGGCAGATTGGTCAATGAATTTGACTCTTCTCTCGGGTACGGTGGGTTTCTTTGCTGTGATGTCTACCAACACCTTCTTGGGGATAGGCTCAGATACCACCAGGGGTAGTGGTTGATTGGGTAATTGGGTGGATAGTGGTGTAGCAGCAGCAGCAGCAGGTATAGCAGTATCGGCAGAGGTTGTGACAGAGGATTGTTGATAGAACAGCATGTAGGCCGTTTGTGATAGCACTTCTTTGAGAGAGACAGGCGTCACATCTTCATCGTCCATGCGATTCCATTGTCCATTGGGCGCCTTGACATAGGCGTAATAATGGCCCGAATCACAGCTGTAGCCATAGTGCACAAGCACAGCATACAAGCTGTATTCAGCCTTTTCAATCTTCTTGTCTTGGCTGGTATAAGGTGCCATATCCAGTGTCTCTGGGTAGTCCACATACGTTGTAATCTTGCTCATGCAACCACGGTACATGTCAAAGGCAAAGCGCTTCAGGTGGACAGTGAGCATCATGGGGAGTTCGTTGATCGTCATTTGCTTTCCTGCCTTGACCATCTGTTTGCAGTGGTCGCATTTGTATCGGTTGTTGGGATCGTCGCTGCCAATCACATCCACCTTGATGAAATTCTGGAATGCTCTCTCCAAAGAATCCGCCTTGTTGGTCAGATCCACGCTCAAATCGAGACAGGCTTCGTAGTTGTTGGATGTTGCTTTGCAGCTGTAACACTTGAGTTGCGATCGAAGCTTGCCGCCAAAAATCTGATACACCAGAGCAGTTTCCTCTACTTTGGGTGGTAATTTACTATGTGTGCAGAGCGAGCGTCAGTTTTTTTTCTTTTCTTGGGCTGTGGTGCGAGCACAGTGGCTTAGCTGTTACATACCCTAAGCCTTGGATGGAAGCCTTCTGGAATGCGGACAGCATAAACATGTAAAACTCATGTGCATCTTCCTGTCGGCCCAAGCGCAATGTCTTTGAAAGAGCTGTTGACGAGGGTGTTAATCGACCCTTGCTTGAGATCCAACATGTGCCACAGCTACATTACCTCGTAAATTGGACGTAAAGTATCTAGGAAGAATAGCAGCGCCCTTGGAGAAGCTCTTTTCATCCTTCAAACAACGTCTCACATGCACCTCCATGGCACAGAGGGCACAGAATCCATCCATACGACACTGCTTTTGGTGTTCCTCTCGTAGCATTTGTTGCGCCAAAGGTGGAGTGTAGGTCAGACACTCCAGCACTGAATTCAAGAAACATGTATTCTGGCCATTGACGTAGCCAGGGCCAATTTTGCGGTTGATTTTCCAGGTAGAGAGTAGCTTGGATTTATCAAACAAGGGTGCTTTGATGCTGGTGTTGATCTTTTCCACCTTTTTGCCTGGCTGTTGCTGATGTTGTGCGGGCTTTTGGTTGTTGTTGTTGTCTTGATGCTTGCGGTTCTTTTGCACATTGTTTCTGTTTTGGTTCTTGAAATTGCCACTGTTGCCATGGCGATTTTTGTTGTTTCGCTTACCCATCTCGGATGAAATCAAGTGCTGTTGGAGTAGAATAAAGAAAGCCAATTTTTTTTTACTGCTTTCCTGTACTGATTTAACTAGGAAAAAATTGATAGCTGCTGCAGTCACGTCTTTTGTGGGTATGACAGATGTGTGTATTGACATTTGGCAACCGTATCATGGGTGATCAGGTCCCATAAATGCGCTGCTCAACATTTAAGGGTTTCTCCCGTGGGGTTTGAAGCTACTAACTATGCAATTGTATCTCTTGAAAGCGAGGTTCTTAAAATTTATTGCAAAGATCATACATGAAAGGTGGACTTCTACTACATTGGAGAGATAATACAGATGACACTCCTCCACCCATATGTACACCAGTATGTATTAAAAGGGTTTTATAGACTGAATCTCTATTCGATAGACTGTATTCAATGATATCTTATTCTCTTTATCAGCTCAAATGCCTGTCATCACATTTAAGACTCTACATGCCTAGGAAGGATTAACATCAGCATGTAAACATTTCGCTGTGCGTGGATGAGGTGGATCTAATGTTTCAGCTAGAGCTCATGATAGAAGCAATGTGCTAATAATGTAGCAGTGCTGTAAAGCAGAACATGTGTCTCTTGTTTTTGCTAAATGCAACACTGGCAGGAGAAATGCCATCCCCATATCCCTCAAATGTTCACATCTCAAATGTTGGGTTGTGCATTTTCTTGTATGTAGACAGTCTTCTCCTCTTGAAATTGGAGAATACATCCCAAAAATGGTTGATTCAGGAACGTTAAACACAACGTCTCATGCCATCAGCATCATTGAAAATGCATACTAGACTTATCCCAGTACATTTGTATCAGCAATACTTCCTGCAAACATACAGCACTGAGGTATACTGTAGGTGACGTGTTTTGCTGCGCATATAAGACGCGTGTTGGCATGCTTCCCCCTCCCCCTCCTTTCTCTTTCTTTTCTTTCACAAAAATCTCTTTCAGGTTTCCAGGACCAGTAGACCAATGCCACTATACCAGTAGACGAGGAGCAATCCTCGGATGGTTTAAATGAAGGTAGGTTTGTAAGCCTTACTCTAGGTTTCGACACTACACTAGCCATTACGTGCGTAGTTTTGTCCGCTGTTTGCTTTTGCAAATACTCAGAGCTTGTGAGCCGCGTAATAGGTTGCCGGCGGGCAACTGCTAGAGCTTCCTGATGTGTATTCTTTTGGGTATTTAGGTGGCCGCCTACTCAATCGAATACAGCTTGAAGCGGCCATTTCGGGCTGTGTGTTGACAGACTCTTTGAAGTCTGGCGAGCCTGGTGAACTAGTTTGGTAGATGTTGTTTGTCTCTTGGTGTCTGTTTTGCCACTAACACGAGAGACATATTTCACAGCATCACATCGGGCTTTCAATTATCATTGGAGCCTACTAAGTTCACGCCGGATGGTCGTATTGGTTTATGAAAGAGTGGGATGTCGTGTTTGCATGGTACCGTGTAAACCCTCATCCTTGGGATCAGATGTACTTTGACCTTCCCGCTGGTTGATCCTGTTACATCATGGTGGATAATAAGCTGCCATGATAACCAACAAAAGTACACCCTTTTTTTTTATACACAAATGAAAACGAAAAAGGATCGATAATCATTGAGTGCGTAGTCTAGTTGATTGCAGCGTAAGGAGAACAATGAATAAAAGGTTTATTGATGAGAAATGTAGGGATGCTGTAAAGTCTAAAGGTTGTCAAATGTGCTGTTGAGGGTTTGGAGAAAGATGTTTTTGCAGTAAGTGTTCCATAACTGCTTGCTCTCTGTGTCGTTTTGAGTAAGTGCGTCAGCGAATTCTATATAAGCATCGACAGAGAGATCAGGGAGGCCGTAAAGCGTCTTTGTATCATACTCCAGGTCAAAGTTCAATGGTGGCTTGGGATCTTTGTGGCCATCTTCTTCGTTGTAGCGAGAGATGTTGGCAACGTACTGGGAATAGCCGAGCAGAGTACCGTAAGTGTGTGTCGCGCCTTGTTGAGGCGAGTCTCTGTATTCGTAGCGGTAGATTCTAACAGAGGGCATGTAGACAGGGAACACAGATGGAGCAATATGAACCACCACCACAGGCTCTGGATCAAAGTTCTTGGGTTTTTTGCCCGTAATAGGCTTTTGGTGGAACTGATCATGTCTATCGGGATGCTTGTTTTCAAATTCATCAATTTCATCGTACATGCCCTTTAACCAATCGACGTATTCTCTAACGTTACGCTGAATGCTAGCAGTGTCATGCTGTTCCTCGATAGAGTCCTCTAAATAAGGGAGCTGAAGTTCCTCGGAGTTGTGGATCTCTTGTTCGCGCTTATCATACAAAAGGAAATGATCCATATTGAGATGACCGTAAAAGTGGCCATGGACGACATCCGAGTAATCAGCAGTAATGCTCATGTAATCTGTCATACAGCTCTTGAAGAAGTCTCTTGGGGAAGGAGGGACATGGCCGATAACATAGACCTTGACGTTATCATGACGAGCCTTACGTAATTGCTGCTTGTACCATTTCATATGATGATGGCCAGACGAAGACTTCTTGGAGCAGGATTTAGCTAGCGGGTTTTTCTTGAGAAAGAACATGGTGTTGATAGATAATACTCGTAATCCTGGTGCGACATCAACAGCAAAATAGCCGCCTTCCAAGAAATCTTTGCGTTGCTTTTTGGGAATCCAATGATCCCAGAGCTTTTCAAAGAAATAGAGCACATCGTCGTTGAGTGCAATGTAGTTGTGTGGCTGGACGTCGTTGTTGCCAATGACAGGGACCACGGGAATAGCGCGAGGATGCTCAGGGCTGGAGCAGAACAGATCAGACATCATTTGAGTTACTTGACGGTTCAATTCAAGCACCTTGGTCTCCTTGCGAGGATGTGCTTCATCCCAGTCATGTCTGGAATTGTCACCGGTCCAAATAACGAAATCAAGCTTGTCTCTCCATTCTCTCTTGATCCAGTCGAGGGTATGCTCAATGAGGATGCTGGGTGCATCCATGCGGACACCGGGAACACCCATGACATTGCAGAGTTGCTTGTGCTTGGAATGCAGGTGTTTTTTGGGTATAGAGTGGCAGCCTGATTTCAAAGTAGCACCCTCCGTATAATGGTCATCCAACTATAGGCAGGGCCATGTCAGTATATGAGTGCTTCGGAAGCATCAGCTACTTACATGTGTATCCGTAATTTGAAGAAAGTAACCGTACTTTTTATCGTGAACTAGAGCTTCATCAACTTGGTTACCATGCCAGTCAGTGAGCATGTCATGCATTAAAGCCTTACTGTTTTGATTCAACATGTGGGAGCATTGCCATAGAAACAGGGCAGTGGCACCCAATGAAAGTATAATGTAAGGCACTTTCATTGTAACTCTGTAATACAAACAACGAGCAGAAAAAGGGCAAACACAACTAAAACAACAGGAGCATATGTCTTTTATAGTGTGTTTATCCAATGAATCATGGATTTTGGGTTTTAAGCTAAACCCCTCCAGCGATTAGGTTCAGACGCAGATCACACCACACCACACCACACCACACATTTAACCTATTTTCCGGTAGATGTTACATTCGCCTTGCTTGACAGCAGTCAGTCTCTACTGCTCACAAAGCCACCCAAAATTTTTTTTGCTGGCCAAATGAGTTTTTATTCAGGTGGCAAGTAATCAAACCGTTTGATTCCTTCTCTTCATTTATATATTTAAAATGGCTCCCGTCAAGGCTAACACCTCTGCTGTCAAGAAGTCCAAGTTCGTTATCGACTGTTCCGGTCCTGCCAACGACAAGATTTTCGATGCTGCTGCTTTCGTACGTATACACATTGACCCTTTGACATGGCAGTAGTAGAAAATTGACCCATGTTGGCTCTATAGGAAAAGTACCTTCATGACCGTATCAAGGTTGATGGTCGTACCAACAACCTCGGTGAGGCTGTCACTATCTCTCGTTCTGCTGACAACAAGATCACCGTTGTCGCCAACATTGCTTTCTCCAAGCGTTACCTCAAGTACCTCACCAAGAAGTTCTTGAAGAAGAACCAAATCCGTGATTGGCTCCGTGTTATTGCTACTGATAAGCAAACCTTCGAGCTCCGTTACTTCAACATTGCCAACGATGAGGAGGCCGAGGACGATGAGGAATAAATTTCTCGCTAGATTTAATACAATAAACTGCTTTGTTTGAATCAGGACATATCTTCTAGTGTTTAAAGTGCGTTTTTAAGGGATGAGAGGGTTGCAATGGCTTGCAAACATATACAGATCAGAGGTTTGCGTGTGATTGACACTGATGGGCAGGCTATTTATCCAATCTTTCAATTGAGATCAAGGATGGTACTTGAATGCTATTCAGGTTTAATACGAGCCACCTAAATTTATTTCCTTAGGGACCACCAAGCCCGGAGCAGATTTTTACGTGCGGACCGCCTGAAGAATGAGCTACCTGCTTACTAGCCTAGAGTCTACTATTTAATCAGATAAAACCACTGATTTATTATATAGACGCCTTTCTTTCTCTATCCTTCTTGAACAAAGAAACACAGATAGATATAGCATAACACCTCAATTCAATGATCTTTTGAGTATTCAATATGACAAGTGGCTCTAACGTCTGGGTAGCTTACATTAGGTGGTCCGTAATTTATTAAACCTGCAAGATCAATAATGAAGACAGTAAAGTAATAACAGATGAAGGAAAATCGAGCCGTGAAGCAAAAGATGCAGTTGACTCGATGCTTACGTTGGTAGAAACAACAGCATAGGCTTTCAGCGCACAAATCAATGGCAGTGCTTGTTTGATAGCAACACAACAGTTGACACGAAATGGCCTTTACGTATATCATCCAGCATATAGCTTTTCATTGCCTTCCTGTATTGAAGATCTTGGATCTTTTAAATCAAGTATGCAGAAACTACTCAGCTTTCAACAACATGGCATCACCATTTCAAACATCCTTGAAAAGGCCAGAACGAAAAAATACTCGTTGAACCAGCAGTTTGGTAAACATGACGAGGCTGATATAGATGGTGAAGCCACTTCCATTCTGAACTGGAGAAGAGATACTTTTTATTCACCTCCAAGAAACAAAGAAGCAAGGGTACCTCTGGTGTCATTTGGTTTACGAAGCAGTAGTTTAGTTTCGAGGCTTTCAAAAACAAAGTACTCGAAGGCGAAGAAGGTGTTGTTTATGATCAGTTTGGAAGGGAAAAGGTTACGAACGAAACTCAAGATAAATATCCATATTTTGAAGAATAAATATATCAGACATTTCTACTGGTCTAAGAAAAATCACAATCTTCTCAAGTGTAACCGAAAATACTGTATTTTGCTTTAAATGACATGTTAAAGGGACGCGCGCTCTGGGGACCAGATCAAACATGAGCAAAGTGGACCCAGCGTAACTCTTTTTCAAGATGAAATCAAGCTGCTGGCGATTCAATTGGCACTATTTCGTATCGATGGTTGAAACGGAGTCTCATGCCAGGCCTTTGACACTTTTGGTTTTGTTGGATCGGGAAGCGTGATATCAGAGTGAGTTGCTAATGTTGCATGCTTTTTTTCATATTTATTCCCAACTGAAACCATTTTAGAGGGCTGCAAAAATGAAATTGCAGTGCTGGTTGAACGCTATTTACATGTGGATAGAGAGCAGTGTTATATCGTGTCAATGCCAGCCATGCTGCCTCCAGAAAACCCTTGAAAATGGATCGTTTCCTCATCACATTTTGTATTTTTACACATCTATCGGCGCTTTGATGCTGGAATCATTGGACAACAGATAGCGTTATGAGATAATTTAGCTCAAAACATTTGTGTCTTCCAAGTCAGACTTGTATCTCATCAAGAGAAAATTAGTAATTTTCTGAATTTCCCTCTCTTTTTTCTTCATTTTTTTTTACCAAAAAACAGCTGGACACATCTTGCGTTTTTCATAACAGAAAACAAATGTCATTTTCCAACATGACAGCCACAACCGCAACCACTCGTTTCATGCTGATTGCATGCTTCATCTCCTTCTTTCTACTAAACTTACATCAATGTTATCCCAATCCATCTCCACCAGCAACCACAACCTCAACAAATACAGCCATTTTACCGAAACCCACACAAAATTTCGACTTTGACCTTTTAAAGAAAATCGTCGTCCAGGAATTAAACAAAGACAGAGACGATGATGATGATGAAATAGCAGATGAACTGGAAGCCATCAAACGAGCTAAAGAAAAAGTCAGAAAAGCCAAAGAAAGAGCTCGTAAATCCAGAGAAAAGGCAAAAGAGCGCAAAGACCGAGATGATGAACAGAATGAGCATAATGATGACAACAGCGGCAGTGACATCAATAGCATTAGCAGCAGTAGTACAAAATCCCCATCAAAGCAGTATAAACATCATGAATCAAACAACAACAACGACGACGACAACGATGACAGTAACGATGATGATGATAGCGACAAAAAGTCAAACTCCCATAATAACAGTAAAGATGAAGATGATAGCGACAACAACAAATCAGGCACTGCAACCACACCAACAAACACAGTAGTCACTACTATTATTGTTGTATCCACCGAGACACCAAGAACCATTTACACCGGCTCCGGTTCATCCAGTGATTCAGCAAAGCAAAAAAGCGACACCTCAAAGCATCACCAAGTGAGCGACCCAAATGACGGCTCCTCCTCCACATCTGATAATGGTTCAACTGATTCATCATCATCCGATGATTCTCAAATATCTCAAGATACTGCTGCCATGTTGCGCGATCAATTAGCTTACCGTAAACTGGTAACAGCACTTTCCGTCGTGGGTGGTATTGCTGGCATTGCTCTCATCACAGGTGGCCTTGTCTTTACTCGTATGAGAATGCGCAAGAGAAAGAGAAAGCAAGCCGATTTGGAAGTAGCTGAAAACAACAACAACAATGACACCGACAGAGGCTCTCAATCACCACCACCTGCTACTCCTCCTCATTCTCCCTCGCCCTATCCACATTACAACGCTCGCTTCTCCAATGATGGTGGCGATACTGTCATCGGTTTTAGCCAAGATCCTTTCAGTGACCCTGCAGACCTGTCGAATAGCAAGAACATGATACAATCTTTGGACCAACGTATGAGTCTGCAACCCACTGCACCGCCTTCATTGCCTGTGAGCCTTGAGCCTCCACGCCGCTATGCTGACTATCGCCAAAACCAAACACTATCCATGTTATCACAAACAACAGCAACAGCATTACCCTCTGCACCTAGTGCGAAGGAACTAGATGCTCTCCATTACGACAATCCTTTCGACGACGAGGGTTTTGACATCACAGAAGAGAATGAAGAAGAATTGCAACGCTTAGGACAAATGCATCACCACCACCACCATAGACACCATCCTTCAATAGCCATATCGGTAGCTGCATCGTCCATAGCACCAGACGAAGAAGGATCGCTGCCTTCACTCTCTCTGCCCTCTCACTCGACAGGCACTGGTGGCTCGTCTTCCTCCTCATCCTCAACAACGTCGAACCGACCTTCTTATTTACAGCATCAACAGCATTTACAAAAATCGCAAGAATCCTTCTCATCATCGTCTAATCTACCACCACCTCCTGCTTATACACCAAGTGCACCGCCTAGTGCACCACCACTATACGCTCTTCCGACGTCCAGATTAGCGCTGGAAGCCGAGCGACAACAGCAGCAGCAGCAGCAAGAAGAAGAAGGGTCAAGGCGACACTCTATCAGCAGCTGTAGTATCACATCTGCTTCAAGACCACTCTCGTTAAGGCGCGGCTCTGGTAGTTTAGCACTGATATCCTTCAAGTAGCAGCACCGCTTCATGAATGCTCTCATTTTGTATCAACACATCATCACCCATTATCATCATTAATACTTTTCCTCTCTTTCATCATTTGTAAATTATACCACCATCAATAAAGACTTGAATAAACTTACAATGTGTTTTACTTTCTGAAACAAGAAGGCTCCATTTTCTGCATATTTCTTTAAAAGAAATGAGTGATACGTATCAAACCCATACGCGATGTACATGTTTCAATTAACCCGAATACTTTATTTATCCATAATTTCATAATTTATATTTACAATTCAATAGCAAGTCTAGCCATTTCGTAAGCACCATGACGAGATTTGTTACCACCAATGAAACCACCAGCATGAGTAAAGATACAACCATCAACACCAGAAATACGGCTCAATTCATCATCACGGAAACCTCTCCAGGCCTCAGGCAAACTCTTTCTGTTTTCGAAACCTTCAGGGCGAAGAGGAACACATTGAATACGCCAGTTACCTTCAGGAGATGACTCAGGATAGAGAACGTACAAGACAGTTTTATCCTCCACCAAACCACGCTCCTTCTCCAAATCAAGCAAATGCTCCTTCCATGGGCAAGAACGATCAAGAGCAATGACACGACCAGAAGGGTGCACTTCGGCGGCCTTATCAAGAGCGTCCACCACAAGAGAACGAGCAGGCAACCAAGACACTTGGAGACCCTTTACATAATCTGCCAATTCAGCACCGGCCATATCAGAGGCTTCGACGAAACGAGCATCAATCTCAGCGTCAGTCATAGGTTCGTTCCAGTTGGGGTTCTTCTTTGCGACTCTGTGATAAAGGCTGGTGGGTGATTCCTTGTAAAGAGGTGAAACGGTGTTGGGATAAGCACTGATACCATTGTCGTTAGCATCCAAAGCTTCGACAAAACCATGGTAGGTCTTTTGATAGAGCATTTCAACATCGTCATCCACTTCAGTCTTGCCAAGGAGATGCATAACGACTTCCTTGCCAAAATGCTTGTACACTAAACCAGCTGAACTCAACTTGGTGGCATGCTTATCGTCAAATGTCTCTGTGAATCCACGCTATTTTAACGAAACAGAAGGGTCAATTCCAAAGGCTCATGTCCATTTTTTTTTGTCGTAGAAACGCTTACTTGATGGTGATCATATCTATGAGTAGCAGGATCATAGACACCTCCAACATCCACGACGATATCACATTCAGCAAGCTTATTGGCATCACGAGTACGGATCAATTGAGCTCCAGTGAATTCCTTGGTCTTTTTCAATAAAGACACAGCCAAAGCTTCATCGCTATCAATGAAATATCTTGTAAGCATGACATTGCATTCAATTAAAGTGCAAGCTTACCAGTGAAAATGACCGCTGTGAGTACCAATAGTCTAATTCAAGATGTTATCAGTATTTTGTTGTTTATCGACGCTTGTACCTATAATGTTACCTTGACCATATTTAATATTACTGTAAGAATTTTGAAGAAAGATCCAACAAATTTTTGAGATGCTGAAAAAAATGTGCCTTTTTTAAAATGCCATGTACAAGCCACTATTCTCTTAATGCCTCGCAAGTCCGTGGGGATATAATGGTTCGTTTGCATAAAATAATATTTGCTTTAATGGGTTACTAAATGATGCTGACGATACGAATAGTAACTTTATCTGCTGCCGGATGTCAACAGAAGAGTGAAATTACTACTGCGTAATTACTGTTGATGTACCATCTACTATCAGATGAGTTTATTTAACCAAGTAGTAATAGCAAGGATGCCTCTCTACATTTCCTTTAATAACACTTCGTTTCGCCTGGTCGTGAGTGCGCCTCTTCCCCAATTTAATCTTGTTTATAGTACGAATAATCAACCCCCTTCCCCCCTTAGATACAGCTAAATCGTACTGTTTGACAATTTGCGTCCCCTTTTTCGGCATCACTGAGTATGATGAATAAAGCTTCCTTGTAACGGTGGCAATAAGTTTTCAACATGGGAGTCTCAAATATGCTGTTAGAACTTAACTCAATAATATTTTATTTGTAAAGCATATATTGATCATACATAGACGCAACTTGTTTAGGATACCCAGCATCATTTCACCGAGCGTTCGCATCCTACACAATTCCTAAAAAGTTTTTAGTAATTTTGATGCTACACAGAAATGCTCCTAATCGTTATTTGCCTGTGGCCATGGTATATCATTAATCAATATTTGTAATTCTCGAAACTGTACCAAATCGCTACTAATTACTGTTGCGTTTATGCCTAAATCTTCTCATCTCTACCCAATATTCTCATTATCGTTCATCTCAGTATTATACTTGCTGCTCACTCCCTACCATAACTTACCAAAATCCTTCAGTACAGACAGAAATTGTCTGCCAGCGGGCATTGTTTATCGATTAAAGTGCGAGATTCTCTTATCTCCCTGGGGAAGACATGCCACAAGGGCACATTATACCCGCCGTTCAGCGATGCTTGACTTTGGAAAAACTGACCTCATTCTGAGCAATGGTATTGATACATTACAAGCCAAAATTGTTACCCCACACAATGGGATTCATTCATTGATGGATACATAAGCAATCAAAAAACTATTCACTTGAAACTGCTTGATTACAGCATGCAATTTTGTAGAATGGATTACGCTTCTTGACGAGTGCCTTCAAGTGCTGTGCTGGTAATATTCATTCCATATTAAGAAAATCGGCAGCCAAATAATTCGCGCTCCGCTTCCGGAGTTTTTGCCGTTTTTCAAAACCCGATTTTGCGCTGATTCCGAATCTGCAACTTATTTTGTTGTAGGTAGGATATAACCTGAGAAACAAGAGATTTGAGATATTTTTGGAGGGTTAGAATGTGCTACTAGTAAAAGTTTTTTAATATGGCATGAATGGTCAAGCTTTATAGCCCAATCGAAAGGGGTGCACGTTTTTGACTAGAGCGTGTTTAGTTTAGGGTCGTAATTGATGATTTGAACAAGTAATTATTAAGAAAAGGTGCACATGCGTGATTTTTGTGCTTTTTGAAGGGGTCTACACTGGAATTCTACTAAGTCAATCCAAGTAGCGTAGGGCTTAACTATTGTTGGCCATTCAATTCTCTATCGGATGGTATAGATGTCATATAAAAGTTTTGACCTTTGTCACAAACCCACTGCTTGAGGGACACGAAATTTCACATTTTGAGTAAATTTATGAAGGGAATGCATGTGTGGCACCCAAAACTGTTGGATCATAATAGATCCAATGTGCAGCTATCGAATCGTTTTTGTTTCATGTCAATCCGATGATTTTTCGTTGAGATATTGTCAAAAAGGGGTTCATGGAAAATCACCAGATTTGGACCAAAATCTGCCTGTCATAGCAAAGGAAAAATCTTAAAAATTAAACGGTCGCAGTTTTGGAGGCGAAAACGACACTTTTTACTATGATATATATTAAATCAAAATGACCGCACAGATGTAGGGTAACCTGTGCAACTGCTATTTTGAACGTTGTATATGCTAAATCTCGACTTTTCTTGGAAAAACTGCTTTTTATATTTTCTCAAAATTCTTTATATTTTTATTCTAAAAGTACTTTAAAATTAAAACCATTGAATGCGCCTTCAAATTCTCCCCTTAAGTTTATTAGAAAGTAGTATACGCTGAGCACACTTTCTATAGCTAATTTTAACAAAAATGTTTACAAATGTCAAATTATATTGATTTTGATTCAAAAAAATCATCGCAAAAAAATCATTTGGGTACAGTCACCACAGTACAAAATGTTCATTGTACACGTCATTCAAATTCTGTGTGCATTGTGCTGCGGCAGCCTATTGACTGCAGTCACCCTCAGCAACGCGTTTTAATTTTTTTATTTTTTTTTCTCGCACTGTTTTTGCACTGCACTTTTTCTATTAAACCATATACTTTTTATTACTATTGATTGAATACAACACCACTTTCGCCAAAAGAAGCATACCTTCGCAACCACCAGTACCCAAGACGACATCTTTCAAGTTTGTTACAGTAAGTATCCGCCAATAGGGGCCACCTTTCGCGGTACAATATACAGTAATACTAATTACACAGTTTATTTTTTCAGTAGGCCACCACCAGTTTGTCACGATATATTGTTTGTATTTGGTTTGTATTTGGTTTGTATATTCCCTTTCTTTGGTTGCCATGGATTACATTCATTCAACCTTTTATTATTTTCTTTCTCGTGATACTGCGCATTCGTTTGTTTGCTTTATTGCGATTTATTCTTTCCCCCTTTTCTGCACGCAACTATTTTTCTGTTGCTGTGCCATAGTGCTATGGTGTATCTTTTGATGCATTGTATCGCTGGCAGTGCTGCTCTATTGTGAAGTAGCCTTGCATTCTTTTTGTTCTTCTTCAAGTATTACATCTTCTGTACTACCGGTTGTATTAGTGTTCGTGCTTTGTATGAGGCAACCACGATACTTTTTTCTACCTTTTTTTTTTCTTGTACTCGTCATTTCGATGATATTCATTGCATGTTACCTCTTTGTATGTAACTGTATTGCAATGTTTCTGTTCTTCATCACATTCTAGTGATGCCCTCTTGTTGCTTTCCCTTCCTTTTTATGGTTCTTTGAATCATAACCCCTCTTTTTCGTTGTGTGGATGTGCCTATCGTTGAAGCACAACTAGATTTGATTCAGAGGCTGGGGGTAGATAGGCTGCCCTCACTTGATTGGTATCACTTACTTGGTGCTAACTGAGAGTCTCAAGCGTTTGCATTATAAGCTGGGGTGTGTAGTAAGGTATATTCTAGCATTTTAGGGGATTTTGATGATAAAATTGCTAAATTACTGTATTTGGCAATGTTTAAAAGTCCGCCTAACCAAAAAAAACATAAGGAAACCCTCGCAAAAATTTTCTAGGGCCATCGGCGTTTAAACTAGCTTTTTAAGCGATTTTATTGGCTCAAATTTGGAGACAGCTCAGAGGAATAAAGCATTGACGTTGAAACTAAAAATGTAATGAAAAGTAAGAAAAGCAAGATTAAACATTCAAAATTGATGGTACAAATGGCTTACCGTAATTACACACTATTCCACCATAAGTATTAGACATGATCAAATACATTTACTATCCTAGAAAAAACACTTTTGGAATAAATCTACGCCTGTCCATAACATCCAACAGTACAATTTTGCATCATACTGGTATCAAATCAATCAAAGTCTCCAAATGTCAATCATCTGGCTTATGAGATGAGCATGTATCTATGCCAAATCTTGCGAGGAACACGATTGTGTGGTCAGATTCTAGTCATCTGGACGTGTTGCCGTTGATGGATGGACGATTTTGAAATAAGCCAGTTTTGAGCACTGCTGATTTCGACTAAAATTATAAGAAAGCTGTTAATTGCTAGTGTCTAATAGTAAAAAATAGACACAGATCTTTTTATTAAACTTTGTTACAATGTGAGGAAAAGACTTTGAATACAGATGGGGGAAATAAACATTGCGAATTCTTCGTATGCCAGGAATTAATTTAGAAGATATTTTTCTTTTCATCACTTTGGGACCACCACCAGAAATGTTAGTCAAAAGAGCTTATTATTTCTACAGAATCTTTGTTTACGTAAGACTAATGTATATACTGTTGTATCAATATTGGATATAGTAAACGCACAGCTTGCTGCATACTATCCTTAATTTATAGTTATCGTACGGCCTGCTATTATGATTGCGAAAGGAGTAACTTTTTTTCCAAATGCTTCATCGTGGTGTTTGTAGTAGATTTCGTAAGCTGGGGCGATTAGAGATCAGGGACATGAAAACTGACTCAAGTCTCCCACAACGACTGCGCTGTGTGCTGAAAGCAAGATTCAATGTGATAATTATACTAGAATCCGGCGATGAATCATAAACACATTGATGATTTGATAAACACACGTGATAACAATGGCAGTGGCAGTATTATGTGCGCACAGCAATCTCATCAACAGCTGTTGAATATATCAACTTATCTAACAGAGGCCTGTTGTATTTTATTCATGCATAGCAACATGCTTTATCATTTCTACTTGCTCTCAGTACATATTGTTATTAGCCCACCGATCCATTGCATAATGTGAAAAGAATCCAACAAGATTGACTTTCTGTTTGTGCAACAAGAGGTAATTCGCCATTTCCAATGTTTATTGTCTGATAATTCCCCACTTGTTAAAACGAATACGACTATAGAGGCCACCGAAAACAAGTACCAAAGACACCCAATGCAACCAAATCAAATGAGGACTATACAAATTATTGTACATGTAGTCTGCACGTACACCGAGTTGAGCAGTGATCCATACCAAAAGCAACAAAATGTAACCAAAAACACGATGGTATTTCCAGGTACTCTTGGCCTTATCTACGGATCCAAATATTTGCTTGGGTAAAAGAGCCATTGACACACCAAATACCAATTGGACAAACAGATAGATAAACACAAATAACCCCATTTTACCGTGGAATCTAATCAACGAGCATTTACTACATGAGTGCCTTCATTCACAATGACTGATAAGATATACATACGATTCAAAATGGTGCTTTCCCGAGATGACCTTGTTGTAAAAAATGAACGAAAATCCAGAGATAGCAGACAGATAGCTGGTGGTTTGAATGATGGCATGATGTCTCAATCCTCGTTTCTTTTCAATCTCTGTCGATGTGGGCTGCAATAAAGAGATGCCTTCGGTCACCAGGACAATAAATGTGGTCATGAACAGAGGGTGATATGTAAAGACGTTGAAAGGTATACGCACCAGAACAGAGACGACAAGTGAGACAAACAGGGCCAGACCGGCAATAATGCTCCATTTCGCATAAGCATCCTTCTTGTTCATCTGTGATTGCAATTGCTGGTGTTGCTGAATAAGAGGCGTTTCCTCGTCCACTGAAGGGGTCGTCATTTTCGAGATGATAATGTAAGTTAACGTAGTAGAGAAAAAGGAGAAAAGTTTTACTAATCAATCCAAGTTTACATGCAATCGAGATCTTGAATCGACGTTGAGGGAGTTTCAAAGGATCATGGATGACTTTGGCAAAGCAAGATTATGAAAAAAGCGGGGAGATTTGGCTGTGAGTCGTAGAGCAGGTATGCAGAATATCTCGGTTCTTTTTCAATTCATCATAAGTGTGTTATTCTTACTCTTTTATTAGGTATTACTATTGAGAAGACGAGACAAAGTGTGGGTGTGTGTGTGTCCGCGTGAAAGAGAAAAGGGATGATCTTGCAAGTCAGAGGGTAGAGCAATGTTGTGAATAAAATGGCAATGATTTCGTATCTTTGTATATACAGTTTGAAAGTAAAGGTGAAATAACTACCGAATTTGCTGTTGGATTGTATTATTCTTCTTTGACTCTAGGCTTTCTGCTGGCACGTATTGGTTTGTTCACAGTGTCGGGTTGTTGTGATTCTAAGGGATCTGGGATGCTCGACACGATATCTTTCAGAAAGTCGAATTGATCAACGGTTTCAATAGTTTTCTTCCTACAAGGCAAACGATGAGTGAGGCGATCCAAGGAATCCATCCAATGTTCTCTTACAAATGAGCTACTGTTAATCGCTTGGCACTTCTTTCGCGAGATTCCTGGCATGCTTGATCTATCAATGACTGCATAAACAGCTCCAGTGCCTTAGCTACAGTATTTATATGAGGTTAGTATTGAAGCAAAACAAGTGTTCGCTAATGATACTTACAAATTAAGATTGGGGTAGCTTGAGCAACTTTGCCAACATCTTCATCCAACTGCATAATCTTCTTGATACGCGCCTAAATGCAGCCATGTTGAAAGGCATTAATACATGATTTCCTGCTTAGAACATGAAAGCACCAAAAAAGCTTACCACAGGGAATTTTGTCTTGTACTTTTTCTTCATTGTAGTCAATACAGATTGGCTTGAAATGTGTGGAAAAGTGAAAGAAAAGGAAAATATTTTCCTCAGGCCATTTGCACAGCTGAACTTGTATCTGGAACTTAATGGCTTAGATCATATTTACATGATGGCACATTTCAGCGTGTAGAATGTGAATTAAGGGTGCATTGATTAGTATAAAAGCACACTGTCTACAGTGCAAGTAAAGAGAGACTGCTAGATGCTTTGCTTTGATGTCAAAACATCATGGATTTATCGATAATAAAGGGACCAAACAGCATCGCACACACACTCTCTTAAATGGATGGCTATGTCAGCCGACTAGCGGTTTCTCTCTCACTCAACAGTAGTTGGTGATGGATGATCGATTCAATGAGTTTTGATTGTAGCATCGACATCTGCTCAGTAATTTTGCAACTTCTAAAGATGTTCATCATTGATGAGCATTGCGTTAACAATGCCGATCTTGCTGACAGGATCCCAATTTACAATGAATTTTGCCTGCAAGAAACTAGACAGGAAAAAACGCAGCTCATGTGATCTCTTCCTAGTAAAAAAAAAAAACTGGTATGTATCAAGCTTGATTGGTATCATAGCATGAGTTGAACGATGGCCCCCAAAGGTCTATTTAATTAATCAACTCTGTCGCGGCCCCTTTTTCTTCTTGCTGCTGTACTTTTCAAGCAACATGAATCATACCAATCTTGTAGAGATCTCTACTGTGGTCTACAATCATATATGGTATCAAGTACATATTAGAAAGAATAAAATCAAGCATCTCCTTTCGACCAGAGTCAATGAGGAACCTACACAGCAGATGCTGAAGCAGAGTGAGCATGAATATCAGCAAACATACTATCGACATCTCATGGAAATTGAAAAGAGCTACGACCGATACATAAGCAGCATGAATCATATGGCTGAAGTCATTCCTAGCACACCACCAGACTCGACTGATACCATCGCATTATACGATAGAGTAATTGACGGATGGCTATTGCTTCTTAGCATCAATGACCAATGCAGAACGAGCATTAAAGCATTGCCAGACGTAGCTGACGAGGAACATCACATGGAAGAAGCTTTGAAGAGTTTTCAGCTGGCCTTTGGAAAGCAATTACAGGTGTATATGTACTTCACCCTATGTCTTTGCGTTATCGTGCTCACAGGAATTGGCCCAAACTGGGCCAGATCCTTGATGGTGGTCGCTGGATCTGCGTATTTCATTACAAGCGCTGCCTCGTTCGTGGGTGAAACGGCAAGAGTTCGAGCAAAAGAAACAGAAAAGTTGAAAGTATGGCTGCAACTCAAGCAAGAGATCGACAACATTCACCACGATTTCATTGGGCTTACAGGGCTTATACATGACACCATAGAATGCGTCAAGACTATGTGGGTCGAAAAAAAGCAACAATAGCTGGAAATCATGTAAGAGTACCCGCCGTAGTAGTAATAAACAGTGCCTCCTCTCTTTTATTACTCGTCCTGTTTGTGAAAGTCTCCAATATGATCATGCTTTCTAGAAAGAACAGCTACCTTTTGCTTGCTTTTTTCTGCTTTCTTCATTTTGATCTTCTGGTTGATTTGACTTCTCCAAAAGGCGAGCTGTCCAAACTTGAGTTTGGTCAGTAGCACCATGGCTTGGCCCTTTGTTATTTTGGATGGAATCTCGACTTTATACTGCTTCAGAGCCTTCAGTTGAGCATCAGTGACATTGTCGTATCGAAAAGGCGCCGATTTGAACATTAGCTGGTGGATGTATCTTGGAAGAGTTGGGAATTGCTTTCTGAGCCATGTATCTGCGCCTCGAATGGCCGCTGTTCGCGCAGCAGCTTCCAGCTGAATAGGGGTTGGCTTTGCAAATTTCGATTTGCCAGCGAGTTGGTATCTGAATGAGCCGACCCACAACTGTGTCTCTGTGGACATACACATGGAGCATATTAGCGGCGCCTCTCTGATGCTGCTACTGCCTGCAACCTACCTTTGGATCTCTCCAGTATCACATGGCCCTTGGTCGGCACGTACAAGACACACTTGTCATCTCCCACATCGATCCATCCATAGGGCGACGACTTGTAAGTTGCCTCAGAGTTTGTCAAGTCTGCTATCAGCTCGTTCAAATCGTCATATTCCGTTACTCTGATCTTGACGCGGTTGGGATCCAAAGCCAAAGCAGCTGCCTCTCGTTTTTCTGCTCATCATCATGTGAGAAAGAGACTCCATTCTGCATCCAAACCACCCTTACCTTGCTCTTCCAAGGCTTGTTGTTCCTGAAGCGCCACCGCATTTTGATATTGTATCGCCTTCTCCTCCAGTTCCAGAATATCCTGATCCTCCACTACGGACGTTACATTCAAACCGAGCAAGGTGGGTATCGTAATAAGGCTATGTCTGCCCTTGTCTGTGAAGTTGTCCTCGAAATCAATGACAAGGCAGTCTTCCTTGCCTGGAAATAAGCGCAATCCTCGGCCAAACATTTGCTGGAATAGAGTCGTGGATTGTGTTGGTCTGGTCAAAAGAATGCAATCCACAATGGGTATATCGGTTCCTTCTGTCAAGATGGCTATTTTCCATTGTGGTGAGCACACATAACGCCTGCCATTCACTCACTCGAGCACCTACCACAATTCACAAGCACTGGGATCTTGCCTTGTCTAAAGTCCTCCAATACCTGCAATCGCTCGATGGCATTGGACTTGCTTGTGATGAATTTTGCATTGATTCCAGCATCGATAAAGGCATTGCACAGTTCGATTGTATGGTTGATATCGACAGCAAACACCAACGTCGCCTTCCTCCCCTTCTCGTGCGCATACTTGATCCAACTAGACACAATCACTTGATTTCTCGGATTCGTATTGACAGCCTCTGCTAGGTCCTTTTGCACAAAATCCTCTGATGTTGACCGCACAGCGCTCAAATCAATCATGGTGTTGATGATGGTCACCCGCATTGGACAGAGATACTTGTTCTCTATCATCTCCATAAACCCCCTGTGATATGTGATGCTATCAAACACCTGCCGTAGCGCTTCTCCATCGTGCCGCTTTACTGTAGCTGTACATCCCCATAGCAATTTCTGGCATCCCTCTTGGTTAAAGTCGAAATACTCGAGTATGCGCTTGTAAGTGTTTGCAGTCGCATGATGCGCTTCATCAATCAGCACTGCTTTGAAGAGACTTGGGTCGTATTGGCTGATACGGGCTGAATCCTGTCGCCCCAGCGTGGGCACAGAAGCAATGACCACGTCTGCCTTTTCCACATCCACCTTTCGCTTGCCTTGCTCTACTTGTACATTCTACAAACAAAAGGTCAATACCGAGAAGATGATGCCACGTCTGTGCGCTTACTAGTTCTGGATTGTATCGTTTGATCTGATTGTGCGCTTGATCCAGCAGTTCTGTTCTATGGGCGAGAAGCAGCACTTTTGTTGCCTCGGGCGTGGGTGAGGGTATCAGTGGTATCAGATTCGACATGATGACCTAAACGCAAGAGATTTTGAATAGGTTGCTATGTTTTTTTTCTGCTGCGAAATTGCTTACAGTCTTGCCACTGCCTAATAAGCGTTAGACGACCCTTATTCGATACAGCATTGACAGACTGAATTTACCAACTGGCAGGGACACCACCTGTCTAGTACACCCCTTGTTGAACTGCTTCACTGTGGTTTCTATGCATTCCTTCTGGTATGGCCGTAGCATGCCATATGTGATTGCTGTCGAATTGTATCGCTTTATGACCAAGCTGATACATCTGAGCCGCCATAAAGTCATTGTATGCAATTGAGAGGGAAGAAGAACAATCAAAGGTAGCCCGAAAAAAAACCCCCCCTTTTATAGTTATGAGGTGTGCCTAGTCGACCCTTCAAAATGTCAAATGCTTTATTATTACTTTTTACATAACTCTCTAACGACAGCCCTTGATTTATCCACACGCTCCAACAGCTTTTGAGACAGCTTGACGCCGTCTCTTCTGCGTTGTCTGGCCGTTTCGAAGCTACTGGGACATTCCACGCCGTCTAAGCTGATCAAGCCTTGCATGATCTTTTCGGATAGATAGATGCCCTTGTCCTGTAACTTCTTCTTGTCGCTCTCGCCCAGCTTTTTGCCGCTGGATGCGGAAATCATATCCTCAAACTCTGCAATTTGATCCACGGTACCGTCTGACAAGGTGTCCACAATCTTGGCAATGCGAACCATGAGTCCATATTCCTCAGGGTTGCCGGATGCTGTTTGTTTGACAACCGATTCCTACCACGTCTATAAGATACACTGCCCATCACACGCACAGCAGCACACTTACATCGACTAGTTCGCCATTCAAGGTAATGACCGAGTTGGTATGAACACCAACACTCGATAGGGTGGCATTATCGTCCTTCAGATTGGCTGTGGATGCAAAACGTGAGAAGAGTGGCCCCAATCCAGCCTGGCATGCACACACTTACCGCCAGACACCTGGAGCTTCATAGTTGCAATGGGCACATTGGTCAGCAGCTTGCATTTCTCCTTTAGATCTCTCACAGTAGCCTGATCAAATCCCTTGGAGAACTCTTTAAAATTCAATTGTAGCTTCTTGTTCTCCCATTCCAATACGACGGTTGTTCTGATTTCTCTCTTGGAGGTCTTGTGGTATCCAAAGACAGACTTTAGACTGACAATAAAGACCTTCCAGAAGAGAAGGACCAAGTAAAATATCTCGTAAATTGTGCTGTTGTCGTGGTATCGTGAACCCTTTTCTGCTAGGAAAAAAGCTCACTTTCTAATATAGTTGAAAGAAAATGGAAACAAGGACCTATCATTGGTGACCAACATGTATGCCCATTTTATTTTCATTTGCCGGAAAATGCCTTCTTGTGTGTGTGCGTGTGTTCTCGGAGCGTTGCACGGCAAACAAGGTGGATATACCATACAAAGGCAAATGGTGTGTTTATACCCGAGGAGCCACAAGAACAAACCTAATGGCAAAGTAGCTAGGTCTATAGGCACGGTATACAAATCTTTTGTCAAAGAAATGGTGCACACATTCCGTTTGATCCAGCTTGTTGTATCAGGAGGATTTGGAGATTAGACGTGCACGTAGGAGCGAATGCTTTGGTCTTGATACTTGCATGTCCCAAATCTTCATTTGTGTAGGAAGCATGAATCCATTGCTACCTGAGAGCAATTTAGAGACTTAATCAGCATTTTATAATAGAGCACTGGATACAGCGTTCACTTTAATACCCATAAATACACTGAATCGCCAAACATCCGCCTATTCATAGTACTGAAAAAAATATTTGGGTCACTGAATACAACTGATAAATCAAGGGGTAATGATAGCAAAGGACTGGATGACATGAGTGAATTATTAGCGATTATGAGAAACTATCTTGTCCTAAATTTAGCTTGCTTTTAGGCCACAAGTCGCCTCTTTTTTCTTGTCAATAAGCTGAAAGTGTCACTTGACGGATATTAGGCCAGGATTCGCAACAGCAAGGTAAACATCAATGTACAGTGTGCCATTTGTTATTGTTACACTGCTGTTGACACACAAAAGGTGCTTTATAACATTTAGACAAAGCTGAAAAAGGATCCCACTTGCGACACACCTTTGCTTATGCTGTTCTTCTCTATAAATCTGGATACAGAGCCTTACTGAGGCTTTAAACATGCGATATCCGAGCTGTTCTTGTCTCTAGTCTAACCAACAGATACAACACAAGCTCGCGGCTTCGGCCTCGGATGGCAATGCGTCTAACCCGAAAGAAGCTAATCAAAAAGTCATGTACTCCCCATATGCCATTTCCACGGTTGCCAGGGTCTTAATAAAGCAATGTGTTTTATCGGGTATACAGTATGTATAAGAGGTGTCTTGCTTTTATTGATATTTACAAGTGGATGTACAGATGAGGCTTGCTTATTATGTGAGTGTATATGTGTATTTACAGAGAAAAAGGCTTTCTAGTTGAGTTGCTTATGGTTGATTTCGAAACGAAAAGCTGAAGGATGTACCACAATAGCTGTGCTCTGTCTCCCAAGAGATGAGCATGGCGTGGACGAGATTTCCAATACGTCTCTACTTGATTTCCGCGGCGGATCCAAAGCGAGGAATAGTTGAATTTGCGCATCATCAATACAGTTGATAAAAACATGGCTCGGTGCAATGTAGCTTTGGATGCATGGGACACTGTCGCTGCTTTGGCTGTTGTTATGATAGGCTTGGCTTGTGGCATGTCTGTTGCTATGGAGGAAGGGGGTGATTGTGGAATGAAGCCGCCAACAGTGTCGATAGCATATTTAAAGAGCGAGGTCAGGGACGAGGCACTTTGAAGCATCTTTGGTGGGCTTGTTACAAATGGAGAAGGAGGAGTCAAGGGGGTTTGTTGAGTATTTGATGGCGGCGATGATGGCAATGGTGCATCCATTATTTGGGTATAGTCATGATGGTGGTGGTGATGATGATAATGGTGGTGGTGAATGTGGTGATAATGATGATGGACCACTGCCTCTTCCGTGATGCTGGATTCAAGCTTTTTTTCTCTCGTGGTATTTTGCACAGTTTCGATAAACTGCCTCATAGTAGTAGCCAGCTTCCACTGACTATACAGATACCTCTTCTTTTGCTGGAGCTGCTTATCCAATCTCGGGCAGGACTTGGTTTTCCGTAGTGCTTTGAGAGAGTGATCTACAGCAGCAGGTGCATCAAAGGACGATAAGCGAGTGTTCAGACTGAGTTCTGCTTCCATGATCAAGCGTTGAAGAGCTTGATTCATGCGGTTGAGGCTGTCATTAGTACGCTCCTGATATGACTGATCCGATTGGGCTGACGTAAAATCGAATGATGTTGTATCACTACATTTTGAAATGATGAATGTTGGTATTGTTAGTGAATCCAAGGGCGGAGTCAGCCTTCGTTGATCAACCTTACATGTCGGATAACAAACTTAGTTCATTCTTCAGGCTCAATAGCAGAGTTTGATTCTTTAATTCGAGTCTATGGATTCCAATTAGTCATTGTGTCTTTTTTTGCAGTCCATGACGCCGTCTACCTTTGGCAGCATCGCTGGTACGACTTCAGCATGAATTGCGTATCTTTCATCGATCTCTTCATAGACTGCAACAAGTGATCCATCTCGGTCAACTAGATAGAAACGCATTTCAAAAGGTAAGCAACCGACAAAAAGGGCCCGGATTAATCGAGTGTTACTTGCCTTTTTATCCCATGTTGCACATTGCTGTTGATACTTCTCTGCCAGGACAGCAGAATAAGAGGGTGGCGATGAATTGCTGACGTCCGTTTGCTTGCTGCTGAAGATGCTCTTATAATCATAATGTCTAAATTCGGATACTACGAAGTCATAGGAAAGAGACATGCACAAATTTTTAAGAGGAAAGATGAAAGAGAGAGGAAAAGGAGAAAGAGAGGAAATGCAACCAGCATTGCAATAAATAAAAAAATAGGTCCAGCATCGAATAAGAAAAACTTTGAGGCACAACACATTAAATTGGAATTTCACAAATTGAAGTGTTCAGTGTGTAACAGGCAACATCCCATGAATAGAAAAGCAAACACGTTTGTCCATGTGAATAAAAAGGTCAGTGAGCTTGTTGTGTTCTCCACCCCAAAATATGTTCATATTTGCCCTTGAGTGAACAATGCATAGACTCCTCCCATGTTTATAAACAAAGGGCCGCCATGTCAAGATCTTCGCTGCCACTGCTGCTAATTGCAACTGATGGCTTTCAGAAAACAGCTGAACTGTAGCAGTGATATTTTAAAGCCGTCGACGCCTTTTTGACGCTCAGGAAACTGCTGCATTGATTCTAGTCAACGCTGGCCTTGCCATGGTAAATTCGAGATATTATAGCGCCAACTCCCACTGAAATCAAGTCAAATGACATTTTTCTACTCTTCCAACTAACATAATTTGCTATATTTATGATAGCTCCCACCTTATATCGATGAGAAATAACGATTCCAATCACACCAGCAGGATGGCAAATCACTTGAGTTTTAGCTCCTTTTAATGGTTAGATTGAATGGAAATACTCAAAATTATTGTAATAGTGCTCAGAAAACGTCCTGCCCTGATACAGCTATAGCATCATTCTTTCGTTGCTCGGGTAGCTCATGGCCTTAGAAGACATGCATCATGCACAGTGATATGCCCTTGCATGATGTGGACAATAAAGCGTCATGACATCCCAATGGTTTTGATGATGGATTGTTAAATAACAGTTGCCTCGCAAATATAACCCAATATTCACGGCGAGACATCTCAGTAGAACAAGTCGCAAATGGAGTGGTCTTTGAACATCTTACGGGGCTCCTTGAGTGCTACTCACTGTCTATTAAAAGCGGAATGCGAGATGCATCAAACATCCAGGAGAACGCACGACAGAAATGTTTGTTGTCACGACATTCATAGTGAAATAGAACGCTATTACTAGATGTATAATAATCAAAAGTGAGCACTGGTCCAGAGGATCCAAATTTATAAAACTCTCATCTGCCATAGAAGCGATGGTAGTAATAGTATGTAAAATGTGTTGATGCTGCCAATAACATTTGATCATACACCACTCTGTAAACTGTCATTTCGACGCCTTTATGGAATTTTTTAAAAACTCACCAGAATAACTTTTCTGTAAAGCTCTTTTTGATTGTAGCTACGTTGCGAGAAGCATAAAAAAACGCTGTTACTGATGATAGATATAAGAGCCACCATCTGTAAGCATTAGCTTCATATTGGCTTACTCTCATGTGAAGCTATAAAACAGTACTTATTCAAGGTACATCTCAGCAATCTCAATTACGCATTACTAGCTACAGTGCTATTTGACTCATCATCAACTCTCCATCAGCTTTAAAAACATCCATCATTGCCTTGGAGCATTAATATTGCCTGCTACCAGCGCCGCCAAAATTAATTGAACCTCAGACGGGTTTCTTTCCTCGAAAGGAGATTTTTTGGTCCAAAATAGATATTAAAAATCTATTTTGCACAGTTCGACTATATAAGTCGTCATAATCACCTCCTGGTTCTTAATACATTATAAAAGTGCTTTTCAAGACAAATCCAGTGGTGCCAATTAATATGGGTGTTTCAAATAAGTGCATCGAGAAAAGCGCCAAAATATGAAATGAGGTTTTCGGCGAAAATGTTGAGATTTTGCATACAAAGGTCTCACAGAACAAAGTTTTAGGTTCTTCCCTGGATTGATAGCAACAGTTTGATCTAATATGTGTCTTAGCAAAAGTGTTCATTTTTGTGGTCAAAAACGCGATCGTTTGTTTTTCGATGAAAATCATGAGGGGTACCTCATGAATTTTGACCTGTTTTCGATGATCCCAAAAAAGTTGAGCAAAGGTGTCAGACACCTACTACTGGATGAAAGCAATTCTTTGGTGCAATTCTGGCAGTTTAAAAGGGCTTCTAGCACGAGAAAAGACGGTTCAAATGCACCCAGATTTCACCGCATTAGACACATTTTTGACCGGAAGGAGGGATATAAGCATACTGCTTGTTTGCATATGAGTTTATCTATGTCTGTATGTGTGTGGAGCAACACACAGGAGCCACATCAACAGATATTACAAAGAAATTTTATATGAAACTGAGGGTCAAATGAGTTATTAATGGTAATCAAATAAGATAAACGAGGGCAATTGGTTGCGCAAGTTGCCGCTGCGTGAGTTGGTTCTCGTCGAAGTGAAGACAGAGAGCCGCCCTAAGCACTCTTATTGCATAAAATCATTTCACGTTTATAAAACTACAGTGCATTACTACACTACTCGGTGATGTGATTTACAAGTACTTCAAAAACTCAAAGCTAGTGGCCATTGCTGAAGAGTCGTCAGTTTTGTATAGGCCGTAGCTAGTAAGTTGGCTTGATTTGAACACGATTAGTAGAGGCATTCTTATTTTCAGTGTAATGATCTAATGCAACCATTACATAATCAACTGGCATTGTGAATTCCGCCCCTGATTTCCATATAAATACGCATTATGGCAGATCAATGAACGTTAGTGAATTTATCTATTCTTCTTCCTTCCCTTCATTTATTATTCCATTAATAAACTCTCCTCACATTACCATCGTTACTTCTATACTTGACCAATCGCTTATTCCGCTAATCGATCATAGGTATTGAATATACAGTAGTAATCCATCATTACGATTAGTAACACCAACGCCTGGTCCATAGAATCCAGCCATCTCTTACTAACCTCCGATATCTCTCTTGGACATCCTTGATCTATCACATGCAGCATATCGAGAAGCTCAAAAGTGTTAGTTTCAATCTCTAGAACTATAAAATGTATTGCTTACTAGATTCTTATTAGATCGCACACAAAAAGAACCATGATTGTTAGATCTTTTTTTATTCAGGACCAAATGCAGATCCACTTGAGATGCTGCTGTTCATGCCAAATGGTGACTATATCTTGAGCCAGGGTAGCAATTTCAACCAAAAATGTTGCTTTATTAACATCATCCTAGCATAATACTTTAGAAATACAACATTTTATACTTGCCAGCTATTCTAGATGTCCAAAAAAGGAAGTTTTTGTCAAAAACTTTAGCATTTGCACCATATTAATGGCTATAAAAAAATGGAAATTCAGGCCGATGTGTAGGAGTGGTTAACTTTCGTGATTCGGATTCACGAGATCCCGGGTTCAAATCCCGGTGTCGGCCCATTTTTTGGTAGACGTTCCTTAATTTAAGTTTAAAGGGAAAGGCTTTTGGTGAAAATTCATTTTTGATAGATTTATCGTTTTTTTTTGCCTCGATTCTAAGCGATTGATCAAGTTTTGTTGAAGTTTTTGCTCTCACAAAGAAAGCTCTCACTCATTTAGCTCAGAACTTCGTCTTTATTTTCAGAAAAGCAATCTCAATGTGAGTTCATGAGACATTTGGATTGCTTTATTTCTTCATGATGGAGCAGATCTTCATGTTTCCAAGATCGAGTACTTTTATCTCGTGTGAGATTGTGTATCTCAAAGTATGGCCCAGTAAACATTATAGATGCTTGACTTGAGAAATGTAGAACCTCTAGTAAAGATTGCCTTGACAATGGCATCTATTATGAGTCCTTTGATGATGATGCTTTGTTGGCTCCATTAATTTGGAGCTAGATTTAGAAGGAAGCTTGATATTGATTTGACATTTTCATTTTATGCAGAAACCGTTCCTCCTGGATGCTTTGTCCCTAAACATTATATACATTCTGCTACTACAGTATAGAGTGTAGGTCCGAATATGTACCAAATCTCGAAAAGAATGAAATGCAGAGGGAGGTAGAGCAAAGAGGATCAGAGATAGACCGATGCTATTATTCAAAAAACTCTTTGATTCCACATCCCAATGCTGATTGATCTATTATAATATGCTTATCAAAGTATAGAAAAAGCAATGTGATAGTACGCTCGATCTACGGCTGCGATTCCAATGCTAAGATCGCTTTCCTGATGTGCAGACTCCCTTCTGCATTTGGACAAAGGCTCAAGAGCTCATCTAGACTCACTGTAGGCCGTCATCTACGCAGGATAGAATACTTTATACAGTAGCCGAAATGGGAAATCTAATCAATACCAAGAAATTGGATCGACGTTCCTTGTTTTAGTAGATCAGATCATCAGCAAATGGTAATGGTAATTTGAGAGCGCTATTCGATATGCTATTTGCAAAAAGTAGAACCACATGGTCTCTACCACATTTCAAGGATAAAAACGTTTATTCAACATGCTCTTACAAAAGGAGCCTACCATTCATTCTGGAAAATCGCACATTTTGAAGGGAGAGGGAGAGCAAGTAGAGGAGTATAAACAAAGAAACAAAGAAATACGACAAAGAATTATTGTCAAAGAAAGGAGGGATGCTAGAAATGCGTATGAGAAAGGGAGGAAGACATTAAAGGAGAAGTAGGAGGGAAACACAAATGATCCAAATAACTAGTAAACAGTGTAGAAAATAGCAATAGGGTCTATTATCCATTTACGAACGAATGTAAAAATGCCTATTTCGACTTGTGAATCTGCTCGCATTATGCTTCTCCTCTCTTGAAACTATACATCATAAAGTTTGATGTGGCAATGACAACTGAAAACTTTGTTGTGATAACATCATCTCCCTGTCAAATCCATGATTCCTTCAGACGCCCACGCACCACACTGTCAAAAAGACCAATGTATTCCATCCGCATATTTCATCGACTATAAATATACACAAGGTCTCGACACATTTGACTCATACACACATTTCTTATTTATAGGCAAAAAGAAGAATCTAGATTTCCCCTGATGAGAATAATAGATGCAAATGAAATAGATCAAAAACACACTGAAAAATACACAACGGTTGTCATGGATACGCTGTATCTGGATCATTGACATCAGTTTA
The DNA here is from genome assembly GCA_010203745.1 of Mucor lusitanicus. Taxonomy (NCBI): domain Eukaryota; kingdom Fungi; phylum Mucoromycota; class Mucoromycetes; order Mucorales; family Mucoraceae; genus Mucor; species Mucor lusitanicus. The sequence goes on along the minus strand of JAAECE010000004.1, from coordinate 1,001,339 downwards.
ATACACTTTAATAAGTGCATCTACTAAAAAAATGCTATCGTTACTTTTTCCATGTGTGATTGAAGAAAATGCGAGCGTATCATCTTGCCCGTAAATACGTAGCTGCGTAACATTTATTTCAGGGGCTCGCATCATAACCAAAGGGACAGAATTATGCATTTGATTCATTTTGTAGGCGGCCTGTTATAGTATTGATGGACATCATGCAACGCTTATAGCATGCTTGAAGGCAAGTTTGCAACAGAATCCACATTACAATGAATAGATGGAGCATTCCCTATTGATAAAACCCGCTGTGATGAGGCACTCGCAGGCAAATTCGCTCCTTTCCAAACTAAAATGATCCCCTTTTATAACATCAAAATTGTTATATACGACTCCCCTAAGCATGTATAAATATACACACAAGCTATTTACAAGAAACGAGCCCCTTTACACCTCTCTTGTAATTTTGAAAACCAACCAAGCAAAGCAAGAAAAGAAGGCCAAAAATAATCAGTGCTCAAAACCTCTTTCTCTTTCCTCTCTTCTTTTTTTTTCCAATTTTGCTTCTTCATCTATCCTCTCCTTTTAATCATTCTTTAGCAACACCAATAATACAAAAAAAAAAACAACAACTGCAAAAAGGTAAGATGCATCAACTGTGCTATAGTGTAAGAGGCATGGTGCTTACAGTGCTTGCAACAGACTCTCCACAATGCCTAGACAAAATCCATTTCTACGACGTGCATCATCTCCTGGAGATATAAACACTGAAATTAACCATGGCAATAACAACAACTTGCTGTCAGTTCCACCACCACCATTACCGCAACAACATCCTGCAAAGCTGACGCAGGCATCACTCTCTGATTCTGCATTAAAGGTGCCTGTGCGACCATCGACATTCAGGAACACACAATCTCGTATGATGAGTATCCGACCTTCTCGATTCATCAAGGCGTCTACACCCACCTTGTCGACTTCATCCCCTATTATTTTAAATGATACCAGCGTGCACTGCTCTTCGCAATCTACTGAAATGACTTCTTTCATTCGCCTGTTTGATACATTTACTCAAAAGCTGTATATTGAGGGATATGTGATGCGACACAACAAGAACACGACCATGGACGATGGCAGCAAACCACGCACCAAAATGTTCATGGAGCTGTCAGGCTCTACCTTGACCTTGTGGGATACTGAAGTGCCTGGCTCCACTGTCATGCCAACTTACTTTCAAATTGTGGATACAACCATCGTCTACTCCAACCCCATCATCAGCGCAGACAGCAAGAAGAAGAAGCATGTATTCAGCGTGCAGAACAAAAAGACGACCATGACATTTGAGACGTCAGATGAGCCTTCCATGATACGCTGGGTCAGTGCTATCCGGCTGTCCTGCTTTGAGAAGCAAAAGCTGCACCAGCTGTTTACGCTCAGACTGCTCGGTAATAGCGCAGCCAGCCACAGCACCGTCAACAACATTTCATCGGCTTCATTGTCGTCTAGTGGCAGCAACAGCGTGGCAGACGATATTCCAACAAAAAGCACCTGGCTGCAAGTGAGAGTCCCAGGCACGTCCATCTGGCAAAAGTACTGGGTCGTGTTGGTGAACAGAAAGAGCAAAGAAGACCAGCAGCATCGCAGCAAGCGGTTCGGCAAAAAGGCATCTGTGGATAACGTAGAGGAGCACATCTTGCTGTACGAGACAAAAAAGTCGAAATCACCCCTGTGGACACTGTCTCGCTTGACGCACGCTTATGCCGTGTATCCAGAATCACCTCAACTGATCGAAAAGGGCTCCATGATTCGCATTGAATGCAAATTGAACGGCGGCGGTGTTCAGCAAAGGGCCTCGGAGAGCCTCGACAGCAATGATAATATCTGCTGCTGCTGGTTCATGGCGGACCACAGCCAACTGACGATTCAATGGCTACTGACAGTGTACGATACATTTAGCCTGTACGGTAGACCTGAGCAGCTACTCGCAGATCCAACCAACCAAAGGGCCCTCAATTTTGGCGAGCCGTTGCAGGATGTTGGCACGGTGGTTCATCCCAAGCTGTTTTTGGAGACTGACGAGGTGGTCCATGCCATGAATGTGCTGTCTATCCCTCGTCAAGAGATTGATGCCATCTTTACCAACGCTATTCTCAAGAAGCAAGCCGAGACATCCATTGTTACTGTCACACGAAGACCCACAGGCACAAGAGCAAACAGTCTTCCTCTCATCACGGTGATATCTGCTACTGGCGATGATGACAAGGTCAAATCAGCCTTGGAAGAAACCACAGTCAAGTCAGCCGACGCAGAAGATCAAGCAGCACCCTTCAAATTTGCTCGACAAGTAGCCGATTCAAGTGACGAGAGCGACGATGAAGAGGAAGACGACGATGGCGAGGAAGACGACGAGGATGTCGACAGTGACGATGAGCCCATTGGCAAGAAATCGGCCCACTCACCACCCAGCAGCGCCACGCCTGAAGAACCGGAGGAGTCTACCGCCAAGAAAGTATTTGCGGACAGCTTGATCCCTGACTTTGATTTCGGCAATGGCTTTGATGTGCCCAAAAATGTCACTGCAGCAGCCGTTGCAGCAGCCGTCAATGCGTCGAGTTTGTCGCAGACACTTCCTACCAGAGGCAAAAACAAGGGTGCCCGCCATAGCAACTCCATGACCATGTTTATGGACTCATCTTCCTCAATATCGCCTTTGGATAGCAGCAGCCGACAAGACGGCGATGTGGGGTTCTCGTTACATACGCGCAAAGCCTCAATGCCAGCCACGTCCAGCCATCACCACCACCACCATCATGGACAGCGATCATCTTCTTCAGCAGGCCACCACTCTATCAACTCGAGATCCACGCCCTCTCCATCACAGCCTCCTGCTTCTTCATCGTCAGCTTTATTCGGCGACTTTAGTTTAACAACGGATTTCAGGAAATTCTTGGATGAGCCCCTGGATCAGCGTAAATATTCCTTGCCAGCCAATGTGAAACTGTCGTCCATGGAGTCCAGTCGATCTACCTCGTCCAGCAACAACAACAACCTCCACCGCTGGGGAGAACAAGAATGGGAAGATGCGACCGACAACTATGCTGACAATGAAGACTATGACGACGAAGAGCAGCCCTCGCAGCACCCTTACGACGACGACAATCAGTCCTACGACTCTGACTTTGATGGCCCACTTATCCCCTCACTGGGCGATCATTTTGCACCCCAGAATAGTCTCTTGGATACCTATTTAGGAGAGCAATTGAGCGCAAAGGAACAAATCGAATATGCAAAAGCCACAGGACAGCCATTGATACAGGTTTCGACCAAGAAACAAGGAGCGCCTCGAGGAGGTTTGGTAGGCATGATTTCGCAGAGGGAAAAAGACAGAAAGGAAGGCAATGGTCTGCGAGTAACAGAGCGGGTGAACCAGCATCATGCGCAGTTGGGTCAAGATCGATTTGAGCGAGAAAAGGAACGAAGAATATTCGAGCAGAGGCAACACCAATTCTTGAAGCACCAGGTAAGGCACATCTTGGTCAGTGGTTTGATGAGTGCTGTACTAACCAAGCACCCATATAGATGATGCTCTATGCAAATGGATACGGCATGCCTCCTCTGCCCATGATGCATCCTCATTCATTCATGAGCCCCATGTCGCCTATGGGTCCCATGAGCCCTATGCCAATGTCGCCTATGGGTCCAATGTCGCCTATGGCTCCTATGAGTCCTATGGGTCCAATGTCTCCCATGGGCCCCATGTCGCCTATTGGCCCAATATCGCCAATGAACATGGCCATGATGCAGCAGCAGCAGCAACAACAACAGCAGCAATACAACCAAGCTTCCTCTTCACCCACACCTCCACCACTTTTATCGTTACCTCAGCAGCACCTCCATTCGCCTATGAGCAGTGCGCCACCTAGTCCACACACACCCAGCTATGGAAATCACATTCGACCCATCTATGGTCCACCCCCTCCTTCATCGCCCATGGGATTTTACCAGCAACAACAACAACAGCACTACCAACAAGGCAGACAAAGCCCAAGTTTATCAGCTCCTTTAATCACACATAACAATCGTCGCGTATCGAGACCTTTATTAGACGACGTAGAAGAGTTGAATGGCAGTGGTGGTGGCAGTAGTAGTAGAACCATGTCGCCTGTGCTCAGAAAGAGCCCCATTGTATCCACTTCTTCGGGAACGAGTAGTGTTCGCATGTAAATCCCCCCCCCCCCTTCTTTCATAGAGTATCATTACCAAAATTGCCCTTGCTTCTTCTTCTCAATAAATTATAACATATGTGATACTACATTTGCATCGTTGACTTGAGTAGAAGTTTATTCAACTATTTCACAATAAAGCACTAGAGTGATAAAAGAGAGAGAGAGCATGATGTGTGTATATGAATTACTGTTGATATAGGCTTGGTTTGATTGCTTGAGTGGAAAGATAAAAAATGTAGAAAGAGGAATGAAATAAAACAAACAGCGGAAAAAGAGAGCAAGAGACAGATGTACATAGTTATTCACTACACAACAGAAAGATGAGTTCGTCAATGCCACACCATCATCTCCACCAGGTATACTTACGTGAAAATAAACAGGTTATTAGTTGCTGCAACAGCAATTGTGTTTTCCTTTGGATGCCAAGATGAATGTAAGATCTTCTTGCTGTAATCCATGTAATCCGTGTCCTCGCGCATTCTTCTACCCGCAGCGTTATTGGCAGCTCGATTGCCCTGGCTCATTGTAATCTTGTTCTTTGCAGATCCCAGCTTCTTTGCCTTGAATGCGCTCTTGTCTGCTTGCAAGGTCACCTCCTCGTCACCCTCCTCTCGTCCGTAAATGTGGATGTCGTTGCTGTAGGATCCTGTCATCATATGGCTTCCGTCACCACTGAATGTACATTCAAACTTGTCAAAGATGCAGTCATTCTCGTAGAGATCACATAGCTTGGATCTGAGGTTGTCGTGGATGTTGATGGTGCGAAGTGGCTTCTTTTCCATATTGATGTCCCAAATCTTGAGCGTCAGGTAGTCGCGAGACAAAATGTAACGACCATCTTGGCTGAATTTGACATCAGAAATGGAGGAAATGATCTCGGAAAAGAAGGATCTGTTGGATGGGTCCTCGGGTTCCTCGAAAACTGAACACAGTGACACATTAGCCATCTCAATCTGCACACTCTTGTCCACTGCACTTACCCTTGGCATTTTGATCACACAAGGCTGCTTCTCTCATATCAGCCAGTTTGATAGTACCCTTACTACTGCTGTACATGAACAAGTTGCATTGGTCTGGGTGGAATTCGGCAGCGGTAATGACTTCAGTCAATTCCTCCATGTTGGCAGGCTTGATATCGACAATGTCTAGGCATGAAAAGCATCAGCATGCCATGTCCTTGGATGCACACTACCCATAGTACTCACTGAAGCTCTGGTCAGATATATCCAGGTTCCACAGATTGATGCGAAGATCGTCAGCAGAGATATAGGTCTCACTGTCCGAATTGATGGAAATCGAGTTGATGTGGTATGCATGAGCTTAAAATCATAAGGATGAATTAGAGTTGGCTTTTTCATGCATTTGCCATCATTTAGCTCTCCGCTTACCATTTGAATAAATACGTCTTGGAACAGCAGCTACAATGGTGTCTTGATGACTGATTTTTGGCATACTCAAAGTAGGATGGACAGGTGTACCAAAGCTTCCAGGAACAGCTGTTGGCATTTGATCTGACATCATGGAGACTTCACTCACTGTTTTTAAGCTACGTTCATACACTTTCCATAGCTTGATGGTTTTATCTACAGGATGCCCATGTTGAGTGTCTGTCCCATCTTCATACAATCATCAATAATCTTACCGTTGGTAGAGAGCAAAAAGTGTGCTGAATTCTGTCTCTTGCACCACTTGATCTGATTGATTTTCTCTTCAATTTCCAAACTCTTCAAATAGTCGAATTCTGGTTCATGGGATTGAAATTCTGTGTGGAAACGGTATTCGCAAGATTTTTTCTACAGATACAGTAAGGATGAGCCATGGATGCGAATATAGACACACTTGGCGAAGGCTCTAGTTACACTTTCATTGCGTTCAAACAACACCACTCTGCCACCTTTGTCACCCGTTGCCAAGTAATCGCCAGTGTGATCAAACTCCACAGCCGAAATGATATCAGCTTTTTCATACAAATGGTGAGTAAAAGTTTCCGATCATGAGCAGTAAAGGCAAGCTTACCTTCTGTAATATCGTCAGACTCGCCTTTATCACCAAAGCATTGAGCAAACTTCCATTTGCTTTCGTTATCCGTTGCTGATGCTTGCATTATTTCTAATCAAAAACGTTTTAGATCTCTGCTGGGGATTACGCGTTCTCGTTGCCATGGTGATCAAACATGACTGAGGACACCGGGGTCGTCATGGCAACCTGGCATGCTTCAAGAACGCTTACCTTGTTGCTACTAGGCAGAGTAAATCTCTAGTTGGAAAAAGAGTAAAAATAAAAAATAAACGTTGGGATGCTCACACAAACCAAATCCATCCCACACCACCACATCTCACTCATTCACCTTGCCCGCCTACAACGTCACATTTAGGATGAATGATGATGATGATGATTGCCCTCATGGAACTTCTTTATATACACAACGCACCGGAGATCTAACGGATTTTTAGTTGTTTCGAAACTTTTTCTACAAGCAAACCTCACTTCTTGTAGTTTCATCTCACTGTTTTCTTTCTCTTTCATCATCACATCATACATATACATATAGAGCAACATGTCAGGATATAACATTGTTTGGGCATTCTTTGGTGTCGCCATCGTTTGTGCTTTGGCCTATGTGTTTACTCCCAAGGGAAATGATCAAACGTAAGTTGACTATTGTCTTGTGTGGTTTGATAGTGTCTTTTAATGCCGTGCTGGTCTGTAGTGTCATCAGAACTGTTATCATCATGTCACTCATCTGTTGCTACTTGATGTAAGTTGGCATCTAGCGATAAAAAACACGTTTAGCGTACTCACATGTCTTTCTGTAGGTGGGCTGTTACTTACCTCGCTCAGTTGCATCCTCTCATCTTCCCCAAGAAGGTTGGACTTCGACCTCCTCACCATGAATAATCGACATCACATCCACCTGTTTCGCGTCATTATCTCTTCTTTTCTATACAGCCAAGGCAAAAGAGATGATTGCTCTGTACACTCTTTTTTTCTTTTTCTTTACACATGCATAGGATGGGTCAACAACGATCTACTCTCACTGATCTTTCCTTTGCTGACACACAACACACCTCTTATTTACCTCTCTTTCTACTCTATTAAAATACCCTCTTGGAATCAAATGGTTGTACGTTGGATGCTGTTTTTAAGGGGAATTTGAAACTGTTTCAGGAGAGGATTGATGAAATGAAGAGCAGAAGAGATCTCACATCACCTGTCAAGTTATGTACATGTCTTTTTTTATTATTAGAGGTTTTCTTCAGCATTGACCAGTTGATTATGAAGTCTAAAGTAGGTGGATTGATTGTTCATCAATTCATCATGAGTGCCTACAAAAGTGATGTGAGATGTTGGTTCACTCGTCGGATGAATGAAGATATGACAAACCTTTCTCTAAAATGTTGCCTGGCGTTCTACCCATCACAACAATCATGTCTGCTTTTCTAATAGTGGATAATCTATGTGCAATGACAAGCACAGTTCTACCGTGCATCAGCTTGTCCAAGGCATCTTGCACCATTCTTTCGCTTTGAGCTAAATCAAAATAGTGAGTAAAAAACGGGACGCATGAATTGTTACATTGATACTTTACTGTCCAAAGCAGAGGTAGCCTATATTCATATTAGAACATGGATCACTTGTACAAGTTGAAGAAGCTTACCTCATCCAAGATCAGAATCTTGGGATCCTTGAGAATAGCACGAGCAATAGCGACTCTTTGCTTTTGTCCGCCTGATAAAGCAGCACCGCGCTCGCCTACGATAGTGTTATAGCCGTCAGGGAATCCCTCAATGAACACTTCTGCATTGGCTTGACGAGCAGCTTCTCTCACTTCTTCCATAGTGGCGTCAGGGCGACCATAGCGGATGTTCTCCAAAATGCTGGTGGCAAACAAGACAGGTTCCTGGTTGATAAAGCCAATGTTTTGTCTCAGCCATGAAGGATCCAGTGTTCTGAGATCTTGTCCGTCCAAAGTGATTTCACCCTCAGAGGGCTCGTAAAAGCGTTCCAACAGAGAAGCAATGGTAGATTTGCCAGAGCCAGAGGGGCCACAGAGTGCTACAGTAGTGCCCTGAGGTACAGCCAAAGTGAACTTGTCCAACACCTTTTGATCAGGACGAGTAGGGTAGCTGAAATCAATGTCGCGGAATACAACATCGCCTTGTACATGATCCAGCTTGTAACCGCCCTTCAAAGGCACATTGGGATGCAAATGGATAAACTCAAAGACACGAGTAGCGGAAGCGGCCGCCTTGATGGATTGACCAAACAAGACACCGAGCGACACCAAGGAATGCTGTGCTGTTTGAGTGGACAGCATGTAGGACATGAGATCACCGCTGGTCAGCTTGTTTTCAACCACCAAAGAGCCACCATAATACAAAACTGTCAGAACCATACAACCCACAGAAATATTGGTCAAGCCTTGAAAGAGGCCGATATGAAGGCCCATATGTTGATTGGAATGCGCCACCTTTTGACATGCTTCGCCATAATGCTCCATCTCGCGATCTTCGGATGCAAATGCTCTTACAGTTCTCATGTTGGTGATCACTTCGCCTGCAACACCGCCTGAATATCCGTCCAATTGCTTGTTGTGCTTACTGAGCTTTCTCAAGTAAGCGCCGTACATGTTGAGCAAAACATACAGAATGGGCATTGTGCCCAGCATGGTCAGGGTCAGTGATGTGGAGATGCGGAATAGCTGGATGGAGGAGCCGATGGTTTGAGTGACAGACTTGAGGCCCTGAGTAACCAGTTGCTTAAAGGTACTCTATGGATAGCGTCATCAGCACGCAACCTCTACATGCCATGCCCATGCCATCATAATACCTTGAAGTCAGAGACGTCCGCCGTCAAACGACTGACAAGTTCACCACTGCGATGACAATCAAAAAACGAGATATCCTGTCTAATAATAGCCGAAAACAACTTTGCACGCAATCGTTTCGCCACATTCTCACCAAATGCAGATACCAACGAAATATGAGCAAATGTCAAAAATCCTTGTGCCGTCAAAAGTCCAAACAATTTCAAAGCGGGTGCATTCAAATCACGGATCGTCAATGCGCCCAGTCCATCTGCTGCTGCTTGCACACTGCTGGACAAGACGTTGATCAATTGGCCTGTCACCAAGGGTGTTTGCAGTTGAACAATAGCAGCGCCCACAGCTGTCAGTACAATCAATCCCAATAAAACTAAATCTGGTTTCACTAGATCCCAAATATCCTGTGCAATGCTGACTTTTTCTGCTGGTAGGGGCAAGATGTGATCAAGCACTTTGGTCTTGGTCACAGCTTCGGTGACCATGACATTTTGTTGTTTGTAGGCAAATGTGGCATCGCAGTATGCGATTTTGGAGGGTTGCGCGAATCGAAGTCCAACTGCAAGTGAAACGAGAGGTACAGAGTGTGATTTGAGTAATGTCAAGGTTGATTTCATGCTGGTAAGTCTGGCAAATGGGCTGTTACTGTATTCTTATCAGTACCAGTGCTATGCCTATAGATGGCCGAATACTACCTCCAATTCGAGATGAAGGGTCGTGGTTGCTGTTGCTGAGAAAAGTGTCTCTTCACGTTGCTCTTTACTTGTGATTGAAATAGACTGAGGGCCTAATGATAAGGTATCAGCAACATGGTAGACAAGTGAAGCTGGCCGTCTATTCTTTTACCGGTTTCGAACACGGCCTTAGCGCAAACCTGGCTATCAACAAGGGCATGTTGATATTTTGCAAGTGTGTAGAGAAACAAAGAACAGAGCGGGGATAAAGGGGGTGCCATCTATTCAAATGCTCTGAATGTCTGTAACATGATTGGGCTTGCGGTTGAATCCATTTGTGCTTGTTATTTTTCACATGCTTTCCATTGTCGTTGATCTACATGCGCATTTCTTGATGGCCTTGGATCGAGCGTTCAAAAACTGAAAACGCAGGATGCACATCTCAAATAAGAGCTTGCTTAGTGGTGAATATCATGGCAAAGGCACCATCTGCTTCGGATGCACTTGCTCAGAGCCATGTTATAACATTACAAATGTGCTCGTAGTAGTAGCGATACAGTTTAACTGGGGCTGGTTAAGCGCCATTAGATTTCATTACCGTATAAGCCTAACTGTTAAAAAAGCTTATGTACAGCTGCGAGATACCATACTGCCTCTTTCTGAAATGTGATTGATAGCGAAGCGGGCCATGAGCTTGGTTAAGGAGTATATGCCATTTCTCACATCTTGAACACGCATACTCAAATTTCAGGTTTTAAAAATAAAGCAGCATGTAATCTGACAGGATCTCTTTGAAAAACGTTTCTCATGAAGTAAAGTGAGTAATTAAATGCTCAAAACTCCTAGATCCATTAGGCAATAAATGATGTTAAATATAACTGAAATTGAGGTCTACATGATATAAATTTCAAATTTCAGTCGACGTACACTATAGTATATATAGAGAAGATGAGTGTTTTAGAATAGATTGGAACCTACAGGGCGACGCTGGCAAAGATTGGACGTCTAGAGTGTCTTTTGGCACAGGAAAGGTACCTGCTAGGGCAAAACACCAGCCTGCGCGGGGCTCGAATTTCAGAGCTTCTTTTGATCCTCTGGACCTCGGATCTGGACATCTCAAAAGCTTTCAGCGGCAATTACTCGAAATATTATTACACAAGCAACAGGTATTTCTCTATGAATATGCATGCACAGAAGACCAAGGAATCCGATGGTGCTAATTTCAAAGCGATTCATTTAGTCTATGTGGAGTAATTTCCAAAAAATGCAAAACACGTTTTTTGAGAAAATGTCTACAAAACGCATAGGAAACTGACCGGGAGACAGTTTCACACGATTCTTTCCAGTTCTACAACTGTTTTGAGCTTAGAAATACCATAGCAGAAAACCTCATTTTTGAAAAGAAAACTTCCATTCTTTGAAATCATCAGATTTTCCCTTGCTAGTACAAGGGAGAATTTGACAAAAATCGATGATTTTTTCGTTCCCCAAAATATTGCTGAAAGATGATTCCTAGCCTAGTATCAGGTCGTAGAACACGTTTGCAGCTGCTCCGAGCCCGAGATTATGCTTCTTTGGTGAGATACAGGCGATATAAATCCTTATTTTTACAGTGATAAATACATTTGAGCGCTAATCACTGAACAGTGGGCTTATTATTTTCAGCTTTGATGGGCTTCTGGATTGGCGGGTACATTATATATCTCTTTTCTTGTTATCAGTAGTGTGCAACTTCTTTTTGGGAAGCATATTTAGCGTTTGCATACTTGAATAAGGTGAACAATCTTGCATTATAAATCGCCATTTGGACAACCAATTTAAAGCGAATAAATCTATCGGGTAGAAAATGAGCGTAAGAATCTCAAAATAATAGCTATAACAAACTATGGTACCCTTCAACTCTCCGTATACCTCTTATTAGCCTCACTCACTCTCCAACATTGATTGATTTCATGTTATAGGTATTGTTGGTCTAGGCAGACGCTCCCAGCCACCAAAAATCAATTTAATTGCCGCTCAACATTCTGTCCCAATTTTGTTGATTTGGAGACTTTTTGGATATCGTGCAACACATTTTGCATTGCTTGACTATATAAAATGTAGTACCTCGTCAACGCTTCCTAAGACATTATGAAATTAATTTTTGAGGCACATCTAATGGTGCATTCAAAGATATATACTAAGAGAGAATTTATTGAGAAATCCGCAAAAATATGAAATAAGGTTTTAGGCAAAAATGTTCACATTTTACATATAAACGTCTCACAAAATAAAGTTTCAGAGGATGCCCTGGATTCATAGCAAGATTTTGATCTAATATCATACCATAATAAAAGTCCTGAACTATTGCTTTTAGCGACCTCTGATCAGCTTTGAGCAACCCCCATCCGAACCGAACATTTTTGAGCAGCGACGGAGATGGATGCGCTCCATATGCGCCATAGTGATCGTAAGGTGTAGGCATCCCAATCATGATTTGCAACACCACAACACAGCAACTGTTGATTAGCCCCCCCCACCCCACGTAGGTTAGTTTCTACCGAAGCGCAGCGTAGGTCAAGAAACCACCCGAAGTGGGGTAAAGCTCACGCCAGAGTGATTGTAAGGTGTGGGCATCCAATTTTCTAATCATGATTTGCAACATCTCAACACAGCATCTTTTGATAAACCCCCCAAAAGGCCCGCGGCAGCGCGAGCCGCCTGCACGTAGGTTGGTTTCTACCGAAGCGCAGCGTAGGTCAAGAAGCCACCCGAAGTGGGGAAGGCTCGTGTGCCTTAGTAAAAGTCTTCGTTTTGGGGTCCAAAAACGCGATCGTTTGATTTTCGATAAAAACCATGAGGTACCCCTCATGCGTTTCGATAAATTTTTGATGATCCCAAAAAAGTGGAGCAATGGCACCAGGAAGTTACTGCTGGGTGAGAGCAATTGCCTGGTGCAATTCTCGCAGCTCAAAACGGCTTTTAAGGCGAGAAAATACGGCTCAAATGCATCCAGATTTCGCTGTAATTTGTATAATATAGCCAAGAAGCAAGAGCTAACGAAGCTCTGCTACCTGCCTGTCAATGCGTTGTGTTCAGCAATACAGACCTAAATCACTGTAGAAGGTCTGATTCACAATCACATGTCGTTTATGAGGGTTCTACTACGAGAGAACAAAATACTAGTAGCATGTACGGTATATTGAATTTTCGTATTGATCAGAGGTTTTTATCAGTGTTCCATAAATATCGACATGCTTATTCAAAATATCTACTACATACTCTGATATGATATGAAGATTAATCAGGACAAGCCCAATTCAACAAATGAAGAGTTACCACGCATAATACTATCAAACTGGTGTTAGTATCAGGGTGTAGCCTGCAGAACGATGGCATCAGCCAAAACTGCTGCCACTACCTTTAAGCCGTCTTTTATTCTGTTCTTACTTGACTCATAACGACCATGACGATTCCCTGGAATAAGTTGCCTTTCATTACAATAATCTCGCCTTGCCCTTTTACAGCAAATGCATCCATCTGACCTCAACAAGTCCAAGCATAGCCCCTTTTTTCACAATGTGCAATACCTCTAGAAATGTATCTAAATCTCACAGTGTCTGTATAGTGTTGGGTTTACAGAAACAATACCAGTATGCTGGAGGTCGGCTGATTTCTTCTCATCAACACAAACGACGGATAACAAAAGCGAGCTACACAATGATGCTTCGGCATTTACTAATATGAGATACGCAATGATAGAAGCTCCATTGGATTTATTGCAACCAATAAACCCTGTTTAATATAGCAGCCTCCTGTTTACCACTGCTGATCACTTTATTCTCCTATAAATCATTTACACTCATTTATCACCCACAACCAGCCATTTTGACAGTATTAGAGAAAGAGAGAAAAGCACATCATCAAAGAGAAGCTACAGCATTGTAAGCACAAAGCGAATATTCCTGGCGATGCCTGCTGCATTATTTGTACACATCAGAAGCCTGTGAGTTATGTGGTTTTGTTTCAGCGGCCTTAAAATTAGGGGCCTAAGCGAGAGGATGTCTGTCATATTTTATCATTATAAAAAGGCTGGCACGCCCACTTTTTTTTCTTTTCTCTCTTTTTCATTGCAAATCAAAACAGAAGGAGCTTTTACATGATAACCAAGTAATTCATGTTAAGCATCAACAAGAACAGCATGACACAAATGGAAATATCCAAACAAGGCTATTGGAGGTCTACACACAAATCAGCCGAAGCTCTGTTGAGTCTTCTCTCCGTCTTTGAAAAGAGAAACGTAAAAGGGGTTGATAAGGCAATTGAATCTCTACGCGATATTGTAGCTGGCGGCGATGACTTTAGCAAGCTAAGGGAAGCAAAGCAATCACCACCTCAGCCTGCACCAGCACCAGCACCAGCACCAGCACCAGCAACACGACAACACCAGCAACAGCAGCAATCACATCAAACAGCAGGAAAGAGGCCTTGGCAAAACCATTCACAGTACGACATGGAGGAGGATTGGCATCAAGTGAGTGCATCTCATATCGAGGTGCCATTGAGCAACCACAAGAATGCCATCTGCATGTTTGTGTCCAATGAACAGCAGCTGGACGAAGCCATCCAAGACATCCATAAGGCAGATTACATTGCCATTGATTGTGAATTCCAGTCTGTCAAGAAATCACTGCCTGAGCTCAAGCTAATACAAATTGGCGTCTCCAGCACAAAGGGGTTTGCTATTCAAGTGGATGCCGTGGGGTTCGATGTTTTATCAGCAAAACTGAAGCCGATCTTGGAGGATGACAATGTCAATATTGTGGGCTGGTCGTATCGTCCGGATGCCATGGCGATTGAATCGTACTTCAAGTCGATAAGGCAAGCACCTGTGCTGGATCTCCAAGCAAAGCTCATGCCAATTGCCGTGGAAACAATGAATCTGGAGACTGCCATGGTCAGATTTGCGGATCAATGGGATGGCTTGGAAGCGTTCAGAAAGGCAAAGCACTACAATGAAGGCTTCTTTTACAAGGACGACGACTGTATCTGGGCAAGAAATCCCCTGCCACCCAAGGCTCTGGTGTACTCTGTCTTTGATGTCTTGAGTGTGCATGCATTGCATCACTATACCACACAGTATCCTAGCGAGGAGAAGTTTTATTGGCCATGCACCGTGACAAACCAATCAGAGAAGGCGCTCAACCGATTCCACCAGCAAAGAGCACAAGGGATTGCTTCTCCTGCCAGTGCATCCTCTGTGAAAAACGGTAAAAGCCCAGCCGCTCCCAAGACGCATTGGAACACCAACTACAAGTCAACGTCGCCCACATATCGTCATCGCAATAACAACAACAAGCATCGTCGAGACAAGGAAGAGGAAGAGTATCTCGCTCGTTTATCACCTCAACCCGAGACAGATGATGGCTACGACGACAATGACACACAGTTTCAAAAGGACATACAAAAGGCATTGCTGCTCTCTGTCAAAGAATCCGCAAGAAAGGAGCATCAAGCTTATGGCGGCGAGTCGAGCACTTCTGGTCCATCTTCTGGTGGCGCACAACAAGGAGACAGTGTGATTGTGGATGATTTGGATGATTATGACCGTCAAGCTGGCACCTTGAGATTCTCGGACAAGGCCTCTACCACAAATGAGACGCCCATTGCTGAGGTCGTGAATTATGAAAGCTGGGGAGACTTTGATCCTACATCTCAACCCTTCTTTGGAAGCCAACCATTTGCAAAGCCTGCTGTTACTGAATCAAGCAGCTCTGACTATGACCCACCCGCTGCGGAAGTGTCTGCGCCAGAGCCTGCTGCTATATCTGCTCCTGTGCCTGTGAGACAGCCCATACCACCACCTACAGTTGCATCTCCACATTTCAGCCAGCAAAAGACACACAAGTCGCCTCAGTATCAGTTTAGTCGACCTCCTACTACACAAAACGCATACCAGAACAAGCCTTATTCATACCAAGCAGCATCTTCTTCTGCTCAGCCATATCACTCACAATACCAACAACAGACGCCACCAACACAGCAACAGGCCCACCATTTACCCAAGCCTGTGCACTATGCTCCTCGCAACAATTACAATGCAACACGCTCACCTCGTAAATCCTTCACCAACGTGGCTCGTTCTTCACAAGCACCTTCTCCAAGTCATTCTGCACCACCTGTAGTTGCACATACAAGCTCTACGTCTTCCTCTGCCAAACCACCTGTTGCTCCTGCTCCTGCTCCTGCTACCACTACTGCTGGATTTGGTAGTAAACCTAGCAAAGAAAAGTATGCCTCTGAATTCCAAAGTCGCGTTACTGCAGGAGATCAAGGCGGATCATTTACATGGAGTCAAGATGCAGTGAATGGTGTTGGCGCTGCTTCGTGGGCCTCATTTGCAAATACGACTGGTAAAAAGTGGGAGAATGGCATTGATACTGAATTGACCGACTTTGAGAAAGAAGAGGCCAAGCGAAAAGCAGCAGCAGCAGCTACTGGATCCACAAGTTTCGTCAAAAAAGAAGGCATCAAGTTCAACACAACAGCAGGTGTAGTCGCTGGTCATCGTGCCCAGGATCCCTTGAATCAAAATGGCGATGAAGACAATTGGTCAAAGGAAGAAGAACGGCCTGATACCATGGAGATGAAGATGAACCAGATCCCTATTCGCAAGCACTTTAGTGGGCCACGTACTATGGGACCAGGCGATGCGGATAGCGATGATGATGACGATGACGACGACGATGACGATGAGGACGGAAATCCGTATGACTTTTTCAACGCTGGCAGCTCAAGACGTCTTTCTGAAAGGGATGCTCTTATTGATGATGTGGGGCTCAAGATGAAGCTGCCATCCGAGCCTCAAGTAGCAAGACGTCAAAAAGCAGTGGATGGGCTACAGACGTTTGTGGATGCTATTTACCCAGAGAGCTTTGAACAGAATCAAGAGTTGGCGATGCTTACATTGGAGTCGTTTGAGCACTTGGATATGATCATTGTGCCTGATGAACCCTTTACTGTCACTGTCTGCTTCCACACGGTTGAATCCAAGTCGCAGCGATTTGTGCTCAAGGCATTGCAACTCTACCTCAGCACGGGTGAATCGTATACCTGCGTCTTGGAGAAGGCATGTCAAATCCGAGACCGACCTCGATTCAAGTCGACTGTGTTTGGCCGCTTGCTATCTGACCCCTCTATCAAACGTATCAGCTGGTACCCTGAATACATCAAGGATTCCTTTGAGCAAGTCCTGGGCTTTGAAATGGGACCCACGGTGGATCTAGCTCTCAAGGTGATGGAGAATGACAAGCCCATGCCTTTTGCTGAAGCCGTTGACAAGTACCTGGAAGACTGGCCTGATTTGCGAACTTACTTTGAACTCAAGGAGCACTATGAAAATTCGACAAACATCAGCGGCAAGAAGTTTGGCGGTTCTTGCTGGGAGCGCACAAAGTTGCCTGAACAAGTACTGCAGTTCTGTGCTATCCAAGGCCTTACTGCTTATACGCTCTATCAGAAGACTTTGGAGTTGGGCTTTGGCGATGATGAAGACTATATTTATCCTGATAATGATGATGAATAAGATAAACACACTGTCTCTTTGAATGAAATATATGCAACGCACTAGTACAGTTACTTCAGGCAATTTCGTTATTGTCTATGCTTTTTGACGCTCCTCCTTGTAAACTCCTTAAATTTGCTCTGTTTATTCCATCCTGGATTTTTGCAAATACATCAATGAAAGCTATACGCCTTCCCCTCGTTCCATTTCACACACAATCAAGTGTTATAAGAGGTGATTTTGTTTCGATGCATATATATTTTAAAAGATGAAAATTATTCTTCATTTATAGGAGAGCAAGAGGAGAAGAAATGTAATAGACAACAGCCAAAAAAGCGAGGAGAAGGGAGAGGAGAGGCTCTATTTCATATTATGCTATTGACATTGGCTACTGTGTGTGTTCAACAAGCACAATAAGCATAGAAGGATAGAAGATGCTACATGGTAGGGAGCACATTATTGTCTCATCATGTAGTGATAAAAGGGTTAAAATGAGGGTCCAATTTGGAGAAGATATACATCTCTTTGTGCTATAAAGCCTTGTATTCCAGATGACAATGAATACATGGCGCTCCGTTTTGTATACCGAGTACATGTGTGCTATAAACAAACAGCAAAAAGGTAACATTGCCCTTGTATAGCATACCATGGAAGAGCACACACGGTCTCTTTCTCTGTCTCCGATGATCCCCCAATCATTCAGGAGTTACCCTTTATATACAAAAGGCTTTGGTGCAACAACAACGAAATGTGATGTGTGTATATATATACACTCTACATCTACTCTTTTTCCCTTTTATCTCTTCTTTTTTCTTTCATCCTCCACTTCGTTCTCTCATCATATACTATGGGCGGTAATATCTCACGTGACCCACCAAATGCTCATGTTCATCAGCACCATCAACATCACCACCATCACAGACACAACAGCAACAGTTCGCCATCATCGATCAAGGCCAGAAAGTCCAAATCATCTACCCTGAGAAACAGCAAATCCAATTCGGTCAATGAGGAGAAGAAGGTGCCCGTCATCAAATCAGACAAAAGGATTATATACGGCAGAACATACCATGCCATTGAATCGAGCTCGTACATGCTACCCAAAGACGACAAAGAGATTGATCGCTTGCATGAAGAGCATTTCGTGACAAAAGAGCTATTGGGATTGTAAGTGCCATTTTTTTTTTTGCATGAATTTTGAAGGAAATAGGGAGTTGATGACATGTTTGCACCCGCTAGTAACATTATGATCGAAGCACTCAAGTCGTTGGATTTCCAAAATGGAGGACTCGAGGTGCTTGATTTGTGCTGTGGACCTGCAACCTGGCTATGCGAAACCAGTTTAGAATACCCCAATTGTCGCTTTACTGGCATCGATATGTGTAGTCTATGGCCTCAGGTGATCCGACCAGTAAACCTTACTTTTACAGAGGCAAATGTGCTACAAGGAATACCGTATCCCGATAAAACTTTTGGTTTGTACATGCCTGTGATTATCAAACACATTGACTTTTCTCTGATACTCATGCGCTGCTCATAGATTTCGTTCAGATGAGGTATGTGATTTGTTGGTAGCCTGTCAAGCCAGCATCATCAGAGACTTAACCACAACAACCGCCAGATTCGTTGTTTTAGCTTTTAGGACAAACGAATGGCCTTTTATTATATCGGAAATCAAGCGAGTGCTCAAAGACGGTGGATGCTTCCAATGCGTGGAATTGGATATGCGGGTAGCTGCTTGCACTATTGAGTCATATTGCAGCAGACATCACTAAACTGATTACTTCTCTAGATCATTACAACAGATCCTATTGCGAGAACATACACAGAAGCATGTAACGTAGATCATTCTTGCTTGTGTAAAAAAAGAAAAAAAAAAGTTGTTTACTAACCACACTGGCATCTCTACTACTACTAGTCGAATCCTTCTGTGCTTCCTACGGTTTAGATGCCTCGGCAGGCGCAAAGCTGGACTTGATGTTGACAGAGGGCGGAGGCATGAAGATACTGCAGAGCGAATATCGAGAAGTGCCACTGGGATGGGGTGGTCCCATTGGTGATGCCTATATACAGCTGTTTCAAGGTACACTGGACGGACTGTCGCCTTGGCTGAAGCAGTCGCTGGGCATCACAGACCACGAGAACTACGACATGCTGATGAACAGGACCAGACAGGCGCTGATTCAGTCGAGATCGTTCATGGGTTTATACGCATTTCTGGCACAAAAGCCAATGAACGACTGACGGTGCTGTGTATAGTAGTAATTAAAGTGTCAATAAAGAGAACAAACCTTATATTAACGGACCTCTTCGCGCGCGCATCCGCTTTCGTTTAAAGCATAGTTGTATTACATGCCCTGGAGTCACGACACAAATGTGTCACCTCTCTTTTTGTTTTGTCCTGGTTTTTTTTTCTCGGTTCTCATCCCCCTCTATTTAGCATGTCGAAACGCAGCAAGAGAGAGCGCATCGCGTACAAGCAAGCGGATGATTTCGTGTCTGATTTCGACAGCGATGCAGAGGACCAGAAAGAGTACAAGCCACGAAGCAGGAGGCCCAAAGCAAAGACCACCAGCACCAAATCGAAAAAGAAGCAGCACACGACGGTAATCAAGACATAGGCTGGCATCATCATTCGCTTAGCTAATCGCATCACAGCCCGCCAGTGCAGACGCTACTACAGTTCACGGTACATGGGACGAACAACGCACAAGGGAGCTCGCCAAGAAATACCCAGACGCCTACTGGAGATTCCACGCCAATGTCGCTGAGAGCCATATGATTAAAACCATAAACTCGCAATCTCCACTGGTTAGTATCCCGTGCACCATGACAGATCAAGGCCCCATTACAAGTATGACGCTGTCCGACGACGGTACTCTTCTGGTAACCTACTCCAGCACAGGCGCTGTCAAAATATACGACATCCAGGACGACTTTGGCCTCCTTCGCAAACTAAGAGACACGGATGAAAAGCACATTGATGAATTCTACTGCGGCACAATGACGCCCAACGGACTCCTTGCTGTTGGAGGCAAGCTGAAGGATCGATATCGCTGGTCGGCCAACGATGCGGACAACCATATTCTGCCTTGCGACATAAAGATATTCAATGTGTGTGAGAACCGATTAGTGGCGAGATTAGAGGGACACGAAGAGGAGATTCTAAGCATCAAAAAGGTGGTGTTTATGGAGCAAAACTACCTGGTTTCGACGAGCCAGGACGGATCCATTCGCAAGTGGCATATGGCTGAGGATTGGCAGACGTTGATCGCATCCACCAAGATGAAGGACGATGTTACGTGCATGGCATTCACGGTTTCTTTTCTACCCAACACAGGCAACAAGTACTTTATCGCAGCGGCAGACGAGCACTTGCGACTGTATGACTTTGAACAGGCAGTGCTGATTCAGACGTTTCCTAGCATGTACTCTTCCTATTGCGATTGCGCTAAATTCATTGATTGGCTGGATGATGATACATCGAGTAGCAGTAGCCATAGTCCGTATGCATGGCTCATCAGTCGAGGTGCTGAACTGTGTGACCAAAGTGAGGGAGTCTGTAAGTAGGCTAGTCGTATAATACAGGCAAAATAGCTATTCAACATGGTATAATTATAGCATCCAAACCCAATACATGTACATTGCATAAGCTGATCTATCCTGCCAAAGCGGGCGATGGGTTCACATTGGAGCAGTGCAAGACTTATCAACACGAAGAGTATAGTGCATGCTTTTCAAAATGGTGCTATTAAGCCTTATTATTCACATTTTTCTGCTGCTCGTCTAGATACCACGCTAATTCCTGGCTAGTCAAAATCACTTCCAATGGTCGCTATTTATTAGCACCAACCATATACGGACAAATATTTGTCTTCAATATCAAGACGGGCCAAGTTACTGCGATCATCAAAGAGCATCAAGACATGGAGGTACGGGATGTCATTTTCCATCCATATCTACCGCTGATTTTCTCTTGTGGCGATGGTAACGTATACAGCACAGCGTAAAGGTATCACTGGCGTACTCATTCACACACGCACATTTTAGATGGTTGTGTAAAGGTATATACCTCTGAATCAAATGTTGAACAAGTAGATCTTGCTGGGGTTGCTGGAGAAGCCAAATAAAAACATTGTACGATTCTACATCAAGTTTTCTCACACCATGTTCTTCTGTTTGAATGGATTGGCTGATTCCGTTCTTTTGGTATAAAACCGGGATGTGTAACGCACTATTCATCTTTCAGAAGGAATGCTTAAAGTGCCCTTTTGCTATTTCAAGCAATGATCAATGTAGTAAACCACCTCAACAGCGGTGTCGTACAGATGAGAGGCAGTTTTGTTATACAAATCAGCTTCTGATGGTAGCAGTAATACTGAGGTGAAGCAGATGTAGGATAGCTTATACAGATTAGTGCTGCTTTTATTACTGTAGGGCTGAAATTCAGATACATTTGACATTTGTTTCGTCGTGCGTACAGGTACAGAATGGGATGACCTTACCCCTGAATCAGCTTTTTTTTTTTTTTTTTTTTTTTTTTCAGAATATGTGTCGTTTTTCATGTCCATATCATATGAGCGTCTTTCAAGGGTAGATGTGGCCCTCTACCTAACACTTTTGATAGTTGAATTGATGCTTTCTACACCAACCCACTGATAGTTGCATTAGAACAGTCAATGTCACACACACAAAACAGCATTAGAAAATTACCCCACGGCAGCAAGTTGACTAATCATATTTACACCTTCTCTCTTTTTCCACCGACCTACAACCATGTCAGGTAGCCAAAGACGACTTTCATTGCTTGCAAACCACTTGAGCAGTAGCCGCGGCATGGCCACCAATGCAGCTGCCTCTACGGCCACCACCGCCTCAACGAACAAACAGCCGTCGAAAGAAACATTTCGTAACCGACAAGATTACAAATACTATTTGCCAATTCAAACGAGGTACTACGGCATGTTGTATGGGTTGTTTTGTAGCAACAATCTAATATAGATGGTCTTTTAGATTTAGTGATTGTGACATGTATGCTCACATCAACAACAGCATCTATTATCATTACTTTGACACCATCATCAACGAATATCTGATCAAGAAATGCGGATTAGATACGAGCAGCGACAACAAGACCAAGCCCATTGGATTGGTGGTGGCCAGTCAAGCCAATTTTTATGCGTCAGCTTCTTACCCCAACATGATTCATGCTGGTCTTAGCATTTCCAAGATTGGAAAATCCAGCGTTACGTATCGCGTGGGCATCTTTGAACAGGAGAATCCCTTGGCTTGTGTAGTGGGCGGTTTTACCCATGTTTTTGTGGATCCCATTACGAGAAGACCTGTGAAGCAGCTACCGAAGGAGTTTTTGGAAGGGTTCAAGGAATTGCTTGTATAATTGGGTAATACTGGATGTTTATTTTGCTTATTATTTGGTTGAATAAAAATACACGAAACGAAAGAAAGAAGAGGTGGGAGAGGGAGAGGTATATATGTCAATTAGTAAAATGAAGTGCTGGATGCATGGAAATGAAGATACTAGTAGATTGGATGTCTAATCCTTGTTGCTGCTGTACAAAGGTTTCTTTTCTTGATCCGGACTATACAAGTGATAATGATTAAAGGGAAAAATCTGGGAAAAAACAAGGTTTTATATACAACTTACCACACTTCAGGATTTCTCTGAAATTCGTCACTATCCACATCACTCTCGTCTTCATCGTCGCTACGAGTGTCATCAATCTCATTGCCAGTAAAGAGCCTTGCAATGACCTTGACAATCATGAGGAACCAGTAAAACATAATCACATTCAATGCCATCAAGAGTCCAACAAACATCTTTTGGGTTGTCAATGTAAAGTACTTTCCCTTGGAAGGGTCCCATTCCATATCGAAATAACGTGCGGGCTCAACTGTGATTTCAAAAAAGACGTTAATAATAGGCTCTCTCTTTGGCAACTTTTGATTTCCTACCTGCGACGCTCCATGTCACCACCGAGAAAAAGACATGACGAGTGATGGGCCAAGAAATGGCAAACAAGCCAAATGCGATATTGCAGACATTTGTGAATCCCAGATATTTCAGAATCTTGGCAAGCTATAGTATCATAGATGTGGGATTAGAAATGGCGCTCCATAGAGACAGAGAAACCAGTTTCGGGTACACTTACCGACAGGAAGATATCACAGAGATCCATACAGCAGAGAACAGCATTTCCAACACGGGTGAGATTAGAAATGTAGCTGGAGCCTACCAACAAGATGGTGATGATATGATGCGACAGCATGGCAACATGATCCTTTCTGCGCTTTTCAATGTGAAGGCCGTAGATTTGCTGAATCCAAAATGCCAGCTGCATCAGATAGTAGTTCTTCATGTCTCTCGAGATCAGCACATGAGGATAGTCAATCCAGTATTGAGACGTGCTGAACCAATGAGGACTATGGTACATAATGTACTACATGAGAAGAAATTGGTTAGTTTAGCCAGCGAAATGTTGTCATGCAAAGCAGATCACACAAACCATGCCAGCAGAACCAAAGACAACATAATAGGCCAGAATATAGCTCTGCTCTGCTACTCTTTGCCTCTTGGAGGCCTCTCCAATGCTGAAATAGCTTGATGCTGGAAGATAAATGTACTTGATGAAAGCAGCACGCAAAAAGGTAAACATGATGGTCCAGAAAAAGACGAAATAGACATCGCCAACACCTTTATCGTACTGGTCGAGGCCCACTTGATGCGATACAAACAAGAACTGACTAGCGAGAGGGTTTCCGAGTAAATAGTAGAGGACAACCGATAGCACAACAGAACCAGACAGTTCTAAAGCAATAGGGACATCAATTTATTTTGTGATCTAACCAGCAGTTGGCAGCGGTTTGTTACGTACCTGCTTCATACTTTAAGATGGTGTTCTTTAGAGTGCAAAGTGCAGATGGCGATGATGATGGTCGACTCTGATCCAGAGCTAGTTTAGGTTTTTGATCCATTTCCTGATATAAATTAAAATAAATATAGAGAGGAAAAGAGAGAAGTAAAAAGACATGAGGTGTGGAAATCAAGTTTCTTTTATAGGAGTGGGGGAGATCTTGTGTCAGTGTGTGTGTGGTGGTCCCTTAAAACTGAGGGCACACACAGACTAAGCTACTGCTTTCCATGCGAACCATCTTTATTTAGTCTATTCCATACAGACTCGCAGATATCACAACGACGGCAGCGGCGACCTAATGAACCCGTAAAATGAGCTGCTTTTTCCATCATTGATAGCGTGGAATAAGATACTAAGCAAAAGCTTATACATTTAGTTTGAAACTCCAGATAGATCTCTGGGCATCAAAAGGTACATGTCTAAAAAGCGTAATTCCATATAAAAGTGGGTTAATTGGACGGAGAGAGAGAGATAGATGGCAGATGAACAGTGTCTTTCTCGTTTTTACACACACAGATTTACATCATGTGTGGGTTCTTTAAGTGTATTAGCTGTTTTGGTGTGAGAAGACTTTTTATAATGGCTTCGTATCATGTAATCAATGCGGCGATGATGATGCTTGGCTTCCTCTTGTCCTCTCTCAATCTCCCCCAAAAATCACATACATTATCTAAACCAAATGTTTATTCTAGCATTTCTTTTCCAAAATAATAGATTGAGATGAAACCTTTGTATGTATCTCCAACATTTTTAATTACGCTAAATAGCTCCTCCATATATTCGGTTTCAATTCAAAAATGTAAAACCTGCTTTCAACTTGGAAAAATAGAAAAAAAAGTTACCAATTAATGAATAAAACAACTATCAAAAGAGATCAAAATTCCTCTTTATATTCATCAAGATTACACAAGATCAAAAAGGTCAATGAGGGATCACATCGTTTCTGTTGTAGAATGTTACGTTTTTACTTATCCTTCCCCAAAAGCAAGTAGAAAACAGAAGAGAGGTTTACCATTTTACTATTTTGGTGCCTGGCATTGACAAATCATTGCTTTCCGACAATGTTCTGTATTGATATCCTACAGCAATCATAAATGCGATGAAAATTAGAGCACAATCTCATATAATAAAAAGTTATTTAAAAACTCGTATAGTGTAACAAACTGACAGAGCCATGGAACAGAGCCATTTCCAATTCCTTAATTTAGTTTCTTGTACCTCAACATACTATGGTAAACTGAATTTCTTCTTTTATTATACCCAATGCACGGCAAAATGGATCAAAGAGTGCAGTTGTGATCATTAAATGTAACATTTGACTCGTCGGTTGCAATGTAAATAGACTTTTTTTTTCTGGAAGTGGTTCCTGGTTGCTATGGCATATACTATCTGCCCCTGGTTGCCATGGAAATGTTCGTGGTAATAGGAACAGAGTACATTGAGTCAGCAATACCCCCAAGACAAGATGGGTCCAAGATGATTCTTTGTAGCAAATGCCAATCATAATCAAACTAAATGACTGTATGTTTGGCAACCTACCTTCCTGAGTCATTTGAGAGCTTCACCCAGTCTTTACTACACATCATCCCATCCATTATTTCCTTTGATGAAGCGTAGAACAGGTCACGAGAGCGTGCATCAACGCGATTTTTTCTTTATCCACTCAGAAAAAAAAACCTGCTTGGTGCCTTTTAGATTCCTTACTCAACCTCAAAACAGTTTAAATTTCATATACTGATTGATATTACATGCAAAACTCACCGACTTCAATGAGAAATCCATTTGCTAGTCCTCGTATGTCTACATGTAATATCTGTAAATGTAAAAAGAAAGCCCTAATCATCATGAATAGAAGAAAAGTCAACACCACACAGAGATGTAAATCCTAATGGCAAGCGCTACAGATTGGAAGATAACAGCCGTAGCAACCCCTTTGCAAACACAGCGGCCGTGTCTCCCTCAAGGACTAGAATATCGACTCGTGAATCTATTCTATCAAGAACATCTACATTTTCCTACAGCAGAGACAACTACAGCCCACTCCATAACACACAAGGTACACGGCAAACCATGAGTCCTGGTGTTGCTGATTACAGTCGTCGTTTATCATCATTGTCTATCGATGACGCGCATGGATCTGCGAATCGCTTACAAGTGCTCGTCAAATCCCTCGACGATCTGGAGTCGTTCTTTAAAGATCAACTTCAATCAAGCCATAATGCGAAAAGAGGAGACATCAAAGAGCTGAACAAGCAGTGTAAAGAGCGTATCAGCTTGCTCAAGCAACAAATCAACCAAGTGACCGACGAAGATATGACATCTGAAGATTTGATGAAAGAAGCGCAAGCCAGAGTTGTGCAAGTTTTTAAAGAGAGTGAAAACTGGAAAGGTCAAGCTTCAAATGCACAACTACACGTTCGCGAATTGGAAAACAAGATGGAGAGCATGGCTGAATCACACAGACGGCAAATTAAAACCCTGGTGGATGAATTGGAAAACTCAAAGAAGCAGCTTGAACGATACAGAAATCAAGAGTTGGACGATGCAGACGACGAGCCATTGAATCCCAATGCAAACGAAAGAGCACGTGAAGATGCACAAAAGATATCAAGGCTCGAACTGGAAAAACTTCGCTTAACCAAGAGCCAACAAGAGCTTCAGCGAGATCTCCAGAGCAAAATCGACGATCTTTCGGCGCAATTACACAACACGGAAAACAGGTTGCAGCATACTGAGGCTGAATTGGCCAGATCAAGGGACGAAGCTGAGAGATTGAACAATGCACTTGAATCTGAACAGGAAGAATTGAAGACATACAAGGAGGAACTGAGCAGTGAAAAGGCAACCACCAACAGTTTACAGCGCAAGCTACAAGCCGTCGAGGAATCACTAAATCAGCAAACTTACGTCAATCAACAACTAAAATCTGATCTAAACGACTACAAGACACATTTAGACGAGTATGAAGCCAAAATACACGACTTGACCAAGGAGCAAACCGACGCAAAGCAACTCGAAATCAAACTTCAAGCTGCCACTCTGCATAACCAGCATCTCACCAAAGACAACCAGGCAAAGGAAGATGAAGTCGAGCGAGCCCAACATCGTATCAATTTACTGGAAAGACAGCTACAGGAGAGTACGGCTGAAGCTGCACGATTGCAATCTACATTGAGCGAGAAAGAGGGCGATTTTACAGGCAGGTTATCACAAATCAGTGCCCAAAACAACGAGATTGCAAGCCAGAAACAACAACTGCAAACTAGCTTAAATGAAGAGCGTGCTCTCATCAAACAGCTAAAAGGGTCTCTTGAGCTCGAACGCAATGAAAAGAAGCGATTGAATGAAGATTTGATAGCAGAACGCTCGCACCTAACAGCACTCCAATTGGAACACCAAGCCGCACTCAAAGAACACAGAGAGGCTAGCGATACTGTTGAAATGGAAGTTCGTGAACTGAAGCGCAAGATGGACGATCTGATGAGAGAAAAGCAGCGAGTGGAAAGAGAATTATCGCATGCTACATTGCAACAATCTGATAGCATATCCAAGGCCACTGCTGAGCGCGATGAACTGAAAGCCAACATCAAAACCATGAATGCTCAATTGGCAGAGATCACCGATCAGTGTGAAACATTACAGAGTGAAAGGGATCAGCTGCAACTGACGCTCGACAAGGAACGCTCCAAGAACCAGAAGCTCAGGTCGGATCTTGCTCAGGAGCAAAACAATGCGCTTACCTTGAGCGACAAGATCAATGGACTGGTGGAAGAAAAGTCTCATCTGCAGAGAAGATTGGATTCAGTAGGTCAGCTCCAAAGTGCTTATGAGAGAGAGTGTCGCAAGAATGAACAACTATCCAAGGACTTGGCAGAGCAAACAGCCACAGCAAACGAGTATTCAGTCGAAGTTCGAAGTGTGGTCGCTGAATCAAAGCAGCTGCATTGGAAATTGGAAGCTTCTGCCAAAGAGAAGAGTGATCTGCAGAAACGCATTGAAGACCTTGAACACGAGCTATCGACGGAGCAGAGTGCACAGAGCCAAGTGGTATCCAAATTGCAAGAGGCAGAGCACCAAGTGCAAACACTACAACACCAGTATCAAGTGGCCATCAACGAGAGAAACACGCTGCAGAGACAGCTGAATGAAATGATGCAAGGTACGCGACAACACTCTGAAAGCCAAGTGCAATTGACAGCCGAGAGAAACGAGTTGAAGCGTAAACTGCTGGATGTCACGCACGAATTGGATACACTGAAAGCATCTCGACATGAACGCGAAGAGGAACTTTTGCAAGAGCTCAAGAGCAAACAAGCTGATCTACATCGCCAAGCAGATCAACTCAAGAAGGCAAAGCTACGCATTGACGACTTGAATCAAACGCTGATGGACAAGACGGCTCGTTTGGACCGCGTTTCTTCTGATCTGGAGGAGGCTCGCTCTCAATTGCAACACTCCAAGATGAATGAAGAAAGCATCGTACAGACCAAGTCAAAATTAACGCAACGTCTAGAGGAAACTGCTGCCAATCTGAACCAAGTGGCGAAGGAAGCTGCCGAGAGGGACATTGAAATTGCTCGTTTGGAGTCTGTGCGTGCTGACACCCGCCTTCGCTTAAAAGATGCTCTTGACCAACATGCTCAATTAGTTCAAAAGATTGATCAACTCGAAGCTGATTTGCAACAAAAGGATTCCCTGTTTGAGGAACTATCCAAGGAGCTGGCTGGCGCTGCCGATTATGCACAAAAATTGGAGTCTGTTGTGGAATCAAAGGAGAGCCAGCTGGCTATTTGGAAGCAAGAAGCACAAGCCTTACTTGACGAAAAAGACGAAGAACTGAAGCGATTAGAGCAACAAGAAACTCAGAAACAAGAGCAGCTGCAAACGCGTATGCAAACCCTGCACAACAAGCTGTCAGGCTTAGAGAAGAGATTGCAAGAGAGTGCGTCGGAAAACTCAAAGCTAGAGGAAACCCAATCCGAGCTTCACGAGGCCTTGTCTCGGTGTGAGCGTGAACTAAAGGAGGCTCGTGTGGATATCAGCAGAAAGACAAGGGACCTCAACGAGATGCAATACAAATTTGAGCATGAGAGAGAACTGGTGCATGAATTAACGGAGCAGAATGCCAAGTTGCAAGAGGAAACCAAGTTGATGGAGTATCAAGAGAGTCAAATCGAAGAAAGAGCGCTCAAGATTGAGCAACTGGAAGATACCGTCAACAAGATCTTGTTCGATTTGAACGCTGCCATAGAAAAGAAAAAGGCCATTGAGGAAAAGAGCAAGCATTTTGAGGAGATGGCTAGCCAAATCAAAGCGGAGGCACAAGACAAGATTCATCACTTGGAGTCCAAATGTCGGGAAACTCAACGCAAGATTGATGAAAAAGAAAGAGAACTGGAGTATATCAAGTCCATGCTACGAGAAGCTCTCAAGGAAAAGTAGGCCCTGTCAGATCATTTTTTTCACCTTCTCTTTTTGTATATATATTTACATTTATTCATCATTATACCGTCCTAATAAACTTCCTATTGCTTTACAACACCATCATCTTATTCCGAACCCAGTTTCACTCTTCAAGTGTGAAAGCCACTGAATATTTTTTTTCAGCTTTCTTTTCCTTTTTCTTCAAATCATACACAACATGACCACCGAGGCACCACAACTAGACATCCTCGAGACGTCAAAAGAAAAATTCGTCAACCTCATTTCAGAATTGAACGACTCTCAATTTCACAGCTTTCAAGAATTTGTTCAATCAGCACTTGGTAAGAGCAGGATCAGGCCGTTTTACCTTTTCAGTTGCATTTTTGACATATTCTATGCAGATGAATATCACGGGCAATTGCATCACCATGGAGACGGCGATCACAATGATGAAGACATAGAAACAGAACAGCATGATGGCCAATTTCAACCTGTGAGTGATGCTAAAATGGTCCGTTTGGGTAGAATGATCAAGGATCTTCGCACTCGTGTCCCTATTTCTGCTGAAGCTCCTGGTGAAAAGACTACCATTCCCGATACACCAGAGGTATATATTCGGTGCCGCCCATTTTGATTGATTTGTAAAATTACTAATTGAAAGACTTTAGTTCAAGGGATTCACAGAACAAAATACAGTTCATGTAGATGGATTTTTGTTTTCTGAAGAGGATGTCGACGACCTTGTTGATGAAGGAAAAATGTCTCGCAACTACTGTTTGGATTGTGGATCAAGAAAGGTCGCTCCCCTGAGTATGTATATCATGCTTGATCAAAGAGAGTTGATTTGATATTGATCAACGGCTTGTTTAGACTTCATTTCCCATTCTGCCTCCGTCTTACAATTACAATTCTTGTACCAAGTTGCATTGGCCGATAAAGTCAAGGATAAGGTGATTGTGGATGTAGGATCTAGATTGGGCGCTGTGTTGTATTCTGTAAGTGGTTTCATGCTTGTAGGCCAAGTCAAACCTAAAATACTCATCTATCCGTAGGGCCACTTATTCACTCGTGCCAGTAAACTCATTGGTGTCGAAATCAATGAATGGTTCACTAAATTACAACAAGACATGATCAAAAAGTACAAGATGGACGACCGTGTGCAAGTCATGTGCAAAGATATCCAAAGCATGCCTGAATTGCTATCTAAAGAAGCAGATATTGTCGTTATGAACAATGTATTCCAATTCTTCAATGAGCTTGCTACACAGCAGCAAATTTGGAAGTTTATGCGTACAGAAACAAAGAAGAAGTCTGGATTATTGTTGGTTACGTTGCCATCATTACAAGAGCAGTTGAAAGAGGCCGGCATGTCTGCTTCCAAATTGATGCGCGGCTGGGTCAAGGAAGTCCAGTTGGATTATGATGGTGGATGGTTCGAGGACCTTAATGACGATGAGTTAGAGGAGATCAAGCAGGTGCATTTGTATAGAGTCGTGTAAAATTAAAACCTTTTATCTATCATTGTTGTTAATACATGTCGAATATCTTGAGCTCCGTGTAAAAAAAAATTAGTGATCTACGTTATTGTATTGCCTGTGCAGTTATGATTATGGCTTGTCAAACCAGTGAAAACAGAGTAAGCCAACATCAAGGAAAAAGTAGTACAGCAAGGCTTTGACGGCGCAAATATTTAGTCCATAACAATAGACTGAGCAAAAAACCCATGTCCGTAAACTGTTCCTGAGTGATATGACCAAACGTTTTTGAACTGCTTCTCGCAATTAAAGACTCGGGCTCTAAACAATTATAAGAAAAGCTGTTGAATAGAATCAAACCGTCTCTGATATCCTTGGGCATCCTTGATCTATCCGGGAGGTGACTCCAAATACCCCTGGCTGGTCTAAATTGGTATTTTTGAGGTAAACCATGCACTACTAAGTTTATACCACTTTCTATCGAATGGTATTCAATAATAGTGAGTAATCCCAAAGATTCTCTTTTCTTTTTTGAAGCTTTAATCAAATCTGTAGCATCAGTTGCCGTAGATCTACATGGCACTAAAGGTACCTTTCCCAGCCAAATCGTCCGAATTCAACTCTCAATATCTTGCCTTCTAAGCCGTTCTAGATGCTCGGAATAGTGCCAAATGATAGCTATCAATCACCATTTACATCCTAAACCTTCATTTTTATTTTTCTTGGATCCATCCAAATCGATGAAAATCCACGATTTTTCATGAGGTACCCCTCATGGTTTTTGTTAAAAATCAAACGATCGCAATTTTGGAGGCGAAAACGACCCTTTTTACTATGATATATATTAAATCAAAATGACCGCACAGATGTAGGGTAACCTGTGCAAGTGCTATTTTGAACGTTGTATATGCTAAATCTCGACTTTTCCTGGAAAAACCGCTTTTTATATTTTTGCAAAATTCTTTATCTTTTCATTCTAAAAGTATTTTAAAATTGACACCATTGAATGCGCCTTTAAATTCTCCCCTTGACTTTATTAGAAAGTAGTATACGCTGAGCACACTTTATATAGCTAATTTTAACAAAAATGTTTACAAATGTCAAATTATATCGATATTGATTCAAAAAAATCCACAGCAAAAAAATCATTTGGGTACAGTCACCACAGTGCAAAATGTTCAGTGTACACGTCATTCAAATTCTGTGTGCTCAGCTTATTGGCTGCAGTCACCCTCAGCAACGCGTCTTTTTTTTTTTTTACGCTCCCTTTCCACCCTGTTTTTGCACTGCACTTTTTCTATTAAACCATATACTTTTCATTACTATTAATTGAATACAACATCACTTTTGCCAAAAGAAGCATGTCTTTGCAACTACCAGTACCCGAGACGACATCTTTCAAGTGTGTTACAGTAGGTATCAGCCGATAGGAGCCACTTTTCGCGGTACAATATACAGGAATACTAATTACGCAGTTTAATTTAGGCCAGTTCTTTGTTTCAATATATTCATTGTGTCTGGTTTGTATTTGGTTTGTATATTTCCCTTTTTTGGTTGTCATGGATTGCATTCATTCAACCTTTTACTACTTTCTTTCTCGTGATACTGTGCATTCGTTAGTTTGCGCTGCTATTGCGATTCATTCTTTCTATTCTTTTCCCCCTTTTCTGCACGCAACTATTTTTCTGTTGCTGTACCATAGTGCTATAGTGTATCTTTTGATGCATTGTACCGCTGGCAGTGCTGCTCTATTGTGGAGTAGCCTTGCAATCTTTTTGTTCTTCTTCAAGTATTACTTCTCCTTGTGTAATACTGGTGGTATTGGTGTTGTTCTTGCTTTTTTGTTGTATAAGGCAACCACGATACTTTTTTTTTTTACTACTTTTGTCTTGTTGTACTCATCATCTTGATGATACACATTTCATGTTACCTTTTTGTATGTAACTGTATTGCAATGTTTTTGTTCTTCATCACATTCTAGTAATGCCCTCTTGTTACTTTTCCTTCCTTTTTATGGTTCTTTGAATCATAACCCCTCTTTCTTCGTTGTGTGGATGTGCCTATCGTTGAAGCACAACTAGATTTGATTCAGAGGCTGGGGGTAGATAGGCTGCCCTCACTTGATTGGTATCACTTACTTGGTGCTAATTGAGAGTCTCAAGCGTTTGCATTATAAGCTGGGGTGTGTAGTAAGGCATATTCTGGCATTTTAGGGGATTTTGATGATGGAATTGCTAAATTACTGTATTTAGTAATACTTAAAACTCCGCCTAACGTCAAAACAGAGGGAAACCCTCGCAATTTTTTTTCTGGCCTGGGGTGTCTGTAGGGTAAATAAAGCGTTGTGATTGGCTCAAATTTGGAGACAGCTCAGAGAAATAATGCATTCGTATTGAAACTAAAAATGTAATTGAAATGAGAAAAGCAAGATTAAACATTCAAAATGCATGGTACAAATGGCTTAAGGTAACTACACACGATACCACCATAACTAGCAGACATGAATAAATAGATTTTTTACTATCTTGAGAAAGAATGGGAGAATACGTTTACATAACAAGCGCGATATAAAAATGTTTAATATGAAAGTCAGATGCTACTCTAGATTGATAGCTTGTTCGATAATGCCGTAAACATGAATGCGCCTTCCATGGATTCGTGTTTGTTTTGGCGAGATGGTTGAATGCAATGGAAAGCGTTTTGGGGACGTAAATAGCAGGGAGCTCAACAGAAATTGCAGACGTAGATCAAAATAACACAATCATCCTTTGCCAAAAAAAAAAAAATAGAGCAAAATGTGAATAATACCAATGAATAATCCTACATCAGTTGCATCATTTTTTCGATGATTTCAGGCACAACATGGTGAGATGAAGCTAATCCAGCATCATTCTTATCATCAAACTGCTCAGCCTTTCGACTGTGTGCTGCACACTGTGATAGCTTATTGATGTCTAGAGGCATAAGTGGGCTATTGTACAACAAATGCTACATAAAGAAAAGGACAGCAATACAGTGGTTGAAGGGAGGCCATGATATGTATATCGATCTAGGTGGCTCAAAACAATACCATCAAATGATAAAGACCCCAATCAATACATGTCAAAGCTAATTGCGATAATATATATACTCAACAACGCAAGAATAGAGCTAGGTTAGTATTTCATACCATCGCAAGATGCCATCCATAAAATCAACCTCTGCATTAAAGATTAATGACATGCTTATGAGGGGATGATGGTTATATATTTGCGCAAGTGAGAATTCTCCTTGTTGCTCCATAACAGATACTACATTTGATTTCCTTGACACATGAAGCTTGCTCAATTTAAAGCGACATCATTGGATTTGGTCCATACGCTTCAAGATGTCTTGGCTTTCCACTGGTGAGTCTACGTATTTATGGATCCAGCAGCTGGTTTCCTAGTCAACCTTGCGCACAAGTCCTCTATAGGAATGGACGAGTTGTCGTACAAGTGTGGAAGATCCTCTCAGATC
Source organism: Mucor lusitanicus (assembly GCA_010203745.1). Classification (NCBI taxonomy): domain Eukaryota; kingdom Fungi; phylum Mucoromycota; class Mucoromycetes; order Mucorales; family Mucoraceae; genus Mucor; species Mucor lusitanicus. The sequence continues at coordinate 966,760 of JAAECE010000004.1, read as the reverse complement.
AACAAATACAGGTAGCACCTTACCTCACGCACGACTCGTGACTGTACCGAAGTGCCTATCATAGAGGAGGAGGAGGGCAGTGTGGACAGGGCGCTATCTTTTTCTCTACCTAGACACCACCCAGATTGCAATAAAAAAAAAATAAAGCAGAGAAAAGTATATCCTTTCTTTCTTTCTTTCAGCAATTACAAGACAAAGAGCAAAATGTCGACAGATACTGAGCTGGAGAACCATCTTGCACACGACTCTATTGACCTCGAACTCAAGGATCTCAACATTGACGCCACGCTGAGGGCCAACAAATCGTTCATGAGACTCGCTGCAGCCATGTTTCATTACGGCAATCCATCATTATGTGCTGGCCAGCTTGTGAATTGTGTCAGATCCTTGGCATTGCTGCCATTGAGGTGAGTTGTCAAGTAACCAAACGTGCGCGTGTAGGCGGTTCGTCCGGATGATTCATGCTTTACTGTTGCATCTAGAGGCGAGACGCCCAAAAGCACGATCCAAGGCATCATATCTTCATCCAGGACCGCATCGAGAAATGCCCACTTGCCGGATCCATTCGCCATTGAAAAGTACGGCCCTCAGAAACAGACCAGATATAGACTCTCAGACGCTTGCATCGGCAATGTAGTGCCACCAAAGATCAAAGCCGTTCCCAAAGATAATGCAGTTAAAATTGTGCCCGTCATGCCCGTTTCGCAAATCACCTCGCCTGGAAAGCGACAACGCAAAGCGCCTGAATTATACACACCAAGCACCAAAATTAGACAAACCTCGCAGAGAAACAGAAAGAAGCCGCCAGCCAAGAAGCCCAAACACAAAGCGGTCGATCATGTAGCGCATGAAGCGACACCAGCAGACTCGAGTCAGTCCGACATTGATGTGGACGACGACCTAACGTTGGAGGAGAGGATGCAGATACCCATCTATAGCGACGATAGTGATGTTGAACATGACAAGGGCCATGGGGAGGACGACGACGATGATGCAGCGTAAGTGGAGCAAGCTAAAAAAGCAAAAACAAAGGGGACCAAGCTTTTGTCTGATGGCTGTTATAGGAGCTTTGATTCGATGGGATTGGGATCAGACTATGAGGAACTGCTGGGCAAAAAGCAAGAGACCAAAGCATCGCTGCCACCTCCACCGCCACCACCGCCCCAAGTCGTCGAAGAGGACACGATAGCCAACTACTCGCTAATATACACACCACCCAACACAGCCGAGATAGATTACATTGATGCCATCAACTTTTCAGAATACAACATTGCGAGTAATTTCGCCATTGTGCAGCAGAAAGGCTATTCATACCCTCGTTTTCGCTCACAAGAAAAGATCAAGATCCCCAAAGTGCATTGCGAAGATAAATTCAGAGTCAGTGATATATCCAGAAACAAGCGAGTGGTTGGGCGTCTATTTGTGCTGGCAGACGGACACGGCGGTCCTGGCTGCTCAGAGTACTTTGTCAGAAGCACACCAGCAGCAGTGGAGGCTGTCTGTTCCAAGTACCTTCCCTCGAAATTGAACGAGGCCTCTGTCAGAGCCAAATTAGAAAAGGACATCAAAGCCATGATTCAGCAATTGGACGACGCCTATTTGGATTTGAAGCGAAAACAGATTGCATCAGCAGCGGAAAACTCGAGCGAAACCGTGGACAATGACGGATGCACGCTTATTCTCAACTTGTTTCTGGGCGAATGGCTGATTAATGTCAATGTGGGCGACTCGCGCACAGTCTTGATCACGGCCCCTGAGCCCAGCACACCGCTGCCTGTCACTGCACCTTACACTGTTGGCATTGATAAAGACTACAACTTTGAGGTTGAATTCGCATCACAGGACCACAAGCCGTATTTGGAGCATTTGGCGCGCCATATATTGGAGAATGGAGGCGAGTTTGTGGACTCTGTCCAGAACCGGGTGATCAAGTTGGAGCTGGAGAAACTGAAGGAAGACGGCAACCGCCATGCCAAGCGCTCCTCTTTGAAAAATGCAAGAATCCGACCCAAAGACTACCAGCCGCCCCACAGCCACGATCAGACGGCGCCTTCTTCCTTGACGGGAAACAACGCAGCCGAGGAATATCGCAATCGAGATAGAGTGCCATCCCTCAACGTAGCACGCTCTTGCGGTGATTTGGACTTTAAGATGGACCCAGCACACAAGATCATCTCCTGCGAACCCGATGTGACATTTATCCGCATTTCAGACACAAGAAGAGGAAGTCGCACAACCATCCGCAATGGGCCCAAGAAGGAGAAGCGAAGGCACTTTCTGTTTATGAGTACGGATGGTACTTTTGACTACATGTATGAGGAGATTGCAGACCGACAGAACAAGGCAATTGCCAAGGTACTGGGGCCCATGATTGAAGATGGCGAGAAGATTGGGCCTTATCTGTTGGATGAGGAGGACAAGATGCGAGAGGAAGCCTTGGCAAGACAAAGGGAGGCAAGTCGATTGGCACGGGAGACGGCTGCTCCCATCAAACAAGAGCAGCAGGAGAACGTGGCAATAAAGGAAAAACAAGACGAGGACGACGAGGACGACCAGATTGATATCATGGATAGTAATACCCCAACAGCAACAACAGAAGCTACTACAGCAGTCAACGGTGATGGAGCAGGAGCAGAAACAGGATCGCCCATGAGCATTGATCCCTCATCGCCCATGTCAGCAGAGCAAACAGACCCACCTCAGACCAACGACACAGCAGAGGAGGATCCAGCATTGTCGACGCCCAAGCCTTTATTGCACAAAAAAATAGACGATGAGGATCTCCGGGCACGACGCATCAAAGAGCGCACACTTGTCCACTCTGCAAGACAGTTTGCAAATCGAGAAGGTGCTCATGGCGTATTTGCTTCCAAATTACAAGACTATGATGACTGTACGATCATACTGGTTGAAATTTAGACGTGGATTACTGGTATCTGTATTGCTTAATAAACATTTAAAAAAAAAGAGTGTAAATGTAGCCTCTTGATATGGCTTCTTTTGACCTGTGGTTGTTATAGATATGCATCAGTGAAACGCCGTGGTCGCCTCGATGCAGACTGATCTCATCGCATCATTTCAATTCCAGCACAACCAGCATGATTCTGAAAAAACGCACCCTTTTTATTTTCTTCTCGTCTTGTACACTTTAATATTAGCAACATGGATGTGGAATACCCATTTACATTAGCCATCCTTGCATCGTATTTCGTGCTCATCTTTGCCTTGCTCTGGAGAGTCAGGGATCAACTGGCAACGACATTGTCTGAGAGCAACCCGGGCATTCTGCTGTTTATTCTCTTGTCTTGCGTGTCATTGCTGTCGACTTGGACATACATGTTTAAATTCTTTGCTCACAGTTATCGAGAATGGAAGCTGATCACTGGATTCGAGCTGCCCCTGTCATTGAATTCCATGTCGTATTGGCTCAAGGATGTCTCGTTATTCGACAGTGCTTGGAGACAAGTCTGCGTTGGTGCTTGGCAATGGCTGTGGAGCCATCAAATTTGCACCTTGACAGTATCCGTTTGGACTCCTATCTTGGCCATTGAAGGTATGTGTGTAGATGCATTTCCATGGCAACGCATAACAGCACTGATTTATCATTGTACGATACGCACAGGCACAAGACGTCGCATCCCCTACATTTGGGCCTACATGCTGATCGGTCAAGTTGTCGCCATCTCATTTGCCTCCTCCTTGTTCTTTGCAGTCTTGCTGGCCTACGCACCCATCAGAAACAAGGAGCCTTCTAGCAGGCTATTAAAGACATTGACGCTGACGTCTGTAGGCGGTATCCTCACTGTGGTGCTGTCTCCCTTTGTTGCTGACACGGATGCTTTTATGGTCAATTTGCTCATCATGCACATCTTGCTCATCTTTCCTTTGGTGTATGTGGAGTCATCATCCACACTGTCAACCAAGAGTGCCTCTCTCTATGCCATCATCTTGTATAGTTTGGCAGCTGGCGCTAATCTCTCGATTTATGCAAACCAGTGGTTCCAATGCTTGGACACTTTGGCACCATTTGGCCAGCACACATGGTATCAAATCTACCACACAGCTCTCACGACATTCTTTGGACACCCAGCACAGTCCAGTGTCAGCTCTGACATTGTATGCATGCAATTCATTTCTGTTGCTTGGATGTTTACTGCCAGTAAGAGAGACTATCAGCAAGTACCCTCCTGGGTGTGGATCTTGATGGCAATGACACCCTTCTTTTCGGCCTCCTTCACATTGCCCCTCTTCTTTGCAGGCTATGAATACGACAGGGCAACCCAACCTACCATCGCAAAAAAGACGATTTAGAGAGTGTATATATAATAAAGCTTTATAATGTAATAAGAAAAATGAGATGGAATGCGTTGTATAGTATAATATCTTTTAGATGGTAGTGAATAATCTCCAAACACCTTGAGCATATTGAACAATTTCAGACATGCCCATCTTGCTCTCACCGTAAACACGATCGACAAAGGTAATAGGCACTTCGCCAACAGAGTAGTTGAACTGTCTTGCTCTCACAATCATCTCCATTTGAAAGACGTAGCCCTTGGCCACGGTGGCATTGATCAATTGATAAAGCACATCCTTCTTGTATAAGCGGAAACTACCCGTCAGATCAGACGCGTTGGGACGAAGCATAATGGTAGCTAAAAAGTTGGCACCACGACTATCATATTGGGGTTGTCAGATTATGCAAAAAATCACAATGCAATGCCTATATCTCTCTCTCTCTCTTCATCTTTTACCTGACAAGCTTACGCTTTAAATCCCAGCCATAAACACCACCTCCTGTCTTGTAACGAGTGCCACTGACAATGTCAAAGTTCTTTTCTTGTTGTAATCTAGAATAGCAAGCGAAAATGAGCGTCGTGTGATTGGCAAGTAATGGACTGTACGTTACTTGATCATTTGAGGAATGAATTTGGGCTGCAAGGAAGAGACAAAGCGTGGTTAGAAATCCGTACTGGTAGATCACAATTCAGCAACATCCACACTTTACATGATGAGAGAAATCAGCATCCATAATGACGATATGTGTACCAGTGGCAAATTGAAGGCCATGAACATAGGCTGTACCTAAACCAAGCTTACCAGCACGAGGCTTCAATTGCTATGATGGTTTAAAAACCAAAAAAGAGAGCCACATGTCAATATGTCTCATCCACCATGCCCATATGCTGCTACACACTTACAATACGGTCCTCACCGTAGACCTTTTGAAGTTCCTTTGCCACCTCTTGCGTGCCATCAGGGCTGTTGTCGTCTACAATAATGATCTCCCAATCAATGGTATGTTCCTTGAATGTCTTTGCAAGCAGCCAAGTGATGATTGGCAAATTCTCGCGTTCATTGTAGGTGGGGAGGATCACTGTGTACTTGTTTTGAGTCATGGTGCTGTTATGGTTGTCTTGTACGTTTAACACTGCGTGATCAATCGTGTCTATTGTCATGAGAAAGACAGAGAAAGAAGAGAGAGAGAGAAAGAGAAAGAGATGCGTTTTGTTGGGTTTATAGCTGAAAATTCTTTTGTTACAGCCAATAAAATGTATTGGCGTTGCACATATCTCTTGCTTCTTAAAATGGAGAAAGGACATTTATTGCATTTGTATGTGTGTGTTTGTGCAGTATTTGGTATCATTATTTACATTGCTTTCTTTTTAGGTGTGTAGTATGTGAGTAGGCGGCTTAATAGTAGGCTAGGTCTTCGTCTTCATGGTCTTGTTTGGGATCAACAAATATGCTTGCAATGGGCGTGTTGACGGCTGCTGTTGATTTGATAAAGACATGATTTGCCAAGGGAGCTGCTATCGGTGACATTTTCCTCTTTTTGATGATGGTAGTGTGCTGCAGCATGGCTTCCAGATGCCCTCTCTTCTGCTCTGATCGCAGGAGAATGTCTCGTTTGTGGTCGTCCATCTTTTGCTTGTTTCTCGGTGTGAATTGCTCCTTGGAATACAGCGGTGCAAACTGCTCCTCTGCAGCGTCTTTCCCAAAAACATCAAACTCGTTGCCTTGGTAGATCGTGTTGCCATTTCTGGGATAATGTGGGTTGGTCAATTTGATGCCCTTGTGCTCCTCCAATGCTTCTCGCTCGTCGCTCTTGTAGACGTCCAGAATGTGGGTCTCTCTTTTCTTCCACATGATGTTTGTTTAGGCAAAGCGAAAGAAGATGGAAAGATGGAAAAAATTGTAAAATATTTTTCTTCTTCTATTTTTTCTGGTGATATCATTGGACATGTTCACTGCAGCAGGTACATGTCGATGGATTATGACACACACATCGTTATCTTTGATGTCATCTAGTAGAACGATCTTAAGTCTTCCATCGACATCTATGATCATTGTGCTCGCTGGAAAGATTATGCCATCTACGTATACAAAACGGGCGGATCAGCTAACTAATAAATACAGATGGTGATGAATGCCAAGATTGGATTTGCGATCCAGCAGCTTCTTCTGGATCACAGCTGATCCATCATCTCAATCTGGCTTACTGGTCTATAGTGCTTGTAGCAGATCTCAGTTGTAATAATTGAAATATCATCATTTGGATGGTGGGTTATACATCAATAGCAAATAGAGCAACATTATACATTTAATTGTATAATGCATCTGTGGTTTGTGTATACATGATTCGAATCTCATTGTCTCTGACCAGTGTATACTGTCTTGACGGCAGAATGCGATCAGGGCCCGTTAAATCCTTGCAATCGCTGTAAAAGATGTACTCTCTGAAAGACGGCTCGGATACAATGCCATCTACACGTTGTCTGGATGAGTTGCAATGCGAGGCTCTTGCATTAGCTGCTACTTACGCTCGTTTCTGAATAGCTGGAACACGGCTGATCTTTCGTCTCCTTCCTTGACAACGGCTTGATCATTGATCAAGAGTTGATCCACGAGATCGTACTGTCTTGGTAGCTAGACAGCGCTGTTAGGCTCCATGAACAGTGTCTGCCAATAGAATAGTACTGTACCTTTCTCAGCAGTGATATGGCATGACACATGGTTGACTCCTGTTGTCGGATCATGGAGATCATGCTGTCGAATGTTCGCTTTCCATGACTATGAAACTGTGTGAGTCAGTTGAAGGGATATCTATTGAGCCTTTCCTTACCGGAGATCTTCCCATGAAAAGTCGACCAATTCATTTGACAGACGCACAAGGCCATCCGACACATGCTGGCTGTACTGTGTAATGGGATGGACAGAAAGTGTATCATAGGCAATCAGTCCCAACGTAGGCAGCATGATAGAAAAGAACTCGTGGATGGATGTTGTCTCCAAAAAGTACAGTGCTTTCTCTGCCTCCACGGTGATATTGAACAAGGGCTTTTGTCGCACACAGGGTATTCTCTTGGACCATTTCCACAGCTCTTGCCATATGTTGTTTGGCTCTGACATGCGTGTACTGAGCTGGCCGCCCTCTGTATCTGCAATCCAATCACGAGGTGAATGCCAGCGCACAAAGTCCTCTAGACAAGCGTGCGGGTTGGCTGCTTTAAACGCCTGCATGTCCGAGTACAGCTGCGCTGACTGCAGTTTGGCTCTTTGCTGTGTTGCGTTGGTGGATGTGCCTAATTTCTCAAACAGATCTGCTTGCTGCGAAATCATGTCTTCTGTCATGAAGCCGGGATCCTGCGTGATGGGAATATGCATGGGCTGTCCTGTCTTGAGCAGCTTCAATGTGCTGTGGACCTTGGACTCGCCTTCAATGGCTTCAGGGTCCTTGACAGCGTTGGCTTCGTCTGCTTCCAATTCCTCCACTGTGAAGGGCATGTTGGGCACCATCACCTCCTCGCCTTCCTCTTCTTCGTCTTCAGCGTGCGATGGACGGCGGTTGCTATCGCCACTACCGCTGCTGTCGTTGGATGTAGAATCCACAGCGTCCACAAAGATATCGCTCTCATCATCCTCGGCCAAATCAGACGGTGCAATGGAGATGGAATCCTGCAGCGGTCATCTCGTCAGCAAATCCAATCCAGTCCAATCAGTACCCTTTGTTCAGCCTACCTCTATCGCCTCGCTGTTGTTGCTATCCGCTCCTCCCTCTACAAATCGCTCCAGCAGCGTTTGAAATTTGGATGTTTTTGGAATCTTTTCGTCAGAAACTCGGTCAAATAGATCGCCAACGCGTTGCACGGGCTTGATGGTAGTATGATCGCCTATGCTTCCATTCTGCGGGGCATTCTGTTTTCGACGAAGAATACAGCAATTCACCATGGATATCTTTTGATGCAGCTGACAAGACAAAATATCAGTACCACTGCTTTAATCCCCAACCCTGCATCCTTACGATATTATAACGAAGATCGATGCCCAGTGTTTTGCTGTCCTTGTCAGCCTCTTCAGTCTGAGAATCGTCGTAAAGATAGGGGTTCAATCCAGGAATTGGCTCTAAATTCTCCCAATGCCAGCGTATTTGCTTCAGTACTTCCACCCACACCACTCTTAAGAATCCCATAAAATTGGCCGTGTTCTTCTTGGATCCTGCTCCGTTGGCGGATGCGTTGGAAGCAGCCTCTAAACTGTACAGCAGTAGATTCCACAAGAATGATTGATAGGGCACGGAGGATCCAGACTTGAGTCTCAGGCCGAGCTTTTGTGTGCTGTCGAATCTGCATTGTCTGGTTTGTTTCTTCGTGTCGCCGTCTTTCTTGATAGGCAAAGGGTAGAACAGGGCGGTTAATACATCGTCCACGGCATCCGATTTCACAGTGACAGAATCCGCAAGTCCACTGGTGCTGCTGCTAGTGGTGCTTGTGCCTGTGGACGCTCCCAACTGAGATGGCAGCTTGTGTCGATTGCCAGCAGCAAACAGGTTGTGCATCAATCCAGCACTGTCACTGGTAGATTCATCATTGTTGTCGTCGTACGGTGCCAAGTACTCTCGGTTGGTGGGGTCCTTCACCCATGATTCCACCACTTGCTCCACGAGTGTCGCTAAGTAGGCTCTCTGCTGATTTACGGGTGCGAATTCTCTGGATATCTGCCACCGCTTTGCTGTCAATGCGTCCATATTTCTATCGTACGCTTCGTGGAATTCGTCTTCTTGGATCAGAGGGAACAGTGCGCTTAATGTCAATGTACGGAGCGGGTCGTTGAAGGAGCCGAATGACAGCTGATGCTGGCTCATTTCTTTTAATTTTCGATTATGCGTCGATTCCGATCTCTGCTCCTCTTCTGGCTCTGACAGATCGTCGTCTCCCCATGCCTCAAATTCATCGTCAAAGCTGTTTTTGCGTTTGGGCTCCTGTTCCGCTACCTCGTCCCATTCCTTCCAGTGCTCGTCAAACCAGTTTTTGAGATTGTATGTGTAAACGGCTGAAATGTAGATGGACGATTCGGGTGCGTCCCCTGATTTGCCTATATACCCACCGCGATTGCATTTAGTCAATGCAGCCTCGAAAAGTGCCATTCAAGACTACCTACCGTAATCCTCTCTATGCATGCTTAACCTCTGCAAGAACAGAGTTTTGAGGCCGTCCAGATACGATAGATGCGACACAGGAGGTGTAGTCAGCGTCATGTTGTAGCGTGCCTCTGTCTCATTGACGGGATTGTGTGGCTGCTGGCTCGTTACGCCGTAGCCCATGTAGAGGTCGTGGCGACTCTGCCCAACGGGAACAAACACAGGCACACTGCAACCGGCGTTCTGGAATGCAATGGCGCACGCTGATATCAGTTGTTTGGCCTGTGAAATGTCCACGGACGATTTGCTCGAGTTGAAAATCTTCTTTTTGATGGAATCTTGCATTGGCTTGACAATCATGAGGCGATCCAAGCCAGTCCATCGATGCAGAGGGTGGTATTGTGCAGTGCTGAACTGGTAAAAGTGCTGCTGCTGCTGCTGCTGCTCGGCCTCGTCTGAAGAGGGGGTGGGATGATAATGGTAGGTGAGCTGAAAGACGTCATCGCCCATGGCCAGCGTCTCTCGTCTTGTGAATTCTGTGGCGGAAGGATGTGCAATCGCTGCTTTGGCTTTGGCGAGTTGTTCTTGCGAAAAGAGACCGTAGGAGCCGTCCTTGACGCCCCACGAATACAGCGTTTCTTCAATATGTGTAACAAATTTCTCGAAATGCGATACAGAAGTGTAGTCAACAAACTCGTAGCGCGATAGATCATCACTGTAGGCAGAGCTTTGGCGTCGTTTGCTGCCACTCATGATGTGTTGTGTATATTGGAAAAAAAAAAAGAGAGAGAGAAAGAAATGTGCGTGTGTGTCTCTCATGCTGCTGTTGTAGTTCAAAAAAGGCAAATGGCTTGCTTTCATTGGCGCAAAGGCGTGTAACAGATGTTTGCATTCAAAGGTTTTCCAGCAGTGCCATATAGCTAGATTCCTAGATTGACCAGCTATGATAGCTGGCTATTAGACAATCAGATTTTAGCAATAGGCAAAGAGCTGCAAAAGACATAATGCCATCTTGAAGTGTTTACAGAATCATGCTCTGAACTTCAAGTTCCTTGGGCCTGCCTTATTGCTTCTTGTTGTCAATTATTTAGATGTGCATTGATCCATAGTTTATGTCTACAAACATATCTTAGAAATATATACATCACGCTCTATGTATTCTAGAATTTACAGCGTAGTTAAATCGACATTTGGCCATCACTGTTGTCTCCTGTTTTGCTGAAATCCATCGAGCCTGGTTGATATGTTCTCAGCAGACTCTCAAATGTTTCATTTCAAGTGCATCTGAGATATGTGTATGATAAGTCTCTTAAGATCATGCTGTATGTCGTCGAGATCAGGCACCATTCTGCTTACATACAGGCTAGATTTATAGGAATCCAAGGGCAAGTACATTCAATCTCTCAATGTGCACTGCCGCTGTAGTTGTTAACCTTGTACACGGCATTTTGCAATGTGGAACAATGCATGCAACAAGATGATAGTATATACTATACATGCTCATCTACTAGATTCCTATCCACTGTATGCTGTGTAGTTAATAACACCCATTCCCTCCATGGAACAGGCCTCTGCATGCATCAAGTAAAGTTGTGCAATTTGTACTATATAATATGCACGCACGGTCAAAATGAATATTTATGCCACACACAAACATTCAATACAAATACAACATCTTATCATCACATGAAATATATAAAAAGTTTTAAGGTTTCAATGATTTGTTCTAGCACACGTGCCATCAGCCTTCTGCAGAACACGGGGATCACAGTTGATGTGTGTATATAGCAGGCATCGTCTATGACACCCAAGGCAAGGGATCATTTCGTATCTGCTACTGCGTTTAGAATTGCATATACGCCCGCCAGCAATGAATAGCGCATCCAGAGGCCCATTCACAGTGACATACAGTAAAGGCAGGCAAGAAAACAGGGCATATACACAAAACTACGTCGTTGTGCTTATTGATTTGGGGATCATGATAAATACAGAACCTATGACATGCAAGTGGAACGGTACCTTATTTTGCAAGAATAGACCTTTAGACCATCTTTTGGCCCACGGCACATGATCGTCCGCATGATGCTGCATTCCTTGAAATAGGGTGGATTCAGATTAAAGTAGGCTGGCCCATGTAGTATACTCATAGCTAGCTAGAGAGCTCCCCCAATCATAGAGATGTACAGAATCTGTTGTATATGCCTTGTGTATGTACATATATACAGGTCTATATGAAATGCCTACTAATTACATGTATAGGCAGTCAAGATACAGACGATACATGCAACAATAATTGTAATATCACCTGCTACCCCCCATATATATCATAACATGGAAAAAAAAGGACGTCAAATGCAATGCCATATAATAAGCCCACTCATTTTTCCCTTATTCCACTCGTTCTTCCTCTTCTTTCCTTCTCTTCTCAACGCTATCGCTCTTATTCTTGGTTCAACACCAGAATGTCCACAAATTCATCTTCTCAGCAAACCACCACACAGTTGGAAACCACGCCTCGAGTATATTACGAACACTATATGACGGCACAACCCAACTACGACCTATACCCGAGTCTTTCTCGTCGATTAGGGAATGGTTATGTCCATCGACCTATTCGAAGACCTCAAAAGCAACAACAAACAAACTTCATCTCCATACACGGCACCACATCTCGACGCTCGTACAATGTGGATCAAGATCCCTTGTGGCAGCCAATACCACAAATGCAGCAGGAGACCCCTTCCTGGGATCTCTATCCTGCTATACTACGTAATGTATGTGCATAGTTATTCTAATATTACCAAAAATGATGGGTAGATTTATGCTAATTTTTGTGTGTGTGCGTCGTACAAATACAGGTTGAAAACTATGGCACAGACCAAATGAGACAAAGGCTTCGTGCCATGGAAGCCACGGTGACAACTCTTTGATTGCATTTCTTAAATATTCCCCCCTAAACACCATCATCATTCAATAGCAGTGTTAAATTCAAGCATTAAAAATACATGGAATAAATTTATTTAAACTATACAAAGGACCGTGAGCGTGGGATGGATATGTTACAATGCTGTTGTGTGCTGCTTCAGGCCCGACCTAATGTGTAAGTTTCTGAAGTCTTCATCTGACTCTTGGCTACCAGGGATTTTCTATTCGATTTTTTCAATAAATCTGGCAAGACCCATCCTTTTTGCTTGTAGCTTGGATGAGATGATGTTGTGTCCCAAGAGCTGGCTTCATCAGGACTCAAGTAAGCACCATCGCGGTAGACACTCTCGTAGTAGCGACGATCATGCGATTCGAATTGAGACTGTGAGACACGTCGTTTTGTATATTTATCAACTTTGTAATAGTCGTAGCTGCTTTTAATTTTGTCGAGTAATCCCATCAATGGCTATAAAATACACGAGTAAAGGAAGGAAATTGAAGGATAAAAATTGTTCATGGCATCTTTTTATATGATGGGTCGAAGCGGAATACGGAAAAACGATTGTAGATCTTTACCATGGATTTAGGTTAAACGTTACACTTTCACCCCCCTTGACACAACCGTCAAACCTGTCCAATCACATTTGTAAAATAGTGTTTATTTCTGCCTCTTTACGGCTCTACGAAATCGAATGTTGATGATAAATTTCGATCCAAATCCTGCTAGTACAAACAACATTTCAACGTTTCATCACAAGGTTAAACTCTTTGTAAACAAGCCGCACCTGTGGATATGATTTATCAACAAAGCATTAGCATTAGCGGTAGTCGCAACTTATACACAGGTGGGCGGCATACTTAATTTGCCCTGACAGCTCTAAAATGTACAAATTTTGAATGGATTTGGATTGGGGTTTCTCGTGCTAGATGCACTTTGAGGCTACCAGAGTAGCACCACATTATTGCTCTCATCCATTAGTTACTTCCCAACACCTTTGCTCAACTTTTTTTTTTTTTTTCTTTAACGTGAAAAAACAGACAAAGAATAGAGATTGCAAAGCTAAAAGTAAGCAATGAGAAAACCAATTAAATCATAAATCATACACTAAGTGAAAAAAATAATAACTCGAGTTTTAAAAGTTGTACATAGTATCAAATGCTTGTTCAAATGCAAATAGAAACAGACCAAGCAAGCAACTTTATGAACTTCCAAATCAGGATTCCGTCTCATCTCGCAGCCCTTATCCTGTTTGTCAGGCGGTGCAGCATGGCTTGCCAAGCAAGGTTTTGTGGCAAGGCCCTACATTGGAAACATCGCCCACAAACCTTTTTCTCTTCTTTCAAGTATCATTAACTTGCAATTTTAGCCATTTGATTTATGAGATTAGCATGCACTTATGATGGCAAATTTTGTGAGCAACACGATGGTGTAGTTGGATTACAGATTGAATGAGCTGCGGTTGATGGATGGACGACTTTCGAGATAAACCCAATTTTGAGCACTGATCTTGACAAGATCCATAAGGAAAGCTGTTAATTACGAGTGCCTAGTAGTAGCAGGCTGATAGAGGAAATGTTGCGCAACAATTTATTTAAAACCGCTTGGATTTAGCATGCTTTGTTCAAGAGTGGCACAGGTTGAACACTGTTTTGGGCGTTGGACAAAATATGGCAAAGCGTGTTTTCATCATGCCGCAAATGACTGTTGGAGAGTTCATATTAAAATTGTTGTATACTTATTCTGAGGCGGTTATAAGCATATAAAAAAAACTTCCAGTGGCTACGTTAAGTGTACATAAATTAAGTGATTCTTGTAGTTCAGCAGTGGAGTGTTAATTATACCCAATTCCAACCTCTAGATCCATCCTTTCTATTATGTAGAGAGCATTTTTACTGTACTACGCAATCACGGCCTAAATTCTGTATTTGATATACAAAAAATTAAAATGCATAGTAGGTTGCACTACTTTCTATAGGTATAGGTCATTAATAGTTGAAGCTGTGTTGAAACACGATAATAAGCGGTGCTTTTGGTATTTCTGAGCGTTTTTATAGTAAAACATACCCAAAATTTCCATCGTTCTTTGTCTAACGGTAATCAGCGTGTAGTCCCAAAAGATACCAATTGTTTGAAGTCTGGATCAGATCTGTAGCATTAGTTTATGTAGATCTACATGCCACTAAAGGCACTTTTCCCAGTCAAATCGTCCGAATTCAACCGTCAATATCTTGTCTTCTAAGCTCTTGTAGGTGCCCGGAATAGTGCCAAACGATTGCTATCAATCACCATTTACATCCTAGACTTTTATTTTTATTTTTTTTTGGATCGATCCAAATCGTCGAAAATTCACGTTTTTTCATGAGGTACCCCTCATGGTTTTTGTTGAAAATCAAACGATCGCAATTTTGGAGGCGAAAACGACACTTTTTACTATGATATATATTAAATCAAAATGACCGCACAGATGTAAGGTAGCCTGTGCAACTGCTATTTTAAACGTTGTATATGCTAAATCTCGACTTTTCTTGTAAAAACTGCTTTTTATATTTTCTCAAAATTCTTTATCTTTTCATTCTAAAAGTACTTTAAAATTGACACCATTGAATGCGCCTTTAAATTCTCCCCTTAAGTTTATTAGAAAGTAGTATACGCTGAGCACACTTTCTATAGCTAATTTTAACAAAAATGTTTACAAATGTCAAATTATATCGATTTTGATTCAAAAAAATCATCGCAAAACAATCATTTGTGTACAGTCACCACAGTGCAAAATGCTCATTGTACACGTCATTCATATTCCGCGTGCTCTGTGCTGCGGCAGCCTACTGACTGCAGTCACCCTTAGCAACGCGTTTTTTTTTTTATTTTTTTTCTCGCACTGTTTTTGCACTGCACTTTTTCTATTAAACCATATACTTTTTATTACTATTGATTGAATACAGCACCACTTTTGCCAAAAAAAAAGCATGCCTTTACAACCACCAGTACCCAAGACGACACCTTTGAGGTCTGTTACAGTAGGTATCAGCCGATAAGAGCCACCTTTAGCAGTACAATATACAGGAATACTAATTACACAGTTTATTTCATTAGGCCAGTTTGCTACAATATATTGTTGTTTGTGTTTGGTTTGTATTTGGTTTGTATATTCCCTTTCTTTGGTTGCCATAGATTACATTCATTCAACCTTTTTTCTTTCTCGTAATACTGTGCATTCTTTTGTTTGCTCTATTGCGATTTATTCTTTCTATTCTTTCTATTCTTGCCCCCTTTTTTTCAGCACGCAACTATTTTTCTGTTGCTGCACCACAGTTCTATGGTGTATCTTTTGATGCATTGTATCGCTGGCAGTACTGCTCTATCTTGGAGTAGTAGCCTTGTTGCATTTCTTTTGTTCTTCAGGTATTACTTCTTTTGTAGTAGTACTGGTGGTATTGGTGTTCGTTCTTGCTTTGTATGAGGCAACCACGATACTTTTTTCTACTACGTTTGCTTTCTTGTATTCGTCATCTTGACGATACCCATTGCATGTTACCTTTTTGTATGTAACTGTATTGCGATGTTTCTGTTCTTCATCACATTCTAGTGATGCCCTCTTGTTACTTTCCCTTCCTTTTTATGGTTCTTTAAGCCATAACCTTCTTTCTTCGTTGTGTGGATAAGCCTATCGTTGAAGCACAACTAGATTTGATTTAGAGGCTTGGGGGTAGATAGGCTGCCCTCACTTGATTTGTATCACTTGGTGCTAATCGAGAGTCTCAAGCGTTTGCATCATAAGCTGGGGTGTGTAGTAAGGCATATTCTGGCATTTTAGGGGATTTTAATGATGGAATTGCTAAATTACTGTATTTGGCAGTGCTTAAAACTCCGCCTAACCAAAAAACAGAGGGAAACCCTCGCAATTTTTTTAAAGTCCGCGGCGTTTAAACTAGCTTTTGAGCGATTTTATTGGCTCAAATTTGGAGACAGCTCAGAGAAATAAAGCATATGTATTGAAACTAGAAATGTAATTGAAATGAGAATGCAAGGTTAAACATTCAAAATGCATAGTGCAAATGGCTTATGGTAGTTACACACGATACGGCCATAAGTATCAGACATGACCAAATACATTTAATATCCTAAAAAAGAGTTTTGAACCAATCTAAGCCTGTTCATAACATCCAAAAGTACAATTTTGTATTATATTGGTATCAAATCAATGAAAGTCTTCAAATGTCAATAATCATTTGGCTGATGAGATAAACATGTACTTATGTTACATTTTGCGAGGAACGCGATTGTGTAGTCAGACTTCAGTCATCTGGACGCGTTGCCGTTGATGGATGGACAATTTTCAAAATAATCAAAATTTTGAATACTGATTTAGACAAGATTAATGAGGAAGGCGGATAAAGATAAGTGTCTAGCGTTAACGGATTGACAAGTGGGGTATTAGAAAACACTTTGTTTAAAGCTGCATACTGTATCTTTGTGCTCGACACTATATCCTGCTTGTGTGCAGGTATTTCCGGTATGCTGGATCAAGTCATCATGCGAGATCCATTTGCAAAAAATTGTTGTTAGAGTATTGAAATTGGCACATATCTATGCTAAATTTTGCGGGGAACACAATGGGATGATTGAATTCTGGACTGGTTACGCTTTTGTGGATGAATGGACGATCTTTTGTTGGTGAATGGATGATTTTCGCAACAAGACAACAATTTTGAGCACTGACCTTAACAAGATCCATAATTACCACGAGTTTGCAGTAGTAACAGATTAATAGAGGGGGCGCTGTGCAACACTGTAATCAGAATATCATAATAGCCTAGCTCTGTACTTGACTCGAAATCCTGCTTATATGCAGGTATCTTCAGTATGCAGGATCAGGTCATCATGCTTAATCGATTATGAGCAATTGATATAATGATATTGGTACTATAGATGTTTAAACAAAATTGTGCGAGAGAGACAATAGTATAATTGAATTTTGGATTGGACGAGTTGCTGCTGTTGATGGATCGTTGTTTTTTTTTGGAAATCAGCCTATTTTAGCACTGATTATAACGATGTTCATAATAAAGCAGGTAATTACGAGTGTCTACTGGTAACAAATCGATAGAGGAGGTGTTGCGCAAGACTGTAGTTATTGCTGCATAGTGTAGCTGTGTGATTGATACCGTATCCTGGCGGTATGCAGGTATTTGGGTATTATCCAGGAGGATAAAATCGTCCAAGGTTCGATTTCAAAATCTTGATTCCAGAGTATTATAATTAGCACACACCTATGCCAAATTTTGCGAGGAGCACGGTGGTATAGTTGGATTTTAGATTAGAGCACGAGTTGCCGTTGATGTATGAATAATTACTTAAAATAAGCCCATTTTGAGCACTGGTCTTGACAATTTCCATAATGAAAGCTTTTAATTACGAGTGCCTACTGGTAGTAGCAAATCGAAAGAAGAAATGTTACGTAGCATTATAATTAATCATTATAATTGCATACTGCTGTAGATGTGTGGTGGACACTAAATCCTGATTGTACCGTATACAGGTACAGTAATAAAAAAGATCATCCATTCTTTTCTTCTTTAAACTTCGAGCTGGTTACTAGTGCCAATCTAGTACGAAGGAACCTGATAAAGAACCCTTCTCGCACCTCTCATAAGTACTATTATTGGGTTAGCTTTTTACGGAAGTCTTGCTATCCTCAACAATATTATACTCTGATTTACCCAACCTAAGGTAATCATTCAAAAGAAATCAATATTCATCAATTGTATATCCGAAAAAAAAGGGGTACATATACTTATTTAAAAACCAAAGAAAAAACTATTTTTCTACTTTTCCAGCCTATGCAGCCTATTTTTTTTTATTTCATTAGCACAATTATGACATTATTGCGCGTCTTTTCATTTTTGTCTTATAAATTTATCATTATTTTTTGCTTTCATATGAGTAAAAGAACTATCTCCAGCATGAAATCACGCTGCGGGTAGTTTTTAGCCCAGATGAGTAATATTGGATGAATTTTTGAACGACGTTTGACATTTGTCAGAAATTGAACCGCCTCTGTCTAGCCATAACGCTTCGAACTCTTAATGTCTCCATGACTACTTTTCAAGGTGAGTCTAATAGTATTATGCATGGCTTTTTGGGTACCCACGTAGTGGATCATGCTTAATTTTTTAAAAAATAATGAAACCATATTCAGACAAATTGTCGATATTTTAGATAAGAAATTGTTTTGCGATCCATCGGAAAACATAAGCTGAACCCTGTGTATTACTTTAATACTTGACGCTGCAAGATAAATGCAATTTAAGAAAGCTGTTGTCAGCCTGCTCAGACATTTATACGGTATATGTATTGTGGATTGTAACGCTCGAAGTAAACGCTCTGTGTTAGTCTAGTGCAAAAATTTTCAAGGAAGGCTATCGGCCAATCAAAACATAGCTTAACTGCACTCTTCATACAAACTACACTCTTACAAAGTGACACTTCGGGTGGTATATAGCACTTCACACAGACGAGACTTTAACTCAATTTGATTTTGACAAACTTACGATTTTCATCTAGAGTGTAACATTTTATATATCTGGAGTGTATCACCCCTTCATACGTCTGGTACAGTAGTAATGGAAGCTGTTTAATGCTCCAGGTCTGCTCAATTATGCGAGGCCAATGTTCGGAGAAGTTGAATTTTAAAAACACTTTAATCCGCTAATGCAACACACGTTTACTTGCAATTCTTTAGAAAAAATATTCGACGAAATCTAATTTAATGGCTAGACAACGATCTAAAATAGACTGAATTTCACTGCCTTTAGGATGGAAAGATAATTTAAAATTTTGAGGAAATGTTGCCTAAGTCTCTATAAACTAATGAAACAATAAATTATCCAACATTCTATTTCTCTCAACCTTAGCTTCCTCTTGTGGTAACAAACTTGCGTTTTTCATGTAGAGTGTAACATTTTGATATCTAGAGTGTAACTCATTTTCATTAGAGTAGACGGAATTTCACCAGCTTCAGGCTAGGGAGAAATTCTAGAATTTTTGGGAAATGTTTCCTAAGGCTATATCAGTAAATTAGACAATTAATCTCTTCACATTCAATTTCTCTCAACCTTAGCTCTGCCCTCTGATGACAATTTCGCGTTTTTCATGTAGAGTGTAACTTTATAATATCTGGAGTGTAACATCATTTCAAAAGAATAGATTAAATTACACCACCTTCAGGATGCGGAGAAATTTTAGGATTTCGAGAAAATGTTTCTTCCGGCTATATGAGTTTGTTACACAATTAATCTTTTAACATTCAATTTCTCTCACCCTTAGCTCTGCCCTCTGATGACAAATTTGCGTTTTTTATGTGGAGTGTAACATTTCTCATATCTGGAGTGTAACATTGTTCTTTCCTATTATGTCTGCTATAGCACATTCAAAAGTAAAAAAGCTTGCGTAGGACATTAAAAGAAGAGCCTTGTCCTGGAAAGTACTTTATATACTGGAAATGATACCGTAATATATATTTTGTCGTAAAAATTTGCTGACCAAAGCGTGAGGCGGCGTTATTTCACTAGTCGCAAATTTAAATCAAACATCATGTCCAGTCTAAAACCCTCCTAAAAAGCTTTTGATAGCCTGTCTTGTAAGCAAACCCATCGAAACAATTTGCGATGAAAATAAAAGAGGGAAATTGGCAAAAATTAGACGGACTTCGAGGCCCTGACAACCTCCCTTGCTCCGCAATAGATTAATTGAGAAATGTTACACTCCAGATTCTCAAATGTTACACACCACATGAAAAACGTAAACCTGTCATCAGAGTGCAGAGCTAAGGTCGAGAGAAATTGGATATCGGGAGATTAGTTGCCTAGTAAGTTTATATAGCCTCAAAAAACATTTTCCCAAAATCCTAGAATTTCTCCCTAGCCTGAAGGTGGTGAAATTCAGTCTATTCTTATAAAACGAGTTACACTCTACATGAAAAACGCAAATTTGTCGTCTGAGGGCAGAGCTAAGGTTGAGAGGAAATGAATGCTAAAGGATTTATTCTCTAATGATTTAATAAAAGCTTAGAAAGCACTGTCTGAGATTTAAAAACTTCCCCGCATTCTGGATGTGGTGAAATTCAGTCTATTTTAGATTGTTGTACATGCTTATTTATCGATAGTGAGAGAATTAAATCAGTATAAAAAGTACCGTTTATCATGGTGAACAGGGTATGGGTATCTATACTAATGGGTAAGGCCCTGTTAGATGTGACAGTAGATGGGTGAGAAATGTCAATGTTCTATATGATAAGTTTCAATGGTTTTTGTGCCGTAAAGTATGTTTCACTGTTTCCATTTTGTTTTATTGAAGGTCCAATCATCCGTCAATCTACTTCATAATTCGGGTATTGTAATTCTGACAGATTAGAAAGAGCATAATTGCATTCTCTGGATCTAAGCTTAACAAAAAGGGTAGTTCTTTGGCAGATCCATTTCGGTTTCTATTTTTGACATAACATGGGGTATTGTCATATTTTGAAAATCAGTTCTACATCATCAACGGCAATTCATCCAATCTAAGTTTCAACTACATCATTGTCTTTTAAAAAATAGATGTTCTGAGAGGCATTACGGCGCTGTTTTTGTTTTCCTGTGTTACAATATTACGTTTCACATCGGTAATCATTCTTAAATGTAATATTCTTTTTCTCGAAGTAAAATTAAGATGATCAAACGATTTCTTTGGCTTTTAATGTTCTTGGTACAGTATTATTAATTACGCCGGGACAAAAAATATAAATTTGGAGGTAGCGGTACTTACAAAGAATTCTCTTTTCATTATTTGGCCTGCTCTAGAGCTCTTTGAAGTGTTAAGAGAGGTAGAATCTACTTATGAAGATATTTGTAACACAGAGCTGCACTGGTGGTGCCGGGGAGCGGGCCGTCAGGCAGGGAAATGGTAGATCTTATACAGTAGTAGTTATTTTAAAGACGATGCTGTTCCACTTAAATTCATCTTGTTATTTTTATTGAATATACATCTTTTGGATGTATTTATAGACTTTTGGCTGCTTCATTTTTATGTCTCCTATTAGGTCTACAAAATAATAATGAAAAGCTACATTATAAATAGGTATAGCTTGTACTTATCGAAAGGTGGTGGCTGTTGTAAAGTACAGTATGATTAGCACATAATCTACCCAGAAAAGATAGAGAGCCACAGATTACCTCACGAGCTACAATATTATAAGACAGTGTAAATATAAAAATTTCCAAAAATTACAATTTTATCGAAAATACATGCACCAGAGAATGCATTCACTACATGCACACTTCCTCTCTTTACGCAACAATGGTTTTTTGTGGCATGATGATGAACTATAATACAATGAGGACTATTACATATCCACTCAAAGATTCACAGTTAATGTTGCATTCTCAAAATTATACAAAAGAAAAGAGAAACTAGCAGTAGAAACTACTGTATTACGAGATACAAAAACTGAAGCTACTTTATTAAGCACTTCAATTTACATCTTCTGCTATTTATATTATCAACTTATTCTAAAGGACATAGATTTTTGGGGGGGGGCAATCAATTTCGATGTATTCCTACTCCCAAACCGGATCTCAAGTTACAAGTAAAACATTCAGTTCAAGCACAGATTACATCAGATCATAAACTTTGACATGAAACTGGATTCAGTTGCGACCCCAGTTATGGCATGTTCAGGATAATAGATTCAATCTATCATCCTATCACCCAGATCAACCCATCTAATACCTTATCCTCACATCAAATCCCTTATTTTGAATAGTATATAAACCCTCTCATTTCCAATGTATTAAATGATATTCTTTACCTGATTAATTTTATACTCTTTTTTCTAACTAATTTATTTTTGATAAATCAAAATGAGTTTTTATTAATGGGTGGATGATTTTTGTAATGAGCCAATTTTGAGTACTGGTCTAGACAAAATTCAAGAGAAAAGCGGATAATTACAAGTATCTAGTGTAAACAGATTGAGAGATGGGGTGTTGTAAAACACTACTTTATTCACAGCTGCACACTATATCTTCTTGCTTCATACTACTACATCCTACTTGTATGGAGGTATTTTCAGTATGCAGGACGAGGTCATCATGCGAGATCCATTTGCAAAAAATTGCTGTTCAAGTATTGAAAATAGCATGCATCTATGCTAAATTTTGCGAGGAAGATGATGATGAGATAGTTGAATTATAGATTGGATGAGCCTTTGTCAATGGATGGACAATTTTCGCAATAAGCCAATTTTTGGAAATGATTCTGACAAAATCCATAAGGAGAACCATTAATTACAAGTGTTCAGTAGCAAAAGATCGATATAGAAGGTGTTGCGCAACACTGTAGTCAAAACTGCATAGTGTAGCATTGTAATTGACACTAAATTCTGGTTGTATACAGGTATTTGGGTATCCAGGGTCAGATCATTATCCAAGCTTTGAATCAAGCTTTGAATTCAGCGATTGATCAAAGTAGCAGATGCCTATGATTTATCAAAAAATAAATTATTTTAAAAAAGGTAGAAAATTAATCAGGTAAAGAATATCGTTTATTACAGTACATTGGAAATAAGAGGGTTTCTATACTATTTGAACTGAGGGATTTGATGCGACGATAAGGTATTAGATGGGTTGATCTGGGTGATAGGATGATAGATTGAATCTATTATCCTGAACATGCCATAACTGGGATCGTAACTGAATCCAGTTTCATGTCAAAGTTTATGATCTGATGTAATCTGTGCTTGAACTGAATGTTTCACTAGTAATTTGAGATCCGGTTTGGAAGTGATACATTACCCTATACCAAAATTGTGCGAAAAAACAATGGTATGCTCAGATTTTGGATTTTAGGAGCTTTTATTGATAGATAGACGATTTTGTTTTAAATAAGAAGGCCATTTTGCGCACTGATATTAATCACAGGACCCATAAGAACAGCTGTTAATTACGAATGCTTAGTTGTAACCAAGTGATAGAGGGGATGCGGCTTAACACTCTATCAAAAGCACATGGCTCTTGCAGGCCTTGTTGTAAAGCGGCGCGGGTTGAACACTGTTTTGGGCGTTTGACAATAAAACAGAGCGAGGCGTGTTTTTATACCTTGTCTAATTATCATCAGATAGCTTACTTCACTAAAGTTGCATTGACTGATTGAGAGCACGATGCCCACTCCCAAAACGACTTCAACTTCTATGTTGGATCAATACGCCACACAGGTATTGCCTCATTGGGATGAATTCGAAAATTTCAACAATCTCCAAATGAGCCATTTCCGTTTACAGCATTACAAGGGCAAGCAGCGCGGCAAAGAGATAGCAACCAACCACATGACACACGGCGCAAAAAAATACGACAGAGCGAAAAGAAAGAGAAGCGCGGCTAGAGGGCAAAGACAATCAGTTGGTCTTCCCATGCCAGTTTTGAAAAAAAGGTACATTGGTATTGTATTGGAAAGCATCTCGTTACTGCAGTCATTAACACACACATGTAGAAAATGGAAACCCCAAAAACTCCAGCATGATCCAGCCAAGGTGCCTTTGATTCTTTTCGGTTAATCAACATTGGGAAGAGACTATGTTCCCATCAAGGGTTTGCGTTTGGGATCAACAAATGTCTTGTATGAAAATCTGAAGAAGAGAGAAATGGCTGGCGACCTCATTGTCATCTTAGTGGATGAATATTTGACATCCCAAGTCTGCAGTAGCTGCTCTGATAGAGACTTAATCAAGATGCCTGGTGTGCGCGGGTTTTCTGTCTTGAAATGTCGCAACTGCCACAAAAAATGGCAGAGAGATGTCAATGCAGCTCGAAACATAATGAAGATAACCTATTCCGTGTGGGCCGGCAATGGAGTTCCAAGAGCCTTCCAGAGAAGACCTCGACCCAATTAATTTTTTTTTAATTCTTCTTTTGCTACATCTCGTCCCCCCTTTGCTTAATAAAAGCTAAATGTGGTAGCTAATAAAAAACAAACATACCATAGTAAGTATCATTGTAATTATTAGTGAATTGACTTTTGGAAATAGATATTTCTCTTTGTATAATTTGCATATGAGTGTATTCTACCTTTTTATAACCCAATTAAATATCCACTGCTTTATCAATCTGCCACAAATGCTCGCTGATAAATTCTTGTTGATAACGTCGATTGAAACGATATGAATAATCAGTTGTCAACTGTATCTAAACGAAAGCAAAGAGATTTTTTTATTACAGGGCATCTCTTGATTGAAATAGAGTAGATCCCTGGATATGACTACTACACTGAAAATGAATAATATATGGGTGGAACGCGAGATTAATATGTTCGGGTGTGGAATATCTAATGTAGAGTACACACATAAAGTGATGAGCGTGCTGTATACGCATTGAGTGGATCTTGACAGTAAAGAGTTTTGAGCATGTTGAGTTGGGTGTTACCAGTGCACAGACGATGATCAACAAGTAAACAAACAACATGTCGAGTGGCTAAATCGAAAGTGACTATAGCTTGTCCAGGCACACGCTGTGTGTCCACGTGTTTGTGTGTGTGGAGCCAGACGTGCATGTAGTCTTCAGGCACATGCTGGTGAACGTAGGCTTTGCATACAACAAGCTGCATTATTGAGGCATGATGACAAGCAAAGTTTTTTCTATAATATCTGAGGGTTTCTAGAGTAAAGCATACACAAAACTCACATCACTTTGTGTCTTTTAGTGTTTAGGGTGTAACCACAAGAAACACCAATCGTTTGAGACCTTAATCAGATTTGTAGCATCAATTGGCGAGAATCTGCAGGGACAAAAGGTATTTCTCCCTGCCAAATTGTCCAAATTCAGCCCTCAATATCTTGTCTTCCAAGCCGTTCTAGATGCTCCGAATAGTGCCAAGTAATTGCTATCGATCACCATTTACATCCTGAACCTTCATTTTTATTTTTTTTGGATCGATCCAAATCGTCGAAAATTCACGATTTTTCATGAGGTACCCCTCATGGTTTTTGTTAAAAATCAAACGATCGCAATTTTGAAGGCGAAAACGACACTTTTTACTATGATATATCTTAAACCAAAATGACCGCACAGATGTACGGTAGCCGGTGCAACTTCTATTTGGAACGTTGTATATGCTAAATCTCGACTTTTCTTGGAAAAACTGCTTTTTATATTTTCGCAAAATTCTTTATCTTTTCATTCTAAAAGTAGTTTAAAATTGACACCATTGAATGCACCTTCAAATTCTCCCCTTAAGTTTATTAGAAAGTAGTATACGCTGAGCACACTTTCTATAGCTAATTTTAACAAAAATGTTTACAAATGTCAAATTATATCGATTTTGATTCAAAAAAATCATCGCAAAAAAATCATTTGGGTACAGTCACCACAGTGCAAAATGTTCATTGTACACGTCATTCAAATTCTGTGTGCTCTGTGCTGCGGCAGCCTATTGACTGCAGTCACCCTCAGCAACGCGTTTTTATTTTTTTATTTTTTTTTCTCGCACTGTTTTTGCACTGCACTTTTTCTATTAAACCATATACTTTTTATTACTTTTGATTGAATACAACACCACTTTTACCAAAAGAAGCATGCCTCTGCAACCACCAGTACCCAAGACGACACCTTTGACGTTTGTTACAGTAGGTATCAGCCGATAGGAGCCACCTTTCGCGTTACAATATACGGTAATACTAATTACACAGTTTATTTTAGGCCAGTTTGCTACAATATATTGTTGTTTGTGTTTGCTTTGTATTTGGTTTGTATACTCCCCTCTTTTGGTTGCCATGGATTACATTCATTCAACCTTTTTACTACTTTCTTTCTCGTAATACTACTTTGCATTCGTTAGTTTGCTCTATTGCAAATTATTCTTTTCCCCTTTTCTGCACGCAACTATTTTTCTGTTGCTGTACCATAGTGCTATAGTGTATCTTTTGATGCATTGTATCGCTGGCAGTGCTGCTCTATTGTGGAGTAGCCTTGCATTCTTTTTGTTCTTCTTCAAGTATTACTTCTTCTTGTGTAATACTGGTGGTATTGGTGTTGTTCTTGCTTCGTATGAGGTAACCACGATACTTTTTTCTACTACTTTTTTTTTTCTTGTATGTACTCGTCATTTTGATGATACACATTGCATGTTACCTCTTTGTATGTAACTGTATTTCGATGTTTCTGTTCTTCATCACATTCTAGTGATGCCATTTTGTTACTTTCCCTTCCTTTTTATGGTTCCTTGAGCCATCACCCTCGTTTTCGTTGTGTGGATATGCCTATCGTTGAAGCACAACTAGATTTGATTCAGAGGCTAGGGGGTAGATAGGCTGCCTTCACTTGATTTGTATCACTTACTTGGTGCTAACTGAGAGTCTCAAGCATTTGCACTTTCAGCTGGGGTGTGTAGTAAGGCATATTCTGGCATTTTAGGGGATTTTGATGATAAAATTGCTAAATTACTATATTTAGTAATACTTAAAACTCCGCCTAACGTCAAAACAAGGGGAAACCCTCGCAATTTTTTTCCAGGATTTGTGGTGTATGTAGTTCTTTTAGAGCAATTTGATTGGCTGAAATTCGGAGACAGCTCAGAGAAATAAAGCATTGATATTGAAACTAAAAATGTAATGAAAAGTAAGAAAAGCAAGATTAAACATTCAAAACTGATGGTACAAATGGCTTACGGTAATTATACACAATATCACCATAAGTATCAGACATGATCAAATACATTTACTATCCTAGAAAAAACAGGTTTGAAACAAATCTACGCCTGCTCATAGCATTTAAAAGCACAATTTTATTTGCATTATATTATTGGTATCAAATCAATCAAAGTCTTCAAATGTCAATCATCTGGCTTATGAGATACGCATGTACCTATGCCAAATTTTGCGAGGAACACGATTGTGTGTCAGACTTTAGTCATTTGGACGCATTGCCGTTGATGTATGGACAATTACTCGAATTAAGGCCATTTGGATTACTGATCTTGACAAGATCCATAAGGAAAGCCGTTAATTACGAGCGTCTAGTAATGATAGATTGACAGAGGGGATGTTGCGCGACACTTCAGTTAGAACTGCATAGCATAGCTCTGGAATTACACCAAATCTGAGGTGTACAAAAATGTTTGGCATGTCGAGGTTTTTGTATAATAGTTTTGTTTATTATTATATTATGCTGCCTTATCGCTTTAATCATTGCAGATAGCTATCAAATGACATAATAATTCTAATACTACCATGTGCCATTGTAGTTTTGTTTTCCTCATTTGTATCACTGCACTACAGAGAAATGCAACACCAAAGCCACTGTTATAAGAGCTCGAAGATTTCGAAATAGAATATTTAAGCACACTCTACGATTATTTAACGGCGATTATTAATGAAGACTGTGCACCATGAGCCAAGATATGGACCTATTTCAAAAACGCTGTCTTGCCTCTGGCACGAGCAGTATAGAAGTAGAATTTTATGATGAGCGTAGCAACTATATATATATAAGAGTGTTGATATTGACAAGGACGATTTTATAGATATTGAGTTAATCTTAGTACGCTCGCCAAGTAGGAGCATGGCAAGAAGGACGTGCAATCTGACGCAGGATTGGTGCTTTTTATTTGAGTTTTACAATGCTGACAACAATTATTCGGTGCCTGTCAGGCAACTTTATGATGTGGTTGCATGGCAGCAACTTCTGTACTAAGCCATGCATTTTACATGATTGACTTCTCTCATGGAGAACGGTAAATGATCGCACCACCTATCAACAATGCCTTATTACTCCCCATTAACTTTAGATAGTCAAAAAGGCCTTCAGTATGTACGACGTTCCAGTAGTAGTAGTAGTAGTTAAATGCAGAATAAAGCTTTTATCTTGAACTCTTTTAACTTACAGCCTTCTGCACTGAATGATATCGTCGTTTTTTCATAGTATAGTCGCTTCCATTCCAAGCAAAATTGCCACAAAGGTTATCAAAATATGGGATGGTAGCCGATCTAGAGGGCACACGTCGTTCCCATGAAGCATGTGAGATGTCAAATCTTAAAAAAGAAGGCGTTCATTTAAATGAACTCAATTCAAATGAAACCTCTGTTTAGCATTTACAACACGGGAACCTTCTCCTTGATTTAATAGAACGGTGACCAAGTCCCGCGAATCATGAAAGTGTATAAAAAGGCCATAAAAGGTCTGCATCAATGCTGACCTTTCTTTCTCTTTTTTTCGTTCGCTTG
Source organism: Mucor lusitanicus (assembly GCA_010203745.1). Lineage (NCBI taxonomy): Eukaryota > Fungi > Mucoromycota > Mucoromycetes > Mucorales > Mucoraceae > Mucor > Mucor lusitanicus. Next base: position 938,164 of record JAAECE010000004.1, on the reverse strand, counting down.
TCAAATCAATTTTCTCTAAATATGTCTTCATCCGATTACTACAACGATGCTCACGATGCCCATCACACTACTGCAGTTGAAGAATACCATGGCCATCCATCTTTGGACGTTCGCTCTCCTGAGCACTATTACTCTGCTGGCGAAGAAAAGGCCGTAGAATATCCCTCCTTGTAAGTAAATGTTAAGCCTGATCCAGAGCATCTCATACTGATCCAGTGCTGGTATAGTCCTGAACCCCAATTGCCTTCTCACAGTCCTCATCTTGACCAAACAATGTTCCAAAACTACGAAAATGAAGACAAGGTTGCTTTTCCAATGCCATACTCACACGAGAAGGAATCTGACAGTTACCATCACGATGTTGCTGCTTCAGATCCTGCCTATGATTCCTTTCAAAAGGAGAGCATGACTGATAAGGAAGACCATAACCATGCAAGTACCTCTGCCGCTGTCTATACACCTAATACGGAGAACAAGGTAGCTGCAAACGACAATTTTGAAGCTCCTGGATCCATTCAAGTCCATGATAACCATGCTGTTTTATTGTCCAGTGCTAATGGAGAAGAACAAAGCAAAGAGTATCTCGCTTGTCCCAGTGAAGAAGACGCTTCTGTAAACAAGAGAGATACACTCATCGGTGAGGATGAGCACAAGGATGAGAAGGTTGCCTTGAGCGATGAGCAAGCAAATGAAGCTCAAATATTGGAGGACGAGAGACGACTCAAAGCCAAGATGGAGGAGGACACCAAGGATAGAGTGTTCCAGCCAGAGTAAGTAAAGCATCATCTTGGTTTTCAAGTTGGATTCCTAACCTTATGTAACAGAGCTGAACCTGAGGCTGTCTATGTCCCCTCTGTAAAGCCTCGTACTGACATTGCTGAGCAAAACTGCTGTTGGGGATGGTAAGTATTTATTGACCATCAGATTGAAAATGTCTCTAATGTACTGTGATGTAGTCTTGCTTGGATTTGCTGCTGGACTTCCGCCGCAGCTGACAAGAAATAAGCTCTGATGGACGCACAGATCATTTAATTCTACGTCTTTCATTACACATTACAAAACGATCCTACTACATCTTCTAATCTACATTTAATCCTACGGTATAATAAAAATTAATCATATAATTGTTTGGTCTTAAATGATGATTTACATTTGAAAACACCTATTTCTTAAGCAACGGACCATTTGACAGATGTATTTCATTTTGATCGTGCCACTGTTGTGCAGCCCTGAACTCCCTTCGAAACCTGGTCACATTGCCTCTTTTGGCGGCGTGTTGAAGAAGCAAGGAACAGTCGAGGAGTGTAAACTTTTTCTTTTGCATCATTGAAGCATAATTGAACCCTTTTTCTAATTACGTAGTTGAGCATTTCAACCATCTATTATGGCAGGCTCAAAGAGGATTCGATTAGAGGATGGTAAGCTTCGAGAAAAGTGTGCCATGGCAACGATTCAACTGACATGTTGGCATTAGATGATCAATCGCTTGATGATGAAAAGACAGAGCATCGATTTGCGCCTAAAGACTACAACTTCAACTTCGTACCAACGATACAACCTCACCAGAAGATTTTCGATCTGGACATATCAAAGCGAGACACATCCACGCCACCCGCTGATCTCGGCATTAATACACTCACTCAAAGATTCATTTCTCGTTCCAAAAGGTTTTGGATGGAGAGCAAAAAGCCAACAAGCACAAGCAGCTCCGTGTCAATTATCAAACCATCCTACGAACCGATGTATCTAAGACATCGAGACATCTCATACACCGTGATCATCTACATGCAAATGGCTTTCAACATCATCATATCAAGCACAGTGCTCTATATATTTGGCAACATCATCCTCACAGTGAGACAAGATTTCCGGTTGAAAGCAGAAGAGCACACTGAAGGTAACTGGTGGATCAAATGCTGAGAAAACTCGAGCTGCTACTAAAGCATTCACATGTAGCATTACACAAGGAAAAGCTGGTCTGTACAAACAACTACATCATCAATCACTGTGGCCAGAACGATCGCATCCCAGCTATAGAAGACATGTGCAACGAGTGGGCAGCCTGCATGAACCGGGACAAAGTGGTCGCACAGTAAGCCCTCTGGCAGTCATTTTCAAGACAAACAAACTAACGATCCACAACAATTAGGGCCAAGGTATCTGCTGAAGCTATTGCCGAGATCATAAACAGCTTTGTTGAGCCCATCTCCTACAAAACTTTGGTAAATATTACTACGCTCCTCCAAAATGCCTTATGACTAATCCAAACTGCAGATCTTTTTTTCATTGTTGACATTGGGCACACTTGTATTCTCTAATGTAGCATTTAGTATATTCAAACGAAACTACAAGCCAACTCGTGCTATTCAATAATGCTCACTTGACAGGTAAATCTCTCTCTCCTACTGTACATAAAATATAACGTGTTTCTCGATTGATTCACATGAGAGTTTCTGCCAACATCACCGTATCTTTTTTTTTTTTTTTCCACTGATTCAATACCCTTCTTTCCCTGAAAAAACTAAAGTTAACCCTAATTATCATTGCTTTAATAAACCCTATAGTATTCTAAGTCTGATTTGAGATTAGAGTTGAACAAAGCCTTGGACAATATTTGCATGAATTATTCGCACACACAGTCTACATAGCCTGCTGAGCATTTTCAACCGACATTTGGCCATCTTTTCTTGACTAGAAATTACTGAAACTCTTTGGCCATTCAAGTCTGCAGCTGAATAGACTCATCAACACTCTTCATATGTATTAGAAACGAGGTTATAGAGGGCTATGTCTGCATTGTGTCTGGCATTGCAAGATTGAGAAATCACAGGCGTTGATCTCTTGTGAGCGATCAAACAGTATAGATGCTCTAATGATTAGGGAATGGGTTTCAATAGGCGGGATGTTTGACAGAATTTCAATAGCTAACATAAAGCATCAGCTTTGCTCGTTGCCCAGACATGCTACACAAGCTAATTTCGTTGATACAGTGAAATGCAGCAAATGCTGAAAGCGACATGTCGCTACCCATTGACATAATGTGCTATCATTTGATACCATTCTGCTTTTAGTGAAGGGGTTTGTTTGTATTCAAATGCTCGCTTGTTTTTACAATCCAGCAACCTAAACTGGAAGGAACAAGCAATTGCAAGACGAAGCGAGCAATGCTTAGCGAGATCCACATCAAGAAATGTTGGCTATCAGTCTTCAAAAAGAGCTTTTGTTGTATAGTATGATTTACGTCACACTGATCATATATTGCATTTGGCTCATTTTGCACACACTTTCTCTCTTTTTTCCCATTTGATCATCATTCATCCCGAGAAAAAATATTAAATTCCATTTTTTTTTTTGACAGTGAATAATTCAAGTCTTTCTCCTCTTTACATAACACACACTAAACATACCAACCAGCATACAGCCAGCATACAGCCAGCATGGACGCAGAAGATGGACACGACTATGAATCATTAGGAGCGAATTCAACAATGGCACAAAACGCTATTGCTGGTGCCATGGCAGGCATCGGAGAGCATTGCATCATGTATCCCGTAGACAGTATAAGAGTAAGTAGTGGGTGGATATGCTGTTGTGGATAGAGGATCAGCATTGGGACAGGGGGGCGGGTTGACAGAAAACTGCCTGCTCAGTGCGTGCATGTCAAATAGAGTTGGAACATGTCAATTGACGCTGCTTTGGTATTCGTTTTTAGACTCGAATGCAAGTACTATCGACACCAGAACTAGGAACAGCCATCAAGGACGCGTCCAAGAAGCAACTCGGAAAACATAGAAACCTCTGGAAGGGCGTCTATTCAGTCATTATGGGGGCAGGCCCTGCGCATGCTGTTCATTTTGCAACCTATGAATTCTGCAAGGAAAAGTTTAATCGACAGTTGGCAGCCAATACCAAGATTCGAGCTCCCGGCAGCTCGTTTGAGATATCCAACCAGTTGATAGCCTCTGGTGCAGCTGGTGCTATTGCCACATTTGCGCACGATGCATTGATGACACCATTTGATGGCAAGTAGAGAAAAGCGATCATCCAGGCAGGGGGAAGACTGACACGGCTTTGTAGTACTGAAGCAGCGTATGCAACTACGAGACTCAACCTATCGATCTGTTCGTGAATGTGCAAAGAAAGTATACACCACCGAAGGGCTGAAAGCATTCTACATTTCGTTTCCAACTACTGTATCCATGTCGATTCCATTTCAATCCGTTCAATTTGCGACATACGAGTACTGTAGATCCAAATTCGACCCGCAGGGATCGTACAATCCAAAAATCCACATGATGGCAGGCGCTGTAGCAGGCGCAGTTGCTTCATCCGTTACTACACCACTGGATGTTGTCAAGACGCTATTGCAGACCAAGGGTTCGTCCACAGATGCGGAGATCAGGAAGTGCAGCGGCTTCAAAGAAGCTACCAATATCATCTACAATCGACATGGCATCAAGGGATTTTTCAGAGGATTTCGACCCCGTGTGTTGACCAACATGCCAAGCACAGCCATCAGCTGGAGCGTGTACGAATACTTCAAGTGGTTTTTGGCAAGCGAGGAAGGAGACAAATTCATAGATCGCATTTAAAGTATATAGACATTTTCATCATTTTCATTCCACCATCTCATGTATCATAGACTTTTTATAATTTTTGGCTTAAATTTACCACGTAGTACACTTCTTTTTCTGTTTCATTTCTAATAATGATTTAATAAACTATCGACAACAATGATTAATTGGCGGTTTGTTTTCGATGCTGTCTAGCTTCCAGTGCTATAAAAGTCATAGGCAGCCCAATTGACATCTGTTTCCACCAACTTCTTTGGCACCTTTTGCGCAGAGGCTTCAAAATTGTGTCCCACAGGTTGATGGCCTGCATTGGAATATGCTTCTGGGATCGACTTGAAAAGATCGTGGTATTCTGCTGGAATATAGATCTTCGTGTTCTTTTCTTTAGTAGTGGATCGCTTGATTAGAACATTAATAACGAGCTGATCTGCTTTTTCAAAGTGGAACTTGCGGCGAGACAAAGTGGCATTGGTCTTGCAGGTTTAATACGGACCACCTAGATATTTTCTTAAGTGGACCGCCTGAAAAATGAGCTACCAGCTTAGTCACTAGAGTCTACTATTCAATCAGATAAAATCACTGATTTATGATATAGACGCCTTTCTTTCTCTATCTTTCTTGAACAAAGAAACACAGATAGGTATAGTATAACACCTCAATTCAATGATTTTTTGAGTATTCAATATGACAAGTGGTTCTAACGTCTGGGTAGCTTACATTAGGTGGTCTGTAAGCAGGCAGCTCACATTTTTAGATGGTCCGTAAGCAGGAAGCTCACATTTTTAGGTACTCCTTAGGCAGATAGTTCACACTAGGTAGTCCCTGAGGCCTACATCAAGTGATCCCCAACATGTTCGACTTTATTTTAAGGTGGTCTTCAAGAAAGAGCTCGCATTTTTAGGCGGTTCTTAAGCAGGCAGCTCACATTAAGTGGTCCGTATTAAACCTGTTTATGCAAATCGTATATCCATTCACGGATCCTAAATCAACAACATATGAGCAAAGATATATGACACTTTATGATGTTAAGAAGTTTGAGTTCCTGAACACAAGAGTAGGTGAGTAATGTTTAACATTATCTGTTTACTATTATTATTAACTATCGTATTGTAGATATTTTATTGAAAGAGATAGTTGGAGTACATGAAAGATACCTAGACTACACTTTTATTTCAAAAATATGTATAATTATAAAAGGAGATTAAAGTAAATGATTTAATTATTTACAAAAAGAATGAAAAATAAAAATTAGTACAGGGTTGAAGATGCATTTCTAATAAAGTACTTACACTCAATGTATTATACTCATCAGGATAGCGATAAACAACCTGGGATAAATAAGCAGCGTGCTAGTCGTCGTCCTCTTCATCGTCGTCGTCATTGTCTTGGAGAGGTCGTCGTATATTAATGGATGCAATGCTTCCCTTGACAACCGTTATTCTCTCGCCACGCATAGCATCGATGGCTCCTTGTTGGTCACCATTACCACCAGGGAAGTCTGCGTCGTCCATGGTGGCAAGGAACAGAGAGACGATTTCTGTATAGTCAATGAAACTAGTTAATGTACAGTCAATGATAACGATGATGGTGAACCAACCTTGAGAGATAAAGGAGCTTTCGTATAAATTGAGGGTTGAAAACGATGAAAAGGTCTGTATATGATATGAAATGTTAGATGCTAGGTTGAACGTAGATTGCAGCAGTGTTTGTAAGTACCTTTTAGAATAGGAGATGGTAGAAGAAGTATACGGGAAATATTTGTGTAGAATAGTGTATTTGATTTGAAAAAAATTGAGTGGAATACCATGGTATTTATACCTTTTTTTTTGGCAGAAATCAAAGAGACAAATTATAGAATGGCTTCTTGCAAGGTCATCTTGTCATTGATTAATTAAGATATGATAATGGTGGCAAAGAAAGGGGCATCTCGGCTCCATAGTCTTTTGATCTTTAAATATAAACTTGGTATTGTGTTGACCAAGTGTCAGGAGCCTTCCCAAAATATTGTTTATTGTAAAAATAGCATGGAATATCAAGCGAAAAATGCCCCTTTATTGTGTCTGAATTAATAACAAAGAAATTGTAACTGTGAAATTAACCAGATACGAAAACTAAAGAACCTTTATTGAAAATTACAACGAGATCATTTATATACACATCGACAATGTTCAACATGAGAGCCTTTCTTTAGTAATCACAGAGCAGTAACTTGAGTTCTAATGGCATTGTGTCACCTAGCATTTGTCAAGAACCATTCAGTTGCCTTATACAATATACAAAGGGTTTGAATGGTCCCAAGCAAGCTCAACTCACTCCTTAAATAATCCCATTGTCATTAAGGATGAGTAATATTGATCTCTTGATCTAATAATAGCTGAGGTGCATAGAGCTCACCTACAACTATAATAGAGTCAACACTCATGAGAAAAGAACAGCAGATCAATGACGTTGAGTAGATTTCCTGATTTGATCTTGCAAAGATCTAGTATGAAGAGTCTTTCCAAGGACATGTTGCATTGAAAATAGCATGAAATTTCCATGCATACGCAAGGTAAATGGCTCATGATAAGAATGGCATTCTTTTTTGTATGCCTTATCGCAGGTGCGCCATACCGTAATGCGGGTATAAGGCTTCCTCAATTCGAACGAGGCTTCGTCGGTCCAAATCACCTTCTTCCACTGCTCCATCGTCCATCCTTTACACTCCTCAGCAAAGGCACGTCTGCTGCGCACCTACACAATACGAAGGTAGGGCTTCTTAATAGCAACCCTTTTGTGCAAGCCTGCTTCATACAAAGCACGTCGCACAACACCCTTCCCAACTTTTTTGTAGCCTGCATTAGCAATTTCGCTTAATGAAGCACGTCTGTTTTTCTTAGCATATCTGACGGCCAGCCTCTTGTCTCTTTCAGTGTATTCTTGGGGTCTTCCGACAGGGTTTTTGTTCTCTTCGCTAGAATCATCATTCTCGCGTTTGAATAGCGCGTAAATTGCTGATTCAGATCTGCCCATTCGAATAGCAATTTCTGGAACTTGCATGCCGGCATCGTTTAAACCATGAATATAGGCCTTTTCGCAACAAGTGAGGTGTTTCATATTTGATATTTCAGTTGATTTTAGTTGAAAGTGAATGAGATATTGTGAAAAGTATAAACCCGGTGAATTTATTAAATGGCATTTGTGAAACATTTTCTCCATATAATTTTGAAACGGGACAGTATATTACCAATTTTAAAAAAGAAAACTACTGCATGTTGGGATACTGCCGTAAATCAAGGACAACAGGAGGTAGAGATGAAGTTGTAAAGTCACTTCAGGGAGTAAGGTAGATAGAGGTCTTGACGGCTCAATTAAAGATGTGAAAAAAGAATGAGGTGATGATGAGAGAGCAACTCGATTCATACTGCTGTATTTATACATTTGACAAAGATTATAGTCCTTGACACAATATATATATGAAAATTAAATATACTCTGCCAAATTAAGCCTAAAATGACACTCATATAATGCGTTGCACCCTGAGTATAGAAGATCACATAAATTTGAGGTAGCACATACAACAATAATCGATAAAATGGCCAAAATACTTGCTTATGTGGTCAATACCGAATGGCCAGATTGAACACATAAGGCTCAATACTCGCGAATTTCCTTTCGTGAAGCAAAAGAGCGCGGATCAATGGTTCTGGCAGGACATCTAAATAGAACTACTAAATAGGCCGATCTCTTGTATGTAGGACTAGATGTAATTCAATTGTATATATGTATAGCAAAATAATAGTTTTTAATTGGAAAAAGGAAATATTACAAAATGCACATCAAACGATGCTGAAAACAGATGAACAACTAGACTCTAAATCATCCTGCTTAGTTCTTGGAAGGCTTCTTGGCTATAATCGTACAAAAATCGGTCAGCATCTCACTCCCTGCACACATGGACACTGTCAAACACTTACTTCCGTATTTAGATCTACTGGTAGTTCTAGTAGCAACGCCTTGAAGATCCAAGGCACCACGCACAAGATGATAACGTACACCAGGAAGATCAGGAACACGACCACCACGAACCAAAACAACAGAGTGCTCTTGTAAATTGTGTCCCTCACCAGGAATATAAGCTGTGACAACCTTACCATTGGTCAACTTGACTCTGGCAACCTTTCTGACAGCAGAATTGGGCTTCTTGGGCTTGGTGGTATACACTTTGTTGCAAACACCCTTACGTTGATAGCATCCTTCGAGAGCTGGTGTCTTACTCAACTTGGCCTTGGTCTTGCGACACTTTTTGATCACTTGGTTCAAAGTAGCCATGCCTGCCTTTTGTTGCTGAATGGGTGCAAATGTTGTAGGTTTTAATTGACTGAGGATACGGCTTTGTTGTGCAGGCTGTGTCATGAAATTACGAGTGGCCAATAAGCTGTTGGGGCCGGTCAAAGGCTTCCATGTGGTTTTTAATAATGAGCGAAATGCTTGCATCCTCGTCTATTGTATTGTATCTGGATGATGAAGAGAGAGAAAAAAAAAAGAGAGAATAAAATTTGCGGAGGGTAAGGAGGGGGGGTGGTTGCAAAGGCTTGTTTGCCAATGTATTGGGGTTCCGATTACCGGTGAAATGGACTTTGCCTGGCAATCTTGACACTTGCAAGATGATGTGGATAGATGTTGCTAGTAGAATATGGGTTGCAGGTTACTGATACTCAGGATAAATTGCCTGAATTGCATGTACACCGAAACAAAGAAGTCCTTCATGTATGCGCAATGTCAAATACAAGCTACACATCAGTGGTGGCATTGCAAACCCATCATTTGTCACAAAATGGCCATAATGTGGTCAGTGCTTTCAAAGCATCAGTAGTGAACTGGGAGTGTCCGAAAAGGCTCTAGTATGTCTAGAGCAATGCATCAGTGTCAAGATTGATATAACAGTATGATTGACAGCTGGATTCAAGCAACCAGGGGTCGGTAGGTTGAACTACCGCTTGATTTGACATTTGATTGATCTCTTACATACCTGAATCACTCGAAATTGTATGAGCTGCCTCTATGAACGTCACCAAATGCTATCAGTAGAGTCGGCAATGCTTATTTGTGATAGTTTTCACTATCAATATCGCTTATGGCTGCAATTTAGATGTCTATTCTAACTGAAATGCTCATCAAATGTTGAGCAACAATCCAAAAGGCTGTCAAGCAATGAAGAGTGCCAGAATGGTAATGTCTTTTAACTTACAATCAGACCCATATGAGCATCCCAATTGTTCATATACAGGACTGATTCAGGACCACATGTAAGAATCAAGCACTCGATTCAGGGATGCTCGAGTAGATTTCTACTGCTGCGGTGATTGCAGCTGTAGTTGGGATGGCTTGGTAATTTCAAATCTTGTCGTAAAACAATATACTACGAATGCTTTTATATAGGAGATGTCAGCATCACCGAACCCTTGTTTTGAGCCTTCTGGCTAGATATAACGGCATGTTGAATGGCATTGAAGACCTTTTTGTTGTCCTTGATCAGGCTGAAATGGAGCATTTAGCTACAGTATACACATCGACGTCACTCAAATATGTGGTAGCACCCCATTACGCCGAACACCACTCATCATCCACTCCCACTGGTTATCTTGAAAGAAAAAAAGTTTTTCATTTATCAAACTTTTTCTCTTCTTTCCACATTACCTACTTGAACCAAAACCATGACAGATAATTGGGACAGAACGCTCTTCGACAAAGATTTGAAGTCTATTCTGGAGACAAAGCTCCCAGTATCAGCTTCAAAGATCACCTCATTACAAGCGCTGGCAACTGCCCATCCTCAGGTAAGCAAATTGAACAGAAAAGCAGAGAACTCTGCTAGTGGGACTGAACTGACCGTGCTGTTCTTTTCATCTCTTAGCATCACAACTACATCACACAGTGCATTGCTCGCTTCATTGAGAACGCTCCTCCGGACTATCGCTTAGCAGGTTTGTATGTTATCGACGCTATTTCACGTGCTTGCCACAAGCAACAACGGAAACGAGAGGAAGCCGGCGAAGGACCTTCAGAACTGGATGGATACCTCAAGCGATTTGCGGTTGTGTTGAAGGATAGCAGCATGAATGGATGCTTTGAGCCATGCTCAGCAAAGGATAAGGTGAGATTTTGCCCTTTTTTTCCCCCTCTTTACATTTAGTCTAGTTGATTACATTTATCAATTACGGGGAGGATGGCTTTCTTTGTCGTAATTGCCCTTTTCTTTTCCTTGTACCCATCTTGTGGGCCAGATGCTGCTTTTTTGGCGGCATTTTTCCATGTATTCATCATACAGGGGAGATACCAGCTGAAGGTGACAGCGACCGACAACAAGAAAGGGAGACATGCAAAAAGAGAGACAGAGCGAAGAGATAAATCAAGCAAATCGGTTCCTTGAAAGATTCGTGTAAACTAGACGGCTTAACCAAATGGATGTGCTTGTACAACTTTGGTCATGTTAAATAAGAAATTACTTGAATAAATTGTCCCCGCCTGTTGGAAGCAACTATTGTTCTTTATGATGCTGTTTGTGTCTCTTGTGCGGCTGCGTTCCTCGCCATCCTCTATCATCTTGATATTTGATCTGTGTCTGCGTGCTCCTCTCTCTCTCTCTCTCTCTCTCTCTCTCTCTCTCTCTCTCTCTCTCTCTCTCTCTTTCTGTGTCTTGCTGCTGTTATCTGGCTTCTCTCTCTCTCTTGCTTGATGGAATGGATTTGGGTAACAAAATCACAACATTTTGAATGACATGTATCAAAGACATTTGATCTCTCTCTCTTTTTTTATATGAATTAAAATGATTTTACACACTCACACAAATCACGAAATTCGACGACACTCAAATCCATCACACATACAACACACACACTTTTATACACATCTATATTTGACATTTGAATGCTGAAGTTTTCTTTTTTTTCAAAATCAATTAGGAGAAGGTCAAAAAGACACTCGACTTTTGGGAGCAAGGAAACGTCTACTCCAAGGAAACGGTACAGCACATTAAGCGATCCTTTTTGACAGCTGGTGGTGCCACGACTTCTGGATTGGAGCAAGCAAAAGGTTATTATTATTTTACTTATATAAAAGAAAAAGAAAATGTTGGATCAAATGTTGGCTTCCTCTTTCGACACATTTCTATTCTGTTTGAGAATGTTGATTTGCAACAGATGAACTGATTTGCTTTTCTGCTATAGTTGCTCCTCCCCTGGACACTGCATCTCTGCTGGCTACCCTTAGCAACATTGGAAATGGTTCATTGGCCAACCTCAATATTCCTGGCATGACGCCTACTCCTCCTCCTCCTCCTCCTCCTCCTGCCGCTCCTGTAGCTCCAGTGAGTACTTCTGCGCCAATGCAAGCCAACAACCCTCTACTGCCTCCCGCTCTGGCCAAGTTGCTCGGTGGATTAGTGTCTTCGCCTCCTCCAGCAACCAATGCTGCCCCTCAGTCACCACCTTCCGCTGATCCTCGTATGCGCAACGACCCTCGCATGCGTAATGATCCTCGAGTGACAGCAGAGACGCCTGCTAAAGCTGCTCCTACCTGGCCTCCACCTCAAGGGCCCTCTATTCCTGCTTCAACTCGTACAACAGAGCGAAAGTCTAGATGGGGAAGTCCTACTGATGTCGATACTACTAAATTCAATGCTGCCGTCCCACCGCCTCAACCACCTATGCAAGATTCATGGCAGCAGCGCCAGCCTGTGCAAGATGGTCGTATGGGAGCTAACAATTATCAACAGAGACAGCAACAGCCACCTTTCCAGGCACCTCTTCCCCAAGCACAACAATCATATGCTCCACCATATCAGCAGCAAAATCAACCTTACCCTCAAAATGCTTACCAACAACAGCCTCAACCCTTCAATCAACAGCAATCGCAGCCATTCTATAACAATCAGGCACCACCGCCTCAGCATAAGCAACAACAGCAACACAACCACGAAGGTGCTGACCCTGTTCGCGATCCCTCTTTGCCTCCTGGCACTATCAAGGGTAAGTTTTGGGGTTCATTAGTATATATCGCTTGCAACTCATCACTCTTCTCTAGTCCTTACAAGAACTCTTTTTGTTGGTCCTATTCCTGATCATTATGAAAAGAACGATGTTGCACAATTATTTAGTAAATACGGTGAATTAGCAAGTGTGATTGTCGCTAAAAAGCTGAAGGGTCGTCATAATGCTTTTCTAAAGTTTACAACAAGAGCCTCTACAGAAGCCGCCAAATATGAATCTGAAGGTCTTGTGGTGGAGGATGTGCCGGTCAAAGTGAACTGGGCATTTGGGTTTGGTCCAAAGAAGCACTTTAACTATGATCGTGGTGATTCCATTATTCCCCTGGCAGAATTGAGTTCTGTTGAAAAGGACTACTTGGTCAATGCTCCCGTGGGTGGATTCCATGGCCAGCCCGTGCGTGAGTTGATGGTCATTGAGGAACCAGAGGCCCAATACCGTCCTGAGTGGAAACATGCCAATGGAGGTGGTGGTGGTGGTGGAGATGACCAGCCTCGCGGCTTCAAGCGTCAACAAGGCAATCATATGGGCAGTGGAGCCAACTTTGAAGAAATCAATCATGGCAGAAAACGAGGACGATTTGCTGCAGCCAACAACAAGCACAACAGCCACCATGATGATGGCTATCATCAAAATCCCTCCAAGTTCTACGATGCTTCTCCTATTCGAAATGGCGGACGAGGACATGGCTTTGGCTACCAACAACAGCAACAACAACAACATTATGATGGCGCTTCTAGCATACCATATTCAGATCATCATTAAGATTCTGAAAATCCTTATTTCATCTCAAATTAATCAACCACACAACACTCAATCCAAAGCACATTTTACTACTAGCTATAAATATACTCTTCTTCGTTCAACATTCAATGTAAATAAAAAAAAATACACCATAAAAACATAATTTCTACTCTAAACATATATGCTCAGGCAGGCCTCAGGTTGTAGGACTGCAGCAGCATGTGCTTTGACAGGATCTTTTCAAAGTGTTTCTTCAATGACAAGTAAAATGAGTGATTAAATGCTCAAAAGCCCTAGAACAATCAGGCAATAAACGATTTAAATATAAATGAAATTGAGGTTTACATGATATACATTGCAAATTTCGATCGGTTTAAACTATAATATGTATGGAAGAAGAGGTGTGTCTCATAATAGATTGAAGCCTAGGGCTACGTTGGCAAAGTTTGGACGTCCACAGTGTCTTTTACAACACGAAAGGTTAGTTGCTAGGGCAAAACACAGCCTGAGCTGGGATTGAATTCCAAGGCTTCCATCGATCTTTTGTAATCCTGTTTTGGACATCCCAAACTCTTCCAAGGACAATTACACAAAATCTTATTATATAATCGACAGGTATTTCTTAAGATTTATACATGCAGAAAAGACCAAGAAATCCAACGGTACCACTTTCGAAGTGATCCTTTGAGATTGTATGGATTAATTCCCAAAAAACGCAAAACACGTTTTTTGCAAAAATGTTTACAAAACGCATAGTAAACTGACCAAAAAACAGCTCCACACGATCCTTTGCACTTGTACAGTTGATTTGAGCTTAGGAACACCATAATAAAAAACCTCGTTTTTGAGGTGAAAACTTTCATTCTTTGAAATCATCAAATTTTCCCTTACAGGAGCAAGGCCAAAATGCTCGAAAATCGATGATCAAATCTTTCCCCAAAAAATCGCTGGAAAGTGACCCCTAGCCTAATGCCAGGTCGTAGAACACGATTGCACCTATTCCGAGGCCGAGATTATGCTTTGTTGGCAAGTTACAAGCGATTTAAATTGCTATTTTTACAGTGGTGAATACATTTGAAGGCTACTCATTCAACATTGCGCTTATCAATATCTGATCTGATGGTGTGTAGTTGTTCATCCAGTAGAACAGTGTAGTATCGAGTTTGTATTCCATCGAACAGGGCGAGATTTTAAGCGAATTTTTGTCAGTCTGTGGTAAGAAGACGAGAATGACCGAATTCTGCAATTGCTTAGAAAAGTCATATTGCGAGCATATTTGTCAGATTATTCCAGACAGACATCTAGTATTTTTGAATGTGAAAAAACAACGACAACCATAGTATAGCTGATGTATAGTATCAGAGGCCAAATTTTCAGCAATCTTCTTTATTGAGATACTATACGATTCACAAAAGTCTTTCTCGAAGCTTTCTTGCCTTTCTGACAGCCCGTGTATCGCTTGTGCCTGGCACCTGCAACTTCCATTGCGTCGCACGGTAAGCCCACCAAGAAGCCTCCAAGATGAGATAGCCCATGCCGATTTCCAACACACCAATGCCCCATCCAGGATAAAATGCTTTCCATCCGCCTTCCTCGTACCATGTTCTCTTGACACAATCCAAAAATCCCTTGTAGTTTGTATTCACCGCCAACACGCCTGTGTCTTGCACCATTAATTTGTAAATCACCGTTTCCACAGGATAACTCAAAGCCCTTGTGATAATGCTGCTAATGACACCACACGCAATCTCGGGGTAGAAGGTATGCAGCACGGTGGATTCTCGCTTCTTTTTGGTATGAGCTGAAGCCAATGATGCGGAAGATGTGTTTTGGCCAGCGCCCAAAGAAGATGCATTGGCAGTGGCTGCTGCCGTCAGATTCTCGTTGCTGTTAGAGTCGATGGTGCCTGTTGCTGTAGTGGTAGTGGAGTTGCTCGAAAAAGATTGGAATAGATGGCGATAAATGTATATCAGCAGCTTCTCTGTGATCAGGTTCAGCACACAAGAGGGTATAAATCCATGCATCAACTGTCGATGATGTACGTTTCCAGGCCAAAATGCTCGTACATCCTGCTTGTAGAGCCTGATGAAATCATGGGGATCGTGAATGACGAGCTGACTGGATGAGGATGCTTGCTGCACTCGCAAGATCAATGCGTTGCGGTACAGCGGATACAGCGGGATGTTGATGAGCAGCGCAAGTCCTTTTGCCAGCAGAGCTGTCAAACTGCCTAGTAACGTGCTGGTTTTGTTGGCAGAGGCGATCATGGGAGACATGACCTGGTTCAGCCCTGACTCGTACGTCGCACTCAGTGTTTGGCCAATCAGGCCCAGCCCAAAGCCAGGATAGAGTCGTCGAATGCCTCCCTGTCTGTAGGTGTACAGTATGGTATGGATGCCATACAGCGGTGTGTCTCGTTCGTAACTGTGTAATGTCGGTATCGCTTGCAATCGATGTCGTGCTGCTACAATAGGGAAACATAACGAGTAGTTGGCCACCATCGTTCCAATCGCAAGCACAACGCCTGTGATGTTCTCTCTCACTTCCACTAGTGCAAAGCATCAGTCAATGCCAGCAAGCGAGGAGTGCTTCTCTATGCGAAATACCTCGTCGTTCTGAAGGAGCATGATGTGTGCTGACAGCCGAAACAGTGTCTATCTCTGCGGCTGATATATGCTGCGCCATGACCCGCAAAGCATCCAGTTCTTGCTGCTCTTCCTGCTGACATTCAGCATTGTACCTTGTTTGTATTGTGCTTCCAAGCGATAATAAACCTAAATATGCACTCAAAGTCATTTTGGGTAAAGAGAGGGGAGGATGAAAAAGGGCGCACACACACACATACACACACCTGAGACAGCTCTCATATGTCCTTGTGATTGGGCGCCTTGGCATCCATTGGCAGCAGTGTTGGAGCTCCATTCTCTATGGTATATATCGTCATAAGCAACTGTTTTTTTTTCATTCTTTTTCTCCCTGCAATTTACACATCTTTACAATGGCTAGAAAAATACCATGTCAATGTAAGAGAAGACCCCTTCCTCCCAATGAAAAAAGAGGATTCGACTAACAACGACATCCATAGACTGTAAGCAGAGACGACGAAAATGCGAACGATTGCAAGAGCATGATTCTTGTGAACGTTGTGTCAAGATGAAGAAAAAGTGCATCCCTCAGGACCTTCATTACAAAGAAGGAAGCTCAACAGAGGACTGCGACGACGAGGATGTGGAGGAACAAGCCAGCAATGCCGAGATGGACGCACTGTACGGACAAGTGAGGGATCTGGAGAAACAACTGCAATGTCTGGAGCTGGATCTACAGCAAGAACAGGCGCTGATCAAGAAGGAGCCTCGATGGGACATTCGGTTTGTGGACGGAGAGCTGCGGCTAGAGACAGAGATTAGGAACCTGGAGGAGCTGATGATGTATGGACAGTCTGCGATCCGTTATCTGTCACCGTTTGGCAGCACGTTTCAGGCAAAATCGCTGCGCTTTGAGCGCAAGAGCCTCAGTTTTGTCAAGACGGCGATGCAGCTGGTGACAATCTCCTACGACATCACCAACCCAGACTCTGTGTCGTCGCCCAAAGCCATTTCCAGACGCTTCTCTGTGGGCGTGCCAGCCTTTATGAAGCCGCAATCCCTGGTGCGACGGCTGATTGACAACTACTTTTCCTGCTTCAACGACACAGTGCCGATTTTGCATGAACCTACCTTTATGGAGCATGTGTGGGGCCTTGATGATCCAATGGAGGATCCCGTGGTCTTGGCCGTATGTACCAGTGCAGCCGTCGTGACATGCAAGCACAACTTTTTGAATTCGTCCGAGAAGCGCTACTTTAGCGAGTACTTTTTCGAGCTGTCCGTCAACAAGCTGGTCGACATGTTTGACGATCCAGACAAGGCACTTGAGTCTGTGCTGGTGATCAACCTGATGCTGCCCTTCATGATACAGACACTGCGGGTATCGGAAGCGTACAAGTGGGTGTCCATAGCCATGCTGTTGTGCAAGAATCTCCAGACAGAGAATCCCGGATACGCGCAGGGAGGGCCAGGCTTGCCACGGATGACCCGCATCAAGTATGCGCTGCTTCACCGCAACAGTGTGCTGTGTGAGTGCGCCATGGCGCTCATCGATTTTGTAAAGAACGACAAGCGCAACGAGATTGAGCCCAACAATGTGCAGTTTGACATTCTGCCCGACGAATCAAGAAAGATCAAGAACATCATCAGCATGTTTAACCGCATACTCGGCCTATCGCTGCACCCTTCGTTCATTGCGGTTGTGACACAGGCGAGACAATTGGCAGCAGGCGATGTCGCAGAGCTCAGTTTTGAAGAGATCATCCGCTACGAAGAAACCGTGATTGAGTGGTGGCACAATCTACCCGAGGAGCTCAAGATGTGCTCAGAGCCCTTCAATCTCACCAAGGAAGCCGTCGAAAGGGAAACCGATGTGCGCAGAATTCTCATGGCTTCCTATGTACATACAATTACACTCAGCATACAAGGCTGTCTGATACGGCCAAAACCTCAGCGCAACGTTGAGCCTGTATACAGCATCATCAAGGACAGGGCGCTTTATCTGGCCATGCACTCGGCGGATATGTGCCTGTTGCTCATGAAGCAAATCGAGAAGATTGACTCGTTTTGCTACTGTAAGTATAGTTGTAATATAGTATACAGTATATGTGGCAATCTAACACCTTTTGCTCTACACGCAGCTCCCTCGAAACTGCTTGTGCGGTCGATCGACTCGCTCATGAGTCTACTCCAAGTACCTGACGACACGATGGCAAAGATGGCTCAACAGAAGCTGTCCGAATACATGCATGCGCTGACCAAGCAAGTGCTGCCCGATCACCAAGTGCCGCCATCCGCATCGCCCTACAACATGATCTCGGTCGCACCAAAAGGATCGACACCGCCAGTGACAGAATTGTACAAGAACTTTCCATTACCGGGTGAAGCCTTGATCTTTGATGTCGTGCGAACCACAGTAGAGAGAAACGCAAAGCTTTTAGCACTAGACTCGCAATAAAAGCCATATACCATTTGTATAGTTTACGCAGCAACATGTTTGATTCAGGAGTCTGTCTATAGCAGGCTAATGTGTATATGTGCTGAATATTTATATATACACAATGAGGGGTTGAATCAAGGGATTTCCAGCAAAACGGACATCTTTGTGTTCAATTAAGGAGGGGTATACAAAATACTGACAAGGAGTGCCTTATTATGTATATTTGCTCAAGATGAGGATAAGAAACGTTCCTGGATCAGTTTTGGTTTGAATCATAATAGTGCATGTAAATTTTTGAATATAAAGATGCCCCTCTCTGTTTTTCGCCTTTTTCTCTTTTCTTTTTGCTTCTTGATGCAACCATGGCCCCCACTGCTTTACCGTCCAGACAGCCGTCTTCCTACGATGACCTCGCCGACTTGGACACCATCACAGAGGAAAGCATTGTCAACACACTGAGAGACAGGTTTCTGCAAGATCAAATCTACACCCGCGTCAGAAACTCGTTGCTTGTCGTCATCAACCCGTACAAGGACTCTCGTGCTGACATCCAAGAGACAAGCGAACACTACCTGGCAGAGTACAAGACTACCGACGGCAGAGAGAAGCTGCCGGTGCACATATTTCAGCACATCAACCAAGCCTATTTCCACATGAGACGCACTGGCAGTGATCAGTCCATCGTCATGAGGTAAGCCTTTGTGGATAGCCGTACTCGTTCTCCTTAATAACTTCTTCTTCTTCTGCCCCTCTACTCTCCCCTTTTGCCCCCCCTATTAACAGTGGGTTATGCGGTAGTGGAAAATCTGAAATGCATCAATGGACGCTGTACCACCTGGTGACACTCAGCAACCCAAAAAAGCCATCCAAAATACAGCAAATGATCCAGAAAGCCTACGGCGCACTGGAGGCCTTTGGACATGCGAAAACAACCGTCAACGAAAACGCATCTCGCTTTGGAAAGTACCTGGAATTGCAGTTCAACGAACGAGGCCGCATGATTGGGGCCAAATTCTTGGATTATATGCTGGAAAAGACTCGTGTAGCGCACACCTCTGGCGACGAGCGCAACTTTCACATCTTTTACTATGTGCTGCATGGCTCCTCGCCCGAAGAAAAGTCCATGCTACAACTCAACGAAGCATCGTCATACGCCTATTTGTTCAAAACCAAGGAAGCAGCAAGGCTCGCCAGTGGATTGGTCAATGAAGACACCGAGAAATACAACGAGCTCAAAGCACTGCTCAAATCATTGGGCATCAACAAAACCACAATGCTTCAAATTACGCAAATCATTGCAGCTATCCTGCACTTGGGCAACTTGCAGTTCATGGACGATGCGACCAACATGCAAGACTCGGCCATTGTCAAGAACACACAGGAACTGGAAATCACAGCAGAACTGCTGGGCGTGGAAACCAAAGCGCTCGAGACATGTTTGACGTACCAGACCAAGCTGATCAAGCGAGACCTGACCACCATCTTTCTCAATGCAGAGCAGGCAGCCCTTCAGCGAGACGCACTAGCCGAAGCCATGTATTCGCTGCTGTTCTCCTGGCTGGTGGAGAGCTTCAACAAGAAGCTGTGCAAGTCAGAATTCCAAAACTTTATTGGCATTATAGACTTTCCAGGCGCTGCGCCTATGCAAGCCGCCTCGTACGACCAGTTTTGCATGCTCTACGCCAACGAGAGACTCCACCATTTTATGCTGCACCAGCTGTTTGAGCGCAATAGCCAAGTATACTCGATTCTCAACACACCCGCCCATGCGCAACCATCTGTAAATTACAACGATCCCTGTATACAGCTCTTAGACGACACACAACACGGCTTGATTGCCACACTGTGCCAGCCATCCACCACCACAGCAGACAAATGCATTGATACATTTAAACAGCATCATCGCAAGCATCCTTGCTTTGGCACCAAATCAAGTATGGGAGAAAAGGGGCCCTTGTTCACCATTCAGCACTTTACAGGCACGGTGGCCTATTCTCCTGCTGAATTTGGGGCCAGAACAACCGAGACACTCTGTGCTGATTTCATGTCGTTATTCGGTGCAGATGGCACCAGTGTCAATGAAGCACCCACCAATCGCCTTGTCACCAAGCTGTTCTCGCAAAAATCCATCACCACTGAGAAGCACCCTAAAAGCACGCATATTGTCGCTGGACAGCAGTCTGGAAAGCCACACCGTTCGCCTTCTGTCAAGCGCAAGTCTGGCACCACACCCACCACCGCCGCAGTCGACACGATGCGTAGTCGGGCAGGACAGCTGAGAGAAGGCGTGCAAGATATTATTGACACCTTGGCTTGCACAAAGACATGGTTTGTGCTCTGTCTTCGCTCCAACGACTTGCTGCTGCCGCATTCGTGCGACTCCAAGAAACTGATGGCGCAAGCCAAGGTATTTCAACTAGTGCCACTTGCTATTCGAGCCAAGCGAGAGTACACAATTCAAATGGAACTGCAAGAGTTTTGCGACCGATACATGGACCTGATTCACGCGACATCGGTTGAATTGGATGCTGAACCAAGAGACAAGTGGCTGGCTTTACAAGACGCGTTTCACTGGAATGAAAGGATGATGATACAAGACAATGAAAAGGTAAGCGGACGCCATACAGACAGCCTTGCTGCCATCGACTAACACACGCGTCTAGGTCTATTTAACCGAAACAGCGTGGACCTTGTTGGAGAACAAGTTGCGTGCTATTGAAAAACGAGAGCAACGGAGAGCAAGATGCATAGCCAAAGGCATTCCATTTGGTAAGTATGTCATAGTAGTAGTAGTCTATGTAGTATCCTAACAATTGTCGTCTATAGTGGAAGAAGAAGAGGAAGAGGAAGAGGAGGAAGACGCACTTGATACCATGAGCCAAGTATGCTCTCAACTAATGCCCCCCTCATGTCGATCGATGGCTGAATCTGGCTCAGTGTATTCTGAAGAATGCTTTGACGCTTGTTTTGAACAAGAATCCAACTCGGTCTGCTCACAACATCCATGCGACAGTGTCGTGCAAACCATAGCCATGAGCGGCACAGACGACGAAAAGCAGCATCACAATCATCTCTTTGGTGCACACGACGACGTGGATGTCAAACCAGACAGTAAAAAGGACAAGAAGCCAAGAACGAGTCGCTCCAGAGGCTGCTGGGTGGTGCTGACGTGGCTGACAACATGGTGGATTCCCAGCCTCATTATGAACCGTCTCTGTGGCATGCGTCGCTCCGATATCCGCATGGCGTGGCGTGAAAAGGTCACCTTGTGTGGGCTCATCCTTTTGCTGTGTGCTGTCATGATTTGGTTCATTGCCTTCTTTGGCCGACTCGTGTGTCCACATCAAGACCTGTTTACGCAGTCTGAACTGCAGGCGAAATCCGACCGAGACAATGCATTTGTGGCGATTCGTGGAGAAGTTTTTGATCTCACGTCCTTTGCTCCACGACACTGGGCATCCGAAGTGATTCCGACCAACGCCCTGTTCCAGTACGCCGGACAAGACGCCAGCGATCTGTTTCCTGTGCAGGTGTCTGCTGTCTGTGATGGCATTGACGGCACTGTGCCCAAGGAGGTCACGCTGGATGTACACATCAACATTACAGACTCTAATGCAGCCTACCACGACTTTCGCAGCTTCCGCGATGACTACCGCCCCGACTGGTACTTTGAGCAAATGGTGTATCTGCGTCGAAACTACCGCATTGGCTTTATGGGCTATGATCCCGTGGACATCAAGAACCAGGCAGCGTACCCGGTGCAGATTGGCGGCATCAACACGCAGCGTCAATGGGCCATCCTGCACAACAATGTGTTTGACCTCACATCGTACATGATGGGTGGCCGTGTACCTCGCACAGCAGAGGGCCAGGAGCTCCCTTCCAACATCAACCTGGACTTTATCGACAACTCGATTACAGAGCTGTTTCGCCAGCTGGCGGGCACTGATATCTCTGCTCACTTTGATGCGCTGCCGCTGGACAAGACCGTCAGAGAGCGTCAGTTGATTTGCATGCGAAACTTGTTTCTGGTGGGCAAAGTCGACACGCGCAATTCACTGCAGTGTCTTTTCTCGGAGTATCTGCTGCTGCTAATCACTGGCTTTTTGTGCAGCGTGATCCTGTTCAAGTTTTTGGCCGCACTTCGTCTAGGCACACAACGCATACCTGAAGAGTACGACAAGTTCATCATCTGCCAAGTGCCCTGCTACACCGAAGGCGAGGAGTCGCTGCGAAAGACCATCAACTCACTGGCGGTACTGCGATACGACGACAAGCGCAAGCTCTTGTTCCTGATTGCGGATGGCATGATTGTTGGCAGCGGCAACGACAGATCAACGCCTCGTATCGTGCTGGACATACTCGGCGTGGATCCCAACACAGACCCTGAACCCATGTCGTTTTTGGCCCTGGGCGAGGGCAGAAAGCAGCACAACATGGGCAAAGTGTACTCTGGCTTGTACGAATGCTCGGGCCATGTGGTGCCCTTTGTGGTGGTGGTCAAGGTAGGCACGCCTGAAGAACGACAGAAGCCGGGCAATCGCGGCAAACGCGACTCGCAGATGGTGCTGATGCGCTTCCTCAACAAGGTGCATTTTGATGCGCCCATGACGCCGCTGGAGCTCGAGATCCACCACCAGCTCAAGAATGTGATTGGCGTGAACCCGGGCTTTTATGAGTTTGTGCTCATGGTCGATGCTGATACAGAGGTACTGCCCGACTCGCTGAACCGCATGGTGTCCTGCTTTGTCAACGACGCCAAGATTGTGGGGCTCTGTGGCGAGACCATGCTCTCAAATGAAAAGGACACCTGGGTGACCATGATCCAGGTGTACGAGTACTACATTTCGCACCACTTGGCCAAAGCATTCGAGTCTCTGTTTGGCTCTGTGACCTGCTTGCCCGGCTGCTTTTGCATGTACCGTATCCGCTCGACCACACGCAACCAGCCCTTGCTGGCGTCCAACCAGGTCATCAAGGACTACGCCGAGAACCACGTCGATACGCTGCACAAGAAGAATTTGCTGCATCTGGGCGAGGATCGCTACCTGACAACGCTGATATTAAAGCACTTTCCCAACTACAAGACCAAGTTTACGCCGGACGCCGCCTGCATGACAAACGCCCCAGACCAGTGGCCGGTGCTGCTCTCTCAGCGTCGACGATGGATCAACTCGACTGTGCACAATCTCGGTGAACTCATGTTTCTGCCTCAGTTGTGCGGTTTCTGCTGCTTTTCGATGCGGTTTGTAGTCATGTTGGATTTGCTCAGCACGCTGGTGATGCCGGCTGTTGTCTGCTATCTGGGCTATTTGGTCTATCAGTTGTGTACCAATACCAATCAGGTGCCTCTCATGTCGATCATTACGTTGGCAGGTGTGTATGGACTGCAGGCTGTCATTTTCATCTTGAGACGCAAGGTAAGCCATCATTTTTGTGTGTGTGTGCACACACAATGGATCGGGTGTGGGCTATCTGGGCGGATGATTGAAACCCAATGTTTACTAACACGACCCATCTGGTATAGTGGGAGCACGTTGGCTGGATGATTGTTTACATACTTGCCATTCCTGTCTTTTCTTTCCTTATTCCGATCTATGCATTTTGGCATTTTGACGACTTCTCCTGGGGTAATACACGTATCGTTGTCGGCGAGAAGGGTCAGAAGAAGGCGGTCGGTCCAGAAGAAGGCACATTTGATCCAGACACCATTCCGACCAAATCCTGGTCTCAGCATGAACAAGAGATGATGGACGAATGGGAGCGACACTCCACCTGCTCCAAGCACAGCAGAGAATCAGACTGTTCTTGTGAGAGCCATACGCAGCCGCATCCATCCACCGGCTCGCATCGCCTTCATTCGCACTGCTCATCCGCATCGACATCCATGCACTCGCGTCTGACAACGGAAGAGGCACAAGAGGACGACCGCCCAGATGAGGATCACCCCGATAGCGATAAGCAGATGGAATGGTTATACAACAGCCATGGTGGTACATTACCGCATCATTATAGCGTTGGTGGGGGCCTGAGCGTTGCCAATAGCAACAGCAGTGTTGCGATGGCGCGTCCATATCACGCTGAGCCCCTTCTTTCGTCCTCCTCCTCGTCCTCCTTCTTTCATGGTCCGAACTTTTCGAGGGCACCTTCCATGATGGGATCCAACTCTGTCTTTGCCATACCAAGTGATGCAGCCATTATCCAAGAGATTGAGAACCTACTGGACCATCATGATTTAATGCAGCTCTCCAAAAAGCGCATTCGCGATACGCTGTCTGATATTTTTGGTGTGGATATGACATTTAAAAAAGAGTTTATTAATCGATGCATTGATGAATTGCTCTCTGTTCGACTGTAAATCCTTAATAGCAATTGTAAAAAAAAAATTATATATACCCATCTAGCACATGTTGAATATTATCACAATAAAAATCAGAGAAGCAACATTTTTACTATACTACTACTACAACTATTTTTAACCCAATGTCGGTTTCCGCCCTTGAAACTGCGTGTCAAATCCATCACCATATGACGTTTTACGCGCAATCTACGTTACTACCATGATCAAATTGTAGCCATGTTGTCAATTAGCACACAACAGCCATGTATACACATCATGCTTTCTTCAATTAGTAAGGCGGAATCACTCATCATTGACTAATTGGCTTGATGTCTTTGCTTGAGGGATGGACAAGGCCAACGAGATTGGAAAGTACCCGCATAAGATGTCCCGCTCGGATCCCTTCCATATTTAAAAAATACACCGTGAAGATACACATGATTATTCTCTGGCATGCTTGTCAAGATGGAATCTCGCTAGATTATTCCACCCAAGTGAGCATCCCATCTTTTGTTCATTCATCACAAGCAATTCATCTCAAATGCATGCCATCTCTTCAATTGAGTCTGTCCTGTTTAGCTGATGCTCCATTTGAACATTGTCTACCACTTGATATATATATGACATGACGTAAATGTAGATCTCACTACTACTACTATACTGTCAACATTTGGTAAAAGAAAAAAAAAAAGTGGGGCTAGATCTCCATGAAACATGATTCCATGAGAGATTGACAAGATATATCTATCAACCTCATCGTCAGCATGCACTGTAAATCATACAGCAAAATTGCCTTAAAATAGCTTATATCCGCGCGCGCGCATTAATTAGCTGGGGACGATGATTTGAGTGTATAGAAGGCCACTCATTCGGGCCCCTGGATTTCTGAGCTACGAGACAATACCCAATTTGAACGGAGATGGACATCAATCAAGGCACATTTTCAAAAATAAATCAAAAGAAGGCCTAAATAGGGTCGATGAGCAAAAGTATATATGTATCTTTTCAAAAGATATGGCAAAAAATGATGTTTTTTTATTTTAAAAAGTGTTGGAACCAGTCCACTCTTTATCAAAAAGAGATCAAAAGACAAAAACTATGTATAATTGAATTGATGAAATTATCACAGCATCAAGCTGAGCTAATTGAAATTCTACCAGAGAATCTAAGAGTGAAATATACAGCACATTGAGGTCAATTAAGCCCAAGACCAGGTAACGGGAACACGACCAGCATCCATATCAGCAATCTTGGCAAAGGCAGCAGGACTCAAGTCCAAATCACCACTGGCACAGCCGGGACATGTGTCAACAACCTTGACAGTGACAGAGCCCTTGGGACCAGTAGCAGTGATACGACGGCCACACAAGGCGTTGTTATTAGAGTTTGCGCCATTCTTCATTTGAACATGGTTAAGAGCAACAATCATTTCAGATTCGGCACTCTCCCAACCGCAAGATCCGAGACCAGTGTTGTAGTAAGTGGCATCACCAGAGTAATCACCAGAGGAAGAGGAGGAGGACTTGCTCTTCTTAGTAGTAGGAGTAGCAGTGGCAGTGGCAGTAGTGGTGGTGGTGGTAGCAGTCTTGGTCTTGTGGTGCTTGGTGGAGGTGGCAGTAGTAGTAGTAGTGGATTCTTCATCATCTTGGTTATCTTGCTCTTCTTCATCATCATCATGCTTCTTGAAGATGTTGATACGACGAGAAGCACCGGCTTCTAATTCAAGATCTTTGGTGATAGGAGCAGCAGAAACTAAGCACATGCAGGCAATCAATGCAACAGCAAGGAAGAGAACAATGCGAGAAGAGGTAGTGGTAGAAGACATGTTTGATGTGTGTGTATGAAAGAGAATGCAAGCAATGAATTGAATGAGGAAAAATCAGAACTGCAGATCAAAGATGGCTTCCTTTTATAAGAAAATCGAAACCTTATTCCCGCTCGCGTGGTTAGTATGGTCTCGTTCTTTATCGACGGGTGTCAACATGGCAAGGTACAGTAACTGGCCATGATTATGGTGAAACATTGAGGTCCACATCTTTGAGGAGTATGAAACACAGCATTTATAATAACATGTCCCCCCATTTTGCGTATATTGCGATGACCCAATTTCGCTGCTATATAAGGAAGAAATTTGATGGGACCTCATGCTTCATTGGACATCCTTCAACTCAGTTCCTGTATAATTTCGCTTTCAAGACAAACTTTTGGAAAGTTGCAAGAATAGAAAAAATCGAGCTTCACTTCAAAATGTTCCTAGTAGAAAAAAGCATGCTTGCTGTCCAAAATGCGCGCACCCCGATGAGATTCAATGGAAAACAAAACATTTCAGCTTAGTACTACCCATGGAGCCAGATCTCACATGTAATAATATTGCAATTGCAAAAACAAGTCAATTTTTAATATATACAAAAGTAGGAAATGCAATATATCAAGGTCCTGATACAGCAGTAGTAGCTGCAGGATCCTCGTTATTGTGTAGCACTCTGCCAACCAGGTAATAGTCTTCCCGAACCGATTGACTCCATCGTTGTCCGAACTTGGTAAATGCGTTACTAAAGTAATACAAAACCAAGCCAATAAATACAGCTGGATATATCATCTGAAGAAATCTAACTCGGTTTGTCATATCATGATCTAATGAAAGAGATGGTTTGTCATGATATTTTCCAAAATGCTTTGCTATTTTACTTACCAAGACAGTTCTGAATCAGGGCAATGGAAAAGGGCAGCACAATTGCCATCAGACCATTCATTATTACGGGCCCAATGAGCTGCTGCATTTCCCTACTAAAATCGAAGCGACGGATGCCATTTGCCTTGAGCTAGTAATAGTAATGAAAAAAATTTTCCAAGTGGATGTTGGATTTGCTTTGTTCGAAAAGTCAATTCTTACCCTGTTGAGCGATTGTGCGAGTGTTTGATTCGGTAATACAGATACGATGCCGTGTGCTAGTGTCAAACAGACGAGACCGTTTGTATAAATAGAAAATCCATCCATGACTGGCGCCCTGGAGCCCCAATGCTGGCACGGTATAATCAGGTACAATTGCAAGATGAGGCCCAAGATGAGGGGAATGACCAAGCCAAACGACACGCCAATGACGGCGAAATTGAATATCTATGATACATTGGGTCAATTGCAAGGAATGACTTTGCCCAGCGACACTACTATACACGTACCCAATGGATCATTTTGAGGGCATGCTGGCTCATGTCAATTGCAGCAGAGACATTTGAAACGCTCGATTTGATCCCCTTGACCAGCACTCCGACCAAGATCATAACAGATCCACCGATAAAGTAAGCGTAGATATCATGGATCTTGCTTCCAGGTTCCGCGACAAGACCCATATAGCCAAACAGCCATCTCCCCACAGCAATTGGGCCCACAAACACACAGCACAGAAGCGCACTCCACGAGATCCACATGACAGACATGAAGATGGCCATGCATAATCTGAACTGAGGCGGCAAATAGACAATGGTTGTATGTTGGTCTTGGTCGGAATCTGCTTCTACTGCAGGATGGCCTAAACTTCTTTCAGTTGGATCCAGCGCTTCTAATGTAATCGGGTCAACGGGGACCAGCATGCGACGTCCAGGGATGTATCGGACGCCATCATGTTTCGGCGCACGGACAAGTATTCCATTTCTGATGAATGTGGTCAAATCAGCATCATTGTTGTTGTTCTCGTCTTGACGGTGGAGCGTAGCATTCGTCAACTCGGGGCGCTGAATCCAGGCCCTCCAGGTCTTGTAATAGATGTAACCCTCCTCGTTAATTGGCCTTCCACCCAATAGAAACGATGTCAGACGGAGCTGGTGGCACAGCCATCGCGCGTACCGAGCCATTGTTTTCTCCAGCGCCTGTTTTGGGTCGAAATAGTCAATCATGGCAGGGACCACCAGCATGACTACCAGCAAGTCGACGGGGATGGTCGTCAGGGGTTGTCTAGTGCTCTGAATGAGTGGCTGTCCTCGTATACGTTGCCAGCCGCTTACCTGTAGCTCCATTTCAGTGGCAAAATGCCGTCAAATAGAGCGCCGATCGCAGCCACCAGACCGCCCACACCGAATTCGATGACAAAGCCGTAGATGAGAGCACTTGCGGCCATCTTTTGCAGCTGTGCAAACACTGGCCGTTTCACCAACTCTTTGAAAGGACTGAACTGCGGGTCATTGGGGTCTCGAATAAACCAAATAACGCCAGGTCTTACAATGTCACGACAAAATGTAACCATGGTAGTGAACAGGAACATGAACCCTGTCCCAACCACCCAGTGCATGAAGATGGAGCTTGCCACGTTTTCCTTGAGGAATGTCATCCGCTTGTGGATCGCCAACAGATGGCCACCGGCTCCAATCTTGTAAAACAGCGAAAGTGCTACACAGTCCAGCAAGAGCCCGCATCCCAGAGGAAACACAGTAAGCTCCATAAAGACGAAAAAGGCGACCTTGAGCAGGATACCAAGCTGACGAATGATCTGACGGCTGGCTGTACGGCCAATACGAGCGTACATGCTACGTGTTCTGGACAGGTACAGGGAGCCAATGACGACCAGGACGAGGTAGCCAGTAACGATGCAGCCTGCCCGGTCCAAGGCTGTATCGCCTGTAGGCATTTGGACAAAGTAGGCCGAGGAGGATTGGTAAAAGGGCTGGATGTAGTGCCAGAACGAGATGAGATCATGCCATAACGAGACAGTGTACGATTGCACGGTGGCTGGATCCATCAGCAACATGCTGCTGTCGTTGGATGCCACAGGCACACTGGCAGTTGACATGCCGGTTGAAAAGAAGGCAGTCAGTGATTGTCCAATGTGTATCGCAGTGAGCATGATTGGCTTGATGACGGCAGGTGTCCATGAGGGTAT
The DNA here is from genome assembly GCA_010203745.1 of Mucor lusitanicus. Taxonomy (NCBI): domain Eukaryota; kingdom Fungi; phylum Mucoromycota; class Mucoromycetes; order Mucorales; family Mucoraceae; genus Mucor; species Mucor lusitanicus. The sequence continues at coordinate 908,580 of JAAECE010000004.1, read as the reverse complement.
CCATTGCGTTGCAGGGTCCAACTGAGCGTAAAGGTCGGCCCAGAGATCATACATGCCGTCCAAAATGGGATCTGACAGGCTCCGTACGAGATCTGTCAGCAAGAGCACACCTTCCCAGGGACGTATCTATATACAACATGTTCAGGCTGAATGCCAATTGAGTGATGGATGTCTGCACTTACTGTAATGAAAGCTACCCCCATGGTATACGGAACCCACACGCCAGCACCCAGACACAGACTCATCAACAGTGTCATGAGCCCTGAATTCTGAAACAGCATGTAGATGCTTCCTTTCATGCCAATAATCTCTAAAATGCCATCAATGTCTTCAGGTCCTCCCGCTCCATCTTGATTTTCAGGTACATTGCCATCATCAGGAATGCCATGAGCATCCACTACTGCTGGGTCATTGGCTTGTTGCTGTTGCTGTTCTCGTTGAATGGTATCCAAAATTTCGCGCACTCTTTCACGATGCACTGGTTCATCTTCCTCTTCTGATTCGTCAAAATAGCCATCATCATCGTCTTCCGAGTCTTGATCCAAGTCAAATGGGTCTCGTTCTGCTCTGTCTTGTCGCAAGTGCAATGGCGGTGATGCTTGTGCTTCATCCATCAACCACATGGCTTCCAGATTCTCATAGTCGGAAGGTTCCTGATGTAAGGGCGGTCGTCTTGCATTGTTGGTTCTGCCTCTGCGTGCTGTAGGCGCATTTTGCTGTTGCTGTTCTTGTGGCTGCACCTCTTCTGGCTCATGCAAAAGCTCTGCCACTGCTACCTCTTCCTCTACTCGTGCTTGGTCGTCCATCTCATGCAGTTCTGCAGGCACATTTTGCAGCACCCATTCTCTCAACAAGAATCCGCCAATAAACACAGAGGTAACCACAGTCGAAATCAGCCATCCTGTCAAGCAATCATACATGATGTTTTTCCATACACTCTCCTCCTGCTCTCTGCTGGTGTGGCTGCCAGTCGACGTGGAGGTGAGATTATGCACCACTGGCTGAAAAAAGAACCTGCTCAACAGATAGTTGCTAGTATCCGTATTCCAAAAGTAGAACCTCCAGATCCACACTGTAAAGTAAGGCACTACACCCAGCCAGATAAAAGCAACCAGCGTTGCGCGTAGTGTCCATTTGGTAACCGTACACAGCACGCTCTTTACATGGCCTATAAAGATTCTCTTGGGTATAGATGCTGGCATGTCGTTTTTGTAGATGGGCGTGAATTTGTAATAGTGATTGCACAACTCGCAGTATCTATAGGCGATGCATGGATGTGAGTGAGCTGTGTGATAGTGCAGAAGGGCGCCTTACTTTTTCTTGCTGTGGGATAGCCAATCCATTAAGCTGCATGAACGTGTCTGTAAACAAGATGTACATGTTGTGCATGGCTTTAGAGCCTGGTACATACCATTCCTGATGAACAAAGCGAATGCTGCCCGAGCATTTGCATGGGTGATATAAGGGCTCTTGCACTGTGCCTTCGCCTCGACACACTCGGCATATCTCCTCTATACAGTAGTAATAATGCATGAATCGTGTCAATGTGTGTACGCTTGTCTGTAGAAGGAGGCAACGCTGCGTGTCCACGTACCTTCTTCCATTGCATTCAATATGATCGGTTTACTGTGGTGTTTGCAGCAGGCCCGAATGAGAAAAAGAACAAGTGGGGTCAGATATACATGAACAAAAGGGATTTTGGGGTTGAGAGTCTCACTTTTTTGATTTCTGCTTCCATTTTGTGAGGGTCAAAGCTTCCCGGCATGGACTTCCCCCCACCATCAAGTCCGCATCCTGTTTGTCCCAAAAAGTGTGTTCTACCGTCACATTGGAATACAGGTTTGGATAGAGTACAACGTAGAATGAGCTTCTGAATCCCACCCACGTTAAGAGACCTTTTTATGCCATATAAAGGTCATTGCGGTTTTGTAGTGTATAGACATGCTACTGCATGGTGCGCTATTTATTTAACTTTTTTTTTTTTTGAAATAAACTATTGTTACAAGTGCTGTTATCTTCCTTGTGTTGAGAAGTTGGTGTTTGGAGCTAATAGTTGACCCTCGCGAGAAAGGATTGCTGAAATACCGTTAACGTGATTAGACAGCTCGTTGATGTCTGCCTCAGAAATGTTGGCAGGGCGTAAGACGCGACAGGTTGCAAGAAGACTGGCAAGCCTATCTATAACATCATCAAACGATGCATTGTTGCTGTTAGGTGTCTGGATGTTGCTGGTTTGGTTTGAGACAGGATATGGCTGAATATCACTGATATGGTCATCCCGAACCAAGACTTCGTATTGTTGGTCAATCATAGTAAATGAATCAACTTTATAGAAGATGTTCTCCAAGTCTGCCGAATCTGGTTCTCTGACCATGACTGCCATAACAACTTCGTTGATGGCTTCGGCCTTCATCTCTCTATCTCTCTTCTTCTTCTCTCAGCAGGCCCCATTCTTCCAATACTCAACTGGATTCTGCTGATGTTCTGCTTGAAATCATGCTCAACATCATTGACACGAATCCAGATCAAGCGGTCTAACCTTCTGTTGCTTTTTCTTTGTAAATAGTTGCTTTTTAGCTGATTATGCCAGCTCTCCACGTAGTTGTTTGTTTCCATGTTGGTGAACACGTGCGGTTGATACGCTGCTACCCATCTTTTAAAAGCGTCATTTACGATGTAATTCCGTCTAAAGTAGCTAAGGAGAGTTTTCCAAGGCTGGAAAACTGCTAGTTCATCATTCTCTTCAAAGAAACATGGGTAATAAGGAGGTTGACTGTCCCTTTTGAAAGCCTTCCATTTCAAACACCTCTCAACTCGGAAGGATATGCGTGCGGCATTGATCAAATTTACAGCACAGTCCTACTAGATGCATGATGCTATCCATTGTCTCTATTCCATGCAATATGCCTTACAGCCGTCATCGACCCCACTAATAACCTGTATTGCGGTACTGTGATATTGCGACACAACAGTGCCACTCGGCTAGTAACATTTCCAGTTAAGTATTTAGATGCAACATCATACTCTGAACCAAGATCAATGAGCTCAATGTCCTTACACCTTTGTATCATTACAAAATGTGCCTATTGACAAGCAAATCTATAAGACACTGCCAAATTTGACAGTTTTCAATCCTCAATACCTTACCATGCAGGACTTTCTGAGCCACCGGAATAACGTCAAACAATTTTAGTCGAGTAGTAGTAGTAGTAGTATACACCTGACATTTGCTTCATTTCCTTTTTTCAAGTATTGCTCGATGAATGTACTTAAAACACTTATTTTACTTGGTATCATTAGATGCGCCTTAAGAATTACTCTTACAATGTATTAGGAAATGGGCGATGATCATCACATTTTACACAGTCAATTATCACAAAACAGCTGAAATGGGTTGCGAAAAAACGAGATCTGGCCAATCTTGAGCAGAATGGAAGTAGCAGGGATTGACTTTTTTAAGCGCTGCTGGCCTTTCTGACGGTGACAATGATCGTTGAGAAGCTATAAACAGATGGAGATTATGGAATTGTCAGGACTTTTACCTAGCCCAAAGATTCCCTTTCGGTTTTAACAGCATTTCTACGGTATATCTGATAACGAATGCCAGCTGGAGTCAAAATCATGACATATGCGGCCACAACTTCGAAATCGACATTTTAGTTGGAATTGAATACCGTAACAACACTGTACTTACACCAAATCCTAGGTGTACATAGATGTTTTGCGTGTCAAAGCCTTAACCACCCAAGGCTCCCGCTTCAAAATATGGATGCTAGAGTATCGAAATTAGCACGCACCTATGCCAAATTTTACGGGAAAGACGATGGTATAAGTAGTTGAATTTCAGATTGGATGTATTGCCATTGATTTATAGGTGATTTCCAAAATTATTCAATTTTGAGCACTGATCTTGACAAGATCCATAAGAAAAACTGTTAATTACGAGTGTCTAGTAGTAGCAGGCTGATGGAGGAGATGTTGCGCAACACTTTATTTAAAACCACTTGGATCTTGCATGCTTTGTTCAAGAGTGGCACAGGTTGAACACTGTTTTGGGCGTTGTTGGGCAAAATACGGCAAAGTGTGTCTTCATCATGCCGTATATGGCTGTTGGAGAGTTCATATTAACATTGTTGCATACTGATTTTGAGGCGGTCATAAGCATATAAGCAACTTCCAGTGGCTACGTCAAGTGTATTATATTAAATAAACGATTCTTGTAGTTCAACAGTAGAGTGCTAATTATACCACCCGATTCCAACCTCTAGATCCATTCTTTCCATTACGTAGAGAGCACTTTTACTGTACGCAACCACTGCCCAAATTGTGTATTTGATATACAAAGAACCGAAATACATAGCAGATTGCACTGCTTTCTATAGGCATACGTCATTAGTAGTAGTAGAAGCTGCGTTAAAACACGACAGCAAGCGGTGCTTTTGGTATTTCTGAGCGTTTTTAAAGTAAACCATACACAAGATTTCCATCGTTCTTTGTCTGATGGTAATCAGCGTGTAGTCCCAAAAGATACCAATTGTTTAAAGTCTGGATCAGATCTGTAGCATTAGTTTTTATAAATCTACATGGCACTAAAGGTACTTTTCCCAGCCAAATCGTCCGAATTCAACCCTCAATATCTTGTCTTCTAAGCTGTGAATAGTGCCAAATGATTGCTATCGATCACCATTTACATCCTAGACCTTCATTTTTATTTTTTTTGGATCGATCCAAATCGTCGAAAATTCACGTTTTTTCATGAGGTACCCCTCATGGTTTTTGTTAAAAATCAAACGATCGCAATTTTGAAGGCGAAAACGACACTTTTTACTATGATATATATTAAACCAAAATGACCGCACAGATGTAGGGTAACCTGTGCAACTGCTATTTTTAACGTTGTGTATGCTAAATCTCGACTTTTCTTGTAAAAACTGCTTTTTATATTTTCTCAAAATTCTTTATCTTTTCATTCTAAAAGTACTTAAAAATTGACACCATTGAATGCGCCTTCAAATTCTGCCCTTAGGTTTATTAGAAAGTAGTATACGCTGAGCACACTTTCTATAGCTAATTTTAACAAAAATGTTTACAAATGCCAAATTATATCGATTTTGATTCAAAAAAATCATCACAAAAAAATCATTTGGGTACAGTCACCACAGTGCAAAATGTTCAGTGTACACGTCACTCAAATTCTGTGTGCTCAGCTTATTGGCTGCAGTCACCCTCAGCAACGCGTCTTTTTTTTTTCAGTCTCCCTTTCCACCCTGTTTTTGCACTGCACTTTTTCTATTAAACCATATACTTTTTATTACTTTTGATTGAATACAACACCACTTTCGACAAAAGAAGCATACTTTTGCAACCACCAGTACCCAAGACGACATCTTTCAAGTTTGTTACAGTAAGTATCAGCCGATAGGGCCACTTTTCGCGGTACAATATACAGTAATACTAATTATACAGTTTATTTTAGACCAGTTCGTTGCAATATACTTATTCATTGTGTTTGGTCAAAAGAAGCATACCTTTGCAACCACCAGTACTCAAGACGACATCTTTCAAGTTTGTTACAGTAGGTATCAGCCGATAGGGGCCACTTTTCGCGGTACAATATACAGTAATACTAATTATACAGTTTATTTTAGACCAGTTCGTTGCAATATATTTATTCATTGTGTTTGGTTTGTATTTGGTTTGTATATTCCCCTTTTTTGGTTGCCGTGGGTTTGGTTGTCATGTATTTGGTTGCCATGAATTACATTCATTCAACCTTTTACTGCTTTCTTTCTCGTAATACTGTGCATTCGTTAGTTTGCTCTGTGCTGAAGTGGTACCTATATTAACTTCCCCACATAACATATTACATGCCATCCATCACATGAAACTCTGTAATGGATGTCAGACCCAAAAAGAAACTGAAATGCTATAAACCAAATAATCAATTTAACCGAGGAATAACGGAGCAATGACAAATCCATTGCTAACAAAATAAATTGAATCATAAAAATAAAGACATCTCAAACCGCATAGACCAAGTAGGGTTGCTCTATGCATTTCATATACAAATATGTCAAAAACTCTAATTAGAAAACCGTACTGATTATGTAAATCAGAAACTCAACAAAACTGATATTACGGACCATCTGACAGTTGACGGTGCAACTGCCAGATATCGCAATATCTGAATAGTATAAATACCATAGACATGTTGAATGATTGCACCTTATCTTACTTTCGAATAAAGAATAATTTAAATTGTATCTTTGTTTTTCCCCTTTTTACTACATGCTCTATTGCGATTTATTCTTTCCCCCTTTTCTGCGCGCAACTATTTTTCTGTTGCTGCACCACAGTGCTATGTGTCGGTTTTTTAGCCTATCATTAGATGTCAAGCCAATTCCATACCACTGACATTTAAATGGAATCGTAGTATAAATATGTTTTGAATCCAGGACACGATTGATCCTGGCTTCCTTTTATAAGAAACATAATAAAGACCCTACGTTCTACGTGATAGAATTACTACTGTCTTTATATTTTATAATTTGGAAATAATAGTGATTTCGTATTACTTAAATAACTCTCACTATGGTGTATCTTTTGATGCATTGTATCACTGGCAGTGCTGCTCTATTGTGGAGTAGCCTTGCATTCTTTTTGTTTTTCAAGTATTACTTCTTCTGTAATACTGGTGGTATTGTTGGTGTTCTTGCTTCGTATGAGGCAACGACTATACTTTTTTCTTTCTTGTACTCGTCATTTTGATGATACTCATCATTGCATGTTACCTTTTTGTATGTAACTGTATTGCGATGTTTCTGATTTTCTTCATCACATTCTAGTGATGCCCTCTTGTTACTTTCCCTTCCTTTTTGTGGTTCTTTGAGCCATAACCCTCTTTTTTCGTTGTGTGGATAAGCCTATCGTTGAAGCACAACTAGATTTGATTCAGAGGCTGGGGGTAGATAGGCTGCCCTCACTTGATTGGTATCACTTACTTGGTGCTAATTGAGAGTCTCAAGCGTTTGCACTATAAGCTGGGGTGTGTAGTAAGGCATATTCTGGCATTTTAGGGGTTTTTGATGATAACGTAGCTTAATACTAGTGTATTCGGCTGTGTTTAAAATTCCGCCTAACAAAAAAACAAGGGAGAACTATGGCAAAATTTTTCTACGCCTTCGGCGTTTAAAATAGCTTTTTAAGCGATTTCATTGGCTCAAATTTGGAGACAGCTCAAAGAAATAAAGCTTTTATATGAAAAGTAAAAATGTAATTAAAATGAGAAAAGCAGCATTAAACATTCAAAATGCATGGTACAAATGGCTTACGGTAATTACACACGATACCACCATAAGTATCAGACATGATCAAATACATTCATTATCCTAACAGAAAAGTGTTTTAGGATAGTAAGTCCAAAGTTAATTAAAAAGTGTACCCTGGAAAGTTTTATTATGCATTTTTAAGATGATGCTGTACTACTTGAACCCACGATAATGCCAAATTAGTATGTATAACTCAAAGGCTATGGTAAGCTAAATGTACAAAATGCTTACTTATGTGATCTTTCAAATACAACAACAAATCGGCTCATGTCTGATTATATTAGTCTAGTAGTAGCCATTAATCAAAGGGCTTTGTTATATATCATTTTAAAAGTGATGAGTTGGATACCAGATAATAAAGCAGCCCTTATATGATATTTCAAGAGGTGGTATCAAATTGTAGACTTTGAAGGGAAAAGATACGCTTACGTGGTTTCGGTGAAAAGGTTGTAAATTATCTATTAAATGGGATGCCATTGCAGTGCAATGAGAAGATTTGGGCATGATTTAGATCATATTTTGACACAGCATTTCCTGATGAAGCTTCCAGGATCTAAAGCGTAGCGTAGATCAGGAAACCACACAAAGTGGGGAAAGGCTCGTATCTGAATTTCATATCGCCCAAGGACAAAGCCGGAATCCTTACTAGTGAAGAACTTTTGAAAGTTGAAAGAATTTGAATGTCGAAAGAGAAGAATTTACAGATTGATACAAAATAAGAACGTTCTATGGGATCGTCTCTGCAGCAAACATCAAGATAAGGTCTATAACACGAACCCTGTAGGTTCGCAGATCGCCTTCTTGCTTGTTATACAGTAGTGTCCGTAGAGGGACGACGTAAATTGAGCTTAAATAAAAAGGACGGCGTAGAAGACGACGTCAAAAAGCGAGAACGCCAACCACCCGCAATGCGTGTTTTATCTGATTTGTAGAATGACTGACATCAAGGCACATTTGCTCCCGTTCTCTGTGGACAAGGAAGGCACCGTCAATACCAAGCAGTACTTTAAATACGAAAAGAACGAGGCAGATGAACATTACGAAACCATCATGATGGGGAGAAAGTTGGTGGGCCGTTCCGTTGCTTTGAATGACAAGACGCAATGTAAGATATGTCATTTTACCGATGAGATCCACCATTGCTAACGAATTCCCTTTTGTTTTTAGGTCTCGTCTATGAAAAGATGTCTTCTGATAGATACCAAGATGAGGAGGACGAAGAGATGGCAGAGGCAGATGACGAAGAAAAGGTGCCTTCTTGGACAAGGACAGACACATCCATCCAAGAGTTCATACTGTGGAAGAAGGATACAGCACCGAATGCACAAGATCCACGTATTCATGCCCTAGACAAATGGATAGACATATCAGAGGCTGTAAGTGGACTGAAAACTGCTATTCAACGGGTTGACTGACATGCTGATGACTACTAGATCCATGAGCCCATTCCCCTTCCAACCGATGTATAATATTCGACACTCTCATCTCTTTTAGACCATATCGCTGCCCTTCCACGCATTCAATAAACACACACGCTATGTATGCAACATGAGACGGCATTTATTATTTTAAGCATGTTTAGATGGTAGTCGAGTATCTGTCGAGTCGAATATCCAAATGACGCCCGCCGTACATGTAGCCATGAAATTTCTCTGTTACAGGGAAGGTTATTAATATTGGTCATACTGTCATGGTACTCAACCACTCTACCTATCGCTTTCTCGCATGTCACAGCATCGTCAAATCGAACAAAACCAGACCCTTTGGGATGTCCATTCACAGTCAAAATTTCGGATCGAATCACGGGTCCTACATGTCTAAACAAATCTATCAAATCTTGCCAAGTGGTGGAGAATGGCAACTAAATAGGACGTTAGTAAACACAACAACACCTCATAGTCACTGTTGTAGCACTCACATTATTCACAAAAATTTGGTTATGGCCATGCGATGGTAAATGAGCAGCAGGGCCGCCCACTAGACTCATGGAGGAATACATGGGAGGTGGTGGAGGTGGTGGCGGCGCTACCACTGCTGCAGTTGTAGTGGCTGCATCTCCATATCTATACGCACTCTGGTAGGGTGGTGGAATGGCGTCTACAGGAGGTTGTGGTGGATGTGGTAGTTGCGAGTGATGTTGTAGCGGCACGGCAGACACAGGAGGAGGTGGGGGCGAGATATTTGATGTGGTAGTGGTACAAGGCGTAGAGGGATTCTGACTGTAATGGAGACCAGCATCTACCATGGGTAGTGGTGGTGGTGGTGCTCTGTATAATGGTTCTCTGCTGCTCGCTGGATCCAGATTCAATTGTCTTGTGGTGGGAGGCGGTAGTGGCGGTCTACTACTACTATTACTACTAGCTTGAGGCAGAGGTCTCGGAGTGCTTGTTGTCGTAGAAACAGGTCTATCTTCGTATCTGCCTTCCCTCACTTCTAATCTGTGGCCCTGCCATTCGTATCCATTCAAAATTTCTACACGCCGCCATGAGCTTACACATGTCCCTGGTCCTCAAGCCGACACTTACCAATTGCGTTACGAGCAAATCTCGCATCATCAAAAATAACGGTGCCATGGCCATTGGGTCTTCGCGAGCCTGGATCTGTATGAATATCCGTATGTAATACTCGGCCGGCCTTTCTAAACAAATCCTTCATATCCTGCCAGCTTGCATTCAAAGGCAACTAAATGACGAAATCATGTTGGCTGTTTGCATGAATTTTCATGTCACTACCAACGATACTACTTACATTGCTGACATGGAGTCTACACTCATCAGGTGCTTCACGGGGGTCTTTGGGTGGCCCTGAATGTTCGTATTCGCGATCCTAATTATGCAAATAAAGACACAAGGTCTGTCATTACACTTGGCATGACAAAAGAAGCTAGCCGCCGTACCTCTCGCACAAACACAGGTCTACCCATGAATTCTGCCTTGTTCATTGTGTGGATGGCTCGCTTTGCATCTTCAGGATACCGGTATTCCACTACACTGTTGTACGCCACATGAGTGCTTGAGCCCATCTAATTGCCACTGCTCCACTTACCCACAGCCTTTCGATCTGCCGTTTGCCATCTTCAAAACATCAACATGAGCTACTTGACCCGCTTTTTTTTGTCAGAGTAAGATATTTAGGTCCATTGACAAGCTACCGTGTTGAAAAAGACGTTACCTTCCCTCATAAAGTCCTTCAATTGATGCCAGGTGACTTCAAATGGCAGATTACTGACATACACTCTGCAATCCTTATTGACAGGTCTGCGTCTCAAATGAGGTGGTGGTGGAGGCGATCTTGACCTGTATCTGCCACCACGAGGAGGCGGTGGTGGGGAGCGTCTATGAGGGTGGTGGTGGTGGTGCGGTGGTGGCGATCTCGAGTAGTAATGACGGTAGCTTCTGCTGGTGCTTCTGCCATAAGGAGAGCGAGAGCGAGAACGAGACCTACGACGACGTGAATAGGATCTTGAGCGAGAGCGTGAGCGGGAATAGGAACGAGAGCTTGAGCTTCTCGTTGAACGTGGTGAATAGGATCTTCCACGTCTTGGTGAACGAGGCGAAGGTGACCTCAAAGCAGACGATGAGCTGCGTTCGCTCATCTTGTTCTTTACTGTGTATGAGTAGAGGAAAAGAAACGGAAAAAGAAAAAAACATGAAAATTTTGAGTTTCAAAAGCCCTTTTTGTAGGCTGTGTGTGTGTCTGTATGCGTGCGTGCCATGCCCATTCATTTGCTTATTACATTAGCTGATGGTAGGCAAGTGACATCCACGATGAACGTTCAGTTTCGCCTCATAGCAACAAGCAAAAGGAGCTTCTATTTATTTATTTATTTACATGGTTTTTGGTACATTATTTATAGGTAAAAGTGTTCATCGATCCAACATGAGCATCGTGTCGCGCACCTCGGGTTTCAAAGTGAATGTGTGCAATAGCATCCATACGGGCTATCGCCCATTCTCGTTGTCCTTGAGTCTGACCCATGTTTGGCTTTCTTTTTCTCGACCCTTATTCATCTCTCCCATAATGGAGAAGGTTCTATCCCAATTCTGCATGATATGCTCAGCAGATTCTGCACTGTCTGATGCGGTTTCAATCGATTTGCCCAGGCGTCGTAGATAGGCTGATAGGTTTTGACTGAGTTCACTGATTCTGTTTGTCTCCTCCACTTCTTCGTGTAGTTTGTCATATAAGGCGAGCAGTTGAGGAGGTAGATGGCTCTCGACCGCCTTTGTCTCTGGCGTGGGTTGATGTGGTGTGTGAGCGGGCTGCTCAGCTCGGCTACGTCTGCTATCTGCCTCTCTTCGTACTGCCGTTCGCTTCATGATGAGTTTTGTGTTATAATGATACTGGTAGCAATAGTAAGGTTGCGAAAGAAGCAAAAGGAAAAGAGTGTACAAAATTTGTGATCAGGTCTAAAAGAATGAAATGCGAAAGCCGTCATGATATGCTCAAGTCGGGAGTATGGGGGCATAACCGCCTCTGAAGATTGAATGGCTGGATTTTGATTGAAAAAGTTGTTTAGAAATGCTCTGGGAGATGGGTCTCCTCAATGTGCTACAACAACAAGCTTAAAAACGCATCCACATTTACTATGTGGTGCTGCACAGATATGTAAATTGATCGCTGCAGACAAAGGTGTCGTCGCTTTGGTGAGATTCGCCCGCCAATTATTGTCATTCTATCAAAAATACTGTTAGTTTCATTTCAACCTTCAATTCACACGAGGATCCTTTATATTGTCTTTAGATCTGATTTCAATGGATGACCCACCACATCCGTATACACGTATAAAAGTTGTTTACGGGCAACCAGCATACTGGTATCTCCCCCTTTCTGGTCAAAAGTATGCAAAACATAGCATGATTTAGGTGATTTGAGCCGCGTTTTTTTGTGTTGGAAGCCGTTTTAGAGTGCCAGAATTGCATCAAACAGTTGCTCTCATCCAGCACTAACTTTCTGGTGCCTTTGCTCAACTTTTTTTGTGATGATTGAAATCTACTCATTTTCCATGAGGGGTATTTCATACTTTTCATCGAAAAAACAAACGATCGCGATTTTGGACAAGAAAATGAAGGCTTTTACTAAGGCACGTATTAGATCAAAATGTTGCTATCAACCAAGGGCAGTTCCCTGAAAACACTTTTGTGATACTTACATAAGCAAAATTTCGACATTTTTGCCCGACAACATGATATCTTTTTATTTTATGCTATAATGATGCAAGATGTTACATTTCTCGAAAGTACACATTTTGATGTTGCTTGAGATCAACGCCATTGTTGCTGCCACTCATCAAAGGTATATTTGTGGTTTGTTGATGAGCGACCCCGGTTGTATAATCCAAAGTGGCTGATGTCGAGATGGTAGTAGCTTCCATGTCTTCCGCTTCACTCGAAGAAGAGTCATCATCTTTGCACAACTCCTCATGCAGAATATCGCTGGTCGTGATATCAAGACACTCATTATAGCTCTGATCCACCAATTGGTGTGACAAGAACCAAAATTTCAGCGAGTATTCTGGATCAATCACCCAATTTCTAGTGTCACGCACATCGCCCCCCATGAATACTGTATTTTGCGTCAAGAACTGAAAGCAATCATCCATGTTGTAGTAGTCTTGAAATATAATCATTCGGTCTCTGATGGAAGCCCCTGGTACATAGTCGATGCGAATATCATGAGGTATCACTCGTTGTAATGCAGCTGTATAGATTTCATGGAATGAGCGTCTCTTCGATTTCCGCGCGCACACACACATGAATTAACTTACTCGGTAATAAAGCAGCTGGTGTCATGCTGCCAAGAATGCTGCCAAGTTTCAACTGAAGTCGCAAAATGTGCAGAGCTTGCAGCGTTGGCATGTTGACGATATCTTCAGACGTCCTGAGCACGGGTGGCTCAAACAAGACGCCTATCACAGGCTTACGATTCACTGCCAACACCTGATTGCTTTGTGGGGGATGGTTGATGCCTTCCTCGTGTGATGCATTTGCATGATCGTCCAATGTCGAAAAGGTCGGTGACGAGGAATATCGTTCTCGTCTAGCATGCTTTGTAGGCGGTGAAGGGAGGGAGGTTTGGGGTGTTGCTGGTGGTGGTGAAGGTGATCGATTTGGGTTCAATTTCTGCTTTTTAGCTCTAGGAAAGCTTTTTTTGGGCTCCTGGGAATTCTTGTTGATAGTGATGATTTCTTGAGATATGTAGTTTTGATACGATGTTGGCCTGGCACCCGTGCTGTCGTTGCTGTCGTCTGTCTTTTTCTTTTGATTTTCAAAGACATTGTGCTGCGATGTGTTGAAAAGAGCCTTGTTAAAGTCCACAATGCATTGGTTTTCCAACACCATGTCCAGGAGTGCAGGTGTCTGATAAGCTTCGTTCACGATGTGCTGTCCGTAAGGCTCATACACTGGCTTTTTGTATTCGCCATGGCTGTTGCTAGGGATGATGCGAGATTCAGTCCAGATGTGGGGAACCGAGCCTCGATGAATGAGACATGCCAAGGTCAAGTGGAGCACGCATGCTTTCAAGTATTTCGCTTCATACTGGACAGATGCTAATTGCTTCTTCAGGCTCTTGATCTCCTCGCTGTAGTCTCTCCACTGCCTCTCTTTCTCCTCTCTTCTTTGCTGCTCTCGCTCCCGAAATGCCTTCTGCGCAGCTCTGTTTTGAGCTCTTCTCTCTTGAATCGTGGGCGGATTGGGTTTTCTTCCAGGCTTCTTTCTTTTTCTGACTCTCTCGCCATCTGCATTTTCTATGCCGAAATCGCATTCCTGATCAAAGTGCTGAAACGAAAATCGACTCTGTGGCGGTTGAGGTGGCTCGGTTGAAGAGGATGAAGTAGACATTTGTATAAAGCAATAGGTGTGAAAAAGCTTTTTTACGGGGAGATGAACAAAGACTCTGAAACCTACCATTGTGGCAGAGGACCCAATTTATACCGGAGTTACCCATGGAAAATGTATACTACCATTTGGAGCCAAGTTTTGACAAAGATGATCACGACCCAATTTGTGCAAAGGTAAAAAACTGATATGCATTTCAATTAATCAGCTTGTTTCCCAAGGAACATGAGCTTGCATTTGCATGCAGACATCCTTTCAATGTTCACTCTGCCGACGTCCAGATCGTGCTAAGCAATACTCAAGTCATCTTTGAAGTGGCAAATGTTGGAATCAAGCACAGCTTTGTTACGCACATTCAATTATATACGAGCAATATCAGGCACAGCTTCCATATTCTGTCTCACCTACTTATTGTTGTGCTAATAATATACCCTCCATCCACGGCTAAATCGTAAACCCGCGACTAAAGCAGCTTTGATACGCGGACTACCTTAATTAGAAGCAATGTGTTCGTAATGCTAATGAACTTTATTAGACAGAGTGCATTACAGGCAGGAAGCATCTTCTGGAAGCAAATGGAATGCCTCGACAACTGCATTTGAGACGTAAACTGCCCATTAACATAAGCTTAATTTCACTAAATAAGGCAGACATCGACTACTACTACACTTTGAGCTGTCATCATCATATATCAACATCCAAAACAGGGCCTCCTCCTTCTTGTAATCTACCACATTGAGATCACAGTGATGCTTGAAACCAGGGCGTTTATTACGTTTAATTACGCTACAATTACTGCAGCAACATGATACATAGAAAGCATTCATGGCCTTCGTTGTAGTGCGTTTTGTATTGAAATATTGGTTTATTGAATTCATTCAGTCAATGAATGAAATGGACAGAAAGGATAAGAATATAGTTTGTCCAGTCAGTGAACAAGATAAATAGAGAAGAGTATATACACATGCATAAGATCAATGTAGCGACCAACTTTAGCATTGCTTGACTTCAAGCCAGTATAATATACAAGCAAGTTAGAGCACAGCCCACTTCTTGACGCCAGTGGTAACGTAATCCTTGATAGCACAGGACTTTTCAGTTACAGTAACAGTTGAAGGGAGCTCTTTGACCAGTTCTTGATAGGCACTGAATTGAAGCACGAAAAAGTCAATATGGCAGTTATCCAAACCCCATCCTTGATCATCGACACGGACGCAACCATTATGAGTCTTTCCGTCGGGCAACACTAAGCCGTCCATCTCCTTGACATACAGAGTCGTACCGGTGGCAATGTCGTTTGAAGCAACACTGACCCAAGGAATCAGACCTTCACCAGTATGACCAATGCCATATGGAGTGGAAGAGCGATCCAATTCCATAAACACACTGGTGCTTTCACCCAAGTTGACCATCTTTCCAGATTGAAGCAAACCAGTGCCTTCCATTTGGAACTTGTCATAGGTAGTTTCAGAGACCTTTGCGATTGTACTGCCATCTTTTGTTTGAAGAGATTTGGATTTAGAGCCATCCAATGTAACGCTTTGGCCATTGTTACTCATATCAACGTCGCCTTCTTTAGGAATCCAATATTGAGTCAGTTTGGCAGACTTGTAGCAGGAAGAGATACTACGCTTGTCAATGGGAGCAGCAGATACCATAGCACAGATCATTGTAGCCAGAGCTACGACAAACGAGATACGAGAGATAAGATGTTGTGTCATTACGTTCTGGTTGTGAGAGTTTGTTGCGATCAACGCTTTGAAAAATAAAGATAGTGATAAGAGAGGCATTAGTGCAGAACCGATCTCTATTTATACGGTAATAGTTCTCTACTGAAAACATTTGTATAGTATGGTGCTTTAACATAAGAACATTTGGAATCCTGAAGAGGACCTATCAGTAATTGAAATGAAAAGAAGGTCCAATGATGTTTATTTTGTAAATTATCAGACATCCTCTTCTGGCAAGGAGTGTCAAGACTGGTGCGACATTGATTCCTAGTATTTCTCTCGATTATACAATTTAGAAGTGTAATTTGCATCATTATCTTCATTAGGTCAAATTGTGCCTCAATGAGTGTAACTCTTTGTCTTTCCTCTTCCGCCCAGTGATACCCTCCAATGGGATGGCTATCCATCCAATATCCAGCCACTTGAACGGTGCAAGGATTGTGTTGATTTTTACGAGCACTACTTGCTTTTCGTTCTCAAACTTCTCTCAACTTGAAGCACTGCTAGCACGGCTAATTTGTACCCATTAAGAAGATTATCATTGACTCATTGTCCTGGATATACCTTCTGTACCTTCCATTATTTAATTGCAGGGCCTCATTTCGTCTTTTGAATTCAGGCACCAGCTGCAATCACCATTTTGACGGGTCTGATGCAAGGTGAAGTAATTGGAAAAATCGAAAAATCAGAAAAGGCCATGCTTCCCCGCTTCAAATGAGAGTATTATCGCCTAAATTAGAAAGATTTTCTACCTGATGATGATTAATGACTTTCTACAGAAATAAATTTCAGTTTGGTTGTTTTAAACAAGCAAATGGCCAGAACCTAGAGTCCATTTGACTATACATCAATGAACAAATAAATAGAATACAACTGTCTTTCGAAATTACATCCAATTGCTGAGAGACATGTCATGGTCTACTTGGGTTCAAATTCCTTTGTATTTTGCATAATTTTGAATAACAAGTATATTGTCTGATCTTTTCTACAAGCTATTTCCATTGACGCAAACGTGGATTGTCTTAGAAGAACCAGATACACATTTGTAGTTTGCACATGGACGATTTTCATGTGCTAACAATTACTGTATGAAACTAGCTCAAAAGTGATAAAATTTATAAAAAGGTGCTACATTTCATGGCAAACTAGATCCAAAATGCTCACAAGAATCGCCTTTAAACTTGTGCAGAGAACAGTAATCTCATAGTCAAGTACCAAGTCTTTAGTATCGCTGCATTCCTCGTTAGTGAAGTGTCCTGCCTCTTTAGACTGTGTAGTCTTCAGCTTAAGAAAGCTGAAATTTGCCCTAATCTTGACGATAAAAGACAGCAGAGAGCGCACTGTCAGAGTGATTGTGTCGAGGGCTGTGTAAGGTAGATAGATTCTGATGAAATGGCTTGAGCTATATTGACAAAAAGTTACACAAGATCTATGCAGCAATGAAATGCTACTTCTCTATATAAATCTTGCGTAAGCTTGTCTGCAAGAAGGTTCAATGTAACTGGCGAGGCGACGCTAAAAAGCTTCAGATGTTCACGGAAAGAATTGCTCCAATAAATACAGCGCAAACATCAAGAAACGCCGTGAATAAATGATGAAAATCAATGATATTTACCTCTAGATATGATAATGAATAGCAACATTTGATCCATTAAAACTTGTAACAGCATTCAGAGCCAATGAAGAGCTACTAGTGTATTTTTGGATATTGCATGATATGATGGTATAGCATCGTCAAGCAGGTGACTCCATTTATTAGCGCCGCGAGCTGTATATATGATACATTGTGGTAGGGCCATGCTGCTTTCATGTAGTTTTACTTGCTTTAATTAAATTGTCATACACAGTTTCAGCAAACAATAAACTCTTTTCTTTTCTTTTTCATACTTTACATACTGAAAGATGCCCATCACGACTGAAACTACCACCCACAACAACAGCAATGCCAAGATCAATCATCATCAGCAACAACAACAACAGCCATATTACAACGCTTCAGACATGGAAAGGAAGCTTCAGTCCAAGATGGAATCTTACAAGCATTTTGCAGTGAAAATGTATCATCAAGCACAGTTCTACTGGGACGCGATCAAAGTCAACCTAGTCCATCTGTGGCAATAGTAAAGTGCAGTATCAATTGATCATTGAGGATGTGCGTTAATTCCTTTCATTTTTCCTGTTCTCATGTAGCGAGGAGTTTAGATTGGGTGTCTACATTTTTGGGTTGCTCTCGGTTATCCCTACAGCATGCTTCTTGCTGTTTCTAGCTGTTGTCGTTTTGGTCAGCACTGTTGTAGCTAGTTTTATATGGACGTTCTTTGTATTCTCAGCGCTCACACTTGGATTGATGGTCCTGGTGCCCATCTTGATGGCATGCTCGGTTACAGTGGGGTTCTTTATCATTGGTTACCATGGTTACCGATACGTAGTAGGATTGAAACAAGCAAACAAAAAGGCCAATGAATAAAAAAGGAAATCTCTCAATGGAGATCGAAATGGAGATGCTGTAAAATTGTATATATAATCTGTGGGCTGATATAGGCGTTTTTTGCTTTTTTCACTATCTTGGAGCAAAGTGATCGACACACATACCTATATATTTTTGCCATTAAGCGAATCTCCTAATCAGAAGCTTCTCCGATGTTTTCTCCATCATCAAGGAAATGTTTGTTTAACGGACTAAACAATGCTGTAGTATAAACTCATAAAAAATTGCCCCTTTCAAGGGTTCTGCCTTTGCTTTTTTCTTTGCTCACTCATTTTCGCTCCTCCCCTTATACAAATTACATCCGTCATTTGTGCTTGGAGATTCCACTCATCTCGCCTCCTTCCAGATTGTGATTTGCGCTCTTCTCTTCGCTTCTTTTCGCTCTTTCTTGGCCCAGCCCCCCTTGATTTCTATTTGAGTATTTAAGCTAAAACATCTTCTTTTCTTTTCTGCATCTTTCTCTAGATTTACACATCATGTCTTTTGCTAAATCTTCTCCCGCTCGCGTTCATCACAATAAATCAAGCAACACACCTATCCACACCATCATCTGTACCAATTCAAATACCAATTCCAATAAACGAAGCTCGTTTGAAGCCATCATCCATCATCCTCGTCGTTTGGGCTCAGGCTCTGCTTGCGAAAGATGCAGAAGCCGAAAAACGAAATGCGATGGCGGGCAGCCATGCTCCTTTTGTGCCTCACATGGCATTCAATGCGTCCATCGTCAAAACAAGAAGAAGCGGAATTCCTACCCGTATGCCACTAGCACGACCTCCACTACGACGGCATCCAGCACAAGGGCATCGGCCGGTGCCGCCGTTGCCACAGCAACGCCAATCAATGGCGCCAGTAGATTAGATGTAAACATCCAACTCCCTTCTCTGTATCGTCAGCATAGAGAGCCAGCAGAGCATTTAAAACAGGTAAACAGACAGCCTTCTTATTTTGATAAGGGAACACGGCAAGATCCCATCAAAATGAGCGATAATAGTAGTACGGATAGTAGCATTAGCTCAATTTGCAGCATGCATGGTAATACACAGAAAATTTAGGCTTTTACTTGGATTTGTAATGTTTACATCTCTCTGTTCCTGTAATAGTACCTGAAGAAAAGCTTGACAAACAAATCCATGCAAAATCTGCTGCATTATTTGCAAATGATCCTCTTCCAGAATCTTGGTCGCCAAAATCAGCAAATATCAGAATGCCGAGCATAATGGGTAAGGAGAGAGATAGGTCGACCAAATTGACATTATATCCGAAATGAAAATGAAACGCGCACTAGTGTGTTTATTAGAGTTTGATTAATAACACCCATCTTCTTTTTTTGTCGTGTAGATCAATTATCATGTCATACATTTACTTTAGAAGCTGCCTACTCTTCATGCTACAACACTTGGCAACAGAGATGAAGAAGCTAGACAAAGATCAAACATACATGTAAAACCCGGGAAACACACCACCACATGCTTTCTATTATATATACCTCCTCTCCCTTTTTTCCCTTTAATCACTATCTCTTTCATCTAAATATACATACACACTCCTTTTGTCTAGTAGTCTTTGTAGATCCCCAAAATCAAATCGTAATAAACAGTTCGAAACTCATGATATCTGCGTCCATTTCACGGGCTCGATGAGAGATTATTAAGCTATTATACATAATAGAATAGGGGTACTTTACACCACATGTTGTTGACGTTTTTGGAAAGACAGGCAATTTGCTTAGTAACACACATGCATGGCTGGTTGGATGAGAGGAGGATTTGCAATGCAAAAGCCTTCACTCAAAGGGTTGCCAAAGTTCTTATACCAGACTACGATCAGAATGCGTAGGTTACAAAGAAATTCCAAAAATTTGTAGTGGCAAATTCTCGATTTTATGCTGACATGAGGGTGAAGCAGACCGTTCTTTCACTAAATGGCAGAGAGTAGTAGTGCAATGTTGAATGGCTGACAGTGCCTCTGCTAGTGCAATTAATCGGCGATACATCTGCTCCTAGTACTATACTACTCCCAGTTGCTTGTATCCATGCATTTGCTAGTAATTGAGTGGAGACATTGCGCTTTGATCCTCGGCCAGACATCATGCCTTATCATTGAGCTCACTTTATACTGTTCTATTCAACTTTTCTCATATATTTAGACTGCTTTGTATCACACAGTCTTTCTTCTATGCTAAACAAGATCATTACCATACCCCAGGAAGGTGACTGGTTTGACAGGCGACACAAGCGTGTTCCATCATGTTAAAAAGGACGGGGATGAAATGGGGTCGTTGTTTCCAAAGTTTATCCCAATCTATTTCACAAAAATGGCTGCTAAAAATCTCCCCAAGGTCTTCTTTGATGTTGCCGTCAACGGTACTCCCAAGGGTCGTATGACCTTCAAGGTAATCATTGACATGATGAAGGATGTCCATGAACTTTGAATTAACTTGACATGTATGCTAGCTTTTCGCTGATACTGTCCCCAAGACTGCCGAGAACTTCCGTGCTCTCTGTACTGGTGAGAAGGGTATTGGCAAGTCTGGTAAGGCTTTGACCTACAAGAACAGTGCTTTGTAAGTTTAGGATGTGAGAGTTTGGCATGGACACGTTGGTTTAACGTGTGTTTTTTCGTGTGTATAGCCACCGTATCATTCCCGGTTTCATGGCTCAAGGTGGTGGTAAGTGGTATTGAATGATGCATCGATGAATCATGGCATTAAAGGCACGATGGATTAGATTTCACTTTGGGTGATGGTCGTGGTGGTGAATCCATCTATGGTCACAAGTTCAACGAGTAAGTGCGCGATTTTGAATGCATTTGAAACAATCGATATTCATGCTACTGCTTGAAACTTCTAGCGAGAACTTCACCTTGAAGCATCAAGGCAAGGGTATCTTGTCCATGGCTAACGCTGGTCCTGTAAGTTTGACAAAATGTGCGTAGGGGGGTAAATGAACTCATGCTTGTATTATAGAACACCAACGGCTCTCAATTCTTCATTACTTTTGACAGCACTCCCTGGTTGGACGGTAACCACACTGTTTTCGGCCAAATCACTGATGGCAAGGATGTCTTGGATCTCTTGGAGCAATATGGTACCCAAAGCGGTAGACCCACTGCCAAGATTGAAATCGTTGATTCTGGAGAACTCAAGGAATAAGGTGGTGGTCTTTATTCTTGAAAATGTAATAAATGATTATATTAGTAGTAGAAGCTACGTTGTTGCTGTTGCTGTTGTTGTTGTTGTTGCTGGTTGTTGAATACACTGGGTGTGGAGGTATTGACAGTTTTAAACACTGCGTATTTATCAGTGGGATCTACATGAAAGCTATATAAGATAGAGTTTCTTTGACGTGTCCAAAACATTAAAAGTTACCTATTTGAGTATGATTGCCATAGTGTTGTTGTGGCACAAAGCCTGTATTCTGTGGAAGAATACCGTAATTTGGTTGCTGTTGCTGCTGCTGCTGCATCATGGCAGGATTGTTGAGTGCACCACTGCCAAATGGATTATCAGGCGTTGCATTGGCCCAATTTCTACCTGCTGCGCCTGTGGTTTGAGGTTGGATTTGAGGCGAGCCAAAGCTGCTCACTGTGGATTGATAGCTACTGGCTGTTAATTGTGGTTGAAGTGCTGGTGGTAATACAGAGTTTAAAGGAACGACTTGAGGAGAAGGTTGATGATACATGTATTGATTTAATGAGGATGAACTGTTGTTGTTGCTGTTGTTTGTGAATTGTGGTTGTTGTTGTACAGATGGTGAGGCGAAACTAGTTCCTGTAGGTTGTTGCTGAAAGACATTGTTGGCAAAATTGGGTGTCGCTGGCGCTGGTTGCTGCATTTGAGGCAAGGATGTCATACTGGCCTGGGGTTGCAAGGTAGGTAGTGAAGCAGTGCTTCCTTGATTCAACATGGTAGGCAACGAAGTCATGCTACCTTGAGGTTGGAAGCCTGTTGTTTGAGGCTGCATTGTAGCACTACGCTGCAAGGGCGCGAAATTAGTGTTGGGTGTTGTGATGGTGGCTGTGGTTGGTGGAGGTGGCACGGGTCGACTGTTTGCAGCAGCCAGAGCAGGACTTCCTCCCCATTTAGCTAGCAATTGAGGATCTACCATGCTCTGCTGAGATAGTTGGGGCGTAGGTCGTTGGCGTGCAGGCGAAGACACATTTGGCGGCAAGGTGTTGGTGCGTTGTGCAGCATTCCATGCTGGAGAAGCTGTGGCGGCTGCTTGAACCAAAGGAGAGGAGTTAGTGCGAGGGGCCCAAGCGTCATCCTCAAATGCCGGCTTGGGAGGTGGGGCATTGTTGTGGTGAGCAGGGAGTGCAGCCAAGGGCGTGGTTTCTCTTTGCTGTTGCTGCTGCTGCTGTTGTTGTTGAGGAGGAGGAGATTGGACAGGCGAAGCTTGAACAGGCTTCAGTGGCACAAACTGCTGTGGTGTCAGTACAGACGAGGTGACATCGCGGGGAGCAGCGTGCGAAGGCGTAGGTCTGCCAGTGCCACGACGATGCAAGGAGCTACTTCCACCGCCACCGTTTTGCTGTTCTTGCTCTTGCAACTGTCTTGCCAAAATTTCATCTTGCTCAATCTGCCATTGCACATCGTCTTCGTTGTCGCTATCACCGTCCTCGTGGATATAACTGACAGCACCAAAGGTCACTGACTTCTTAACCTTCATCTTGGGTCTTGCTAATCCGCCCGGTCGTGGAACGCTTTCATTGTCAGAGGGTGGTTCCGCTTGATTGGTCTCAATGAATCGTTGAAGACGTCGAATGTGCTTTTCAGACATGCCCAGAAGCTTCATTTTGCTGTATGTGAGACGTTCTACATCCTGCTCCGTCAGTTGGTTGGCGTCAAAGTTGCCAGCGTATTCCACACAAGCACTGTGAGGAATATTGGCTCTTTTGAAAAAGTCCAGCCAAGAGAATTTACTGCTATTGTTGTTGTTGAGTTGAGCAAGTGGTATATTGTCATTTGTGTCTTCGTATTGCTTGACGCCAGTTTCCTGTTCAATGTATTTCAAGTCCTCAATGCACATCTTTTGTGTGGGCACATCGATCTTGACGCCATTTGTCTTGAAAAGTCTGATTTTACCGTTGGCGCACGATAGGAACTGGGCTTCTACTTTGAAGGCGCCGGTGCGATCTGTCCACATTCTCACCTTGGCGGGATCAGGCTCTATATAGCACGGTTAGCGATGAAGCAAGTGCTTGAATCACGATGGTCTTACTATTGGGATCAGTATGCTTGGGTGCTGGAGGCTGCTGTTGATGATCTACATTGCAGTGTTAATAGGCCTGTCTATGCGCGTATATCGCAGCTATTCATCCTACATGCGGGCAAACTGGACGATGGTGCTGTATGACTGGGTGGTGGTGGTGCAGGAATCTGGCTGCGTCCTATTACACAAACACGGTTACACATCATTCAATTGCATAGCAGAGTGTAGCAACTTACTAGGAGATCCACCTCCCATCTGAGGGGAAGCCATCGCCGCGGCTGCAAGCTGTCCAGAGGCTCAGTAACAGAACGTTGGCACCAAATTACACACTTACATTGGCCTGTCTCTTGGCATCTAGCTCCTTCTGCTTGGCTTCTTCCTGCATTTTGCGTCTTCGATCCACTTCAGCCTGTCTCGCTCTCTCCTTCTCTTCCAGTTCCCTTTGTCGATTGAGCTCTGCCATCTCCTTTTGACGCTGCTGTTCACGTTGATCCTCCTCTTGTTTGCGTTTTCTCTCCTTTTCCTCCATTTCTCTTTGTTTGGCAGCCACCTCTGCTTCTCTGGCAGCAGCAGCAGCAGCAGCAGCCTCTGATCGCTTCTTTTCCTCTGCTGCTTCTTCGGCTCGTAAGTCTGCTTCGTATTCGTCTTGAAATTTCACATAGTTTGCTGGAACGATGCCCGATGTACCATCCTTGTGTTCTATGGCCCACCAATCTGTGCTGCCAACATAATCAGTGATCAACACTTGCTCATGCTCCTCCAAATAGGTCTCTTCATCGGCTTCAGGCTTGAAAGGGAACAGTGCAATAGCCCACTTGGGTTCACATGCTGGAGTGGGATTGGCCGTGGCGGGTTCGTCATTAGCTGGTGCTGGTGCTGGTGCTGGTGATGGTGTATGAACTGAAACAGGCAAGGTACTGGCTGCCATGACTGCAGGCGATGGTAAAGCCGACCCAACAGCGGCGTTGGAAGCTGTTTTCGAAGACTCAATCTTTGCCAGAATGCCTTTGGCTTCTGACTGAGAGGCTGTTTGAAAGTCGAATACAGAATGCTGAGCGTCGTTCATTTCGATATGTACATTTTTACCGTCGATAGAAGCTGTCAAGACCTGATTCACTTGGAATTGACGCACAGGCGATGCTTTGTCCGTCTCGCTTCCATAGCAAAACATGCCGTTGCCCACCATTAGATTGCCTTTGGATTTAGTCTTTTTCTTTTTGATTACATCATATTCATGAACGGACCACGAGAGGGCCGAATCGCTGCGATTCAAGACGGGCGATGCTGCTGCTGTGTTGGCAGTGGCAGGTGCATTCAGCAAGGGCGAAGGGCTGGCAGCCGCTGCTGGTAGTGACTTCTCGACATTGTTGCTAGTGGCTCCTTGTTGCTCCACATAGTTGCTCGGAGCTAAACCAATATCACCGTTGGATTTCTCGACGACAAACCAGTCTGGGTCGTCATTCTCGTACAAGGTCAACACCTCGTCTTCTTTGAACTCGACTTCTTCGACGGACTGAGGCTGGTAGTCGTAGATTGCTTTCACAGTGCCAATAGGCTTTGCCTATAAATAGATTTCTCCCGTTGGAAACAGCACACTTCACCTGATACACTAGGCGACGCTTACCTTTTCGACATAGTTGGATGGGATGATGCCAATAGGGCCTCCGTCAGGCGCTGAGGGCACTTTTAATTGAGCTTTGTACCAGTCTGGGTCGCTGTTCTCGAGAATGTACAGGATGTCGTCCGCATTGAAGGACAGTTCTTCGTCATCTACTTGTGCTTGATAGTCATAAAGCGCCGAGCAGATGGCAACGTACTTCATGATGTAGGTGAAAGAGAGAGAGAGAAATAAAACAAAAAGAGGAAAAAGAGAGATGTATCAAATTGTAATTTGGTAAAGAGGGAAATACAGAGAAGAAGCAGAAGGATTGCTTAAATTGGCACACCACCACGGCGTGAGGTTTAGAGTCCCGCAGGCCAAAATGCCGTTTGGGAAAGGCATCATCTTGCTCCATGTTTTAAGCACGCGCGATCAGACTGTACTAATTAGGTGGTAAGAGAGAAAAAAGGGGGGTCGTCCTTATTCACAGACCCCTCAAATCAAGTAGTCATCTCATTCTCAGAATGAAAATAAGTCTTGTATGCTATATACTTCAATGTTATTCAAATGGATGTCAATGCTGGACCCTTAAAACGAGACATTTGAAGCATGGCTTTTGGATCAGAACATGTTTGGATTCCCGCAGGATCGTAGATCTTCTTCCTTCATGCCATCGACTTGAGCGACAAGAAGCTGCATTACACGAAGCTGATGCCTCTGCTCTAGTCCCTCAATTCGATATGCCAATAGTCATCATACATTTAGGCTTTGCAGTATCTCAAAAGCATGATGATTTGATGCATAATAGGATATAGCGTACAATCTTTGAAAGTGATAGATGTTACTTAGCCATCGCTATGCTAAAAAAAAAGAGCATCTTCTTGTCGACTGCAGACACAATCAGAGACAAACTCGTGCAAGAGATGTAACGAACACAATCCTTTGATGCACCGCCAGGCACACACAAACACACACTCACACAACAACAACAAACTCGATAGAATCGAATAAGGAGGAGACTATTGAAAACAAGAACAAATATTCGGCAAAACCGTGTAAGCTGATCTGTGCTACAAACCATCCATTTTCACTCCTTGAAGTGTTTTATATCCATTCTCTTTCTCTCTCTCTTTTCTTTTTTCTCTTCTTTCCTCTCTTCTCGTTGGTCCTTTTCAGTCAAAAAGAAGAACGCGAGTGTGCATAAATCAATAGATCATCATGAGAGAATATAAGCTTGTTGTATTAGGGTCTGGCGGTGTAGGCAAGTCAGCATTGGTAACGTATCTGTCGCTGTAGATATACCCACATTCTGTTTGTCTCATTTTTTGCGTTGTTTAGACTGTGCAATTTGTTCAGTCCATCTTTGTCGAGAAATACGATCCCACCATTGAAGATTCTTATCGTAAACAAGTGGAAGTGGATGGCCAACAATGTATGCTTGAGATCCTTGATACAGCAGGCACAGAACAGTTTACAGCCATGAGAGATCTCTACATGAAGAATGGACAAGGCTTTCTTTTGGTATTTTCAATCACAAGTTCTGTTACCTTGACTGATCTCATTGAATTGAGAGAACAAATCCTGCGAGTAAAAGACGGAGAGAATGTAAGACATGGCAGATCAAGATAAAAAACTATGTGTGTGTTTGTGTTTGGGTTGCCATGGTTACTCACATAGTCTGGTTTCAGGTACCAATGGTGTTGGTAGGTAACAAGTGTGATCTAGAAGAGGAAAGAATGGTTTCTAGAGAGCAAGGTATGGAGCTATCTCAACAATGGGGAGGAAAGCCTTTTTATGAGACATCTGCAAGATTCAAGATCAACGTGGATGAAGTTTTCTATGATTTAGTTAGACAAATCAATAGACAAATGCCTTTCAAAGATAAACAAAAGAAGAGACTCAAATGCATCGTGTTATAATCTCTATTCTAGCTCTCTTTTCCACTGTACTAAACTACTATTTATTTGTCTGCGACATCTTTTTACTACATATATCAATATTCCCTCTTTCACGCTATAATAAAGCCCATCTTGCTCACCACATATCAATCATGGTCCTGAATATCACATGGAAAAGGGAGAGGGAAAAGGGATCAAGTAGCTAGACAGGGGGAAAATGCGTGTCTATACTATGTGCATCGTGTTGTCAGACAAACGACTGATATGTATTTACATGAATGAGACCAGAATCAATGCTTTTTAATAGTGCAAGGCATGCCCTGACATGCCACATTGTACAAGATCATGTACATGAATCTGACATTGGTGTACACATGTCTTGCCAAGGAGCAGTATAGTGCACGTTTTATACCACGAATTCGAAAGGAGGGATGAGGAGAAATCAGATGCAACATGTTTAAAATATGTTTTTCGAGTCTTTAGATTTATAAAAATACAAATTAGATATAGAATACATTCTCATCATCAATAGTCGTTGTAGACGGTGAGATTTCCAGCAAGCGTCATTGCCAATCCTACGGTCAGAGCAATTGTAGCACTTACAGCGCTTAAAGCAACGATGGGTTTCTTCAAGCTAGGTACTTGGTTCGCTGCGAATTCTGCCAACTTGCCTACGCCCAATGCGAAATAGACACACAAGTACTCTGAAACGGGGATGAATGTCGCGCGGTAGTAGGCCTTGTCTTTACGGAATCCCCAATAAGCCCAGATGAAGAAGGCAGTGTAAATGGCACTCATCAAGAGTCTATTCTGACTCAATTTGGTCTGGAAAATTTGATTCACCAGGAACATGACCATGAAGCCATATGAGAAGATCTGCCACCCGATGCCAGGTTGAATCAATGCAGTGAGTGTGCCATGAATGAAGACCCACGTTTCCAGGAACAAAACCCATGACTTGTTGCGATGACTCTATCATAATGGAGGTTAGTATATGGCAGAGCACGAGTCTCACAACAACCTCTTCGTGTGTACCTTGTGCAAAAAGTTGGTTGATTGCCAAATCAGCATGCACTGATATATAAAGCCAAATGTGTGGCCCATTGTTCCTTCCTAATGTACTGATGATGAGTCCTTCTTCCAAACCATTTTTCTATACACGCATGCGTACCACTGGATGATAATGAAAGTTGAGAACAGTACCAAAGCTCATAGCATAACCATGATACTTTCGCACAAATTGGATGACTGCATCAGAAGCAGGTCGTTTCCCGTAACCAAAAATGATACCTCGGCTGCATGAACAAAGCACGCGACATTAATTAGCCCTTGTTTCAAACAGACACTCATCCACTATCACTTACTATGGAATTGCAATGATGATGGCAAACACAAGGATCAGGACTACGGATCCTTGCGCAATGCCTTCAGCGACATCGATAGCCAAACCGTCGTAAAAGATGTGCCCATGCACCAATTTGTACACTGCCATGAATCCGTTCAAATAGACCATCTGCCAATTCCACCATTGATAATCGTCGCTCCAACGTGTCTGTTTCTTTTTCGATAGTTGAACCATAGCAAGAATAAGCCACTGGCCAAGTTGATGTACTGCATATGTAAACCAAGCAATCGTTTTTCCAATTTGGCTTGGCTTTATGCGTCTCCAGGGGTATGCAAATGGAGTGTATTTACCTTTTTGCCCATTGTTAGATTTGACGTTTTATTCTATGCATTGCATTGTGCGCCTACCATCGATGTAGCGAGATCCTCGTATACTGAACCTTCCAAATCCCATATCCCCCTTTATCGGCTTGGAGTTGTAAAAGTCGGACCATGTGTTTGGTGAGGTCCATAATGCAAGTACTGTCACTAGCAAGCCAAAGCCAAAGGAGGCTGCTATGTAGACTGTGAACGGATGCTTGCTGAATATACTCTTTTGCTTGTGCTGTTGTTGTTGTGCAGGCTTAATCTGTCCCATACTTTTGCCAAGAATAACTGAAAGAAGGAAAAAGAAGGATAGAAAAAAAGAACTCGAGCGTTTTTATACTATCAAATCGACGATTTCAAAGGGAAAACTATTTCCTATTAAGTCCTCCCACTCATTTGCTGGGTTTTGCAACCATTACAAGTGGCACGATACACAGAAAAAAAAACAGATGATACCATCGTCATGCAACTCTGGAAAGTACTTTATTCGACCAACTAAATCATTGTGGTTTTACTAGCATCTTGGCTAATCTCAAGCAGTACATCCGACTCCAGTGATAAACACTCCAGTATTAATGTCGTTTCATAGTCGATTTGGCAATCAATAAGCTTCAATGTGGACAACTGTGTGCAGTTTTTGAACAGATATTGATAGACGCACTTTTCGATAGAGATGTTTTTGACTGTCAGGGCCGTTAGGGATTGGTGTTTGATGTTTTTTACTGGACTCGATACTGTAAACTTGATGTCGCTCTGTAAGCTGCTGCCAGAAAGCCCGTACAAGTCGGACGACAGTGTCAAGGATTCCAGATTTGCAAAGTAGCTCAATACTTGACCAAAGCACACGCATCGTTTTGTAGTAACCACATTGTACCATAAAAAATCACCTCCAATACCAATGTTGAGACTGAGTTCCGTCACGAGCTTGTTGATGGGTCTGATGATGGTGTATGCCAATAAGTCCAGCTCACTGACATTGTGTTCATCGCCGTCTTCGTCAAATTCTCGGATAAAGCGATACTCTAGCTGATGATGTGCTCTCTTCTCGTGTTCATATGGCTCTGGTGTTGTCAGCTTGGCTAGAAATCGATGATGACAGTCGAAATCACCGGGCGCGACAAAAGACGCATTGACGGATACAGGCATGGTCGTGGCCAGGTTGTTGCATTGGTCGTAAAGTAACGTGGCGGTGGCAGCTTGTAAGAAGGAAATGTCGTCTACAAATTTAAAATCCATTTCCAGCTCTCTGATAGTAGTGCTCTTTATCAGATCTATCAGTGATCGCACGATTTCGAATTTGGTATGCTGTCTGGCAGTATAGCCAGCATGTCGTGGGGTAATATTGCTAATGATCATTGTCAATTTGTTGATATCGTAGTAGGTGGATTTGACGATGGAGAACCACGCTGAGTCTGGATGGTGAATGAGGCATTTCAACTCTTGTACATGATTCATGTGTCGGTCCAGAAGCGGTAGAGCAGGAGGAGGATCACTGATATTTTCCATACACACCATCAAGTTTAATTCTCGGAGCAGTGGAGCACAATTGTGTATTAGTCTGACTCCATCTATTGTCAACAACAGATGGCACGTTGCAACATCCATTTTCAGTAACCTTGGGCATTTTGGTGAAGTGGTCATGAAGGATAGTATGGATTTGTCTTGCGCATAAAGCGCCACTTGCTCCAATCTGTCCTTGAGTTTAGTGCACACTTCCAAAGAGACTCTGTTGCGCGAAATGGGTACTTTTCGTAGATGCAGCCAAGTGGTGGATAAATCAAGGTCGTTCATGCAACGCCAGTACTTATTGTGCGAGAACATCAGTTCATTTAGATTGGAGCAATACCGTGACAGCAGCTCAAACTCTGTAAATGTCACTGGTCTTTCGTTGAAGTCTTCTATGTAAAGCTCCAATGTCTTTACAAATTTGCCTGGCGTGAGTTCGTGGTGAGCGATAACGTACAAGAAAGCTCGAAAAGATCGGCATGTTTTGATAGTAACCGAGTTGAACAAGGATTCAAACATGGGTCGGTGCCAGTTTTTGCAGACTGAAAGACATTCCAACGTTTCTTTTGTCGATAGATAGCGAGATATATGTCGAATGACTTCAAAGGGTATAAGCATTTTGTGGTTATCAAAAAAGTTTAACAAAAGTAAAAGAGAGGCGTGGTAAAGATATAAAAGTCGGCAAATGTATTTCACTGTTTCCTGCTCCAAAAATCCACCAGTTCCGATTGGCTTAATACTACTACTGTAGTATGCTTCAGACCAGCAACTTTGGATCGCATAAACGTACCTTTTTCGACACTAACTATTATTGTAAGCCTTCAGAGGCTTAATCTACAATTGAAATGCGCATCAAATCGTAGTACGACTCTTGGTAGGTATACTACTACAAGCTGCTTATTTAGACAAGTTAAGATTTTTGTGTGCATTGTAACAGTATCAAATGGAAAATTGATATTAACTCTTTACCTATCTACCTGTAACGACTTTTGGTGCGTATCCCAAAGAAGTGCCTATCGTTTGGTGTTTTTCTCAGCTTTGTAGCATTTGTTTTCGTCAATCTACGCAGCTCCAAAGGTCATCATCACCAGCCAAATTGTGCAAGATTAAAGTTACAATATCTCAGGATGGAGCCCGTTTTCAACGCTAAAAATACTGCCAGATGATTGCTATCGATCACCATTTACATCCTGGACCTTCATTTTTATTTTTTTGGATCAATCCAAATTGTCGAAAATTCACGTTTTTTCATGAGGTACCCCTCATGGTTTTTGTTGAAAATTAAACGATCGCAAATTTGGAGGCGAAAACGGCACTTTTTACTATGATATATATTAAAACCAAAATGACCGCACAGATGTAGGGTAGCCTGTGCAACTGCTATTTGGAACGTTGTATATGCTAAATCTCGACTTTTCTTGAAAAAACTGCTTTTTATATTTTCTCAAAATTCTCTATCTTTTCATTCTAAAAGTAGCTTAAAATTAACACCATTGAATGCGCCTTCAAATTCTCCCCTCAAGTTTATTAGAAAGTAGTATACGCTGAGCACACTTTATATAGCTAATTTTAACAAAAACGTTTACAAAAATGTCAAAATGTGAAATTATGTGGATTTGATTAAAAAAAAAATCACTGCAAAAAAAACATTTCGGTACAGTCACCACAGTGCAAAATGTTCATTGTACACGTCATTCAGATTCCGCGTGCTCTGTGCTGCGGCAGCCTATTGACTGCAGTCACCCTCAGCAACGCGTTTTTATTTTATTTTATTTTTTCTCGCACTATTTTTGCACTGCACTGTTTCTATTAAACCATATACTTTTTATTACTATTCATTGAATACAACGACACTTTTGCCAAAAGAAGCATGTCTTTGCAACCACCAGTACCCAAGACGACACCTTTCAAGTTTGTTACAGTAGGTATTAGCCAATAAGAGCCATTTTTCGTGGTACAATATACAGTAATACTAATTACGCAGTTTATTTCAGGCCAATTCGTTGCAATATATTGATTGTGTTTGGTTTGTATTTGGTTTGTATATTCCCCTTCTTTGGTTGCCATGGATTACATTCATTTAACCGTTTACTGCTTTCTTTCTCGTAATACTGTGCATTCTTCTTTAGTTTGCTCTATTATGTATTGCGATTTATTCTTTTTCCCTTTTCTGCACGCAACTATTTTTCTGTTGCTGTACCATAGTGCTATAGTGTATCTTTTGATGCATTGTATCGCTTGTAGTGCTTTTCTATTGTAGAGTAGCATTGCATTCTTTTTGTTCTTCGAGTATTACTTGTACTGTTGTAATACTGGTGGTGGTATTGGTGTTCCTGCTTCGTATGAGGCAACCACGATACTTTTTTCTATTACTTTTACTTTCTTGTACTCGTCATTTTGATGATACTACACATTGCATGTTATTATTACCTCCTTTTCGTATGTAACTGCATTGCGATGTTTATGTTCTTCATCATCACATTCTAGTGATGCCCTCTTGTTACTTTCCCTTCCTTTTTATGGTTTTTTGAGCCATAACCCTCTTTTTGCGTTGTTGTGTGGATATGCCTATCGTTGAAGCACAACCAAATTTGATTCAGAGGCTTGAGGGTAGATAGGCTGCCCTCGCTTGATTTGTATCACTTACTTGGTGCCAATTGAGAGTCTCAAGCGTTTGCACTATAAGCTGGGGTGTGTAGTAAGGCATATTCTGGCATTTTAGGGGATTTTGATGATGGATTTGCTAAATTACTGTATTTAGTAATACTTAGAACTCCGCCTAACCAAAAAACAGAGGGAAACCCTCGCAATTTTTTTTCTGGCTTGGGGTGTTTGTAGGGCAAATAAAGCGTTGTGATTGGCTCAAATTTGGAGACAGCTCAGAGAAATGAAGCATTCGTATTGAAACTAAAAATGTAATTGAAATGAAAAAAGCACGATTAAACATTCAAAATGCATGGTACAAATGGCTTACGGTAATTACACACGATACCACCATAAGTATCAGACATGATCAAATACATTCATTATCCTAAAAAGAAAGCGTTTTGAATAAATCCAAGCTTGTTCATAACATGCAAAAGTAGTAGTACAATTGGATTATTGATACTAAAATCTAGCATGACAACACCATTTCCGATGGGTGTGTGAGCAATCCGTAAAGCATACATATATAGTAGTAATAAACAATTAAGGTAGCCACTGGAATGTCGCCTATATGGCTTTAAACCGCCCACAAAATAGCTACACAACCATAGTTATGTAAAATGATGATGTCGAATGCCTTAAACTTCAATATGCTCACAAGCAACTAATACAAGGTTTGAGCCTTGCAAGCAAAATACAAAAACCTGATAAGTTTATTCACCCATTACTTTTTACTTCCAAACCACCCGCCGCCGCTGGGCTTCTTACTATCATCACCTCCTCTTTCAGGGATCTCAATCTTGCAGATACGATGCTTTTTATCCAACGCTTTGTCTACGACAATGTGCACCCTGCCGCCATCCAAGACATCATCATTTTCATTTGCTTTAGCAATCAAATTCACGACTTTTCTTTCGACTTCATACTTGATACTTCGAGCACCATATCGAATATTGTAGCCGTCTGACAAGACATCCACCACCTCTGGATCCCACGTCATGGTGATTCCATGGCGAGCTCTTGCCTTCTCAGCCCACCTCGACAATTCTCTGGATGTAATCTCTCGTAATTCCTCTTCGCTAAAGGGTAGAAAGAACAGCACTTCATTGATACGACCCAGAAATTCGTCACGGCGAAAGTGTTCGTAAAGAATGGGGTAGATGACATGCTCAATGAATTGGCGTGAGAGAGAGATTTGTCGCTTAACCAATTCGTCTGAGGCTGCTCCTGCGGTGCTGTCTTGCTCTGCTGATTTAGGTCTCTTGTTGGTGTCTACAACTGTGGCTGTGCCAGTGGTTTGTGCGTCGGATGAGACAGAGGCCTCCAGTCTCAATAATTCAGCTTCGTCAGCAATTTCATGTTGTGCCAAGTTGGATGTCATAACAAAAATAGCGTCTTTGCATTCGACCGTAGTGCCCTTGCCATCCGTAATACGGCCTTCATCAAACAATTGCAACATGATGGTCAACACATCAGGGTGCGCCTTTTCTACTTCATCCAGCAGTACGACAGCATTTGGGCCTAGACGGAAGCAACATTAGCTAGGGACAACGTCTGATACATTAGCAGAATACTTACATTCTTTCAACTTTTCGGTCAGTTGTCCACCTTCATCATAACCCTATACAGAAGTGACCGCATTAAGTTATATACAAGAACAACGCCTCTTGAGTGTACTTACAACATAACCAGGTGGAGAACCAATGAATCGAGACACATCGTGCTTGTGTTGAAACTCGCTCATATCAATGCGAACAAACCCTTTGTCCAACTGCTTGCCGTGAAGATGTTGCGCCAAAGCTTTTCAAGCGTGCATGTCAGTCAAACGTCTCTCGTTGACAGCTGAGTCATCCTTACCTTTTGCAAGCTCAGTCTTACCAACACCAGAAGAACCGCAGAACAGAAATACGAGCGGATGCTCTTCGTCATGCCATCCATTTTGTTTGCGTCTGATGGCACTCGCAAGAGCATGGATTGGGCCCAATTGTCCCACAATGCGAGCCTTCAAAGCGTCCTCCAATGGGTGCTTTTTGCGATACTCTTTCTCCTTTAAAAGCTGGGCTTTTCGTTGGCGCTCATCATGCTCTGCCTTGTCTTTTGGGTAGGATGTTTCTTTTTCTACAAGTACAAATTCAGTAAGTATAAACTACTAATTTGTCGCTGCGGCCACCGACTTACTATGCAGCATTTCCTCGATTTCTGTATTTTGCTCGCCTGTAAACCTTTCGACATAGTACAGATATTCTCGAGGTGTCAAACCATGTGAGTTGCGGACTAGAGGATCAGCCAAATGATCAAGCAACATTTTCACAATTGTGGGGTTGCAAATAATCACTGCGTAGTGAAGAGCCGTGTAATCTCGATAGTCTCTGTAGGGCAGTAGATCTTCAGAAAAGTCGACTTGGCGCACATTGGCAGCTTGATGGGATCGGGGGTAGTACTGATCCTCAAGATTGGGATCTGCAAATTGTATATACAGACTAAGCGGATGATCGTCGTGCGGGTGTTATCTACACAAACATACCTGCTCCTTTTTCCAACAGAAACTTGACCATAGGCTCGTTATCTTGAATCACTGCCACTTGCTTTTGTATAAAAAGAAAAGTTGGTGAACATGTCAGAATACAGCGTGCAGCAATGACTTACCAATGGTGTCCAACCATAGCGATGGTAGACATTTGGACTGAAATTAGGGTCCTCTGCCAATCTTACAGACGAATTAGGTGTGAGGCTGTGTCTAGCAAAATGATAAGATTGCTACACCTACCTTTTCAAGGCTTTGAGGTCATTATGGACAATGGCCTGACAGATGGAATCGCCTAATGCTACGCGAAATTCAGTAAGACTTGCATAATGTCTAGGTTTGTGAGTCGTTGTTACAGTCATTTGCCTCCAATGCAAGCACGTTGTTGTTCAAGAGTCCATAGGTAATAGCTGTTGTAGCGAGAACAGCAGATGTCTTCCATAAATTGGCGACATGGCGTGCTTTCTGATGTTGCGTAACGACTATAGTAGCACCTGTTGATAAGTTTTTGATGGCGGTAGCATTGCATGCTTTTCTGGGAAAGCGCACCGCAGAACTAGGCCGTGCAAACGCAGGTACAGGTACTTTGGATTGCAGCGTCTTGAGTCTCCACATTGTGATGAACAAGAGAAAAAGAGGCAAAATGTAAGACGCATGATTTTCAATGAATTTATATGAAAAAAAAAATCTGAGTTTATTGATAACATTGCCCTTGAAAAAGAAGGCGATTTACAGATGCATAGATAGAAGAAATTAATTAAGACATGTACATGGTAGTTGAAAAAAGAGAGAAGGAGAGCGAGGGGATATGTTACATTTGCATCAAGTGCCACAGTGAATTACTCGACTGCATCACTGATACCGTCCTCCATAATGGCAAATGTGCACTCGCTCTCTGCTAACGAAGGTGAATCATAGATTTTGCAGATACGATTTTCGCCACGACCTTTACGCAGCTGCAACCGGGTACATGAGGCATGAGCAATGATGTTACCACCTGCAGGTTTCTTGGGGTCTGGATTGAACATGGAAGCACCGCCATCGACCTGCGAAACGACCTGGTTGGTGATAACCACAGCCACGCCAAACTCGTCTGCCAAGCGCTGAAGTTGTCGAAGGAACTGGCCTAAATGGATTTGACGGGCTGCCAACTCGCCACGACCCGCAAAGTCTGTACGGTACAGTGCCATGGCAGAATCGACAATCAGGATCGAGAAGCGAGCTTCTGACATCATGGCGGCCGCTTGGATCAACAGCGATGTTTGGTGGTCTGTGTTGTAAGCACGAGCGTATGCAATGTTGTCTAATGTTTCCTCGCCGTTCAGCGAGTATTTGTTTGCAATCGAGAGAATACGGCTGGGCCGAAATGTGCCTTCTGTATCAATGAATAAGCATTTGCCTTCGCCTCCTCCCATGGACACGGGTAATTGCGCAGTAACTGCTAATGTATGGCACAATTGACTCTTTCCTGTCCTGAACTCTCCAAACAACTCGGTAATGGATCCTGTCTCGATGCCACCTAACAAGTAGCGTTAGCACACGTTGCCCTTCCTCTTTATGCCGTAGTTGAATGAATGGACGCACCTCCTAATATGCGATCTAATTCAGCAGATCCCGTTGTTATGGTAACAATCTCTTGTCGACGCTGATGCACATCCATTGCCGTAGTAAAGCCCAAGTTGACAATCTTCGCAGCTACCCAGCCTGATAAATACGCAGCGCCATGCTCACAGCCGCTTGCCACTTACCTTCTCCCAAAATTCTGTCTGCCTTTGTCTCTGAGATGCCCTTGATAGCAAGCAGTGCTTTTTTCGGCGCATAGGCAACAGATTCAACAGTATAGTAACCGCCTTCCTTCAATTTCTTGATATCCGTTGCTGAAATACCAGAGGACTGCACAATGTCAACATGTCAGTGATTCAATTATAACATACACTTTGTCCTGATGACTTGCCTCCAACTTGGAAATCAACAAGAATCCAGTCTCTTCATCGTCGCTTTGTGTTTGGGACATTTTTTTTTGGTTCAGTGCAAGGAAGGACAAAAAAAAAGCGATTTAATCAATCAAAATGGAAAGAGAGAAATTGGATTCAAGATGCGAGTGGCGTCCCTTTCTCGTGTTTCTGATAGCGCGACTGTGATTTCAATCTGTGCAACATCTGCTACGCAAAATCCATGCAATGTGTGATTTGATTCGTTGCGATCAAGGGGCAGCATTACTACATTCCTTCTGATAATCTGACAGGGCCACAAGCAGTGATGTATGGTATAGTACAAGGCGTTTATTTCATTTCTTTATCGCTTGGATCCAAGGATGGCTTAACGCTTCGTGTGGTTTGAGTCTTTCGTCAGGCTCCCAAGTGAGACATTTACCGATGAAATCCCCAAAGTCTCTATCAAAATTGTCGTAGGTGGATCGTCTTAATGCTTCGGTAAACGTCAATGAATTGGGTCTTCTCTTCTTGCCCTTGGAGTTGATTGATTTGCGAGGCTGATCGTACATGTCTATCGAATAAAAAAAAAAAAAAAGAGCCATTAGTATGTTTTATTACCAGCTGCCGTAGCCAACCATATATACCAAAAAATTGCTTCTTCCTTGTACATCGATCCAAATAGTCTTTGCTGGGCACACCCAACAACTGCATAATGCACGCTAGCTGATCAGGCTCATTCTCGCCTGGAAACAATGGCTTTCCAGTGTATAGCTCTGCCAATATACAGCCTGTGCTCCACATGTCGATAGGCAGTCCATAATCCAAACCAAGTATGACTTCGGGTGCACGGTAAAATCGACTCTGAATATAGGTGTAGACCTTTTCGTTGGCATAGCATGAGCTTCCATAGTCAATGACTCGAATGCCACTTCGATCTGGCTGCTTCAACAGAATATTTTCTGGTTTCAAGTCGCAATGAATAACATTGTGGTCGCTCAGAAGCTTCAGAGACGTCAGGATTTGGAAAGCGAATCTGCCAACGGAGGTGAGTAGACTGTGTTTTCAGTTTTTAGTGAATGCACCTACCTCTTGACGAGTCCCATACTGAATCCTTGGTATGAGTTTTGCTGCAAAATCTCGTATAAATTGAGACTCAAGCATTCAAACACAATACACAGATGATCTCTGAAATAGAAGCTATCCATCATTCTGACATTGTAGTGCTTGTTCTTGGGGTCCTGTCCGCTCCATATATTAGATTAAACGAGGTTTTTGCTTTTCCCGCAAATAGGTGCCACTTTACCCATTTCATCAGCTTCTCCAATATCCGCACTTCTGTCTGTGCTTGTGCATGAAATCTCTTCTTGTTACGGATGATCTTGACAGCCACAAAACCTTGATCTCCTTGTGTCTTGTAATCCTTGCATTTCACCACTTGTCCAAACGATCCCTTTCCCAAGCTCTCGACGATTTCATAGCGATAATTCAAGTGGTCCTTTACAACAATACGATAATCCCCCTTGTCGTCATCATAGCCATAGTTGTGTGCCGTTTCGTCAGTGGACGCCTGATGCTTTTTGGCATGTGAGCCCACATAGTAGATGGCTGGGTATCGCATAATTTCTGTCTTTTCGAATGGCGATAGGAATGGTCTGTACTTGTTCAACGCAGCTATGTCTGAAGTGTTAGCTAGGCATACCTTAGCACTACACAGTGTGAACTTACTCTTTGCACTCATGACCTCTGTATTACCATGCTCCTTCTTATACTCGTGAATGACTGGTTCATTGGTTTTTTGTTGTTGTTGTTGTTCTTCATTTTCGGATGGAATGCGGACATCCACCAGGCATTGTAGTCTATCGTGTATCTTGTCCATCCGGGCATCATGCGACGCAGTGCGGCTGATACCAACAGGCGCAATTCCATTCAGCGTATGTTCGTCTGTAATATCATCAGGCTGGCTGATGAGCCCCTGTGCAGATATCAAATTGGCGCTGAGCCGTCTCGAATTCTCTCTCTCCTTGTCGAGCTGATCCTGCACAATGTCGTTTGTTGGGAATGAAGGTCGTCGAGTGTAGTTTACAGACATCTCCTTTCTGGGATTGGATGGCAGTCTTTTGATGGATTTGGGCACAATCACCTCTGGTTTTCTTAATTTAGTGGCAGGGGTTGTATTTGGAGATATATTTGGCACCTGATTTATAACAGTAGTAGTAGATCGGGTGACAGGCGTTGGTTCCTGAATCTGCTGTGGTGTTTCATCGTGGCCATTTTTAATGCTGGATGGCTGCTGTTGCTGTTGAGCTGCAGACTTGGGCAACGGAATTCGAGTAGTGGAGCTGCAGGGCTTGATGGACGCCTTTTCTTGCTGTTGCTGCTTGATCAAATCACCCAACATGCTGGATTGTTCCGCTGAAAATGTCTATCAAGACCAAGTCAGTAAAATTGTGTGTGAGAAAGTGAGAAAAAGAGAAGAAAAAAAGAAGCATTCATTTCAGTTTTGTCCTTGATCCCACCCCTTTTGTCTCTCTTTTTCTGTGTGTGTGTTTTTCTGCACTATTTACATGATGAGCTCCTTTTTTGGACGGCATTATGGTAGGTGACAAGGTCAACAGATCGTCTTTGGAATCATCCATGACAGGCATCGTCTTGGTGTCGCGCACGGGTGATATCAGTGGATCAAATTCAGCCAGCTCTCGATTCGCCTTGCCCGATTCCCGAGGGACAGGCTTAACGAGTCTAGCTATAGATGTATGTCGAACACGTCTACCAGGCGAAGAAGGCGGTGTGGGTCCAAGTTGAATCGAGGGTGCAGAGGCGGCAACGGCAGCAGCAGGAGTAGCATGGGTGGCGGTGG
Organism: Mucor lusitanicus; assembly: GCA_010203745.1. Taxonomy (NCBI): domain Eukaryota; kingdom Fungi; phylum Mucoromycota; class Mucoromycetes; order Mucorales; family Mucoraceae; genus Mucor; species Mucor lusitanicus. The sequence continues at coordinate 868,307 of JAAECE010000004.1, read as the reverse complement.
TGATAATAGTAGGATGCTGATTAGTTGTATGTGTATGTATGTTGTCGGATGAGAGATGTGTGTAGCTCACTGGTCTTCGAGGTGTAGGCAGTCGAGTAGGCATGGCTTTGCCGCCACTGGACTTGGTATCTATGCTGTCGCCTATGCCAGATGACGCTGGCTTTGCTGTCTTTTGCAGTGGATCGAACCTGTGCAATGATGTGTTCAGAGGCTTATTGTTACTGTTCTTGTCCAGCAAGTTGACATTGTCAATCATCATTGAGTCGCGAGATTGTTTCTGATCAATGACGTTGGGCTGAACAGATGGGTAGTCCGTCATGTCTAAAAGATTTACCGAGTCTCTTCTTCTTGCTCTTCTTGCATCTGAATTGGGTGGACTGGCGGCTGATGCTTCTCCTCCTTGGAGTGTCGATGTCCCCCTTCCTTCTTTTTCTGCTTCCTCTTCCTCTGTGGCAGAATCGAGATGGTTGATATGGTGTTGAGCATCAAGCGGATGGCTATGATCAGACATTCTTGTATCAAATGATGCACGTCAATACAAGCGCATGGGTATCTGTTGTGTGCACGCTTTACCTATAATTATTTACAAGTGTGTAATACAGAAAAGGTTAAATTTGGTGATATAAATGACAATAAATAGCAGGCAAGACTATACAGCAACCATGTTAGTGCACATCTCGCTACGCTATGATATTATATGGCATACTATTCAAAAGCAGTGCAGCGCCTTTGTCAAGGTAAAATGATGATATGAAATGAACAAGAAGAAAAGCGAAAGAAAAAGGATCCTTGTTTTATGCTGTTTTAAACATTACTCTCAACATGCTCCACACTACATGCACCTCCGCATTTCATCAAACTCGCTCTAAATGTGTCAGCTTGCATATGCTACATTCAAGTGCAAGGTGCAGGAGTTGAATAACAGCGAAAATTAATTAATAAAGGAGAGGTAGTATCGTGTAAATGGGATCTTACCATCATCCATAGACGCAACATCCAAATGTATAGTCTATGTGGCATGAGAAAATAAAAAGAGGGCACAGACATTTCATGTTATAAAATTACGACATCCCTTTGCATTTCCCTCACAAGAACAATGGGCCTTTTATGCATAGAGGCGTTGGTGTTGAATCATGCTCAATTTATTCCAAGTGCTGATCTTCTTTATGTCCTTGATACCCCATGTTTTATACATGGTCTTTTTAGGCATGTGGTGTAACCATGGCAAATCTCATATCCTCGTCATGGGCGGTTTATGAGAGGAGGCTATGGGAAAGCAGATCCCTGAGGAATATACGTCAACTGCTAGCTCTAGAAAATAGATTGGCATGTTTCTAATGGCTCAAGCACTAGACACATCTGTCTGTAGCTTTTGCTCTCCCGGTTTTTGACTGAACTGTGAGCAATATGAGAGGAAAACTCGACGCAAACAGCCTATACGACACCATAGTATGCTTAGCACTTTGTGTCAATGTTATCTGTATCTGCCAACGCTATTTTCAACTGTATCTGTCAAGAAAACGGCTCAAGATAGCCTAGCCAGGCGTTAAATGCCGCTAGATCACCAGTAAAGTAAGTCTATGCAGGAGTCTTCTTGAAAAATCGTCCTTTCCGAGAAATGAAGAATTTGATACTACACTGTTTTGCTAGATGAACAACTACAGACTGTGAAATCAGTCATTAAAAGGCGCATTAGCGAGTGAGCAGCCTTCAAATGTATTTACCACTGTAAAAATAAGGATTTCAAACGCTTGTATCTTGGCAACAAAGCGCAATCTCGGCCTCAAAACAAGTGCGATCGTGTTCTACGACCTGACATTAGGTTGAGGATTACTTTCCAGCGATATTTTTGGGAAAAGTTTGATCATCGGTTTTTGAGTATTTTGCCCTTGCTCCTGTAAGGGAAAATTGATGATTTCAGAAGATTGAAGTTTTCACCTCGAAAATGAGGTTTTCTACTATGGTGTTCTTAAGCTCAAAACAACCGTATGAATGCAAAGCATCGTGTAAAGCTGTCTTTTGGTCAGTTTACTATGCGTTTTGTAAACATTTTGTCAAAAAACGTGTTTTGCATTTTTTGGATATTAATCCATACAGACAAAACAGATCACTTTGAAAGTAGTACCATTGGATTCCTTGGTTTGTTCTGCATGTATAAGTCCTAAGAAATACCTGTTGCTTATATAGTAACATTTCTTGTAATTGCCCCTGGAAGGGTTTTGGATGTCCAAATTTGGAATCCTGAGGATTGGAGGAAGCTCTAAAATTCGACCCCCGCACAGGCTGGTGATTTGCGCCAGCAGTGATCTTTTCCTGTAAAAACCACTGCTGTAGAAGTCTAATCGATTCAGCTACACTCAATCTATAGCGGTCTTGCCCTATAGATTACACTCTATCATAAATTCCTTCTTTTCAACTATAAATCATGATGTAAATTAACCAAAATATACACTATATATCATTCAGGCCGCAAATTTAATCTTTTTTACATCATCGAAGAAGCGAACATGGCATTATGCTTATGTTTGATCCCAAAGCTACTCGTAAAAGCCTTCGAAGAGAGACTTCTGATAAACAAATGAAAAGTATCGCATAGCACTACCACAAATACTAATATTGGTCCTTGGGCAACTTCATCTGCTTCTGGCTTTTTAAAGGCACAGCGAATCCATTGTGGCATTGTTTTTAAATACAAGGAGGAAGCTCTGGCCTTTTCCATACGAATAAACGCATCATATGATTTGCCTTAAATTAAAGAGATATTACATTATTAAGGCTTTTTCTTAAGATCTTCCATCTCGCTTAATCTGATAACGCCGCTGAGTTGAGATGATCGACAACAATGATAACCTTAATGTTGTGAAGGTTAATTTCCAGGATAAAAGGCAACAAAGAGATTTTGTCCGCAGATTATGGCCTGGTCAGTTAAATATTTATTATTACTTTTCACGATACATTATACAAGGAAATACGACGGCTCCAATCAAGCAGTAGGGGCGACAGTGAATGGCTTCTCGACCAAGAAAAAGAACATTGGAGTAAAAATGCCCATTTCTCCACCGGCAACTAAATTATCCGCAGCAGCATTCAACAACTGAGATGTCTCCAAAACACCAGGGGGAACCAGGCCAAACTTGTCGAGGAACGTCATGAGTGTGTTGGTATAGGTACGGCCCATTGAGGAGCGAAGGAACCCACGCAATCCACCATCAGGCGCCTTCAATGTGTTATACCAGGGATTGGTAGCGCTGTCGACCACACCCATATCGCCTTGTTCCAAAATCTTGAACCCAACAGTTTCCAATGCTCGAATACATTGCTTTGTCGTGTATAATTTGGAGATAGAATTACCCAATTCGATAGCATGCACGACCTTCTTCATGGAGACATCTTTTTCGTCATACACATCCGTTGTGCACCACTCGTAGCAAGCGAATTTACCACCTGGCTTTAACACACGATAAATCTCACCGTATACCTGCTCCAAATGAGGCGCATGCACTGTTGCCTCGACGGAAAAGACGCTGTCAAATGTCTCGTCTTCAATGGGCATGTTGGTGAAATCGCCCTTGATGAAGCTAGTGTAATCTGATAACCCATATTTGGTAGAGTATGCTTCACAGCGTTGCAATTGATAGGCATTGTTATTGATGCCAGTGACATGAGCTCCATTGGATGCCTTGACCACTTCTCTGAGAGGGCCACCTACACCACATCCCGTGTCCTGGCAGGCTTCATTAGATCACAGAGTACCTGTGGTACTGTATACACTATTTACTTACTAGCACTTTCATTCCCTTCTTCAATCCCAATTTCAGGGCTAAATAAGCTTCATGGCGATTGATGTTCTCTTCAAATGAGTCGCCTGCGATGGGATGGATTAGCACATAATCGCAATGCTACCTTTAATGCAAGACAAACCTTTGTATAGTTTTGCAAAATGGAATGATTGACCCCATCCGTATTCATAGAAATCAGTTACCAGATCATAAAATGAGTTGGTCATATTTTGAGCTTCATGACGTCTTTGCTCAACGTCTTTTTCGTTATCGTGAAGATTGCCCGTGTCTTTCCAATTCTTGTAATAGGCCTCAGCAGCATGCTTGTTCAACTGAGAGTCCTTTTGAGTTACTTTTTTAAAGAAGCCCGATTCTTCAAGCACAAGGTCGCCATGAAGCTTGCGCATCATTTTGATTTCTTCTGAGTTTTCGTTGTTGTTGACAATGGACATTATTCTGCTGTATCAAAGAGAGTTAGAGAGAGAGAGAGACATTGTCCTTTTGTTTCTGGACTGATGCTTTTAAATATCCAAGATTCTGGATGATTTTGATAGCCGGCTCAAAAGCTTGCCGTAATTTATGCGCTGCTCTCATTTGGAGACAAACATTTGGTATTCTACAGATTTGCGCTCTAGTAACACAAGACAATTTAGGAGAATGGAAATAGGGGAATCCTAATTAAAATCTCGTCTTCTCTGAAGAGGCCTCTTGTTCCTTTTTCATTACTGCTGCCTTGATTTGTTGCTATCACACTTTACACTAGTGATGAAGAGCTTACATCTGATACAAGTGGTTCATATCTGGAACGCCTTGGTTGGCTTGGTCTTGTTTGGTTTACTGATTGGGGTGTCGACTCAAATCAGGTCGTTTATCAATAATGGTTCAGTCCTCGCAGGTTTTGGTGAGTTTGAACGCTTGATACATGAGAGCGCCATCGACTGATCATTTGATATCACATGTCATGTATAGGCAGCTTCACTACATTTGCGTACCCAGCTACCTTTGTGTATATGCTGATACCAGACATCACAGCTACTGTGTATAGCGTTATACTGGCCTTTGATTCAAGCCCAAGATACAAGGCCTGGTTGCCATCCAAGACGATGCGGAGCACTATTATTTTCTTTACAGCAGCTGTATTCATGGCCGCATTGCTGCCTGTATTGCCGGGAGCAGATGTCATGGCAGATGGATCTGCATTGGATTGCTTATGGACAAACTATATGCAATGGAAGATCATCTACAATGATCCTGTTGCTTTTCCTTGGGTCACAGGCATGGATAAGGGCTGTACAATGTTCAAAGCTGCTGATGCCTTTTGCTGGATCTTGGCTGTGGGCTGGATTGCTCAGTCTATATTGTACATACGTGCTGCTCGCCAAGCTAAATCATTTGTCAAGGAGTAAATCTAGAGATGCTTGGATGATGAAAAGAGAGAAAGAAATAAAAGAAACAGTAAGAAGGCATTGTCATTTAAGCAATAGGCTTCTTAAATGTGCCTGTTGTACCCCTGGCATAGTAGAATGTCCACTAGCCCTAATGTCAGACAAGAGATCATCGGATATGCTGGTTTGCTACTCTGATTGTACATCATCATACCAAAAGAGCAGTGCTATTGCAATCATTCATGATGAAATGTAATGACTCCTTGGAAAATCTATGATATGGATATATCAGGCTGCTGCAACGTCTTTACTTGATATTTGCTCGACATTATACCATTTTGACTTTCAAAGCAGCTCTTCAGAGATTGACAATGCCTGTATTATTTGACAGATTCAGCAGATAGCATTCTGTCCGATTGCCGGATAAATGCCCTTTTGTGGGCACAATAAAATGTTTACGGAATACATCGGGCCCTAAACAAATCATGTTTACAACATCAAGCGTCATGGCCCCAGCTTTCTTTAACTTCTCCATGCTTTTATACAATTTATATAGACTATACAGTTAGAAATGCCTTCGTACGTAACAGACGCTAATCTTTCGAGCTACGAGCTTGCATTCTGTGGAGGCATGGCTGGCGTCGTCTCTAGGTAATGTAATGAATACAAGTTGACGATGAATCTTGGCTTAATATATATGTTCGCAGAGTCGTTATTGCACCTCTAGATGTCGTCAAGATTCGAATGCAATTGCAAACACATAGAACACATTTTGGATTTCATCAAAACCAAAAGCACAATACAGCCATTAAATACAACAAGATAACGCAGGCGTTACGAACCATATTAAAGGAAGAAGGAATCAGGGTAAATAGAGAAAACTGGCCCATTTTACCCCGCATTTTACCCATACATGCAATACCTTTCCACGCAGGGACTCTACAAGGGAAATATGCCAGCCGAGTACCTCTATCTATCGTACAGCGCAGTAGAATTTTGGGCCTATAAAGAACTAGAACAAATCATAGAAAAGGTCGATGCCAAACGGACATTGCCACACACACTCAAGACATTTGGATGCGGTATGATTGCAGGTTGTGCTGCTACAGCAGCAACATATCCGTTTGATTTATTAAGAACGAGGTTTGCTGTTCAAGCACCACAAAAGGTTAGTTATATTATGCTCAGCGCCAAATATTTTTGATCTCATTTTATTTATACAAATTTAAAGCAGAACACAAGTGTCACACGAGCTATGGCTGATATTTATAATATGGAAGGTGCAGCTGGTTTCTACAGAGGACTATGGCCTGCCATCATCCAGATCATGCCGTATATGGGTCTGCTGTTCTCGAGCTACGACATTTTTGCAAAGGGGTTCAAGAATCTACGGGTAAGCGTGTACAGGCATGCAAGCTGTGTCGTTGCCATGACAACCAACATGTTGCTATTTACAGGATCAGCAAATACTATCTGCAAGTTACAAGCCGACACATGACATGATAAGTGGAGCACTATCGGGATTCTTTAGCAAAATCGTGGTTTATCCGTTTGATCTCGTCAGAAAGCGACTACAGATGGAGGGATCTCAAGCGACATCAGCGAGATTGCGGTCATCCTGGTGGGGATGTTTGACGAGCATTGTTCGACAAGAAGGTGCTTTGAGTTTATATAAGGGTCTTGCGCCTTCGCTCTTGAAAGTAGCGCCAGCAAATGCAGTTACTTTTATGGTCTTTGAAGAAACAAAAGATGTATTATTATGGTTCAAAGAGCCAAAGGACGACCCTTTATAGTTTACATCCTATGTAGTACCACCTTGATTTGAAATTTTTTTCTTTTTAAAATGGAGGATACACACACGTTTCTATTTTTTGTTTCCTCTTTTCCCCTTCTTTCTTTCTTTTTCAACACTTTTTCGCAACTCGCCTTTCGATTTTCTACTATTTATCTTGTATATCCTACTGCTCGTAGCATATCTTTATTTACAGGAGAAAGAGTAAGACAAGCGCATTTCTTTTATCGATACCACACAAAGGAGCAAAGAAGCACTGTAGAAAACGAACAGGTTAGATAGCAGCCCTGAATAATAAAAAAAAACGACATCTTCGTGTGGTTTGCCAAACTTACCCTCTTTCTTGAAAGACCCCCTAGTTACATTTCCACAAAGCCAAAAAGAAAAAAACAGAGCGACCAAGGTTCAACTTATTCCCAGGCACTTGAAACAGAAATACCGAGCCATTATTATTTATAAATAAGATGACGGTAATAGAAACCATACACAGTGTTGCATGCAGAACCGAAATCTCACTCATACATTGCAGATTTCAGAATTGGAGGCCAAGATTGAGCATAGCCGAACTATGCGAGACAAGTTCATTCAAATGAGACCCTTATTGAAGGATCGAAATGTGATTTCAGACTGTGAAACTCAGATCAAAGAATACCAAAAGTACATTGATTACTTTACGGAAGAACTGCATCGACTCGAGGCGAAACAGGACAACGCTTCGGATTCTGGCTCAGAGAGCCCAGTGGCGCTTCAGCAACAAAACCAACAATTGCAGGCTCCATCTGAACATCCTCCTCGCACCAGCTCCATGGCAACCAACCCAAGCGATGTTACCGTGATTGCTCCCAGAAAGAAGGACGACAAGAAAAAGTACTCCAACTTGGGTAAAGCACTAGCAAAAGCGAAAAAACACTGACCAGGCACTCAAACTTTAAATTAGACTTATTAATGTCGGAAACTCCCTACAACAAGCCCAAGGTGTCTCTCAAGCTACACGAGTTGGAGTACAAGCTGGATGTCGAAAAGACTGTATTGAAGGGTATTCGAGGCATGGTCGATGTGATGGAGCGCAACCCCTCCACAGACCGCAAGAGTCGCACTGAGGTACAGGACAAGATGTCGGAAAGTCAAGAAAAACTTGGTTTGCTGAATTCTGCCTTGAGAAAATACAAGAGTCTGTACATTGGCGAAGGTGGCGACGAAGATGACTATGGTAGGGAGGAAGAGAGGGACGTTGTTGACAATTTTATTCTAAACTAAACTAATGCTCTTGTTGCGCAGAACTGGAAACACCTCCCTCTGCCCGTCTGCCTCCTGGTTTCCGTAGACCCGTTACTGGTAAACTGCAGCTTGAAATTCTAGAGGCCATGGAATTAGCACATGCTCCTACTCGTATGATTCGTTCACCGGCTACTGTAGTGTTGGTCAAAATCGATAACCAAATTGTATTCCGCTCAAGACCTGCTCGCAATGACAAATGGAATGAATTGTGTGAAACGCACGTCAACAAGGCTTCCGAAATTGAAATCAGTGTCTATGATCAGTCGACCGAGAAATCGCTGCCCATCGGTTTCTTTTGGCTCAAAATCACGGATATCACAGAAGGCCTGCGTAAGCGAAAGATCCCTCAATGGATGCTGGCTGAAGAGGCGCAGAAGCTGCGCCATGATGCGGATGGCAACTCCATCATGGACAGAGAAGACAGCAGCGCTACACTCCACCCTGTCCCTCCCGTGCAAGTAACCCAGAATGAAGGCGGTATTGAAGCCTGGTTTGATGTGGAGCCCGTTGGTAAATTGGCGCTTCGACTGAACTTTGTCCGTGCAGATGGCAACCGTCGTCCTATGGATAAACTGGGCCGTGCTGGTGCTGTGCGTCAACGTCGTGAAGAAGTGGTCGAAGTCAACGGCCATCAGTTCCTGGAGAAGCGATTCTACAACGTCATGAAATGTGCCTTGTGTCAAGAGTTCTTTGTCAACAGTGGCTATCAGTGCGAGGATTGTGAATACACCTGTCATAAAAAGTGCTCTAGTAAGGTTGTTACTAAATGCATCGCCAACTCCAAGGACAATGTAAGTGCAAAAATAAAACCCATCGTGAGGAAGAGGGAACAGGGTTATCTAATGCCATTGCTAGGACTCGGACGAGGATAAGCTCAACCACAAGATTCCTCATCGTTTCGAACCCATTACCAACATTGGCGCCAATTGGTGTTGCCACTGTGGTTACATGTTGCCTTTGGGATCTCGTGGATCTAAAAAGTGCTCGGAATGTGGTATCACTGCTCACACGCGCTGCGAGCATTATGTGCCTGATTTCTGTGGTTTGAGCATGGAAATGGCCAATCAAATGCTGGCTGAAATCAAGGCAGCTGCTAAGCGCAAAACACTGGAAACCAAGAACAGCAGCAGTCGTATCTCCAAGGATAAAATGGAGATGGCACAGGATGGTCCTCTTCCTGCTCTGCCTCAGCAGCAGCCATCATCTGTGGACGATGAGCTCAGTTCTCGACTCTCATCTTCTGTCACATTAGCTCCTCAAACACCTCAAAAGAGCCCTATCGTTGTGCCTCAGACGCCACCCGCCATGTATAACCACAATGCACCACTTGCTCAGCAACATCATTCACAGCACTCTCCTCAACCACAACAGCCGCCACAACAGCCTTACTATTCACCATCGCAATCGCCCATGAGCATGCCACAACCCTCTAGAATTTACCCTCAACAACCCATGCCACCTCAGCAGCAGCAGCAGCGTCCTCCTGCTCCACCGGCTCATGTGCAACCACACCTTCCCCAACAACAACAGCAACAGCCTCCCTATGGCTACAATGGTCCTCCTGTTAATGTTGACCCCAGATACCAACAACATCAACAGCAACAACAGCAGCAGATGTATTATCAACAACAACAGCAGCAACAGCAACAGAATAGACCTTCTATGCCTTATAGTCCATACCAGAACCAACACCCTTCCATGATGGGTAGACCTCAACCCAATCCCAACTATTCTCCCGTCTATCAACAGCAACCACCTCAATTGCAACAACAACATCCTTCATACGGTGGCATGATACCTCCTCCTAAACAACAACAGCAACTACCCCCACCACAGCACTTGCAGAAGCAGCCAAGCATGATGCAGCAAAAGCGAAAGGTTCAGTTGGATAATTTCAGCTTCTTGGCTGTGCTTGGTAAAGGTAACTTTGGTAAGGTCATGTTGGCCGAGGAAAAGTTCGACAAGAATCTGTACGCTATCAAGATGCTCAAGAAGCGATTTATCATTGACAATGATGAAATTGAAAGGTGAGTCTTTCTTTGTGGATACGTGATGATATTACAGTGTATATTGACGGTTGTGTATGATGATAGTGTCCGCTCTGAAAAGCGTGTCTTCCAAGCAGCAAACCGCGAGCGCCATCCCTTCTTGATCAGTCTTCACTCTACTTTCCAAACGGAAACGCGTGTGTACTTTGTAATGGAGTACGTGAGAGGTGGTGATTTGATGTGGCACATTCAACGAGGCCAATTCTCTGAGAGAAGAGCCAAATTCTACGCCTGTGAAGTTTTGTTGGCGCTGGAGTATTTCCACAGCCAAAACATCATTTACCGTGATCTCAAGCTAGATAACATCATGTTGGGTCTGGACGGTCATATCAAGATGGCTGATTACGGTTTATGTAAGGAAAACATGGGCTTTGGTAAAACCACAGGCACTTTCTGTGGTACACCTGAATTCATGGCACCTGAAATTTTGCGTGAACAAAACTATGGCCGTGCTGTCGATTGGTGGGCTTATGGTGTCCTGATCTATGAAATGCTGCTGGGCCAATCTCCCTTCCGTGGTGAAGACGAAGACGAAATCTTTGATGCCATCTTGGAAGACGATATCCTGTACCCCATCAACATGTCCAGCGATTCTATTTCCATCTGTCAACAATTATTACAACGTGAACCTACGCAAAGATTAGGTGCTGGCCCAGACGATGCTATCCCCATCAAGCGTCACCCCTTCTTCCGTGGTGTCAACTGGGACGATATGTTGGCTAAGCGTGTACCTCCTCCCTTCTACCCTACCGTGTCTGGTCGTTTGGATACCTCCAACTTTGACGAAGAATTCACCAACGAAACACCTGCTCTGACTCCCATTGACTCTAATCTCAACCGTGTTGAGCAACAAGAGTTCCAAGCCTTCTCTTATGTTGCTGATTGGGTTACTGGATAAATCAAGTCGTTCAGCAGACCACAGCATGCTCTTCCTTCTTTTTTTTTATCACTCATGTTATTACTATTCTTTCCAAAATCAAATAAAATCCTTCTTCACAATAGCTGGATACGTCGACTGACAGCTGCTTTCCTCAATTGCTGCGCGTAAGGCTCTAATAAACAGCCTATCGGTATAAATGAATTGAGGCTTCTGCCGTATGAAATGTAGTATGTTGGTAGGTGTTTGATCCAATAGCCCGTCCTTAAACATATCAAAAGATAATCAAGAGCACATCCGGGCCATTGTAGATAAGGCAGTATATGGCGAGTCTTCTTTGATTGTATCATTAGATCACTTTTTAGCTGTAAATCACTTGGGAACCTTCCATAAACATCCTTTACTGCGTATCTGCCTCTTCCATTGCCATTTGACGGTCAAAGCAAAGTGAACAGTGCTGGAAATTCGAGCTTAATTGTTGTCCCTGATCTCACCGCGGCACTCGATGCAAAATACTATATTGCCCTGGAAGAAAAGAGCAAATCAGACGAGCAAAGATGTCAATCACTGGACAAGATGTACCCAAAAGCCAAGCAGCATCCGACTGAAGCGCAAATTCAAGAAATAGTTCCATAACAAATGTGGCATTTAATCGAATTTCAAAAATCTGGAGCAGCGCATAAAAGTTTTCATTGGACATGTTCTGTAGTAATATCAGTTACACAGTGGCTTGCATGAACCAAAAGCTTAATACGATGGCTGCTTTTCGTGTCAAAACCATAATGCTTATTTTACAATGTCACAGATTTTTTTTCTGACAATTTTGATTGAAAAAGGGATCAAATTTTTCGATCCTACAAAGGGCTCTTCTTTTCTAATACACACAACACTCTATTCATAACTATAAACACAATGGGTTCCTCCAAGATTACCAAGAAGACCACCAAGGTTGACAAGAAGACCAAGGTCTCCAAGAAGGCTGCTCAAAAGCAAGAGTCATCTAGCTCCAGCTCCAGCTCCAGCAGCTCTGAAAGCAGCAGCTCCGAGTCCTCATCTTCTGATTCTTCTTCTGACGAGGAGGAAGAGGAGGTTGTCGAAGAGAAGAAGGTCGTCGTCGAGGAAGAGACCAAGGAAGACTCATCTGATAGCTCTGACAGCTCATCTTCTGATTCATCATCCTCATCTGATGAGGAAGAGGAGGAGGAAAAGGTCGAGGAAGAGTCCAACGACAAGAAGAGAAAGGCCGAGGAAGAGCAAGAGGCCGCTCCTGCCAAGGTTGCCAAGACCGAATCCGAAGGTACCTTCACTGTCTGGTGTGGTGGTATTAGCTGGGATGCTACCGATGCTGATGTCAAGGAGTTCTTCAGTCAATGCGGTGAGGTCTCTGATGTCAGAATCAGATTGGACAATGCCACTGGTAAGAACAAGGGTTTCTGTCACATCGACTTCACTACCAAGGCTGCCCATGATGCTGCTCTTGCTCTCACCGACTCTGAGTTCATGGGTCGTACTATTCGTTTGGACAGTGCTGGTGATGGATCCAACCGCCAAAGAACCAAGGATGAGAACTACGGTCCCAAGTCTACCAAGGTCTTTGTTGCTAACCTCAACCGCGATTATGACGAAGACTCCCACCGTGCTGCCCTCACCGAGGCTTTCAGTAAGTTCGGTACCTTGGTTGGTGAAATCAGACTCCCTTTCAACAGAGAAGATGGTTCTCTCAGAGGTATTGGTTATCTTGAATTCGAGACTGCCGAGCAAGCTGATGCTGCTGTCAAGGGCATGAATGGTGTTGATCTCAACGGTCGTCCTCTCCGTACTGACTTCTCTGGTTCTGATGATCGCGAGCGCGTTGGTCGCGGTGGTTTCCGTGGCGGTCGTGGTGGTGGCCGTGGTGGTAAGTTTAATTTGATTGATGTACATGATGAACATAGTACTCATATCTTGGCGTTGAATTAGGTGCCCGTGGTGGCTCTCGCGGTGGATTTGGTGGTGATCGTGGAGGTCGCGGTGGTTTCGGCGGTCGTGGCGGTAAGTTGTGTGATTTGATTGATGTACATGTTGAACATGGTACTCATCTTGACATTGAATTAGGTGGCCGTGGTGGTTTCCGTGGTGGTCGCGGTAGATTCTAAATTATCTGAATCAACAGTGCTCTTAGACAACATTTTGCTTTCTTTCCCCTTATTATTATCCCTATAGCTTTTATACATTTTCACGCAATTACGTTCATTTCCAAAGTCTTTTTCATATAATATTTAGAGTATTTTATATCAGAAAATAAAATTGTAACATATTAAATCATAACTAAATGTGTGTGTGGGAGTAAGTATGTGTTTGGACATGTGCATTGTTTGTATCGGCTGTGCTGATTTTTTGGTATTTTTCACATCCCCCTGGTGCAGTGCTTCAGAGAAATGGATCTTCAATTAGAGACGCAGTGTTAATTTCATTTTCACAGAGTGGCAATATTTACCATTCTCACTGTACTTTTGTGATTTGCTTAGGACGACCCCGATAGACTGCTCAAGATGGAGATGGGCAGATACAGCATTAAACCGCCAAACGGAAACATGATCACAGTGATGGTCCAACCTAATTTGAAAGCTATGGACCTCGATGATATGATGGCGCTATAGATGATCCACAAATCCAGCAACAGTATAAAGGCGCCTATGATAATTGGCGACTGTCCGGCTACACCGTTTGCTCTGTTTGTCATTTTTTCAAAATCGTTGTATGGAGATAGTTAGAAAGAAGGAGGGAGGGAGAAAGAAGAACAACCAGAAGACGGAATCATGTAATAGCTATTTACATACGATAAAAAAGCAGGATTTTTTTATTTAAAAGGATGCTTTGTACAACATGTGCTAAAAGCCATCATGAAAATCGTTTAGTAAGATTCTTAACCCTTTTTGAGGTAGCCAAGCCTGCTTTTTTCGATTCAACACCACGGGAGACGAAAATGTAGTTACTTCAGGGTTGGAGGCTCGCTTTCGTATGATCCGATGTTTGTAGCGATCCTTGATTTCGTCAGAATTGGATTTGATGTCGAGCGAGTTCATGACATCCTCTGCTTCTGGTGACAGCAAGAGCCGTATTCTGTTGCTGGGCTCCTTTAGTGATTGTATGGTGCCTTGAGCCTGTTCAAGCATACTGGTATATTCTCGCATTCGTTCTGCCATATGGCTTACATTGCCCTGATGTTGCTTTTGATAGTTGGCAATGGAGGTGAGTCGACCTCTTAACTGACCCGTCTCATAAACAACCTGCAAACAGCGGGCATGTGTGTGTGAATATTTGTATATCGATGCATAATAAAACACCCCCATCTCTCTCTACTCACAGTGGCTAAATTTGTGTGGATGTGTCGCATCGCCCGCGTTGCATGCACATCTGATTCTCTTTGGTTATTTACAGCTCTTTCTAGCAAAACTTGAAGGTTGACATTGACTTCCTGCGTTGCTGTCAATCCTTTTTCAATTTCGTCTATCACCAAAATTGAGAAGAGTGACATTTGAGACGGTATAAGAAAAAAACTTACGAACTCTATCTTTTGAATGATTCAGATCAATCTCCATGCCATCCATTTGCTTCGCCAGTCCGTTCATTTCAGTCCTGAACCGAACAATGTCCTGTCGCACCTGGCTGATTTCTTTCAGGAACTGGTTCCTGTCTCTGAACGAATACTCCTGATCTTGCTCTGCTTCTTCGTCATAATCGTCTCGTGGGTGTAGCAGATAGTAGTTGTTGCTGTTGACAATGGGTGTTGAGTACGAAGTACATAGCTACATTTAAGGGATTTTATCGCTATAAGTCTCCTAACATGTAGTATTCCTCCTTTTTTTCTCTCTTTTCAAGGCATACCTTTTCACGATAGTAGTAGCGGTTCTTCATGTCTGGCTCTGCTGGATACAAATGGTTGTTATGCGAGCTCAGGATAGATGCCAATGATGGATTGCGTACCTGCTACATGTCGCATTGCCCAGCTATTTTCATTGCAATAAGAGGAGGACTTTGAATCCCTAATAGACAGCTGTACGGCTGTTAATGTGATGTGGATGAAATGAGACAAGCATAATGGTGTACCTGAGCATTCTCGTCGAAATTCATCTACTTTTTCATGAATAACTACTTGTATAAAATGTTCTTTAAATCACCTCAAATATGTATAGTGCGTGTGTGCGTGTGTGTGTTTTCTAGAATAAAGGAAGGGATTGAATTGAACAGAAAAAGAAGAAAGAAAGAGGGAAAAAAGAGATTACAAAATGCTTTCCTCATTTTTATATATGCACTTGTACAACCTAATTTGCTGCACTTGCCTTTAATGCTACTGCAAATCGTAGCATTGTCAAGTCTACGTCACATATCATGGATTAAGGAGATGCTATCACATACAATGAATTATAATGGCTCCACTGTCAGTTGAGCACAATTTCATCAAAATGTGAATTGATCAGCTCACTTGCATTGTCTATTTTCAGTTTTGCATACAAAGGATTTGCCTGCTAAAATAGAAATTTGCTGGGCATTGCTAACGCTAGCTTGAGATTTGGTCGTATAGTTGTGCCTCAGCAGCATTGCCTCGCAGTGAGCGAGACACACAGGCTTGCTATGTCTATTCATCAAATGTCCTTCAAGGAACGAGGCTTTTTATTAACAAAAACACACATTATGAAGAGCAGTGCATCAGCATGGCCATTGATGGTGATGCTGACTTGCATACGTTCTAATTGAATTTTCCTGTGATATCAAGGCTAATGCAACATTGTAACCAAGATCTGGAGATGATGCCCACACAGGGCGATCCTTACTGGAGTATGTATACTCTACTAGTGCCTATATAAATAGCGTGCACTGCAATTCCCTTTTTTATAGCATAGATGGATGTCCTCTGATAGGAGAAATACTGATATGATACCACCTGACAAATAACACATACATTATCTGGTCATACGATTTCCAAAAAGCCAAAACATGTGCAATACTAATTTAGGATTTCTTATTTATTATGGCCCCCACCACCACGTTTTTCAAATTGTCCATTTCATCCCTCCTCCAACTTGCCCTGATGATTTGCTTGCAAATGTGCGCCGTACACTTTGCCTTGCTCAAATGTCTCATTGCAGAATCGACACACAAAGCCTTTGGACCTATCGAGATTAGCAGGATTGCATACTGACTCCAGCACCATCTTGTGTACTCGGCGCAAGTGCTCCCTGTAGATGGCTCTTTTTTCGTGGGTTTTGTTGCACGCTCGGCAGTGATGCAAAGGATCGTTTGGATCTGGCTCAATGGTGGGATCTGGAACAGAAACGGCGCGATTGATCTGGATGCCATGGTATGTTCGACAGTGCCTGCGGTACGAGATGCTATTCTTGTATTTCTTTTTACAGACGCGACAGTAAAAGTAAGGGTCATACACATCAGGCAGCACCTCTGGCCGAACATTGGCTGTCTTGAGAGAGAATGGCATGGGCTGGTGTGCTGTCAGTTGCATTTTGTGGATACGCTTCAAGTGATATCGGTAGCTTCCCCTTGAGCCCTTTTGTTCATTGCAAGCACGGCAGTAAAAGTTTTGATCATCGGGATCGGGCACTATGAGAGAGAGAGAATAAACTCGACATATCTTTACACGTAGTAATACATCAGATACTTGCTTATAGTAGGCATGCCCATGTCCGTATCTTCGCTTTTTATATATACCAACTCTTCATCCTGTGCTAGTTGAGGAGACGCTTCTGAAGCTGCTGCTGAGGATTGCCCCTTTGATCTCTGCGTTCTGGATTTGGGTTTTGGGTTGGTCCTAGGTCTCCGTTTTGCTGCTGGTGGTAGATTTCTGACAGGACGAGGTTCTTTTGATTTGACTACTACTACTACCGCCTTTTCCTTTCCTTTGCCTGATGAGCGAGAGGCATTGTCGCCAAGTGAACGTTCTCTGGACGGTTCCTCGTCTGCTCTACTGGACTCAGGAGGCATCATAGGGAACTCCCATTGATCCCTTGGAATCACCGGGAAAGCCAACCGTGTTTGCCAGCCTGTCATCTTCATATCGAGACGATGCTATTCTTTTGCTTGATGTGAAAAGAGAAGCTAGTGAAAACAACGCGGCGTAAACACAGCGTTTTAAGGAGACAATTGTGTGTGTGTGTGTTATGAATGCTGCGTTTTAATCGACAGCATCAGCATGATGGCTTGATTGCTTTTTTTTTTACTTTACTTTATTGCTTCATTGATGCCTAACTTTCTGACTTTCTCTATTAACCCGTTCATTGAATCTTGAATGATTTTGTCGTCTGTTTCTACATCGCTCATCCCTATGGAAGCTAATTTGTCTGTAATTGAAGATATTGTGTCGCTTAGTTCCTCATCGGATTGCTTTGAGAACAAAAAGTCGGACAGTCCATGGTAGCCGGATGTGTCGTAGGACGGTAATCCATAGGTGGTGATGTGCTTGTTTGCCAGATGAGACACCAGCACCTGAGTGATCTAGTAGGCATGATTAACGTCATCCTTCTCTGACCACCTCAGACCCGCTTACCTCTTTCACATCATCATATTGGCTCTTTGCGCTCTCTGACATCCACAGAATCTGATCATCCTCCGTATTGTGAATTGAATGTTGGGCATGTCGGAGGTTATCCAGCTTGAGCTTTGCAAGGAGCAGAGGTGTAAGTCGAAAGGGATCGGATGCTGGTATATTTACACCTATGCCAGTGTTAGTATGGATCTCCTGAAAGCAAAACACTGCTTTTCAAACATACCAACCTTCGTGTAACAGCATGAGCACGCATTGATGATTTCCGGCAAGCACAGCTAAATCATGATATATCGCATTTAATGTTCCTGCCTGCCTCCTCCTGCTTCCAAGCGCACTTACCCATGTGTATTGGCTGTAAACCGTCTACATCCCCCACTCCATTATTGACATCCGATCCTGCTTTGATCAGCAATCTGGCTATCGCCGTTGCATATTCAAAATCATCCTTTCGACCGCATGCTATGTGTAAAGGTGTCCGTAAATATCTATCTCGAATGGTATCTGGGTTGGTTGCTGGCAGTGCTTCTAGCAAGACTTTGACTGTGATAGAGCCATGATTAGCCTCCATTGCTCCACTGTGCAAAAGACACTAACCGTCATTGGGAGGTTTTCTTGCGCAGGCATCGAGTAGAATAGAATCGGATGGTGTTAATTGGAGTAGATCACGTAGCCTATCAGCTCTTTTGTTCTTTCTCATTTGGCATGTCTTTGTAATGCGGTTCTGCATGTCTTTCTTGTCGCCCAGATAGCTTTGCTGATGCGAATAAAGAGAGAAAAGGAGAAGAGAAAGAAAAGAGAAGAATGAGCCCTTTTTGGTTGAAGTTAATAATATTTTAGTTTTCCTTTGGTCACCCCATTGAAAGCCAGATCACAAGAAATCTCATTGTTTCATGATAGATTGGATTGCTTGCAGGAGGATCCAAGGTGCAATCACATGCCATCCCAACTATAGAGTGTAGCCATTGTTTACCAGAAGCTGTCAAACTACCAGAGTACACGATACACAGATATGGCCGGGAAGGTACAATCGACGAAAGCTGGCGTAGTGTACTATTATCAATGGATCTCAGCGCAGGGACAACTGTAGGTAATATCCCATCTCAATCCCCACGCAAAATGATAAAACAGACGAGTGATGAAATCAGTGGTCTGGAAATGCTACTCCCGGTCTTTGTGTTGACTAAATTTGTAGCAAAAAGAGTTTCCTGACCTCAATGACATCAATGCTTTGATGCTATAAGCCAACAATCCTATAAACATGCACTAGTATTTTGCATTTTAGCCCTCTATTATGACGTGAGATTCCTCAATGGATGCCCTGAAGTTGTCGATCTGGATTTTCTACGATGCTCCACACCTGGATTAATGAGAGCAGCTCATACAGAAGCAGATAGCATTGCTGCATCACCTCTAGCAGCTCAATAACACAGAAAATACAGCACAATATGGGTGCATTTAGCTCGCGTTTTCTCGTGCTAGAAGCTGTTCTAGACCACCAGAATAACGCCAAACCATTACTCTCGACAGGCAGTTACTTTCTGACACGTTTGCTCAGATTTTTTGGGATGATCAAAATTCCCTCATTTTCCATGAGGTACCCGGGGGTGGCTAACTTGCCGCCTTTTTTTTTCCTTTTTAAATCCTTAACTTGCCGCCTTTTTAATCCGGGCCATACTAGGGTCCCATTTCATTAAGTGCACCACACTCGAGATTATTTTCTTAACTTGCCACCTTTTTTACCTTGCCATCTGCTTGATTTTTTGAATTTTTTTTAGCTTGTCATCTTAACTTGCCATCATTTTTTTTGGCTTGCCATTTTTCTACCTTGCCATCTTCTTTATCTTCTTTGGCTTGCCACCTTTTAATTAACTTGCCATCTCTTCTAGCTTGCCATCTTTTCTTTGCAATCCTCTTTATTTTTTACTAGTTTGCCATCTTTTTTCTTAACTTGCCACCTTTTTTCTTAACTTGCCACCTTTTTTCTTAACTTGCCGCCTTTTTTTTTGGGGGGGTCGGCTTGCCATTTTTTTTTCTTAACTTGCCATCTTTTTCTTAACTTGCCATCTTTTTTCATGCAACGATAATTACTTGTGCATCTGTAAAGTTATATTCTAGCAGTCAACAATAAATCGAACCATCAAGGTCTGTTGAACAGTGATTTTATTGAATTTTGGTAAAGTATAATAGGGATAAATATATATATACAGTCTAAGTTATAGGATAAAAGAAAAAATGAAAGGAATAATAAAGAAGGCGACATGTTTTCAAGAATCTCTGGCGTACTTGGCTTCAGGGTACAAGAGCGCACCAATTTGGACAGTTGCTTCGTAAATGTTGAAGGCATCATCGCTAGACACATTAAGCGAAATCTTGAGTCAAAGTATACTAAGAAAACCATATCAAGCAGGCAACTTTCTTTAAGTATACTGGAAGAGTGCAACATTGGGATCCTTCTCTCAGAGGTTGCACTTCATCTGATTATACAAAACCATGATATTTCTTGTGATGATGTCTTCAACATTTACAAATCAAGTATCCTGAAGCCGATTTTGACGGGTACGTCAAAAAAAAAAAAATTCAGGCACCACAGCTTATAGCCTTTGTCCTCCCTTACTATACATACTCAACCCCACCATTAAGCAAAATCTAATAAAATTACTGCAGTACAGGCCTTGATAAATCAATTTACAGTTGATTCCAATAGCCAAAATATAACATGGCTGCATATGTGATTATCATCAGTGTAAAAAAAATGGCAAGTTAAGAAAAAAGGTGGCAAGTTAAGAAAAAAGGTGGCAAGTTAAGAAAAAAGGTGGCAAGTTAAGAAAAAAGATGGCAAACTAGTAAAAAATAAAGAGGATTGCAAAGAAAAGATGGCAAGCTAGAAGAGATGGCAAGTTAATTAAAAGGTGGCAAGCCAAAGAAGATAAAGAAGATGGCAAGGTAGAAAAATGGCAAGCCAAAAAAAATGATGGCAAGTTAAGATGACAAGCTAAAAAAAATTCAAAAAATCAAGCAGATGGCAAGGTAAAAAAGGTGGCAAGTTAAGAAAATAATCTCGAGTGTGGTGCACTTAATGAAATGGGACCCTAGTATGGCCCGGATTAAAAAGGCGGCAAGTTAAGGATTTAAAAAGGAAAAAAAAAGGCGGCAAGTTAGCCACCCCCGAGGTACCCCTCATGGTTTTTGTCGAAAATCAAACAATCGCGTTTTTCGACGCAAAAATGAACACTTTTACTAAGGCACACGAGCCTTCCCCACTTCGGGTGGTTTCTTGACCTACGCTGCGCTTCGGTAGAAACCAATCTACGTGGGGTGGGGGGTTTATCAACAATTGCTGTGTTGTGGTCTTGCAAATCATGATTATGATGCCTACACCTTACAATCACTATGGCGCATATGGAGCGCATCCATCTCCGTCGCTGCTCAAAAATGGTCGGTTCGGATGGGGGTTGCTCATAGCTGATCAGAGGTCGCTAAAAGCAATAGTTCAGGACTTTTATTATGGTATGATATCAGATCAAATTGTTCCTTTCGACCCAACGCAACCGCTGAAAGTATTTTCGTGATACCTTTATATGTAAAATTTCGACATTTTGGCGGAAAACCTTATTTCACATTTTCTGTAATTAGTCAATAATTTTATTCAAGTTATCTTTATAAATTGGCACCATTAGATGCGCCTTAAAAATTACTACTAAAATTTATTAGAAAGTATGGGACTATCATGTCAACGTATATAGTCGATTTGCGAAAACAAGATCGATGGGATCCATTTTGATGGCTCCGTAGCCATTAGTCGGGTCAGACCCGACTAGATTTTACTTGAAAATGATACCGGATTTATTAAAAACAAGCATTTACGAAGAGAAATTCATGCAATTTTACATTGATAGAGTGACATATATTTAATAAAAGTTCCAATCATTGAGAAAAAGAAGATCGCCTGCATGTATTACTATACTGTATCCAAAAAAATCAATGATATTAAGGTAGCATTGCATACATTTGATACTACAGGGCAGAAGCAAGATAGTATATGGCGATTGGGGTGGAGTACTAAGCTATGATTTACTCAAAGGTCTGATTAGCCAAACTTGCAGCTTAAACAGATGGAGTATAGTGCTTGCAATTCTTGAAAACCTGCTTTCCAGGATAGTCTTACGCCTGTTTGTATGCCTACCTTTAACGATACGAAGATATTCGTCTTCTTCTTTAACTTGTATATCGTCAAGACGTATAGGAAGCGCCTCTTGTTCTTTACTGTCATCATAATGGTCAATATTAAGATCACCATATAAAGGACGAAAGCTAGGGATGGAGCTCTGACTCACAGTTGTATTTGCCTGCTGTAGCATCATTCAAATGCTAGAAAATATTCATCATCATTGTATCTGAAGTTATGAGCATACATGTTTCAGAGTTTATAATTTTTCTATTCGAGTAAGAGACTGAATCGGATGAGCCTTTTGATGATAGGCTGTCCTGAACGCTAGAACCATTAACGAAAACCCCATTGAGGCTTCCTTGTCAGGGATCAGTAAAGCTTCTGAAAACTCAAATGTACCTCCAAACCTGCGAATTAAAACCCAATAACTAACATTAAAACCCAATAACTAGAATTTATTAAACTATCATTGGCTCAAAATCAATTTAAAACCCAATAACTAGAGTTTAGCCAGGTTTGATTGGGTAAGGAGAACCTCAACTATGGCTGGAGGGCCATTTTGATCACATTTTTCATCATTTGGATTGAAAATGTACAACTGAGTTTAAATCGATTTTTTGCTTGGTGGTGGTGGTGGTGATGGCTGCACGCTAATAAATTCAAAAATGATGTCTTTCTTGCTATGGATGCATGTAAACGATATTGCAAATTTCTTCAAATTGCATAACCACTCAAGGTTAGAAGCTATTCCAAAAATCATCTTGCTTAATTGTGTCTTTTTCAATGAAATTGGCATTTAAATACTTGTGCTGTACTAAAAAGATGACTGCAATGCATTTCTGAGAGAAACGTTGGACAATCGTTTAGGATTCTGTAAGTGAGGGACAATAGCCATTCCATTGCTGAAAATCAAGCGCATGCTTATGTCTTTTATTTGTGAGCACTTTTCCAATATAGGGTTAAATAGGGCCAAATCTTGAATTACTGCTAAATTCAAGCAAATTTCCTGTCAATTCTTGAAATTGGGCAGTTGTTCCATTGCAATCCAGTGTGTATCAAGTGCCGGCCATAACACTTCAACCGCACTGCCTCCAATGTGTCTCTAAAAGAGCAATCAATGGTAATAATTTCTTCCAACCCTATATGTAATCATTTGCATTGGGTGATGTATGAAAATCAACCCATTGTACTCTAACGCCTACATCCCTCCAATACAGTGCATCTACCAGCCGTAGTCTCTGATCTAAAACACTCCAAGCTTGCATAACCTGCGGCCATGTCGCACATGGGTACATCTCAACCTAAATGTCAAAATGGCTCTGACAGATTTCATTCGCTTGACATGAATTACACCACGCTGCTGCATTTCAAAGGCACTCGAATAAGAATGGAAACGCGCTCCCAATCCAGGTGCTCTTGTTTTCTCGTCCATTGTTCAAATTATCCAACTCATCATGGCACAACGCGGTTTGCTCATCGTAGTGGAAGGCTGCGATCGCTCTGGAAAGTCGACACAATGTGAAAATCTTGTAGCCCAACTTCAACAAAGCGGTAACAACGCCGAGCTAGTCAAGTTTCCTGGTATGTGTCTATTTTATCCATCAGACTCATTTAGTAGACTCACGTAAAACAACAGACAGAACCACACAAACAGGCAAAATGATTGATAGCTACCTTCAACAAAAGAGCGATCTAGACGATCATGCTATCCATCTCTTGTTTTCAGCCAACCGATGGGAAGCAATGTAACTTGTTTAAATAGAGGCAGAGATCATTGATAGCTGATACAATACTGAATCGATAGGAAAGCGTTGTCAGAAAAGCTAAACAGTGGCACTACATTAGTTGTGGATAGATATGCTTTCTCTGGCGTTGCATTCTCATCAGCCAAAGGATTGGATTTAGAGTGGTGCCGCAACCCAGACATTGGATTGCTGACACCTGATATTGTTTTGTTCCTTGATCTGACAATTGACGAAGCCGAGAAAAGAGGTGGATTTGGACAGGAACGTTATGAAAAGAGAGAATTGCAGATCAAGGTGCGAGACGAGTTTGCAAAGCTACAAGATGATACGTGGAAGGTGAGCATAAAGCGAGTCGGTGCGATCTATTTGGTTATTGAGCTTAATCTGCATAGTTTATCGATGCCAGTCAGTCCAAAGAGAAGGTTCAACAAGACATTTGGGCTGCCATTGAGCAATTCAAACACACATCTCAAGATACAATTCAACCATTGCAATTTAATTTATGGAAATAAAGATATGGATATTTTTTTGTTGCTGTATAGAATACATGGGCATTGTTGCTCTAAATGTGTGTTTTAGAAGGGGGGAATATATAAGTTATTTACTTGCGGTATATTGTCTCATCACATCCAGCTCTTTATGGCTTCTGCCGTTGGGCTGGCCACCTGGTCCACCGAGGGGCGATGTAGCAGACGTAGGCGATCCGCCGCCACCGCTTGTACCTGATGAGTTCTTCAAGAGGGATTGGAAAAAGTTGGCTAGTACTTCATGCGAAGGTGCGTTTTGTTGACTGGCGCTCGTGGGCGAAACAGACATGGATGCCGCGTTGGGTATG
This sequence comes from Mucor lusitanicus, assembly GCA_010203745.1. Taxonomy (NCBI): domain Eukaryota; kingdom Fungi; phylum Mucoromycota; class Mucoromycetes; order Mucorales; family Mucoraceae; genus Mucor; species Mucor lusitanicus. The sequence goes on along the minus strand of JAAECE010000004.1, from coordinate 843,859 downwards.
GTGGTAGGCATGGATCCATTATTGCCGCCACCAGGTGACGACAAGGGCGACTTGTGGCCATTTTTGTTGTTGATGCCCTTCATAAGTAGCTTTTCCAAGCTTAGATCCTATACAACGCATTAGCGCGTCATTCAGCATACAAGGAAGCGAGCTTACCTTCTTTCGACTGCTTGTTCTGTCCAAATGATTGCCGTTTTCAGTAGGCGATGATGCTGTTGACGACAAGGATGACGACGATACGGGTGACGATGTCGCTGCTGTTGTTGTTATTGACATTGGATTCGATGCACTACTTGCGCCACCTCGCATCATACTTTGTAAGGCTGCAGCAGGCGACTGACTCAAGGGTCCCACAACGCCAGGTCTCGCCATGTCTCCTCCTCCTCCTCCGCCGCCGCCTCCGCCTCCGGCTGCTCCTGTGCCATTGCTCATGCCGCTCTGCTTGGCGTCCTGGCTCTTTTGTAGTTTCTCATAATGACGGTCATAGAACGACTGCTCGTCTTCACAAATGGTTGTGGTAGGTATATTGTATTGAGGCTATGGCGGTAGTAGAGCGTGAGCAACACTCTATACGCAAAAAGCGCTATTGGATGCCGTACCTGAATCTCTGATTCACCGTTGGGTATAGCTTCTTCATATGTGCCTCTTGCACCTGTATTTCCGGGTTTTTGTCGGTCAATGACCGCATCCATATCTGCATCCCAGCCTTCACTTACATGATCGCAATCAAAGCCTTCTCTCAGCACCTTAATTTTGCCCCACGAGTCCCATCCTGAAGGCACAAGCACTGTATCACGTTCAATTACTTGCGCTTTTAGGTGAAATGGATATGGTTTGGCAAAACTGCTTAGAGTGCGATGAAGGATGTATTCACGAAGGTTATGGAATGTGTATGGATGAAGTGTCGATGTGTAGAATAAGGCTGCACCGTCTGTTTGGGGGAGGGGGACGAGTGTTTATGAGACCCATGTTGTCATACGCTGTGTGTGTATATACTTACATTTCATGCAGATGCATCGAAGCGATTGTTGGATATAGTCAAATTGATCATCTTTGTAGTCATGTGTTTGCTCCAGCTTATTGATAGCATCGCTCTGCAAGTGCGTCAGTATACTGCGACATTGTGTCGAGGGCTGCTTGTTGCTTCTTACCTTGCAACAGACAATAGTGATGGGCAGCCCCAGGTTATGCGTCAAGCAGCCAGTAGACAGCGGCAGCATGACTTGCTGATCCACTGAAAGAGATGCGGGAGCATTGCTCAGAATAGGCGTGCTACCAGCGGCAATTGTAGAGGGCACTGAGCTGGTGGAGGTAGAGGCGGTGACGGTAATATTGTTGGTGTTGCTTATCATGGACGGCTCTGTATAGGTCTGTAGATAATGTTCCACTACATGTGATGACATTGAGAACAAGATGCAGCGGCATGTGGATGTGTAGGCTTACGTTTTTCCTTGATCTCGTCCACAACAGCTCTTCCTTTGCTCCAATTTGTGTCTGCTGCTGTTCCCTCCTTGCAAATTTCGTCGGTCAAATAATGCAGCACATTGATCCAGCGCTCCAATGTCTCGACAAACTTCCAGGGACGCGTCCAGTCCAGCAAGATGAGCACGCACGAGTCGACAAATGTGTCTGCCCTGATGGCAAATTTCAGCAGAGGCAGGAATTCCGGAGAAGCCAGACTCAGTTGGTACAAACCAAGTCTTGCCATTGCTGTATATTGTGTGTGTGTGTGAGTTTTAGTACAAATCATCTTGCTCCCCCCTTGTCCCACCACTACCTTCATTTTCTTCATCTTTGACATCTACAAACGAATATCCCAACGCCAAGTCGATTTTCTCTTGGTCCTGAAACTGCCGAGTCATGTTATCGTTGCTGGGCTGAGCATAGTTTTTGGGATTGGCACTAAATGAAGCTGGATGTTCCTCGTTGTGGTCAAATTTAGGCACCTGCTGTGGACCTGGATCATTTTTTAGGAAATGCACTAGTGTCGATTTTCCAACGCCTGGCTCGCCCAGAATCAGGACATTTTTGGTAGGCACAATCTTGGACGATGCTACACCTTTCAAAATGCCAGACCAAAGATCGTCTTTCTCGGGGATATAGCTCTTCTGGTGCTGCTGTGTCAAGTTGGACTGTGTAGAAACACTCTGCGAAGGTGTTACTGAAGATAGCATTTCTGAAGAAAGAAGGAAAGAAAGAAAAGTAGAAAAGAAAGAGAAAAAGACTCGGAACCCCTTTTTGCTTCGCTTTATAAATAACAAACAACACTTTTTGCTCTGTATAGTCTCGCAGACAGGACAGAGCATTGCATACACACACGACATGAAAAATTTTAAAAAATCATCTACATTTCCAAAATAGGAAGAGAGGAAACAGTTAGTTCAGTGTGATACAGGCCAAGGCAAAAAAGGACACATGCCAAGTTGAATTGATTTAAAAAAAAAGTAAACGATGAAAAGCTAGTTAGTTTCAACCATCAACCCCTGAATGGATCTACTTACCTAAAAAGTATTGCCATCATCAAGTGGCGGGCCTACTTCTGTTTTAGTGACAAAAAAGAAAGGGCCGAGTCGTTAAATTGCTCGCTTGGGTGGAGCGCTCGTCAAAGCAGGGAAACGTAACCCCAAAGAGAAGGCTAGCGAGGCCAGCAAGACCGATAGCGAGGGCGGAGACTTGATCGCGGCAGACCACCGTGAAGGCATTGGGGCACTTGTCGTTGAGACCCACAAAGGAGCCATTGCAGAATTTGACCTTGCTGTCTTGGCGGGATACTGGATGGCACAGCTTACGGAAACAAAAGAGGCACGTTTGCGAGGAGTTGTACTCGTTGGTGATGATGGTAGTAGGGGTATAGCGAGCGTGTGCCTCTTGTTTCCACTTGCCGCCGAATCTTTGATGGCCCTTGATGGGCGAGCCCACACCGTGTCCCCTGTCGCCTACAAACATCACAAGAGTCTTGCCTTTTGAGCTTGCTGCACGACGTTCCTTGGCTGCGAGTCGGTCCTGACCCTTTTGCTTTGTGAGCTCTAGATGACTCTTACGGGCGCACTGCTTGTTGCTGCTATAGAAAGAACGCATTGTGGCTCGGCATTCTTCATGCTGTTGAAAGCTACGGTCGAGCTCGGAAACATTCTGCGACTGGTGCAGGCAGCACCCAAGGAGAACCTCTTCTGCTTGCGACGCCTGATGGCCCACGCTCGCTCTCTTCTTTTGGTTGACCAGCAAAGAAATGAAGCTGGCCAACCCGATAGTCTCAGCAATCTCCTTGGGGCCCAATGTATGTGTTTCGGGCAACCGTAAGCAGCCAGAATCCACCGCGTCATCCATGTCCATGACATCGTCTAAAATTGAGCAGTGTATGTGTGAGCCTCATGCTGTATAGGCAACATCCTCGAAAGAAACTTACCGAATGTCTGGAATCGATTATAGAGCTCGTCCAAGTAAAACACAAAGCGGTCAATACCAAAAAAGACTGTTTCAGTGGTCTTGATTATGCCATTATCAGTGCCACCAGACACGGCTTGGTCCAAGTCTATCTTGTCGTCCAGGATACAGTTCTCGGCCTTGTAGAGCAGGTTTAATACGGACCACCTAAACATTTCCTTAGGGACCACCAGGTCCGGGCCAAATTTTCACGTGTGGACCGCCTGAAGAATGAGCTGCCTGCCTAGAGTCTACTATTTAATCAGATAAAATCACTGATCTATGATATAGACGCCTTTCTTTATCTTTCTTGCACAAAGAAACATAGATAGGTATAGTATAACACCTCAATTCAATGACTTTTTGAGTATTCAATATGACAAGTGGTTCTAACGTCTGTGCAGCTTACATTAGGTGGTCCCGAAGGAAATGTTTAGGTGGACCTTATTAAACCTGTTCTGTCTTTCTAATGTCTGTCTCCACTGGTGAGTTGTTTTATAAAACTGTTTTGTAACAGCACTAATATTTTTACTAGGGATGACACTGTTCCTACCATTTTTAAGAATAATGTCAATCTTGAACTCAAAAGAGGGCGACTACTCACTTGGCGAATTTGCAAAGATAGCTGAAAGCACAAAACTTTATGAAGACAAGCTCAAACTTGCACTAATGGCAAAATTCCATTTGAATTCGCTCATCAAAAACAACACCGGCTGTACCTATCCCTTCCTCATGATCATGGGATTTGAATTTGTTTTTATGACTATGGAATTCATATAAGGTGTTGGATACACCATAAATCAGATTGATCAATGCTGTTTCCCAATCACCAAAAAAAGCCATTAACTGTGGGGGTATTCAAGCCTTAATCAATTGTAAAGGTGAGCTAAAACATAGCTGAAATCGGTTCAAATTGAACTAACAATTTAATTTTTTTCAGAACTTTGTGTCCAGCATGAAGGACAGGAAGGAAGACGAGAAGAGAGAAAAGACCATCAACAAAATCAAGCAGCTGGTTGGGGAGGAAAAGGAGGAAAACCCCAAGCAGAACACTACGGCAGTTTTTTGGCCAAAAGTCAAAAATGGTTTGTTTCTCGTAGCAGCTGCCGAATCTGAAGATGATGTCGAAGAGTGTGTCTCTGGAGGAGAAACAGAAGACGAGGATGTTATTCTTTTTAATTACATAACCCATATAAATATATACCATGTTATGAATATCGAATAAATTAGTCCTTGTATCCCCTACTTGTTGGTTTTAGTAACTTACAACTAGCTCTGATAGCCTTCCATATATCCTATTCTTTATATATTTTCCATTCTTTTTGGCCTATTCCCTATTGTCAGGTAATTACTGTTTTCAAAGTGGTCATTACACGTAGTACTACTACTACATACGTTTGTCTTGATTCTGAAGGGGTGTGGTTTGCTACCTATTTTTGTCTATATGGCGACTTGGGTAGAGATAGAGCACCAAATCCTCTATATCCTTGACTCATAGGCACAGATACATGTACTTTAATCACATTTGTACATTAACCCAATCTATCCTTGATAAGCTCCAGAGATAGCTATACTAAAAAACGCCGAGATTGCTGTACCTCATCCATACAAGTTGTAGCCAATGATACATCTCTGTCGCAGGTGTCTTCTGCTTTGTCGAACGCAATGCCTGATCTTTTGCAAGTTTGGCATGAAATATACCAGACATTTAGACATCCGGAAGAAAGGGACGTCGTTTCTTTTGTACTCCTTGAAATCAATCAAAAATGGCGTCTGAAATACGAGCACACCTCGTTTTCTTTGTCCTCCTCCTCCAACCACAATGTACAGAAGAAGAAAGGTCAACGTTGAAGAGAAGCCTCCTATTCCCGATAACCTCGAAGATTTCGGATACGTCTTGAAGGAGAATGGCGAAATTCGCAGCATTACGCAAGGTGAGTATCCATTCTGTCATGGTGTTAACAAGAACACAAGAATCTGACACATTTTTGAATGCAGACCTGCCTTATGAGTTTGATTATTTGCCCAAGGATAGACCTTACAACGAAGAACGCTATGACAAATTCATCAGTAAATACGTGCAGAGGAGCCATGTAACGGGCGTGTGTGTGTGTATCTGACCACCTAGCTTTATGACATAGATATTATTGGCGACATTGTCGAAGAGCGACTTCAACAGGCTCCTTACAACTTTCAAAAGGTGATTGTGCCTATTGGAGCTGATCCTGCCAAAGACATCCATTCCTACATTTACATGACGTGAGTAAGGCCTTGTTGATTGCCTTGTACAGAGCTAACGTGTACTAGTCCCAATGCTTTGACCACAACTGATAAATTGATGGTCATGATTCCAGGCAACAACACTAGGTAAGTAGTAGAGCCATTCGGGCGACGCAAGCTTTCTCTCTTTCTGATCGCATGCTTTGTATTAGAATTGGACAATGGAGTAAGCGCGTCATGTGCGACAACAGTATTCAAGTAAGTAGTAGAGAAAGTGTTCAATCTTGACGACGATGGCTCACGCTACAGCCACACAGTCTGGATCCATGATGCAAATCAGCGAGATGGTGCTTGAAAAGGGCTACGAAGTCATCATCTTGAACTCGAATGCCAATTTCTGGTATAATGGACGTGCCAATCTCACGGCTCAAACACACACAGGCGTTGCAGTTACTGTCCCAGGTAAGGAAATAGAAGCAGCAGCGCGCGGCTTGCTTCAAGTAGGAAACGCGACTCATGGCGTGTATTAGGCAGCGAGACGCCCGAGGAGCATTGCCAGTATGTTTTCCACAACTTGATCAGGTAAGGCACAGCCCCACTTTCTCCCTTACATATGCCAGCCAACAACTCTATCTGACATGCATTTCATGCTGAACGTGTGTAGAAATGCAAAGGCAGAGAAGGTAGCAGTTTTGGCCAATTCCTGGGGCGGCTACAGTTTTGCGCTTACATTGAATACCGAGTGTAAAGTATACCACAAGTGCAGTATGACAGCGCGGTGCATGTGCTAATCAAGTCATATTACTCTAGTCGACTATATCCAGGAGCACATCAAGGCAGTGGCCATGACAGATTCTGTACATATCCGCGACGTGATCAAAGGTGACAAGCAGCGTACTTTTATGTTTGAGGTAAGTTACAGTACATTTAATCTTACTTGCATGCTGAAATAAAGCGCTGTAGAAATGCTATAATTGGTCTGCTTCCACAGATAAAAAGGGCTCGCTCGTGCCTGACGTGCGCTTGGGCTGTCCCAACATCTCTTCAGGCGAGGAGATTGCCGACTACACGCTGCCTACCATGCTCAAGTACATTATGAACTTTATCTTTGTCAAGATGGGCGACATTGAGTGGGGCTCGGACGACGAGAACGACGACATGGAGGGCGACGTGGAGGTGCTGACGGAAGAGGACATGGCGGAACTGTCTCGTATCGAGGTCTTGAGCTCCAATGTATAAGCCAAATAAAATAGTCTTGGCATTATGATGCAACTGTTGGTTCTCGGAAGAAGAACAAGTACATGGAACAAAGTGTAGAAGATTAAGGGGGAGGGGGGAGAAGCAACTGACCACTACTGTATCATTTATTTGGATTTTAGGTTAGTTCTTGATGCACTATTATGTATGCAATTCCGTGATCATCGTTTCTTTATCAACACACACATCAAAGCGTAGCACTTTTTCTTATACATTGCTACAACAGCTCCATGGTAACCAAGAGACACCAAATCAGAGCACATGTGTGTGTGGCAGGCAACAGAAGAGCTCCTTGAACGTAAATGAGAGAGAGAGAGAGGCATGGCTTTGCAGTAGCTTTTCGCTGGTAATACTGATGCTGCTGCTGCTGCATTACCTTGCATTGCATCCTTTTTCTAAAAATCATAGTATAGAGAACACCATCCTACACTCACAATACCCAAATCTTGAGTCTTGTTATTGATAATGATGATTTGTTGGCTCACAAGGTCATTTCCTTTTTGTGCTGCTAGTACATCAAAACAATAAGCCTTGTATACATCTAGTCATGTCAATAGATATAAATGCACTGGTTGTATTTCAATCCTCACTGGAAGAACATATAGATGGAAACAATAATAAGGGGGGCTCTATTTGGGGGGAGGAGGAGGATGGGGGCGTAAACAGGGATATATACACACACGCAGTTGCTTAAAGGAACGGCAAACCCGTTTCTCTCTCTCTCTGCTAATCCGTTTTATACAGAGAGATGAACATTTGGTTGGTTCAGTTATATATAAATAATATGCAGGTAAAGTCAACTGCTTTGCAGCATAAACAATAAACAGACAATCAATCATTGAAGCACTGTGCGTGTGCGTATAACAAAAGCCCCATTCCGCCGCCACTGTAATAGAATATCATCACCACTATCATCCCCCTTCACTATTTTTTTTTGCGTATTAAAAAGAGCCTTTCCCTTCTCGCACTTCTCTTTCTCCTCTCTTTCTGTTTATCCTTCTCTACACACGCCTGCCATTGCCATCACAGAAAGCAAGGAGAGAAAGAGCTCCATTACACACAAAGCAAGGAACCACCCACATATCATCAAACAACAGTAAGTAGGCCGTATTATACATTACATTGCATGTGGAATTAAAATTTTAATATAACAGTGGAAGGCATTTACCAAAACAACCTGTACTCGAGCGATAGCTATCCGTATCAGCAGCAGCAGTACCGCTCAAGTGCATTTTCAGATGCCAGATCATGCCAACCAACGACCGCATCGTCTGCCACATCCTCCTCATTATATCATTCGGCTGGCCTGAATAATACCCATCACAATGCCGCTGACCTGCACAGCCATCACCACCACCACCACCATCCCGCTGACTACCACAACAGCTCAGTGGGATGGTCCTCGCCACCCAACATGTCGTCCTGGAACGCAAACACCTCGCCCCCGCTGCCGCCCCCTCTCTCGTCTTCCTCCAATTCGTCCCGCCACAACAGCTTCAGCGGCTACAACAACTCGCCCATGCAGCGGCCCAAGCTGACCACCACTGTGTGGGAAGACGAGGGCACTTTATGCTACCAGGTCGATGCAAAGAGCGTCTGTGTAGCTCGCCGTCAAGACAACGACATGATTAACGGCACCAAGCTGCTCAACGTCGTTGGCATGTCGCGCGGCAAACGAGATGGCATCCTCAAGAACGAAAAGGGCCGTGTGGTTGTCAAAGTGGGTGCAATGCATCTCAAGGGCGTCTGGTAAGCCAAAACTGCATCTAAATCACTTGCTGCTCAAAAGACTAAACCTCTGGCTGTGTATAGGATCACCTTTACGAGAGCCAAAGACTTGGCCACCAAATTCAAGATTGTAGACATCCTCTACCCGCTGTTTGTGGAGGACCCCTCCGTCTTCTTGTCCGTGCCTCCGCCTCCGCCTTCCTCTTCTTCTGCCGGCACCATCCATGTGAGCGGCCCCCACAGTGGCAGCCTGCCCATCATGCTTCCGCCATCCACCAACCCCTCCACAGCCAAATACACGACCAACTACGGCTCATTCAACATGCAGCCCTGGGAAAAGCAGCCCTACCAGTCGCTTCCTAGTATCACTAACCAACAGCAGGATCAAAGTACGTTTTCTTTGTTGTTATTTATTTGTTTACATTGTCCTAAACATCATTTTTTACATAGTGTTGATTCGATCTCAAAACCTGACTAGCGGAAGCTGTAGTCCTGTGCCTGGAAACATTGCTCCCATCCTGTCCTCCAATGCCACTGCGGAAGAGAATGATCTGTACCTGATGAGCAACCCATACGAGTACCGCAGCAGCAGCAACAACCACAATAGAGCCTACGCTAGCAATAACACAAATAATAGCCCCTATCATTTATACAACAACAACAGTGGCGGTGCTTCTACTACTACAACAACAACGGAACACTACTCTTCTTCTCCTTACGACAATGCGTCAACAACAAGTCCATATGTGCAACAACGCAAATTACATCATTCGGTCATTGATCATATTGCTGACAAGGAACCTTATCAGCATCACCATCAATATAGTCAAGACCAAAGACGTAGTAGCATTGATTTACCCACCAGTCCTCCTCCAGAGGGTCTGAAATACTCTTCCGCGTCTTCCTCTGTATGGCCTGATGCAGACACGACATCAGCAGCAGTAGTAGATCGAAAAGATCCCTCATTAGGTATATTTTAATTTACACACCCCCTTGATAGCATCATTAACATGATGTGGTATAGGATCTCCTTCGGGCCTTCGAAATGCTACCCATTTGATCCTGTCTGGTGGCAATGGCACTCGTCATCCTCTTGCAAATGAATACGATCATGATGCAAACGAGGAACAAGATCAAGCAAAGTCCATGTTCAAGAATAATAGAAAGAGAGGCCATCAAGACATGAGCAAGAACGGTGTCAATCTCCAGCGTAAGCGCATGAAGAATGACACGTTGGCAGCTTCACCTTGAACAGAATACAGCACCCCCATTATCATTTCATCTCATCTATTTTCTTTTTTGCTATCTAGTATAATATCTTTATTTATTCATCACTTCATTCACACTAGTATACACTTGACACAATCGCACGCATCATTCTACACTATATACAAGCAAATCCATAAAAATAAAAAACCTTAGTATTAATATCCCCTCCTCAAAAAAAAAAAAAGAACCAATGACTCTATGTATGAATGATACCACTAGTGATACTTAGCTTTGTCGTGTGAAGGTTAGTGCTGATTCGAATTCGTTGCATGAAACTCACTCGAGTCATTTGATGTCTCCTTTTCACTCGCAATCATATCATGTTGAATCATTTCATCTGGTATAGAAATGCTACATGTAAAATGCTTCATCATTATTACATGACGCTTGTACCTCACCTTTACATGTACATACGGATCAACAATACATCGATTTTGACAAATTGTTTATAATGACTCGACTGCAATCAAGTTTGAAACTGTTTGTTCCGGACATCACACAACAACAGAACGGCCCACATTCCGGCTGGTTGGTGTAACACTGTGGTTCTTGTTTGGTAATTCTTATGCAATTCAAAACACGGATGCTTCATCAATGATGTTTGTGTGTGCCTTTTTTACCCCTGAATTTTCGGAGATGTGGTGCTTGTTGCTTTCAACCCAGAAGCGGATCATTTATGCTTTTTTTTTTTTCATGATTTGGCAAGCGTTGCATCGATGTTGGTGCATTAATCAGGTAAATTGCATTTATCAAAGATCCCCTAGCTATAGGTGGTGTAGCAAGCCAACGCTCTTGTAGAGGGTACCATATATAGGCTGATTAAGCTAAAATTCCAGAGGCTGGTCTTGAGATGATGATGTGGGCGTTTCTTATTTGTTGTGCATGTGGTGAATGATTCAGGGCATCGCATCAAATAAACAATGAATCAATTACCACTACTAACATATCTGTTGATTTAGAGCAAATGGGAGACAATTAGAATCTAAATACATGTTGATACGCAATTTGTGATTCAAGATATTTGGCAAGGTGTGGTAAACGCATGTACTAGGATAACAGCTATACGAATCACAACATGTGATGCAACTTTGTATACAAAAGCTATTTACTAAATATGCAGCGCTATCCCGAGTCTCGATTTTCATAAATTTACCTTATTCAGACACACTATTAACCTGCATCATGCTCAAGGTCGGATCAGAAAATCAAATGTTTACATCTAATCTGCTGCATTATTATGGGGATGAGGGTTTGTGTTGTACCAAAACGAACAAAAAAAATCAAGGGATTAGCTTCATCTTGTTGGGAAATATTCGTTTCCCACAAGGTCTCTGTAAAATACCATCATGCGTGCAGTATGTGCGTTGATCTAGACATTGTGGATCACATTAGAGCTATTCAAAACCGAAATTTTTAAATAGATACACGACCAAAGTGAATTACCCAGTAACTAATACTACATTTTAATTCTGTCATCTAATGCTCCTTTATGCAAGCAACATGTTGAGTGGCAAGCATCAATGCACACAAGAGGCAATTATCATAATGTAGTTGCCGTTTTAAGCGCGTCTAAATCAATTATCAATGGGCGTTTGTTATGTTAATTACCTATTTAGAGGTATTGTAGCCTCAAGTTGTATGCAGTAACTTTACGTGCATGTGTGCAATGAACAACTACAGACTATCAGATCAGTCATTAAAAGGCGTATTATTGAGTGAGCAGCCTTCAAATGTATTTACCACTGTAAAAATAACAACTTAGATCGCTTATATCCTGACAACAAAGCAAGATTTGGGCCTCAAAACAAGTGCGATCGTGTTCTACAACCTGACATTAGGTTGAGGAATACTTTCCAGTGATTTTTTGGGGAAAAGTTTGATCATCGATTTTTGAGCATTTTGCCCTTGCTCCTGTAAGGGAAAAATTGATGATTTCAGAAGATTGAGGTTTTCACCTCGAAAACGAGGTTTTCTACTATGGTGTTCTTAAGCTCAAAACAACCGTATGAATGCAAAGCATCCTGTGAAGCTGTCTTTTGGTCAGTTTACTATGCGTTTTGTAGACATTTGCTCAGAAATCGTGTTTTGCATTTTTTGGAAATTAAACCAGATACACTAAAAGAATCACTTTGAAAATAGCACCATCGGATTCCTTAGTCTTTTTTGCATGTATAGATCTTAAGAAATACCTGTTGCTTGTATAGTAACATTTTGTGTAATTGCCCATTAAAGGTGTTGGGATGTCCAAACGAAGGTTCCAGAGGATCAGAGGAAGCTCTAAATTTCAAATCCAGCCAAGCTGTGATTTGCCCAAACAGCAGCTATCTTTCGTGTAAAAGGGACTGTAAACGTCAAGATTTGAGTAAATATGTTTAGTTTCAAGCAGTTGCTTTATAACCTGCCCTATTCCATGCTACTTTAGCGGGTAGTATGGGTCCATTTCACAACTATTCTATTATGACATTTTAATAGTTTAATCGCCGTTCGCTTAAATGAAGATCCAGAAGTACAAATAAGGATAAAGTCTTTTAATAAAATTTTACTAGTTATTACCTTCTTTAAATGGAAAAACAGACAATAGTATTAATTTGTTAGTGATTGGATAGCGGTTGACCAAGATACAGCCATTTATTCGCTGAAACGAACGAATAGACGTGCACACATCAATGAATGAGTGCAATACTACATTTTACTGCGAAAGCAGTGCAGCATTTGTTATCCTTGTTATGCCGGCATGCGCCATAATCATTTAGCAAATATGACTTCAGATGAGCTCATACTCTTAGTACTTGGGATGCTCAGCGAGATATGACAGGATCGACATTGACTCCTTCAATTTTTGTAACAATGCGCCATGAGCATTGGAATTTGCCATGTAATGCATCATCATGCTGCTGGTAGTAATGCATTGTTGGTATGCCTGAATGAATGGCAAACTATGTAGAGGATGCCTTTTCAATACATGATCTACAGAATATATAGTAGACTCTTACTTGGATTTCCCAAGCGTAGCGCAGCACAGCATTAGCATGCAACCTATTTTAATGACCAATGAAATAGTTTCGTAATGGGGAGTGTTAGCAAGTTTACGTCTTTTGGTGTAATTACTTGTCTGTCTGCGATTTGTGGGGGCTGATATTTGTACTCGGAGATGCAATAGAAGGCATTCATCATCTAAAAAACTAATTTGTTGAGGGACTTCGCTTAGTAAACCTCATAATTAAGGGAAATACGGGGCACACGCACATTTCTTTTAGTTTCCATCTCTTTCTCTCTTTCTTTTTTTTATCCACTCTTGATAAATAATGGACAACTCGTTTGTCAAAACGCCTGAAGAGGTCTGTCAATACTTTCATGTTGACAGTACTTTAGGTTTGAAAGCGAATCAAGTCAAGGAACAGCAGAAAAAGTTTGGAAAAAATGGCAAGTTACAAAGTGTCAATGTGTTCAAGAAGAATAGCAGCTAAACGCTCCTTCTCTTATAGAACTTCCCGAAGAAGAATCTACGCCTCTTTACAAATTGATTTTGGAGCAGTTCCAAGACCAACTCGTCTTGATCCTGCTAGGCGCTGCTATCGTCTCATTTGTCCTTGCCATCTTTGAGGACCAAGACACAACCACAGCCTTTGTTGAACCAGCCGTTATCCTCATCATTTTGATCGCCAATGCCACTGTAGGCGTGCTTCAAGAATCCAGCGCCGAAAAAGCCATTGATGCCTTGCGTGAATACTCGCCTGACGAGGCCAAGGTGCTTCGCGATGGTGTGGTGCGTAAGCTGCGTTCTGAAGAATTGGTGCCTGGTGATATCATTGATTTGGCTGTAGGCGATAAGATCCCTGCTGATGCTCGTGTGATTGCCATCTACTCGAGCGTGTTCCGTGTGGACCAAGCCCTGTTGACCGGTGAATCTGTAAGTGTTGAGAAGCAAGTGGAGTCCATCAAGGATGAAGGTGCTGTAAAGCAAGATCAGTGTAACATGTTGTTTTCGGGCACAACCTGTGTGATTGGTAAGGCAAGAGCAATTGTTGTCAAGACGGGCGTGTCTACTGCCATTGGTGATATCCACACCTCCATCTCGTCTCAAATCTCTGAAAAGACACCTTTGAAGCGTAAATTGGATGATTTTGGAGATATGCTTGCAAAGGTCATTACTGTCATTTGTATTTTGGTCTGGCTTGTCAATGTGCGCAACTTTAACCATCCCTCTCACAAGGGCTGGTTGGGTGGTGCTGTCTACTATTTCAAGATTGCTGTTGCCTTGGCTGTTGCTGCTATTCCTGAGGGCCTGGCTGCCGTGATTACTGCTTGTCTCGCTCTGGGTACAAAGAAGATGGCTAAGCGTGGTGCTATTGTGCGTAGTTTGCCCAGCGTCGAAACCCTCGGCTGCACAAGTGTCATCTGCTCTGATAAGACGGGTACTCTGACGACAAATCAAATGAGTGTCTCTCGTGTTGCATTGGTCTCGAATGGCTCTGGCGCTATCCACGAATTGGCGATCGACGGTACTAGCTATGAGCCTACTGGCCTCGTCAAGTCTGTGTCCAACAACCAAGCTGTTACACCAACCCATGACTCTGTTATGCACGATGTTGCGTTGGTCTGTTCTCTCTGTAACGACGCCCGCATTGTGTATGATGCTTCTGCTGATAACTACACTGCTATTGGTGAACCCACCGAGGCAGCTCTTCAGGTGCTTGTCGAGAAGATGGGCACCACAGACCAGCACTTCAACGGCCAACTGAGCTCTCTCTCCAAGGAACATCGCTCCACTGCTTGCAACGACTACTACAGCAAGCTGGCCACACGTACTGCCACACTTGAATTCACCCGTGACCGCAAGTCCATGTCTGTCATTGTCAACAACAACACATTGCTCGTCAAAGGTGCTCCTGAATCCATCATTGACCGCTGTTCCTTTGTGCGCCTGTCTGAATCCTCTGGCCCTGTCCCCATGACGGCCGCCATCCGCGATGCCTTGAACGCCAAGGTCCACGAATACGGTCAAGGCATGTCGCTTCGCTGTATTGGTTTGGCCAAGGTAGAAAACATCAACCCCAGCCAGTTCAATTTGCGCGACCAAACCAAGTTTGCTGAATACGAGAACAACATGACCTTTGTGGGCCTTGTCGGTATGCTGGATCCTCCTCGTCCTGAGGTGGCCGACTCTATCCTCGAGTGCAAGACTGCTGGCATTCGCGTCATTGTCATTACCGGTGATAACAAGAACACTGCCGAGTCGATCTGTAGACAAATTGGCGTGTTTGATGTGGACGAGGATTTGACTGGAAAGAGTTATACTGGACGTGAGTTTGATGCGCTTTCTGAGAGCGAGAAGGTAGCTGCTATCAAGCGCGCTAGCTTGTTCACTCGTACCGAGCCTGCCCACAAGCAGCAATTGGTAGACTTGCTCAAGGCCAATGGTGAGATTGTTGCCATGACGGGCGACGGTGTCAATGATGCGCCTGCATTGAAGAAGGCCGATATTGGTATTGCTATGGGCTCAGGCACTGATGTTGCGAAACTCGCTGCGGACATGGTGTTGGCTGACGACAACTTCGCTACCATTGAAAAGGCTGTCGAGGAAGGCCGTAGTATCTACAACAACACTAAGCAGTTTATCCGCTACTTGATCTCTTCCAACATTGGCGAGGTTGTCTCCATTTTCTTGACGGTGCTCTTGGGATTGCCCGAAGCCTTGATTCCTGTCCAGCTGCTGTGGGTCAACTTGGTGACCGACGGCCTTCCTGCCACCGCACTTGGTTTCAACCCTCCTGACCATGATATTATGCGTCGCCCTCCTCGCAGCTCCAAGGAGCCTCTGGTCGGCGGATGGCTGTTCTTTAGATACATGTTTGTTGGCACTTATGTCGGCATTGCTACCGTTTTTGGCTACGTTTGGTGGTTCATGTACTATACTGGTGGTCCTCAAATCTCTTACTACCAACTGTCCCACTTCCATCACTGCAGCGAGCTGTTCCCCGAGATTGGCTGCGATATGTTCACCAACACCTTCTCCATGAAGGCCACCACCATGAGTCTGTCCATCCTGGTGGTGATTGAAATGCTGAACGCCATGAACAGCTTGAGCGAAAACGAATCGCTGCTCACGCTGCCCTTGTGGAAGAACCCCTACCTCGTCCTGTCCATCGCCCTGTCCATGATGCTGCATTTTATGATTTTGTACGTGCCCTTCTTTACAAAGCTGTTTGTCATCATTCCCCTCAACTTCGACGAATGGATGGCCGTTTTGTGGATCTCTCTTCCAGTTATCGTCATAGATGAAGTTTTGAAGTTCATTACCCGTACTTGGATTGCACCTCCAACCATCGTTCAAGTCAAAAAAGCCAAGACTCAATAAAATGTATATATATAGATCTTTTCCCATTTAACACTCAGGCTTCCTCGTTGTTTTTTATTTCCCTCTTCTTTTTTTGCAACATATACCATCATGAAAAAGTTTCATTTCAAACAAGGGCCGTTCAATGTAACAGGCCTCAGCTTAACCATAATAGGCTTTGTGCTGGCCATGCTGTGTCTAGTGGGATGCCAGAGACCAAGCGGTCGGGGACTTTACTTTGCCAAGGTAACAGATGCACAAAAGCCTGCCGATGGAAACCCTGTTTCTGTGTACTATGGCTGGCAAGGATACTGTATAGAGGATGCCAAGCTGGATTGCTATAGCGACAGAAGCGTCATGCTGGTGCCATTTGGTAAGTAACTGACTGAACATACTGAGTGGGGCCGCACATTAACAAGGCATTTACCTGCAGACACTGCCATTGTCAACCACTTGAATGGTACCTATCCTCGGCTATTCACAGACGAAATCCAGCAAGACGCAGATCTGAATCCTGGAGCAGCACCCAACCCATCGCACGACCCCAAGATATTCCCAGCAGCAGTGCTCTGTCTGCTATGCTCAGCAGCATGTCTTGTGTTTTGCTTTTACAGAGTGCTGACACCACACAAGTACCAGGACGAGCACTACACACGAGGCTTTTTAGCCTGTGGATCAGCCATTTTAGCATTGCTGCTGACGATCCTATCCAATGTCATGTATCAAGACGCTGTGGAACAACTCAACATGGCTTACCCCCACCTGACCGCCTCCACTGGACCCGGCATGCCCATGATTGGATGTAGCTTTGCTGCCTTTTCTCTCGCCAGCTACTTTTTGTTGCGAGGCTGTATGAGCATGGAGTCGTCCAGCACAGACGGATACAATCCCATTTAGTCGTACTAGTGTGCAATTGCTCGAAAGCGCGCTTTATTCAATAAATACATTTATTCAAGTCGGCATGCGTTCTTGGCCTCGTATTTCACCTTTTTCGCTAAATCAGATCCATCGTCCATGTCGCTCAGCCTCTTGCGATCTTGCTGCTGTTGGGTCAGAATCAGGGATTTCAGCAGTTTGTTCTAGCGATCGTATTAATATTTGCGGCATGTGTCACACACTCTCACGTAGCTTACCTCGACCTGGAGATCGTGTATCTGCTGTTTGTCCACACTGGCTTGACTCAGCTCTTGCTTCAGTGCCATGTTTTCGTGCTCCAGCTGCTTGATGTGTTGTTGCAGCAGGACGTGGTCGTTAATTGAGGGCAAAGTGCGTGCCAGCTGTGGTGAGGGAGGAGACGACACGGACGAGTTGGTGGGGTAGGACCAGGACCTGAACGGCGGCGGTGACGATGATGTGGTGTCGTTTAGTTTGTAGTGCATCAGCGAGGGCGACGTGCCGCCCGCCGAGGACAGGCTGTTGGATCGCAAGGGCGGCAATGACAAGTTGAGTTGCTGCTGTGATGATGCTGCTGCTGGAAATGACGGGGCGTCAATAGAGGTAGGCGAGGATGTCAGTGGAGGAGGGGGCGAAGGAGGCTGTGTTGAGGGGCGAGCAATACTGATGTGTGGGATCATTGGGCGTGGTTGCTGTGGCTGTGGCGGTGATGAGGTGTTATTAGTATTAGCGTTGTTTCCTGCTTTTAGATGTAGTGCCACTACTTTTGCAATCGAGTTCCGGTTGTTATTGCTATTACATGCTGTACCACCATAGGCGCTTTGATGTCTATTGAGAGCGTCTAGTCTAGCAAACGAGCGGCTGCAGCAGGCACAGACGTACGGCCTCTCTCCTGTATGCAGCTTTTGGTGGCGCTTGAGATCGTGTTGGCGTCGAAAGAAGTGATTACAAATGTCGCACTAAATTTCGGGTTAGGTCGAGTTGACATGGCTCGCTCCTAACGTCCATGGACATACCTGAAAAGGCTTCTCTGGCGAATGGGTGGCCAAGTGGGACTTGAGGTTGTGAGAGCGACTGAACGACTGATCACACTGGTTGCAAACAAAGGGTTTATCCACCACTGGCTTGACGGCAACTTGGTCATTGGGCGACCTGGGCGTGGGGAGATGAGTGGCTGCCGTTTGCGGTTTATCGTTCAGCAGAGACGAGATAGAGGTGGAGGATGTGCTGCTTGCTGTTCTTTCGCTTGTCTCGGTAGGGCGGTTTTGGTGTTGCACCGTCATGGCTATAAATATGATTTGATGTGGAGATTTCTTCTACGAGAAGGAAAGAGAAAGGAAAAGAGGGGGCAGAAGGGGAGTTTCTTTTTTATTAGAAAAAGCCTGGGAGGAGAAAGGGGAGAAAGGCGAGAGACAGGATGATGGATATTTATAGTAGGGCGCGGGTTTGCCACATGTTCCTTTTACAGTTTGGTCCTTTGGACGTAGAGGGCGTTGCCTTTTCTGTCTGCTTTCCTAAAGTTCGGTCCGGATACGTTCTATTTAAAGCCTCAAAAGCAATCGAACCCTCCAATGCGCCTCACAAGTGGTTCTGCTGTAATTTGCATGTCTAAAAATAAATCATGGGATGCAGAGTTGATTGTGAGTTTTAGTCACATGATACATGTCAATGGAGCTTCGATGGAACCAAGTTACGCTTTGCTCTATTAATACATTACCATGGCTGGATATTCAAGGGTCCAAAGAGATCATCAGTCAAAGGACTACCTTTTTGGGCAGATTGGCAATAAATCCCCCCCCTGGTACCAGTGTTCATCATCATCTAAACGACACCATCGATGATTTGGGTGCGAGTGGTCTTCCATCGACATAATGCGCTGAACCTCTGATAAAGTGCTACTAATTAAAGCAAAAAACGAAAACTACTAAATTTAGCATCTAGAGAAAGTTTATCGCCGTGGCAAATGTCTGATGAACAGAAAATGAAAGCATAATTTGCTACTTACAATCAATCGGCCATAGATCCACAGAAACTGCTCATACTAGAGCAAGAATGTATCAACGGGCTGATCTAGTAGCATTATGTATCCCAATTGATACTTTGAAGCACCTTGCAATATGAATCAACTAATGTAAACGTTGTCTAAATGTCAAAGAAGCTGCATGTCAAGTCATTTCTGGCGCTTGGAAGTGTTAACTCTGCGAGAAAATCTATCCAAAGCATACTGAGCTCTAAGAATTGTATCTGTGTATTCATGCATTTCGGCTGTATTTATTGTCGTATCCTGCTCAATCATTATATCAAAAGTATCCAACCGCTTCTACATTTTTCGGCTGCCTTCTTCTTCATCATTTCGAATAGATATTTCTCAACAAGGGAGAATTTGAAATTTGTTTACAGAGCAAATAATGCGGCCTATTATATCTAACCATCAATTAGGTATTTAAGCTCTATACATAATAGCTACCAGCTGTTCCAATTATTCTTCAACATTTGCGTGTGGTACATCAAATTATCCTAAATATCTGGCATTGCAATTGTTGCTGCGTCAAGCCATGTACCTGGATGACGCTGATGGCATCCAAAACCGTCGATATACATACTTTTGTACAAAATTGTGCGGTTCGCACCAATTTTCTTAAAAAAACAGTGTATTCACGCACACACAAACAAACACCAACAACAACAACGCCCAAAAAATCTTGTGAACACCACATGGCACTCGAGATTTCTAGTTCGTACGATGTAGCCCAATCACCCCGTCGTGTTCCTCACAAAATTTAACATAGGTACGTGCCAATTTCAATACTCTGACAGTAATTTTCTATAAATGGATCTCGCATAACGACCTGATCCTGCATGCCGAAAATACTTGCATACAAGCAGGATATAGTAGTGAGCACAAAGATACAGGCAGTATGCAGCTATGAATAAAGTGTTTTCCAATACCCACCTGCCAATTCGTTAACACTAAACATTTGTAGTTATCCGCCTTCCTCATGAATCTTGTCTAGAAGACTAGTGCACAAAATTGGATTATTTTGATAATCGTTCATCCATCAACGGCAACGCGTTCAAATGACTAAATTCTGACCACACAATCGTGCTCCTCGCAAAATTTGGCATAGGTACATGTTTATCTCATCAGCCAAATGATTGACATTTGAAGACTTTTATTGATTTGATGCCAATATAATGCAAAATTGTACTTTTGGATGTAATGAACAGGCTTAGATTGATTCAAAACTCTTTTTATTTTAGGATAGTGAATGTATTTGATCATGTCTAATACTTATGGTGGTATCGTGTGTAGCTACCTTAAGCCATTTATACCATGCGTTTTGAATGTTTAATCGTGCTTTTCTCATTTTAATTACATTTTTAGTTTCAACATCAATGCTTTATTTCTCTGAGCTGTCTCCAAATTTGAGCCAATAAAATCGCTTAGAAGCTAGTTTAAACGCCGCTAACCCTAGAAAATTTTTGCGAGGGTTTCCCTATGTTTTTTGGTTATGCGGACTTTTAAACATTGCCAAATACAGTAATTTAGCAATTTTATCATCAAAATCCCCTAAAATGCCAGAATATGCCTTACTACACACGCCAGCTTATAGTGCAAACGCTTGAGACTCTTAATTAGCACCAAGTAAGTGATACAAATCAAGTGAGGGCAGCCTATCTACCCCCAGCCTCTGAATCAAATCTAGCTGTGCTTCAACGATAGGCTTATCCACACAACGAAAAAGGAGGGTCATGACTCAAAGAATCATGAAAAAGTGGGAAAAGTAACAAAAGGGCATCACTAGAATGTGACGAAGAACATAAACATCGCAATACAGTTACATACAAAAAGGTAGTAGCAACAAGCAATGTGTATCATCAAACTGACGAGTACAAGAAAATAAAAGTAGTAGAAAAAAGCATCATCGTGGTTGCTTCATACGAAGCAAGAACACCAACACCACCAGTAGTATTACTGAAAAAGTAATACCTGAAGAACAAAAAGAATGTAAGGGTACTCCAGAATAGAGCAGCACTGCCAGCGATACAATGCATCAAAAGATACACCATAGCACTGTGATACAGCAACAGAAAAATAGTTGCGTGTAGCAGAAAAAAAGAGTGAAAGAATAAATCGCAATAGAGCAAACTAGAGAAGAATGCACAGTATTACGAGAAAGAAAGTAGCAAAAGGGTTGAATGAATGTAATCCATGGCAACCAAAGAAGGGGAATATACAAACCAAATACAAACCATACACAAACAACAATATATTGTAGCAAACTGGCCTAAAATAAACTGTGTAATTAGTATTATTGTATATTGTAACGCGAAAGGTGATTCTTATCGGCTGATACCTACTGTAACAAACTTGAAAGATGTCGTCTTGGGTACTGGTGGTTGTAAAGGCATGCTTCTTCTGGCAAAAGTGGTGTTGTATTCAATTAATAGCAGTAAAAAGTGTATGGTTTAATAGAAAAAGTGCAGTGCAAAAACAGTGGAAACCGGGGCGAGAAAAAAATAAAATAAAAAAAAAAAAAACGCGTTGCTGAGGGTGACTGCAGTCAATAGGCTGCCGCAGCACAGAGCACACGGAATTTGAATGACGTGTACAATGAACATTTTGCACTGTGGTGACTGTATCTAAATGATTTTTTTGCAATGAATTTTTTTGTTCAATTTCGACATGATTTGACACTTTGTAAACGGTTTTGCTAAAATTAGCTATATAAAGTGTGCTCAAGGTATACTACTTTCTAATAAACTTAAGGAGAGAATCTGAAGGCGCATTCAATGGTGCCAATTTTAAATTACTTTTAGAATGAAAAGATAAAGAATTTCGAGAAAATATAAAAAGCAGTTTTTCCAGGAAAAGTCGAGATTTAGCATATACAACCTTCAAAATAACAGTTGCACAGGTTACCCTACATTTGTGCGGTCATTTTGATTCAGTATATATCATAGTAAAAAGTGTCGTTTTTGCATTCAAAATTGCGATCGTTTGATTTTTAACAAAAACCATGAGGGGTACCTCATGAAAAATCGTGGATTTTCATCAATTTGGATCGATCCAAAAAAAATAAAAATAAAGATTTAGGATGTAAATGGTGATTGATAGCAATCATTTGGCACTATTCCCAGCATCTAGAAAGGCTTAGAAGACAAGATAGTGAGGGTTGAATTCGGACGATTTGGCTGGGAAAAGTACCTTTTATGCCTTGTAGATCCATGGCAACTGATACTATAATAGATTTGAGTAAAACCTCAAACCATTGCTATTTCTTGGGACTACACACTACCGGATTGCATTTTCACAAATCTCTTGTTTCTTAGTAACTATTCTACCTACAGCAAGTCCCTCTGACAATGCGAAATCATCTTGAAAAACGATTACAGAAACAAGCTAACCTCAAAGATCTAAGGTGCATATAAAAAATCTCGATTCCAGGATGACTTAGAAGGCTATACGTGAAAATCAATACAACGCGATTTCGCCATAAGATAAATTAGAGCTTACCCACCACGTGATTCTTACATAAAATGAAGGACTTCATTTAGTTTATCTAATGGTTGGTGATAGACTTCCCCGCACATTGCGTTTGATCGCGCGCGACTAGTGCACCGCCATTGTGAAATTGAATTCGCCGTAGCGCAATGAAGGTCGAAATTTGAACGAACTCGGTGCTGCATAGCTCGTGCGCGTCGTTTTCTCTCTATATATAAGCAATTATCCAAAAAATAAGCCATGTAGTAGTTCTGTATTCTTCTTGGCATCATCACACATTGCTGCCCACTGTCTTGCTTGGCGGTTTGTTGTCTATATGGGGGCATCAGAGAAAAAGGAATCTTCTCTGATTATTACTCAACCGCCTCTGTAAATCAAAGGCAATTGGGTAATAGGTTATCATAATACTGTATAAATATGATGGACATTTGCGTACAAATCCTCCTTCATCATATACAAGTTTCTATAGTTAAAATGGCTTGTTCTTTTAGTAGTACTCGCAACAACAACGGCGCCAGCAACAAAAGACCTCGCGCTGAATCAGTTTCTTCCGTAGAGGACAACAGCGATGTTGACAATGTCCAGTCAACCGTCCACGATGAATTTCGCCTGATCAAGAAGGCCATTGAGTCAGTGCTGAATCCAACGGACATCTCCAGCAAGCCAAGATCATGGAGTCCCAAAAGACCCTGCTGACCAAGATCACCTCCTTTGACGCTGACATGAGCAAGATGTCAAAGCAGATGGACCTAATCTCGGCAAATTCTGCTCAGTAACAAGGCCCCATTGCCGAGATCGACCAGGCTGCGTACAACACGTACAAGAAGAAGATCATAGTAAGGCAAACACTGGGTTGTGTATGTATACATTCATGCGATTAATGCCAAAATAATTAGGGTTGGATCACCAAGGCCGTTGAGGATGGTCATGCAACGTGGGATTTGGATAGACGGGTCGACAGCAGGGAGAACGCTGCCACCATTCTGTGCATATACCAGTTTGTCAAGACACAGATCAACCACGTTGTCATGACCACGAGGCCGGACGCCAAGGAGGCTGTGGAGAGAGATTGGAGTTTCTTCACCAAGGATCGTATCCAAGGCTTTGCCAAGACGAGGTTCCCCAATCTCTCAAAGAAGCAGAAAGAAGGGCCGGAGGTGCAAGATGCCAGGTTGCGAAAAACAAGACGCAAGCAGAGACGAGTGAACGTGAGTTGGTTTACATTATCTGCATCACTGCAATGACACTTACATCAAACTAGAAATCCAGGACTCGCATTGACTTCTTGGCAGAGAATCCTGCCATCACCAGGGCGCTGAAAGACAAGTTTGGGGATGCTTGTATTCTTGCACTGAAGGCAGAA
This sequence comes from Mucor lusitanicus, assembly GCA_010203745.1. Classification (NCBI taxonomy): domain Eukaryota; kingdom Fungi; phylum Mucoromycota; class Mucoromycetes; order Mucorales; family Mucoraceae; genus Mucor; species Mucor lusitanicus. The sequence continues at coordinate 819,862 of JAAECE010000004.1, read as the reverse complement.
GAAGTGCAATCCGATGAAGAGAGTGACTCTGAGGACCCAAGCAAACCATGGAGGGTATTCCAGCCTGCTTGTCGATTGCACCATCCCAAAGTAGGTGTTTGTTGTGATGGAAACTGCTGTGGTTTAAGCCTGTACACTGACATGACACACACACACGTTTACTTTTTTAGCTGGAGGAATTCTACCAAGATGTAATCAGGGAAATCAAGAACAAGAAGAGAGCCGAGGATGAAAGGCTCGAGCAAAGAACGCCTGTCAAGCAGACGCATCCTCACACTGACGACTGCAGCAGGGCTTCCTCAATGGTGCATCTTCTCTATAACCTGAAAAAAAAAGTGTCACAATTTTTCAGTTGAAATTCCGTTGCTAGGAGTTTAAAAATATACAATTCTATTGGCCCTGACAATGACGAATAGATCTGAAAATTTTGTAGGCAACATTTTTATTTTATTTTTTTTACTATTGTGTATATCATCATACCTAAGAATCAGCTTCATCACTCATGTCAGAATCAGACATACGGCCAGTATTTTGCCTGTGCAAGTCTTCTAGTTTGCTGAACTGTCGTACAATTGCTTCAGCTTCTTTACCAGAACAAGAGGCAGAATATGCCGCGATGTATCGCCAGCAACGATTGGAGAAACGACGAATCTATAGTTTGCTATATGAACAAGAAGAGTTATACTGTTGTTTACAAAACTGCGTCACAAAACTTTGATTTACGATTAATACTCTTATAATAAAGGTATTTATGTGAGCTTACTACCAAAGAAACCACCAGAAATAGTACTATCAATGTTTATAATATTAACCCCCTAGCTTGAAGCTGATTGGATAATTTGGCAAAAATGGAATTTTTCAGTAATTATAAAAACGTCTAATTTTAATCAATTTCTGATTTCTTCGAAAATAGTTTGGGAATAGCATCAATTTTGTTTATGCGTCTGGTAATGTGGTCTTTCCTTATTCTACTGTACATAAAAAACTGAATTTGGTGCACTGACTGGCTTGTACGCTTCCTTCAAATACCGTTCCTTCAAAAGAACGTTGCGCCTTGTAGAACGCTGTAAATCGCTCAGATCTTCTTCAAACTCAAACAAAGGCTTTTTGATAACTCTAGCAATAGCCTCAATTTAAAAAATTACCAAATCCCCCTGTCAAATATGCAAAAACGTTAAGCGGTATTGTGACAAGGCTAAATCTTAAGAAAGGTCCTTTGATTGCGCGCCATTTTTGCCAGGCAAAGTATAGCCAAACTGCATGAAGTTTAGCTTTAGTACCTCCGAAATTTGACTGTAGCATTTTCCAGACTTTTATTTGCTTGATTATTACTTTAGCAATGCAAAAATGACGAAATGCACAATTTCCCTGCTATTTTCCCAAAATAATTACTTTTAGTTGATCAGAGCTTCAGGTAATTAGAGATGAAACCTCAAAATCCTATTATACATCCTTTTTGGGCTCTTATCCAATCTCATCATTTCATACCTCACTGTTCTCAGGGTGGTATTGCTTAAATTTGAATTAGCCCTAATTCTCACAGCTAATTTTTAGTAGCTTAAAGATAGCTAAAAAACGTATTTATCGCTCTTCAACGAATCAGAATGACCGGGTCTCATTTAAAATTTTTACAATCATATAGTGTCGTTTTTTGTAATTTTAATGACACCAAAAGCGAGCAAATCCCTCCAGTATATCGCTAGCTATGCTCGATTTCAGTTTTATGACGCAGTTTTGTAAACAACAGTACTATAATACGAGGATTAGCCATATCTAAATTTACTTTCACTGCTCCAACATCATCCAAAAAGGAATCCAACTTTTGTTTAAGAGAATCGAAGGCATAATCACACTCCTTTCTAGCCTTCCACTTGGCTGCACCGCAGTGCCTTTCAATCCAGTTCGTTTCACAATGGAATTTCGGATACAAGTCAACGATATGATCAGAGGGGAATACAGAGTCCTCGAACAATGGCCTTTGCAGCTTGAAATCTGGTTGTCTATGAAGGATGTGGAAGTGGCAGCAGTGGTCATTGGTGGAGCCATCCAAATACTGCACCACCTCGCCATCCTTTTTTGCCTCACATCGAGTATTGATTTTGGCCCCACTGCAAGGGTTTTTGGCAAACCAGAGGCTTCTTTCTTTCAAGATAGTAGAAACGCCCTTGATGTGGAGATGGTATTCTTTTCTTGCTTCTTCGCTGAGAGTTGTATACCTGTATGCAATAGATTAGCTACTGAGAAATCATGGGAAGATAACTGACAAATTACTTACGTGCAGATGATCTGCTCTTGGCCATTGGGAAACTTACCGTTTCTGAACGGATACCAGCGATCACCTTCCTTGTGGATTACCTCATTGCTCTCATTCAGCTTGTGCTTGATATTTTTGTCTTTCAAGGTCATGTTGCGAGCTAATAATGCGTCTGCGCGGTACGCTTGATGGTTGGAGCTACTGTCAAAAAGAAAAACACCTCTGCAGTTGGGATGTAGTTCCTCAAAGACTTTCACAACCTATTTGAACTGTCTCTTCATATCTGCAGCCGTCAACCATCCGTTTCTACCTTTACCAGCAAAGAATAGCTCTCTTGATGTTTTGGTTGGATTAGAGGGAGAAACCATCGTTCCATGACAAGGACACTGGAATTCGGAAACCAAGGTACTAGTACCTGCACCTTTTGGTAAAAGAGGTGTTATTTTAATGCCGTCAAGTAGCCATACCTTTGACTACTTGCCGTCATTCGCAAAGTACGTACATTCATCGTGCGTTACATGCACTACTAGCTTCTGTTCTGAAGGCAGCAATGCCTTCTTGACTATCCATTTCTCTTCTTGACCACGCAAAAACTCGCCCATAAAGGGCTTGGGAGCCATCATACGGTTGCTCAATTCGCCTCTGTAGCGGATCACATCTTCGCGCTCATGACCATCATACTGTACATACCAAAGATTTGGATTTTGAATTATTATTATATGTCTTATGTTTGTTTGAAATCAGATTCTATTTTTGATAACACTCTATAATTTTCGTCATCTACCACAAGCATGACAACATTCTTTTTTCAACGCACGAGAGCAGCTTCAGTCTCTTTAGATGATTTGGCCGCCGTTCCAGGAGACGCTTTGTCAAGAAAGACGCAGAAGAAGATGGAGGACGACAGGTGGCTCCCACTTGAAAGCCTAGATTGATGAATTCGTATTAAATAGGTCGAGTGGAACGATATGAATAATCAGTTGTCAACTGTATCTAAACGAAAGCAAAGAGACTTCTTTATTGCAGGGCATCTCTTGATTGACATAGAGTGGATCCCTGGATATGACTACTACACTGAAGATGAATATCTGGGTGGAACGCGAGATTAATAAGTTCGGGTGTGGAATCTCTGATGTAGAGCACACACATGAAGTGATGAGCGTGATGTATACGCATTGAGTGGATCTTGACAGTAAAGAGTTGGAGCATGTTGAGTTGGATGTTACCAGTGCACAGACGACGATCAACATGCAAACAAACAACATGTCGAGTGGCTAGAGCGAAAGTGAAAGTAACTTGTCTAGGCACACGCTGTATGTCCACGTGGTTGTGTGTGTGGAGCCAGATGTGCATGTAGTCTTCAGGCACATGCTGGTGAGCGTAGGCTTTGCATGCAACATAGATAAGCAGCGAAAGCCTTCTTTGGTTTACGAGGCATACCTTCAACAGCAGGGAAGTGTGAGAAGAAATTCGGCGCCACCATTTCCAGCGCCTTTGTTCACAATGCAGAGGCCTTTCGAATTGTTTGAGGCTATGCGTAGAGAGCCTTGGTTTCTCTGGAAAATTGTATTGGATGATGAGAAGATGAAGCTGGCGTATGTATGCAATGATGATTGATTACAGTGACGCTTGCTAAATGTATTGCTTTATGGTGTGATAGAGATCTGAGCCAGAGAAGGGGCCAAATATGCCACTCAGCAAGAACAGGCCATCGATGTGCTGAATACTGTCCCAAGGTACATGTTTACTATTGGGATGAAAATGGAATATTTTACTATCAGAATCAGGAATGGCTTTCCGAGGACTACAAAGATTACAACAATTTTTGAAATCGCACTGTATACAACAATGATGAGGAGCTAAAGTGCAATGTCCCAAAAAACTGGAATAAATAATGCCATTGGTTTTGAAACATCTGTTTTTTATACAAATAAACATTTCTTGCATCTTCCTTCTTATTATGATACTCGACTCAACTGCTTTGTTCAAGCTGCTTTGGATTTAGATAATAGATATCTCTACTACATCTATCACTTGAGGGTGCTTGAGCTGAAGGTATAGTAAAAAAAAAATTCTTAGTCAACACTAAACGGTATGAAACATTGTGTCTTACATCTTTATGATACGAGCCGATGCAACACCCCTAGCTCATAACAGAGACATCTTTTTTGGACTCCATGAAAATGCACTTTAAAAGCACATCCACATCCAAATGATACGAGCAACAAAGCCTTAGCCCCACATTTTCATTTATGCAGTATAGATATTGATTATTCCAGCCAAATTCCCCCTATACTCATCGCACCCAAAGGCCTCGAGCCAAATTTCATTTAAAAAAGGCAGCCGAAAATCCTCCAGCTAGTTCGAGACGAAATGCATCTAGTAATGTCTTCTTCCCAGCCCACTGATTTTAGAATGTTCAGCTAGATCTCCAAGAATAACCTGATACTTAATAAAGACACTAAATATGAATCTGGATAAAATTTTGATTGCTCTCTTTCTCAAACATGGGTAAGGTAAATCAACAGTTGCAGCAAAAAAAAATCGCATCTGCTACAAAAGCAACGGACGCTATGGTGGTGTTGGGGATCCTACACTGGACAACAAGCTAATGGACAAGCTCAATCACATTAAAAGGTAGTACGTTATATTAACAAGATCTCTACAGTATTTATTGTATAAAATAATGACTCTTTCACGTTGCGCAATTACTGTATTATTTCAATATTAATACACAAAAAACTAAAATGCACAGCAGGAAGTACTTCTTTTGAGGGGTAGCAGCCTGTCGAAAGCAGCATCGAAGCATGACAAGTGAAGCTTCTTCTATGATTTCTGAGGGGTTTTTTAATCAAAGCATAGACGAAGCTCACATCACTCTCTGCCTAATAGTATTTACTGAGTAGTCCAAAGGAAAAGCAATCTTTTGAGGTCTTGATCAATTCTGTAGCATTAGTTGCCATAAGTCTACATCGCACAAAAAGTTCCTTTTCCCATCAAATTGACTAAATTCAGCCGTCAATAAATTGGCCTCTAAGCCGTTCCAGATGCTGGGAATAGTGCCAAATGATTGCTATTGATCACCATTTACATCCTGAACCTTCATTTTTATTTTTTTTGGATCGATCCAAATCGATGAAAATCCACGATTTTTCATGAGGTACCCCTCATGGTTTTTGTTGAAAATCAAACGATCGCAATTTTGGAGGCAAAAACGACACTTTTTACTATGATATATATTGGATCAAAATGACCGCACAAATGTAGGGTAACCTGTGCAACTGTTATTTGGAAGGTTGTATATGCTAAATCTCGACTTTTCCTAGAAAAACTGCTTTTTATATTTTCTCGAAATTCTTTATCTTTTCATTCTAAAAGTAGTTTAAAATTGGCACCATTGAATGCGCCTTCAGATTCTCTTCTTAAGTTTATTAGAAAGTAGTATACCTTGAGCACACTTTATATAGCTAATTTTAGCAAAACCGTTTACAAAGTGTCAAATCATGTCGAAATTGAACAAAAAAATTCATTGCAAAAAAATCATTTAGATACAGTCACCACAGTGCAAAATGTTCATTGTACACGTCATTCAAATTCCGTGTGCTCTGTGCTGCGGCAGCCTATTGACTGCAGTCACCCTCAGCAACGCGTTTTTATTTTATTTTATTTTTTCTCGCACTATTTTTGCACTGCACTGTTTCTATTAAACCATATACTTTCTATTACTATTCATTGAATACAACGACACTTTTGCCAGAAGAAGCATGCCTTTACAACCACCAGTACCCAAGACGACACCTTTCAAGTTTGTTACAGTAGGTATCAGCCGATAAGAATCACCTTTCGCGTTACAATATACAATAATACTAATTACACAGTTTATTTTAGGCCAGTTTGCTACAATATATTGTTGTTTGTGTTTGGTTTGTATTTGGTTTGTATATTCCCCTTCTTTGGTTGCCATGGATTACATTCATTCAACCCTTTTGCTACTTTCTTTCTCGTAATACTGTGCATTCTTCTCTAGTTTGCTCTATTGCGATTTATTCTTTCACCCTTTTTTTCTGCTGCACGCAACTATTTTTCTGTTGCTGTATCATAGTGCTATGGTGTATCTTTTGATGCATTGTATCGCTGGCAGTGCTGATCTATTCTGGAGTAACCTTGCATTCTTTTTGTTCTTCAGGTATTACTTTTTCAGTAATACTACTGGTGGTGTTGGTGTTCTTGCTTCCTATGAGGCAACCACGATGATGCTTTTTTCTACTACTTTTATTTTCTTGTACTCGTCAGTTTGATGATACACATTGCTTGTTGCTACTACCTTTTTGTATGTAACTGTATTGCGATGTTTATGTTCTTCGTCACATTCTAGTGATGCCCTTTTGTTACTTTTCCCACTTTTTCATGGTTCTTTGAGTCATGACCCTCCTTTTTCGTTGTGTGGATAAGCCTATCGTTGAAGCACAGCTAGATTTGATTCAGAGGCTGGGGGTAAATAGGCTGCCCTCACTTGATTTGTATCACTTACTTGGTGCTAATTAAGAGTCTCAAGCGTTTGCATTATAAGCTGGGGTGTGTAGTAAGGCATATTCTGGCATTTTAGGGGATTTTGATGATAAAACTGCTAAATTACTGTATTTGGCAGTATTTAAAAGTCCGCCTAACCAAAAAACATAGGGAAACCCTCGCAAAAATTTTCTAGGGTTAGCGGCGTTTAAACTAGCTTCTAAGCGATTTTATTGGCTCAAATTTGGAGACAGCTCAGAGAAATAAAGCATTGATGTTGAAACTAAAAATGTGATTATAATGAGAAAAGCAAGACTAAACATTCAAAATGCATGGTACAAATGGCTTAAGGTAGCTACACACGATACTACCACCATAAGTATCAGACATGATCAAATAGACTAGCTATCTTGGAAAAAAGGGTTTAAAAATGAGTTCAGGATCGATTTAAAAAGGTGATGTATACTGATACAAAAGGACTGTTGTTCGATGATCAATTTGTATTGGGTGTAGCGTTTCTTTTGTACTTGCTCCTTGTCTTTTGCATCAGTATTGCTGTTCTTGCTTCGTATGAGGCAACCACAATACATTTTCCTACTATTTTTTTCTTTCTTGTACTCGTCTGTTTGATTACAAAAATAATTCAAAGGGAGAGCACTTATCTCACGAAAGCATTCATGGCGAATGAATAATAGCTTTAGCTATAAAGAGCTTCTCTCAGAGTACAACTACACAAATACAAATGACACCATCTCTGCGTTGAATTCCCACTTTTAATGTCTGAAGAAACTTATTAAGCCAAAGGGAATTAGCCACTGGGCAGAAGATCGTGTACAAGAGATTGACCGAGTAATGCTACATTCAAATACTGTGTGGGACAGAGGAAACTAATTCAGTCAATGTAGATAATAAAATCTGAAGAAATGATAAACTACTTCAATGATTGCCGTAGAAAGGACTCGATGAATCAAATACAAGAGAATAGTTTTCTAGAAGAAGGTGTCTATTTGCGAACTCGAAAGAGAACCTTGGAGGACCTATTGAACCAAACAGAAGCAAGCAGCAACAGCAGCCACTATCAGCAGCAGTAGCAGCAATCAAGCAGCAGCAACCCTGATGATACTGCCGGCATATATAATGGTAAACAAGACAAAAGGGGGCCAATTATGCACATACAATACTAAACGTCTTTATCTTTCATAGAGATCTCATTTTTACCCAGCACTACTGATGATACTGATTTTACCAACAAAACGAGTGAGCCCGAGAGCATTTACTACAAATTATATATTTTATGCTACGACGAATTGACAAAGAGTGCAGCAAAGAAAATTGCCAGGGATCAAGTGGAAAAATACGATGCTCATCTTTTTGGATTTAAAAAGATACGGACCACCTAAATATTTTCTTGGGGACCACCAAGCCCGGGGCAAATTTTCAAGTGCGGGGCGCCAAAGAAATAAGCTACCTGCTTAGAGACCATCATTTATCAGATGAAATCACTGATCTAAGCTACCATAGACGCTTTTTCTTACGTTTTTCTTACGTTTTTCTTGAATAAAAAAAAACATATAGGTATATTATAACACCTCAATTCAATGCTTTTTCGAGTATTCGATATGACAAGTGGTTTTAACGTCTGGGTAGCTTACATTAGGTGGTCCCTACGGTGGTATCTCATTATTTTGCCCAGGACTTGGTGGTCCCGGAGGAACTAATTAGGTGGTCCGTATTAAACCTCATTACAACTAATAAGTGCAAAGTTCTCTCGCAAAGCCGTGCTAATAATTATTTTTTAGGCGACAAAATAAATCTGTACAAGCATGAGTACGATAATGGCCACTATATCTACTCAAAGCTAGATGACATTACATTGCCCACCATGAAGCATACCTACACGCACATCCTACTTTCGTTGGAGGTTTTATTTGGCTTCAAGGTAAGATTAAATGAGGCTGATAAATATGTATCAGCATTAATCTTCTCTTCATCTCAGAACCTAGTGCTGTCTACTCTTCCTACGCAAGAGGAAATGAAGTTGCCATATCTACCCAATGTTTCTGCAATGACAAGACCTACGCCGTTATATCTGCTGTAATTGGACATGCAAGTTCGTATAGTTGTTATGCCTCTTGTTAATGTCTAGTTTCCATTATCTTTGAAGTCAAGAATTATCGTTAATTTGATATACAAAGCCTATGTTTGGAGCCTCTATTCACTGCCGTCGCATACCAAGTATGGTGTCATGTACACTTGTGGCTTTTGATATCTTTATTACTCCTTTGTCACTCAAACCAGCTACTATATTGACGTTCGCAAATAAAAGCCGCAGCGATAGAACGCTCTTCTTGGAGGCTCAAGCATTATTATTAACTAGCAACTTTCAGCCAAATTCTCCATGTCAACAACAACATCAGGAAAGGCGGCCCTCGCTTATTGACTCAACATTTAACAGAACATTGTATCCTCTATCTTCATTCCGTCATCCACATCATCACACTGCTGGGTATCCAGAGAGTGCACATTCAAGCCCTTCAAACTCACGCCGAAGCTCACTGAATGACCAGTATTGCATTCATCCTCTTGCTTCCGTCCTAATCATTCACTCTTATCATTCAACTCTTGTTCATCTCCACTTACGCCGTTATCTAGAAGATCATCGATGATTACTATACACCTGAGCATCTTCCCTCATTCCCGCAGCTTCCATCCCCACTTACATCTATAACGACATCTCCCTGGCGAAGAGAATCACTGCCTTTACTTATACATGGTGTCGCTTTGGTACAAGGCTTGGTGTCAATTACCTTGCTCTCTCTCTCTCCCACACGGCTTTTTCCCTGCCATTGCTCCTTTGGGTAGGGTTTTTTAAACCAGTGGTGTACTCCATGGTTTTTTTTACATGGCACTTTTCGGTTCAATGCTTGGTGTCTCTAATGCCTTGCTGTCTATTCCGCGCGTTTTTCCCCTGTTTCCATCATCTTGTGCAGGGTTTTTTAAGCCAGTGGTTCTCTCTATGGTTCTACATGCAGTGTCTCTCTGGCGCTGGTGCTCACTGCAACCTATCATTCATGGTTTCAAGGTTTTGTTGTTCATTCAGTCTCTGGTCTTTGGCTAATGTCATAGGGACGATGCTCTGGTACTAATACTCAACGACTGATAAAACTTGCGAACAGTTATGATGTTCAGGATCAAAGCAGTTATAATGTCACATTTGTCATGGCTGCATCGTGGTCCTGGTACGCACAAATTGATCCACTAGATTGGTTCAATTACAACATAGATGTATTAATCATATAGCATCAAGAGAATCTGAAACTCATGTCTAGTATTTTCTCGAGCTGCTATGGTGGAAATCCAAGCACTAGTAGCACCTTGTTTTAATATATGATCTAACGCATTTCCTTAAACTGGTGCATAAACGAAACCGATTGGATCCGGTCGCCAGCGGGCCGCTACCCCTAAAAATCTTCGAGTAGCACAAAATGCCTTTCGTGTTTACGTTTTTATGCATTCATTTAGTGCACTAGATCACAAAATATGCTCACAGCTACGAAGTGAACGCCAGCATGTACATATGAATACAGTTGACTATTCTATTTTTTTGCAAACAAGTTTAAGCTATAAACATTTTGGAGTTCTAATCATGTAAAACATCGGAATGAAGGGTTCATCAAAGCCATCCAAAGGTAAAGTATACCCAGATGAGGGCGACAAACAATGAGAAATGCTTAAATCAAAAGGGTTTCAAATACGAAAATGAAGTGAAAAGTTTAATTTGAAACGTTGGACACATAGTTCTCAACTACATGTATCCAACACCATTTTCTTTGCCGATGAAAGAATGAATAGCATCATGAAACCAGTATGCCATTGTTCTTGCATCAACAAAAGAGATGAGCTTTCCAAAATCGCGTTTTGTGCTTTGCAATTGACATGTTGAACCAAATCACACACAAGGTACTCCTATAGGGTCTCGTTCTTCAGAGCCAACGCTACCTACAGACGCTCACACTACCACATGCAGGAGATAGCCAAGGTTTGCAATAAAGAAATGTTGGAAAAAAATCGTTCGATATCATATTCAAGTCTGTCATTGATACCGATGGTGACACGCCGTATGTATTTTACTATCCCGTCTTGACACAAGCTCTATTAGATCTCCGGATTAGTATAAAATCAGAGAATGGAGCAGCAGATATCCTTTCGACACTTTACTCTTATATTACTATTTATAATGGCAATCATCTCTACCCTTTTGTCAGGCTTCTCTATCAGCGAGTTTATTTATAAGGCCTTCATGGCCATTGTATTTTATTGGGGATTCCATATTCTGTCTCAATTGGTAAGCGGACCCAATGTCCTCAATGCACAGGCCGTTACATAGGCTAACATGGTAACAAACAGGTCATTCCCAAAGACCCCAAGATGGTTCCTACTGTCTTTTCTTGGGTCCCCATCATGGGCAACGCTATTGAATTTGGAAAGTAAGTAAGGGCAGACAAGAGACATGCCTCTGTGTGGGTGTGGGTGGAACATGGTATCTAACAGCCATTCTTATTAGAGATCCCATCACCTTTCTTCAAAACTGTCAAAAGAAGTATGGCGATGTCTTCACCTTTCAACTCTTGAACAAGAAGGTTACTGCTTGCTTGGGCCCTGATGGCAACCAATTCGTCTTCAATGCCAAGCAAAATGTTGCCTCTGCTGCTGCTGCTTACAACCACATGACCAAGTATGTCTTTGGTGATGACATTGTATTCGATGCTCCTCACAGTGTCTTTATGGAGCAAAAGAGATTCATCAAGGGCGGTTTGAACATTGAGACCTTCCGCAAAGACGTGCCTCTCATCCTTGATGAATGCCACAAGTTCTTTGACAAGTTTGAAAAGACTGGCGTCGTCGATTCTTACAAGATGTTTGGCTCTCTCATCATCAACACTGCCTCTCGCGCTCTTCTTGGCCCTGAAATCCGTAATGCTCTTGATGATGGTGTTGCCCAACTTTACTATGACTTGGATCAAGGTTTCCGTCCCATCAACTTCATGTTCCCCAACTTGCCTCTCCCTGCTTACCGTAAACGTGATGAAGCTCGTGAAAAGCTGGCCGTTCTCTATGAAAAGATTATCGAAAACAGACGCTCTGATAAATCTGGTACTCAGCATGACGATCTCCTTCAAGCTCTTATGGATGCCCGTTACAAGGATGGCTCTGCCCTCCCTGACCATCAAATCTGCGGTATCTTGACTGCAGCTCTGTTTGGTGGACAGCACACATCTTCTACTACCTCTGCATGGACCATTTTGGAGCTCGCTCACCGTCCTGACGTTGTCAAGGCCGTCCGTCAAGAAATGATTGAAAAGCTCGGCTCTCTTCAAGTTGAATTCACCTATGATAATTTGGAACAGCTCACCTTCTTGGAAGACGTTGTCAGAGAAACACTTCGTCTTCATCCTCCCATCTTTAACATGATGCGTCGCGTTGTTGCTGACAAGATGGTCTACGAAAAGTCAGGTCTTGAGATCCCCAAGGGTAATTTCCTCTGTGCTGCTCCTGGTGTCACTCAGATTGACCCCACCTACTTCCACAACCCTATGAAGTGGGAGCCCAAGCGCTGGTCCGAGAAGACTGATCCCGTTCATCAACTGGAAGTAGGCGATGATGCCAACATTGATTATGGCTTTGGCGCTGTCGGTATCTCTTCCCGCAGTCCTTTCCTTCCTTTCGGTGCTGGTCGCCATCGTTGTATTGGTGAAAAGTTTGGCTACTTGCAACTCAAGGCCATCATTGGTACATTCATCAAGAGATTTGATTTCGAAGGTTTGACTGAGAACGTCCCTAAGCCTGATTATACCTCCATGGTTGTTGTTCCCGAGGATAGCAGAATCCGTTTTACTCGTAGAGACTAAAAAACCCCCTCAACCATTCATTTTATAATTTCATCTCAATTCACTGCATTCATTTTCCAACATTTTACCACATATATAAAGATTTTTATTTATTCTTTTCTTGTTCAACTGTATGATTTCGTCGTTTCTTCGTGTGTTGTCGTGCTACTGGATAGATAGATGTGTGCAAAGTAGAGCGCAGTGCCAATCACTGCTAAAATCAGGCTGAACCGAACAAATCCATAAATCAAGCGATAGATCCATCTAAACATGCCCACAATCAAGCAGTAAAAGGTATACATGATGACCAATGACAGGAATAGACCCATAAAATTGGACTCAATGACCATTTGTGAAATCATGCCATACATTTGCCGAACAAAGCTAGGTGAGTTTGATAGGATATATGAAACAGTTGCTCTTGTTGCTGACAGCACTTGCTCCGGCGCAGGCAGTGGGATGTTGGATTTCTGGAGATTCACATAGCAAAATGTGTATGCTTCCGAGATTAGCTGGAATGCTTGCATGGTTACGTTCAGAGAGTTGTTAAAGTTGTCCATGGTGATGTAGAATAATGGCAGAGGAAAAGAGCGCGCGTCTGTTGAAATCAAGCAACTTGCTTCCAATATATCAATTTTTTACGTGTGACACACTGATTGCATGCATTGAGCCCATTTTTTCTTGGAAAATACACAATTAGGGCATAGCATCCGTATCAAGCTGAAACCGATCAAATCCAAAGATGGTGATGGAAATCAATGTATGTTTCAAATAAATTTATTGTTCTGCTCATTGTTGTCTTGAAACCGAGAGATTATAGTGTTAAATTGGGATAATGAGGCTGCCTCTCTTACCGTTCAAAACCGCTACTCCCCGCAAGATTGATTCACTGTGAAACTTTTCTGTTAGTGGTATGTAGTGATTGGATACATGGTATGATGTTGAGTAGCTAAAGCATTAGAAATGGAGCATTTTGTATGGCATTATTACTACACTCACTGAATGAGAATGTGTAGCCTGTAATACCAATCTGCAAAATTACTGTATCTTGATATTAAACTAACACAATCAATATGATCTGATGAAAGCTCAAGTACAGCATCTAGCTAATATCGACATGCCATATAGTATAACGAATCACTAGTCTAGACATTCTCCTAGTTTTACTAGTCTAAAAGCAATTGCAAGAGCTTTGACCGTTTGTTGCATACCTTATCACTTTACTATGTATGCAGCGAGTGCCCTTAAATCAAGTACAAAATGTCAAATTTCGAAATCTAAGAGCTATTGGCAAGGCAGCAGCTGATCTAATAAACAAATTACCTGTAAAATCTCAACCTTCAAACCGGTATTTCGTGAAATTCTTCTCCTATCGATGCTTGGCCAAGTCTAACTTGATGCTGCTTCTTTTCACTATTCAAAAATAACGTTTGGGGATTAGATATCATAGTACATGGCTGATCAATTCACATCGTTTCAAGGTATCGGCGGCCCAATTGTTTGACAGGTGCCATTGTGATTTCATCATTTAGAGAGCATCTAGGGCCATGTTTCTGTATGTATCGTGTGAATGCGACACCAAAATGTATCCTTGGTATGTAAGCTACACATGCGCGTCTCTGTCATACCAAAACTCTCCTCGGCATTATCAAAAAAATACAACTTTTTTTTTTACCCCTGAAAATCACTATTTTAGGAATCTGATCAAATGAAAAGATAGGTTCCTGCATCTTTCACGCCAAACCCGTTATTTCGAGATAGTCCAAGTCTTTCAAAAGGGTTCAAATGGGCTCATCCGTGCCATATTTAGCCACCTATCTATGCAGATAAAGAAACCAAAGACGATCCTTTACGCTACTTTTCTACCATCTTGAGAAAAAAAAAGGAAGAATTCATTATTTTCACGAAAATCCACTTTAATGTTTTTATTTATTGACAAAAAAAAAAACGAAATTTCAGGAGTACAGTACACGAAATGAACGATAAGAGAAAAAACGGGTTTTTTTGCAGAATGAATGGCTTAATAACTATGCAGAGGCTTTGCGCTCAGTTGCGAGATTTGGGTTGATCTGATACTACCTTCACCACCACTATCCTCCTCTTCTTGGTTTAATTTACTGTCTCTATCCAGCTGAATAGACGCAAAGTCGAATTTGGCTTGCTGATGTTTATTGTCATTGGGCTCTGCCGCATCAAACGTAAGTTCAGCCGACATGTGGTCTGTGGTATAGATGGTCTTGTTTTTGCCGTTGGCATCTTTACCGCCACCGTTCTTGTTTGTTGTGACCTTAATAGTAATGATTAAGAGGCGTTAGTCGCATGCTTTCCAAACGTGTATTTTGCAAACGTTACCCAATACACCGTAACAGCATTGATCTATTTTCCATGCAAACAAAACGAATTAGCTAACTAAAAAAGGCGCAAGAAAACAAACAGCCTTACCGTTACATCCACAGTACACATTGTGAGACAAACTAATCCTCTCTGATGCCCCTTTGTTACCACCACAAATAGCACATTTGCAAAGGAGATGAGGAGGGATACGACGGATGCTACCAAAGTGCGGCGAGCAAGTCTGTATAAGCGAGAGCGCTTCCAGTTTGCTCTTGAGGTAAGGCCAATGTTCATCAGTGGCGCCATAAAGAGCCATGTCAGGTACAAATTGAGAATCTATACAAATGGGTTAGTTTGATGCGCTTTGATCGTCGCTGACAGTGACCACGTACGAAATCATAGACGAGCAGTGGGATGCTAGCAATCAGCTGCAGGCCAATCGTGCACTTGCCATCAGCTTCCAAATAAATGTTTCTGTAAATCAACTATAGTAGCAGTATATAGTAAGCCGATCAAGTCTTGAATAGCAAATGCGCACATACCATGAGAGCGAAAATGATGATGTATGGACACAGCATGGTAAGATGGATGCGGTACGAGTTTGTCTTGAGGCGGGAAGTCTTTACTGCAGTAACCAGGTAGATACGTTCAATCAGCCATGCGTAAATGATAATCTTACTACCAGCGTAAAAAATGTCACAAGCAAGCATGCCCAATGTGCAAGACGTCATATTGTCTAGTATGCAAGTGTCAGTGTGTATACATGCCCTCAATGCCTCTGCTCACTTCTTACTGTTGTTGGTGGACACCACCACTGCGGACGTATAGGCAAATGCCCAGGAGGAGAGGTAGAGCATGATGACCATGAAGCGGCCGTAATTGATGGACCGCAATGTCTCTCCGTATGTCTTTGAGCCGATAGCAGTAGCTAGTACCGTAATGCAGAAAAGCGACACCAGCTCGGATATGATTTCAAGGACATCGGGGCCTACAATGCCAAGTTCAATGCTGATTGCGTCTGAGGATTCAACCATGATGATAAAATGAGGGAAAGAAAGAGATAAAGATACACTGTGCTGCACGGATGGACGCTTTTTATACTTGTTTTGTTGGACATTACAAAAAACTTGTCAACAAGACCTCTCGCTCGCTCGCTACTCCTTGAAAGCACACATTCAAACAACAATTACTGTACAACGATACCATTCCAAAATACGTTTAGAGTTTTAAGGAGACAAGTTGCGTATATATATTATACGCTCTCTTTTTCTCTTTGCGGTGTATGTGTGCGTTTATTTTACTTTCGCTTGGATGCTGCTGATTTCTTTTCCATCTCTTCCATCTTTAATAGATCCTCTTCGGCCTTCTTTGCCTCTCTTTCACGCTTTTCCTTTGACTTTTGCTCGTTCTCCTTGGCCTCCTTGGCATCCGCCTCGTCTTGCTTCTTTTTGCGTAGCGTCTCTTGTTCCAGCATGGCCTTCATGTCCAGTTGCATCTGCTTTTGTTTCTCGTGTTCCAACATTTGTGCTGCTGTGCTAAAGATGGTCTGTCCCCATCCTTCTTTGAATGTGTTGGCCTCCATGGCGATTTCCTGCAATTCAGCTGTAATCTCCTGCTCGGCAGCACTGAACTCGCGCCAGAGATCATCGCCTATGCTACCTGTCTTCATCAATTGCTGCAAAGCGGGCTTCTCTTGTTGCACCTGCACCAAGCGACGCACAGCCTCCATGGCACGACGCAACAGTGCAGCACGTAAATGGTGCTCAGGGACAGACGGCTCGCAATTCAAAAGAGCAATGTATTCTTCTTTTTGAGTGTTGATGGGGAACCAGGCCTCCATGGATTGAAGCACTAGCAAAAAAGAAAAAAACGAGCATTTTAGCGAGTGCCATCAGCAATGTGATGGCGATACTTTACTGGTAGCTCTGCGGTACACGTATGAAAATGCGCTCATGGCAGCAATACATCCTCCAAGGTAGACGGTTGGTAATAGCAATGAACTCATGTTGGATGATCTTTTTAAGAAGAATGAAAAACAAGAAGAAAAGGGGGGAGGAGAAGGGGGGGGATTACAATTTTATTCAATGTGGACGCACACAACTAACAAAAGTGATGTATTGATTCATGATTGGCTTAAATACAACACATATACCCTTTGCTGGGTGACTACACTATACACGCATTTAGTCTCCAAGAAGCCATTCCACCATAGCGACTTCCTCCTGCTCGTCCCACTCAGAGTCCTGCAGGAACCATTCTTCGTCGCCGTCGACTTCACCGTGCTCTTCCTCATCGTCATCACTGCTCGCGATACCATGCTTCTTGGCGGTATCTTGCTGCTTGACGAAATCAGTCTGTACCCCTTGATCTATGCCAATGGCTCGATGAGGCGTGTGCTGGATAATGGGCTTTTTGGGCGACAAAATAGTCGATTTGCGTTCAATAGCAGAGGGATCCTGCTGCAGATACAAGAATCTCTCTCTTCTGGGCATATGAGACACGCGTTGGTGATCGTCCAGTGTGGATGCTCTTTCAAATTTGAGCACCTTGTCCAGCACAGCGTTGTTGTTGTTGCTGCTGCTCGGTGTGCTTCCATCTGGATTTTGCTCGCCGGCTTGTTGCTGCTGTTGTTGGCGCAGTTGCCTAAGCACAGATCGACGATGAGCAGCAGGCGGGATCACATTGGCGCTGGTAGTTGTCTCCTCAGACTTGAGAATGTCATCCCACTGCTTGATAGAGACACTGACGGATCCCACCGTGGATACTCTTTGGCGCAGCATAACGTCTTCGTGCATGGATCGTCGTCGATTGCTGCTGATCATGGAGGCGCGCTTAGCAACCATACTGGAGGGTCTTTCGGGAGACAATGTAGCTGCCTTCTTTCGAGGAATGACGCCGTTGGTACCAGCAGGCGCATCCGTGGCAGGGGATGCCTCAGCAGTGCTTGCTGCACAAGTAGGCGTGCTGGCAGTAGGCACAGGATCCATCACCGAGGGCGCTTCTTTATCAGCGGATTTGTTGTTGTTATCAAAGCGAACTTGTCTCACAGAGGCTGGTGTCACTTCAGTAATGTCATTTGCGCTGATTTGCTGAGGCTCTTCAGTCAAGACAGGCACATCCACCGCCTGAGCAGCGCCATCACTCGACGACTTGACGACGGCAGTAGGCAAAGGCTCGTCCACGACCACGGCTGCCAGCTCCTTTTGCAGCTGCTCTTCCTTGAGCTTTCGCAGGTTTTCGCGGCTCTTTCGGTTGCTCATGCTGCTTCTGCGAATCACCATACCGTTTGTGTTGATTATATTAGTATTACTGGTATTAATGTTGTTGCTATTAGACTTTGAAGGTCGAGGTAAAGGTGGTTCTTGAATAGATATAGTGGTTGGATGTGAAGTACTTTTGACAATAGGTGATGGCATGCTGGCTACAGAAGACACAGTGGATGCGATTGAATCGTTGCTACTGTTATTTACAGATGGTGTAGAAGCACTGACGTTGGCTGATCTGACGGAAGGAGATCGCTTTGATGGTGAGGGGGCTGTGGTAGGTGTAGGTGGCAATTTACCAAGGGGTGTGATAGCGGCAGGCTTTGGTGTCGGTGGCGATGCGAGCACGGGCAATTTGCTGCTGATGCTGCTGTTGCTGCTGGCAATGGATGGCGGCTGATGACTATTCACTACAGCAGCATTGAGCTTTGGCGACTTAATGCTGCTAGGCGGGTGGATCAATGGAGCAGCAATAGGAATCGTGCCGGGCAGTGAATCAGACGAGAGCGAAGGCGGGGGCTTGGGGGCATTTCGCGGGTTCTCGAATCTGCTGGCCTCATTGATGGTGAAGCTCTTTTTACTGAGCGGCGAGGATGGTGTCTGAGGACGAGCGTTGATCTTGGGCACTTCAATTGACATTCTGGGCTTGTGGTAGTCCATCTGGATACCATCTTGCTCGTTGTTGTTGTTGTTGCTGCTGCTGTAGGAGAGCGAAGACGACGATGAGGATGACAGCGACATGGGCTGCGATTGAGGCAGCTTTTTGGCGGCCACTGAGCCAGGTGGCTGCGACACCAGTGGTGAGGATGGCCTGGAGGGCAGAGAATGGACTGCAGACAGCCGTGGCGAGGCAGAGCTCGTCGAACGGCGCTCCCATGTAGGCTGAGGTGGAGCCAGTTCGTCCTTGTGCTCGATGGACCTTAGCCTATTTGGCGTAAGCGAGACTTTGACAGTTCCACCCGACTTTATCAGGTCATCAAAATTCATGGCATTGGGTGCGTCTGGGTCGTAAACAGACGAAGCTGGTGAAGAAGCACGTGGTAGCACATCCCCACTAAAGGAATTGCGATTGTTCTTGAACAGGTGGAATGTTGATTTTCTGTTGGCGTTGTGTGTCGTGTGGAGGGCGTTTGTATTCGCGGTCGTTGTGCTCGAGTAAGACATGGCGGAATGGGGTCGCGCCATCTCAGGCGCCCGAGACGTGGTCGACACCGTGCTTTTGCGTGGATTGTCGTCAAAGTAGTCCAAATCAAGATCGTCAAACGTAATATCCAAGAATGAGCCAGTTTCATCTGTGTAACAGTAGTAATTAAGTTTCATGAGCTTCTGTTTGGTCAGCACGCGAGCACACTCACTCTGATGGTCCATCGTGTAGCTCTTTCTGTTGTTTGCGGGCGCTGGAGGATTTGGCAGGTAGGATGCCCTCGCTACATTGGCGTTCAAGAAACCAGCTCTTTTCTGTGTACACATGCGCCCCCCACGTCTCTCGGTCAGCACACGCTCTCAGCACGCTGGTTCCACTACGTACCTCCATTTTATCCTTCAAATCCATCCTATGAAACACATCGCCCAGCTGGATATCGTCAATCAGGGCCAAGAACACCTCCTTTACTCTGACATAGTCCGTGTCCTCGTGCTCTGCTGTCATTGCCACTGCTGTCAGCAAGTACTCTGCAATGTGCTCCATGACAGTTGTGACATAGATGGCCACAATGGGCGAAATAATCACCTTCATGTTTGCCTCGTTGCGCTTGTGTCGGATGCTTTTCTGCAAGTACAGCTGATCGTCCTTGTCAGCCAGCGTACAAAACTCGAAGCACTTCTCTCTCAATAGCGGCACAGCCTCATTCAGCGGGAAATCCTTCTCGGCCAAGTTGCGCATGCGTTCGTACAGGTCGTAGTCGATGCTCTCGGTTTCTGTGAACGTCTTGACCTCGAGCTCTGCTTCCACAATGGCGTTCTTGCCCAGCGTGGAGGGCAGCAGACTGACGACGACGGATTTGATTTGGGACAGGTCCAGGGACAGCGAGCAAGTCAATAAAAGCACGATAAATTCATCCAGGAACTGATTTATAGCTTGCAAGGCGTCTGTGGATACTCTGAAGGGCCCAATTTCGGAGATGATGGCATTCGCAGCTCGTTGACAAATGTAGTGCTCGTCTGATTTCATGGCGTATCAGGAGGAGAAGAAGAGAAAGAGAGAGAAAAAGAGACAAAAAAGAAAGAAGATTAGTGTTCAAAACCTTGTGTTGTATACTATTTTAAGGTACCTAATGTCATTATGTATTATTAGTTGTATATATATATTAAAAGGGGGGAAACGGTGGCGAGGGGAGGAGGAGGAGAGGGATTCTAAAGCGGGGATCAAGTAGTATAAATATGAAGAAATCAAGAAATTAGAGAAAGCTGGAATTAGTGTCTTTTGCCCTTCGAAACAAAAGACATGAAAGACGGGGAGGATCAAAGACGAGGAGAAGAGGAAAAGGGAAGAGAGAGCGAAGCAAAAGAGCCCTTTCCTTTAGTTTACAGTAGCATCGTTTATCACTGAGTTACAAGGCGACAATATGATTTGTGTAACTCTTTGCGATGATTTAAACCATTTATCCTTTATTTTTCACCATTTACTAAAATTATCGGTCCAGGAAACATCGTTGTTGGATGTCCTTCTGCTTCGCTGGTACTTGCTTAGCGAATGCTGGCAGTGCTCCCATTCAAGGTTTCGCTTCAAGCTCTCGGATAGCGGATCTGAGGCGTTGGTGGCTGATGTGCTGGTTGCTGCTGCCGAATGGATGGATATGGGCGCCAGCATGGCTGCTTGCCCATTGCTGCTAGACCGTGCGCTGCTGTTGCATTGCTCTGATGCCTTGGCCACCGTTGACGACGTAGATAGCAGATTGGTCAAGAGCGAGTTGGTAGAGCATGGTTTGTTGGGTCGTTTCTTTTGAAAGTCGCACTGGTACGCAAATTCGAGCTCTTCGTCATAGTCATCTTCCAGATCATCTTCTTCTGTTGTGCATTCAGCGTCCAGTAAGTCAATGACGTGGCTGTCTTGCAATCGCTTGCCAGCAACGAGGCCATCCGGTCTTTCTAAGCATTCTAGTTCTGAGGGCATATAAAATGAGAATATTGAGGACTAAATGTCCTTTAGCGCAATGCGAAGCTAGACATTTATATAGTGTGCGATCCAAAGAGAAACAATGCCCTCGGAGGAACTTTGCTGGTAGTATCGGATGCATTTTTTTTCCTCCATTCTGCATAAACTTGAAATAAAACCTTGATTTGCTATCGCCTCTTCCCTTTAAAACCCTAATTTTTGAACGGTGTGTATTCAAGATTGTCTATTTTAGCGTAGCAGGCGCTTGTCGGTAGTCAATGTCAACCAACAGAGTTGAAAGTTGAGGTATATCTGGTATAGCGGCTCAGCTGTCAAACGATAATGCATTGAGCAGAATATCGTGAGAGAGCAACACTCTAATAAGCTTATTCTGGGTAGTTCTTGTAATGCAAAAACCTTCACAGGCAATCTAAGTCTGTAAATCTAGCTTCTCTAGGATGCTTCTGGTCTGATCCGAAGGAAAAGATGCGTGTAGCGACGTAAAACATACCTACATTGCTTTTTTTACTGTTCAAAACAGTGCAAATCACAGCAAAATCTGGGTACATTTGAGCCGTGTTTTCTCGAGATAAGAGTTGTTTTAGACCGCCAAAATTGCACCAAACAATCACTCTCATTCAACACTTACTTTTTGGCACCTTTGCTCAACTTTTTTGGGATCATCAAAAATCGACGAAAAAGCATGAGGTACCCCTCATCCTTTTTATCGAAAAACACTCAATCGTGATTTTGGACGTAAAAATGAAGACTTTTATTAAGGTAAACATTAGATCAAAATGTTGCTATTGATCCAATGCATCACCAAAAATTATTTTTGTGAGACCTTGATATGTAAAATTTCGACATTTTTGCCGAAAACCTTATTTCATATTTTGTAAGATTTCTCAATGAGCTTACTTTAGACATTAGCTTTTATTGACTTCATCAGATGCGCCTTGAAAAGTGCTCCAAAAGTGTATTAAAAAGTATGGGGTGATTCTGACGACTTATATAGTCAATTTTAGGAAAAAAGGTCGATGGAATCTATTTCGAACATATTTTTTGCCTTTTCGAGCGAGGAAGAATAGCGGGAATTGAAATGTTTTTTGGTGGTGGTGGTGGTGGTAGGCTGCCAGTCTGGATGCCTTTACAATGGCAACAATCGATGTTTCTGAAGCTAATAAGAAGGGAATTACGAGTTGAAAAAGTAACATGGCTTGGATTGTCTGTCTCTATTGACATTGTTTCAAAATTTTACGCTATATCGCTGGAAAATGCTTTTCTAAATGCGAATCTCGGTGCAAAATGTGTAGTGGTCATCTTATTTTATTGGAATAATGCAACAAGGCACTATTAAACAGACAATGCGTGAGTTGAAGCTTGAGTAATAGGCACAAAAGATAAAAGAATACTGTATCAAAGTATTTGACAGCCCTTCAACCACTTTGCTTATGAAATTATCATGTTTCAGGCAGTGGACGAGACACAAAGAAGCAGAACTATGCCTGCCTTCTTCACATGAAAGCCGTTTTAAATATCAACGGATGTTTGCGAATAGTCTGGCACTGTATACATACATATGCTTTTGATTGCTGATTCATGTGGTAATACCACTTATGTATGTATACTTTGAAAATTTGTAGCAATCTCACTAAGGATTGTCGACCTTATCATGTCAGAAGCTACCAAATGCAATCTCGCCCTTAATCTAAACAGCTTGGGCTGACATTACATCACGCCCTGGACACATATCTTACCATTGGGATTTCCGAGCGTTTATGGCTATACAGATAGCACCTATACCCCTTGTAGAGGATCTTTTTCCAATTTAAACGTTTTGGTTTTGCATACTTACAAGCCTGAAATCTTATGATGATGGTTCCTATAGGAGTAGTGTTTATTATCATTTGTTGAACGTTTTATAACTGTTTGTTGTACATCTGTGTGTGAGAGTGTTTGATCTTTGTGTCGTCAACAATGCATGCCTGCTTGAAATGTATATATGTGTGTGTGTATAGGCGCAACATTTAAGAATGCATAGATACATGTAAAGTGCGTAGTAGAGTACATACATTTGCCCAAGTCATCACAAGAACAATAATGCTTTTTATAGATTAAGAACATTTATGAATATACACACGCAAGGTTTAAAATACACATTACAGCATGATTCAACAGTTTGAATCAAATCTTGCAGTTACATTTCAAAATGTGTTGTGTTATGTAACCATCATCGAATGAATTTTAATGGCGCATGTAACGCAAGAAATATATAAATCATATAGTCATCATTCCGAAAAGAGTGAGCGAGAGAGAGAGAGCAGTGGTATGATGCTGTATCTAATTCCCCTCGTTTTTTCTTCATTTCTTTCTTCTCTTTTTTTCCCCTCCTCTCTTTCTCTCTTTCTTTCTTTTTCTCTTTGTTCATTTCTGTCCCTACTACCCCTTTTCTCTGCTTTTCACTTGATTCAGTCAATTGAGATAAGAGAGAAAAGAACCACCCAAAAGAAAAGAAACAGCAAGGAAAAGAGGCAACCCTACTCTTTACCCAGATATATAATATATATTTTTTAACTTGGTTCAAGTATGTATTTACTAATCCACTGTGAAATTTGATGGATGATGTTGGTAACATTTGGGCGATGATAGGTTTTTTTTTTAAATATATTATATATCCAACAATATGTAAGCAGCCATCCATGCATTTCCATTAAATCGAATTATTACTAATATGATTGCCTTGTAGAACTGTCCTACCCTACACAGCATACATTTATATTATCTCGAGAATTACAAAAAAAAAAAAAAAGAAACAGAACCTTGTCGCTTAAACACAACAACAAAGCCTTTCATCGGAGATTCAGCAAACACGTTCACTTATATCATGGAATCAATTTATGAAATTAAAGTAACCGAATATCCAATTGTTGTAAAAGACACAAACGACAAATCATGGAAGACCGTACCTGTAAGTCTAGCCAGAGAGACGGGGGATAGGCATGGTGTCGCTGATAGTGCTCTTTACAGGAGTTCAACATTACCGTAAAGACAAGCCAGTTTGATCTTTATGTAATCAGGTACATTCCTGATCTCTACAGTTTTGATCATTTGGTAAGGAGACTCGACATGTTGCCAAGTTGCAAGCCAAGACGCTTACGAAATTTGCTTTAAAAGGTCAAGACGCACTACCAAAAGATCAAGGTGCCATTTCCAAGCTTATCCGAATCCATCTCCAAGGCAGAGAAGAGAAAAAGCATTCGAAACTTCTTCCACATGTCCATGAAATCCAATGCTGAAAAGGTCGAGAAGTACTTGCATCGCTGCTCAACGGATCCCACTCTCAAAAACTCGACCCTTTTGCGAGATTTCTTCTCTCCTCAGAGAGAAGGTGATTTGATAAAAGAGAAATCACATGTATCAACATCCCCCTCATCCCTCTCACATGATCCGCAAGACACACCCGCATCATATTCGCCACAGCTCAATACTACGACACTGGAAGATTCGATTGTGGATAGCCGAATCGACGTTGGCAAGGTCTGGGTACCCAGTCCACATCCCTCGATTATTAGTTTACCCAACTCCATCAGAACGAATAGCCGAGACGAGAAAGCTCAACAAGAGGAGCAGGAGGAGGAAGACGACTTGATTGACATACTCTCCAGACGCTCTGTTCGCTCTCAGCAGCACTACTACCAAGACGCATTTCCCCTTGACCATCTGGAAATGATCAAAGTGCTAGGAAAAGGGTGCATGGGAAAAGTAAGTTCTTGCCCTATTCAGCGGATATAAATATAGCTTATTCAATTCGAATGACCACTGTGTAGGTTGTATTGGTGAGATCTCAAATAACCAAGGAGTTGTACGCTTTGAAATCCATTGTCAAGGAGCATGTGATTGAGCAAAGAGAGATCACCCACACGCTGGATGAAAGAAACATCCTGGCTAAACTGGTTGAAATCGACCATCCCTACCTCGCCAAGCTGCACACCTCGTTCCAAGATGAGCACCGCTTGTATTTGCTGACCAACTACTACTGTGGCGGTGACCTTGCTACACACATGGCCAGACTCTACAACTTTACTCCGGAATGCGCGCTCTTTTATGCAGCTGAAATCATTGATGGCATTGGCGAGCTGCATCGCTTGGGTGTCCTCTACAGAGATTTGAAGCCCGAGAACATCCTGCTCAGTGGTGATGGCCACATTGTCCTGACAGATTTCGGCCTTAGCAAGTGGCTGACAGAAGACGACGACTACACGACCCAGACATTCTGCGGCACTGCAGAATACCTGGCTCCGGAAGTGCTTTTGGGAGAAGCGTACTCATTCACGATTGACTACTGGAGTTTTGGCACCATTCTGTACGAAATGCTGGCCGGCATCACGCCCTTCTGGGCCGACAACCATTCAGACATGTATCAGCGTGTGTTGACGGACGTCTTGGAGTTCCCAGCAGACGTGTTTGACTATGAAACCGCTGAATTCCTGTCAGACATCCTGGACCGAGATCCGCGAACTCGTCTTGGAGCACAGGGCGTCGAGGAAATCAAAGATCACGTTTATTTTGCAGATATTTCATGGGATGATATCAGAAATCGTAGACTGCAGCCTCCTTATCTCCCTCCTGTCACTGGCGAGCTTGATTTCGCCAATTTTGATCCTGATTTCCTGGCAATGTCTCCTGCGTTGACTCCCATTCCTTCCGAGATTGAATTCTCTGACGAAGTGCAAGACGTCTTTGACGGCTATTCGTTCACGGACGAAAGATACTTTGAGTTGGAACAGCAGCAGCAGCAGCATATCGAGTACAATCGATCTCACCAGCACCAAGATGGATTCTACCAGGACGCGTCAGAGGAAGAAGAAGAAGACTCGGAGGATGAGCCCCCTTTGTTCCAACCAGCCAGAAAGCGGGGCAGCATCAGCATGCTATCCAACGTCGACAGCTTTTGTTTGGACGATGATGTGCTTGTCAAGCCCAGTTTTGCAAAGAGCCCATTTTCATCCGAAGAACATGCGCGCTACGCAAAGAGAAGAAACACAAGTGCATCAGATAATCAACAACAACCTGAACAACAAGCTACGCTGGTCGTAATGAGTTATCCCATCGTTAATGAAAAGCCTTCAGTCCGTGACACCGTATCATCGTTTGAAGATCTTGAATTCTCCAAACTACCCGATCTTAAACTTTCATTCAACATTCAACAAGATCAAAACCACAAGCAACAACAGATTCCTGCTTCCACCAAATCCTCAAAAACGCATACGAGCAGCAAAACTCGTAGATTCTTTTCTCTCTTACTATAAACTGCTTTAATCCTATGCCCATACCCTTCCTTTTATCACCACAGCATTCATTAATCTCCTTTCTCTTATTACTACTATAATCTCCAAAAAAAATCGAAAAAACCAGATTCAGAAAATCCTACATACTACACTCAATACGAATTGATCACCGAACAACAGTCCTTTTGTACCTGATTTGGAAAGGCAAAAACATAAGAACAAAACTTTGAATGCATAAACATCCTGAAACTTATTACTGTACCTTTTCTAACGCGAAATTTTACATGAGTGCTCTTACAGACGTTACAAACCATTAATCCGAATCTCCCCTCTCAATATGGCAAATTGGTGGAATATAGTGAACTGTCACAGAGCAGGTGTACCTAATAAATCATGTCAAATGCAAGACCATGAAGCTTCTTCAAGTACTGTATTAATAGTACTGAAGGGATCTGTGTCGACAAATCCGCACTGTACCATTCCAAAGAAGCTTAATGAGGATAGAACGCATCACATTCACAATACGGTGCAATTGTTTGCCTGTCTCCTAAAAGAATGGAAGAAGTTGGGTGTTGATCTACCTAGCTAAAAAATTAGTGCAAGCAAGATGCCAATATCAGATCGGTATTGAGTGTATGCATGAGCAAGTCCATTAATGTTGTACTCAACTACTCATGGGCCTTGATGAGAGCGTGTCTATTGCGTTTATTCAGCCGTTGTCCATGAGTGTGATGTTGGCTTGTTGAATGTGGCCGGGAAACGTCAATGTGGCAGCATTGCATCGTCTAGTTTGTGGCATTAGCATTATCCCATCATCCTTTGACCATCTTGATTCAATTATCATCATTATATACGAGCTATGTAACCATAATTGCGAATAGAAAAGAGTTGCCGTCAAGAAAGAGAGAGAAGAGAAAAGAAAATGTTCCATTTAATCTTATCAGATAATCTTGTTCACATCTCGTTTCTTATACATCAAAAAGTCGCAACAGTAACAGCTCAATTGGCTTGTGATGAAAAGGCAAATATGAGCCATGCAAAACTGCTTCAACTCATCATTATCACGAACTCTTGTTAGTTGCCTAGATGATAGCATCTAAAGGTAATTCGCTCTTCGTTCCAGTGCTTTTGTTAAGTCTTGGTACTTGCGTAATTGATTTATTCAATCAGTGATATAACGAGTAGAAATAAACAGGTTTTTCTCCCCTCTTTCTCTTTCTCTCTCTCTTTCTTTCGCATTCTTTCATTCTTTCGCTCACGATTGAAACAACATCAGGTATGTCTTTCCATGGTTTACAATAGATGCTTCATCTACTCTTTTATTCTAGATGGCAAGGTCTTCTTTCAATGTCGTGGCATGGTGGTAAGTTTCCTGCCAAGCAAGCTGTTCTCAAAGAGGTCCTTTTCACTGATATATCAGAAACATGGTCCCTCAAGATCTCAAGATGGTCCTCAAGGCTATGCTCTTATCATCTCAAGTCTCTCAAGTCTGTCCAGTGTCTCTTTGGTTGGTGGCAAAGCAGCACCTGTCTTTCACTGGCTTGCTGCAATGGTAAGTACTACTCCACAAACAGCGGCTCTGATAAAGGTCTGTATCACTGATATATGGTATCCAGATTGGAAGGTGGTTCTCCTGTGGTTTGCGTGCGTGGTGGTTTTGCGTGGCCATATGATCAAGCTCTCTCAAGACACAGAAAGATGCTGTTTACTCAACAAGTCATCTCAAGGTTTTCACTGTGTTCTCTTGTGGTGAATGTACGCTATCATATGTACTTCTCTTTGGTATGGCTCAGGTGCTCTGAATGGATGAATCTCTTTGCTCATTGCTCTCTCATAGGATTGCCTTTTCGCAATGTCTCTCAGGTTCCATGAATACTTGAAGAACGCGTGTCTGTTCTCTCTGATCTTATCTGTGGTGTATTCATGGAGGTAATGCTGCTTCACTTTTCGTGGGATCTTTTACTTACTCTCTGTTTACAGGAGCTTTTCCATTACGCATCTTGCGGTTTTCTCAAAGGCAAATGGTGAATGGCATCTCTTTCCCACATGGTTTTTTCCCTGCCATCACTCCTTTGGGCAGGGTTTTTTTAAGCCAGTGGTGTTCTCTACATGGTGCTCTTTTGGTCCAAGGCTTGGTGTCTATTGCCTTGCTGTCTCTTCCACACGGTTTTTCCCCTGCCATTGCTCTTTTGTGGTAGGGGTTTTTTAAGCCAGTGGTGTTCTCCATGGTGTCTCTTGGTCCAATGCTTGGTGTCTTCAATGCCTTGGTGTCTTCAATGCCTTGATGTCTATTCCGCACGGTTTTTTCCCTGCTTCCACCATCTTGTGCAGGGTTTTTTTAAGCCAGCGGTTCTCTTTATGGCTCTACATGCGACGTCTCTTTGGTGCTGGTGTTCGCTGCAACCTTTTGTTCATGGTTTCAAGATCTTGTTGTTCATTCAGTCTCTGGTGTTTGGCTACTGTCATTGGGACGATGCTCTTGTACTACTACCGTCACGTCAAAGCTTTCAACACTCGTAATAAGCTACGCTTCATTTTCATGTCGCATGCTGTAAATACGTGGATTTTGATTGCTTCAAGAGCTCAGTCAAGCAAATGAATTATCTATGATTGCGACTGGTTCTGCCGACTGATTCCTTGACAAGTGTTGCTTATCATATACAAGTCGAACGGTGCCAATGCCTAAAACATTGCTTATGTGCGTGGTTGTGATCACAAACGAAGTACTTTTTGGCTTGGATACAATGCTTTCAAGGAACTTGATGTCATTCTTCTCTTGCTCGCCGTAACAAACACGGCTGCGTCTTCGGACCCTTAGAGCATTACCTCCTCGGTAAGTGAATACAGCAATGGGATCACGTCTGCAGACATATACTGACTTTTAATCGTTCGCGTTTCAATTTGTAGTGACGGTATATCTACTAACTATAAATTCTAATAATCACCACACAATGATATTGAATAAAACACATCTACATTTTGCAATGTAGCATTTACCCCCCGCAAACTCTTTCATATAATGCGTTTTTGCCCATTTCTGTCATTACGGATTGAGGAAGATCATCAGTCGCCTTTTGATGCCTACTACTGCGAGCAGCAGCGCAAATTAGCGAATCAATTTGTATAAGACATATGATTGTACATCTCTTTCAGTTTGACGCCTAGATTTTGACAGCTTCTAAGTGCTCCAAACTCCAAAGGCTGCTGCTCTCCTTGTCCTACTAGCATTTCCACGTGCGGAAACCCAACTGTTGGGCGCAAATCAAGGGAATTAAGCTTCGTTTGATGCGACCCCTTGGAACCCAACAAATAGCTGAGGCTCAATTGCACCATTGCCACTATAAAAAGAGGGAGCAAATGTATGAAAATGTGAAGCTTTCTTCAATTATCTCTCAAATGGTTCATTGTAATTCAACCACCTTATTCGCAGCCATTGGTGCCGCTTTTATCGGTTACAAGGTCTTGACTCTGTTAAAGACTCTTTTCGATGCATTTGTTGCAAGTGGTATCCCTGTAAGTGTTGATTGCTTTTTTTTCGAGAAGCACGCGCGACCTTTTGCTTATTCATAATGACACAATGTAGCTCAAGAAGTTTGGTGCTGGCGACGGTGCATGGGCAGGTAAGATGATCGGCTACTGGAGACGGGATGGACGAGAGACTAAACATGCCATGCTCTCTAGTTGTTACTGGTGCCACTGATGGTATTGGAAAGGAATTCGCTCTGCAGCTCGCAAAGAAAAAGTTCAATGTCTTGTTGATCTCTCGTACTCAATCCAAGTTGGACACTGCTGCCAAGGAGATTTGTAAGTGGTATGTTGCATGTGCTGCTGACGCTTGACTGATGTGAAGACAAACTTAGCCGAGCAATATGGTGTGGAGACAAAGACCTTTGCCATGGATTTCACAAAGGGCGATGCTGAGGATTTCAAAAAGGTGGGAGACATCATCGACTCTATCCGTGTTGGTGTTTTGGTCAACAATGTCGGCGTGAACCACGATATCCCTACGCCTTTTGCTGAAGAAGACGATGCTCTCATCAACAACATTATCGAAGTCAACATCAAGGGCCTCATGAAGATGACCAAATTGGTGCTTCCTCAAATGAAGCAAAAGTAAGTCGTTACAAGTTGGCGTGCAAGCATGTAGGCTGACATGTGACATTGTAGCAAGAAGGGTCTCATTTTCAACATGGGCTCGTTCGCTGGTTTGGTTCCTACTCCTTATTTGTCCGTCTACTCTGCTGGTAAGGCATTTTTGTCTACCTGGTCTCAAGCTTTAGGTACCGAAGTTGCCAAGGATGGCATCGTTGTTGAGCATGTCAACACATACTTTGTTGTCTCTGCCATGAGCAAGATCCGCAAGCCTTCTCTTTTGATCCCTACTGCTAAAAACTACGTTGCTAGCGTCTTGAACAAGGTGGGTGTTCCTTGTGGTGCTAATGTGCCCTACACATCTACACCTTATGCTATGCATGGTGTTGCCAATTGGGCCATCAACAACTTGTTGACTAACCAATTCTGGGTTACTCAAAACGACAGTAAGTGTGAAATGTGTTGTGATGTGGCTGTATCGAGTATCTTATACATGTGTTGCGTGGTAGACATTCAAAAGGATATTCGTAAGAGAGCTTTACGTAAGCGTGAACGTGAGGCTGCTGCTCGCAAGAATGAGTAGAGGGGAAACAAGCAATAAACGCTGTCTATTTTTTTATTCTAAGCAAATTCTAAGACATCTAAACTACTATCTTTCAGTCTTGCAACCAGGACTTGAGTAGAGTGTATTGCTGATCTTGGACGTCAATCATGTACTGAGGAGTCGTGCTATCAATACCAAGAAAGTTCTATAAGAAGGGTATGAGTCAAACGGCATGAGATGGGTATGATCAATAAGAGCGACTTACTGCACAATGGGTTGCCCTTGGAATGATGATTCCGTTTTGCACCTTGCGATTGGCTTGTTGGCTGTGAACGCTCAACTCTCTCCAGCTATCCCACTCGCCATCGATCCAAATCGTCTTGTCCAATTCAATATCCCAGCCTTGATACTCCTTGTTGACTTGACTGACATCAGGCTGACTTGGTACATTCATGCTCGGGAAATTGAGCTGGCACACACGCTCAAAGAGATCCGTGGTCAATTTACGAGACACAATGGTAGGTTCGCCGTGGGGAGCAGCTACTTGAAAGTAACCAAACTGCAGACATGTTTGCCAGAGCCAGGAGACGGTGGATGGATCGCTTTGTTTCTGCATCTGGATGTCCGTTTCATTGTGTGTGCCTACACAGTTAGCGAGTGTGTCATAGCCAGGGCAGAGGGTTGTCTTTGTGAAGGATTTGATAAAGGAGGCAAAGAGGAGCAGGTCTTGTTCGGCAGTGGTGTTGGTTGTCGAGTTGAATACCGTATCGCAAATGATGGTTTCAAAATTGTTCTTGGTGGGAGTAATGCCATATTGCCAGTATTCAGCCAGTGGATTTGACAGGACTATACAAAATCATAGAACATGTTGGTCTGAATGCGCGCTACTTTACACAGTGTCGCAGTATATACTTACGGGAAGCAAAATCATCATCATACAAGTCTTCAGCACCAAACAGCTGCTTGAGGGCCGTTACTTGCTTGGCGTCTTTTCCAAACAAGATGCTATCGACGGTAGCAATCACATTTCGAATGGTGTTGATACAAGGCTGAGGGGCATAGCGCATGATGGGATCAAAGTATTGATAGAAATCGAATTGGGCCTGAACAGGAGCTGAAGAAGCAACAGAGGCAAAGACGATATCAGAGTATTTGTCCTTCATCCAAGCAGCTAAACTGCCACTGTAGCTGCAGCCATACACAATCACCTTTGTCTCAGGCACAGGTGGAACCTTCAAAGCTGCAGAGAACTATACACAGACATGTGAGACGGACTATCCGCTTTTGTTTGACATTTGATAGCTACCTTGATGTTTTTGATGAGATACGCAATATCTGCAAGTGCTTGTTCTGCTGTCAGTTTATCCAATTCTTGCTCAAAGTCCTGTATGAAAAAGATCAGCAATCAGGATGTTGATTCCCACACATTGGTTGCTTACATTAGGTCCGGAAGCTCCGTAAAATCTGTGTTCCATGTAAACAAAGATACCGCCCAATCGCTGAGCTAATTGAGCTACTGTAGAGTTGAACATGACATAGGCAGCATCAGTGACAGCAGCTTCGCCAGCATTGGTTACTATGGAAACCGGTATTAAGATACAATGCACACATAAACAACAGATCTCACTTACAGAGGATAGGGCCATTTGGTTTGTAATAGTCCGTGTTGACCCAATATCTATTCTTGAACGTCGTATTATCACCCGCGAAATGATCCAGGGGCATATTAATGGTAAAGGGGCCATATTGCTGAGGAATCTTCTCTTCATCTTTGCGATCACTGGGTGTAAGAGACCAAAGATTTCTTGATTTCATCGTAAGCGTTCGACCACCACCGTTCAAACGAAGACCATGACAGCATTGGACCAGCATGCTGCCAACAATGACAAGCACCGAAAAGAGGAGTAGTTTGGAAGACATTGCAATGAACACTGACAAAGGCAAATACAAAAATTGATGAGTTTTTGACACTTGACAGAAGATTGATGCGTTTATATATATACTTTTTTTTTTACCTAGTTGCTTATGTACAGAAGAGTTGGATGTAATAATGATGAGTGCCACTAACTAAAGGATGAGCCAAAGGTGCTAATTATATATTACAGTAGTACAACAAAACTATGCCGCTTGGTATAAATGTAATTTGGGGTTTGTTTGTTTGGTAAAGAACAAGAAGTAAAGGAAGAGAGCACGGAATCGAATGATATCGTAGCTTTATATTTGACATGTCTTCTTTAATTGTGCGATTTCAGGTTGATGTGAGAAAACGAGGTGAATAAAATTGTTGATCTCGGTTTGTAACGAAAAAAGTTGGCATGAAACAATTGATTTTGTTAATTAGTATCTTCTTTTCTATCTACGTAGCTATCTCTTTATTAGATGTACATCACCATGATAGTTATTGGTTCTATAGTAAATACTGTACACAGCATACTAGCTTCAGTGTAGTGGATTGCATGTATACTGCATACTACATGTATTGTAAGAAACATCTTTGAGATCAGACAGGGCCACAACATTACACTTCAAGCATTGACGTCCACTTAAAGCCTCATTATTGTCATGTGAAAATACAATTTGCAACCTTTTCCCTTATTTATTCCAATGAACCAGCAGACTTGGGCTCAAAAACAACGCACCTTCCTGCCAAGCACCATATTACATTGCACAAGCCAAGGGCAGCCAGCTGTCAGATGCTGTTTTTATCCGCGGCTTTTCTCGTAAGCATTTGGTAATGGCTTTTTGTTATTACATGGTATGACACACTGATATTAATAATAGCTCATTAAATATAAACAGTTATGTGAAATCATATAGTGCTGACAAACTTTAGGTGTGCTTGATGCAAATCCAAACAAAAGATACCAGCAAATAATTGTATGAGGTCGTTTACAGTGTCCATTCATTCGAATACATTGAATAGACATTTGATTAAAAATGATTTATGTATTATGTAAATTTTAATGCGCAATTTGGCCCTGCCAGATGCAGTAGTAGTGGTATAAAGGGGGAGGCTATATACAAATATGAGTAGTGGTAGAAGTACATAAGCTTAATTCACCAATTTTGTTTGAAACAAATGGAAGTGAATAGCCTGTTGTCGAATGTCATCCTTGATCCTGTTAACTTCAGAGCTCGCAGTCTTTTCCTGGTTGAGATCATATGTCAAATCGATGGAATCAATCTCGTCTGAAGCCTGTTCGCGGGTATTCATGACAGAGATAAGTGTTACACTGAGACGAGTGGGTGATGTGAGTTCCACTTGAGAGAGATATTAGTAGCCATCCCTTCGTGGCATATTCTAAACTTACATCTTACTAGCATGGGAGCCATCGCCTTTAGTGGACGAACTTTGTCTATTGGTCTCATACGTTGGGCTTCCCTGAACTCTGTCAGTTGTCTCTGTTTCTCCTCGAAATATATTTGATACTGATCAGAATTTGATTCAATTTTAAATGGCATATAAAGTGTCAATAAGCCAGTGTCCCTTTCGTCCATCTTCATGATATGCCTGAGCATGTATGTTAGCATTGTGCAAGTATCACCCATTTACTAGAAAACATACTGTTCAAATCTCCTTCTCCACACAGCCATGAAGCTATCCCCCCATTGCGTCTCCTTTTGTAAGCGCACCGCAGCTTCCTTCGATGAGCCCTGAGTCAAATTTCTCTTTTTCTGCATGAGGTCAATCTTCTTTGCTTTCTTCACTTCTGGCTTGTCGATTCTTATCTGCTCGAAATCATCAATGTAGGGATTCTTCTTGAGGTCAGTGGTAGCTTTTGGCTTATCGTCAAAATCGAAATGAATTGTACTCGCTTCATCAATGTAAGGGTTCTTCTTTTTCTTCTTCTCAATTGCCGTGCTTCCCTCTGCTCTGCTCCTCTCGTCCTTCAATTCGATGTTTCTGGGCTTATCGTCAAACTCAAAGTCCATCGTACTGGCTTCTTCGAGATAGGGATTTTTACGCTGAGGCTTTGACTTCTTCTCCTCCTCCAAATCAATGCTCTTGAACTTGACATCAAACTCAAAGTCCATTATGCCGGTGTCGTCGATGTAGGGATTTCTGCGTTGAGGTACTGCCTTCTTTTCTTTCTTCAGTTGAGTGTCTGGGCTCTTGTTTGCTTGCTCAGAATCCAGAATGCTCTCTGCCACTTCCTCATCGAGATCAATGATATTATACGCCTTGGATTCCCCAATCTCCTTGAATGATTTCAGTCGCTTGGTCTCCTTTGCTTCCACGTTTTGATTTCTGGCAGGCCTCTTGCCTTTACTATTGCTGTTGCTGCTGCTTCTGCTTTTGCGAGTACTCTCGGTGGGTATAAAGTCCTCATCACTGTCTGCTTTCTCCTCTTTTGATATGACAAGATCGTCATCCAAGTCATTCTCAATATTGAAAATGCCCCAGTTCTTCTTCTTTTTTCTTGGCGGTAAGACTGGCGGTGATGGTGGTGAGAGCAACGGTGATTTCGGCGGCTGTCAGATATCAATAAGCTTGTGTTGTTCGAATGCTCCCAGCAGTATAAACACAAACCTTCTTTAGTTTGTCAACTAGTCTTTCAAACCAATCGTACAGACAGTTTTCATTCTTGAGATTCCAATCACCTGCTGGCAGTAAAGCACTCGGCTCTTCAACATCATCAAACACTTCATTGACGATGACAGATTGATCGAATATGATATCAGGAGGAAAATAGTAATTGGATGAATCAAGCACTACTTGGCCTAAGGATGCTTTGTTAGAGCTGCCATAACATTGACAATCCTTGCTCGTCTTACAGCGTATGCCTTTGGTCTTTGGGCCCATCTCAATCCTGAAGCGATCGCGTATACAAGGTTCTTCCGTTCCGTAGTTGTAATGAGAGCTTAATTCTTCAGTGACATGGACATGCTGAAGTGTCTTTAATCTATTGACTGCATTCACAATGTGCTTATTGACGTCTCGGTCCACATGAACTGTCGACATGTGGGTGTGAGTGTGTGTATGATTTTATTGAAAGACAAAAGAAAGGGACTGGATGAGAGGTGGAACTACAAACTACGGTATAGCTAGTAGCTTGATCGTGACACCGTTTCAAATGCTCAAAGATTGGATTCAAGCACCATCACGGTGAACATGCCTACAAACAGAAACAATATACAGAACGATGCCCACGTAACAACACCTCTACTGGCAGGGAAATTGCCGTGCTGTAGTGCCCACTGCGCATGAAAGTATCTAACATTACCAAAATAGAGAAACAGAATGCTAGCCATCACAAAGATCAGGCCCAGTGCTCTGCCTAGTCGTTTGTGGTTTGCCGAAGACACGTGATACACCTGTATAATGCCAATCCCCAGTGTGATCAGTGATAGCGATGTTCTAAACCAAGCAAGGTAGGTTCTTTCATTTGCTGGTATATACAAGCTACACTTGAGTATGTGTGCCAGTGCATATGACTCTCTACAGTACATACCTAGATGATCTCTGGCTGTGTTTCCCTTGTTCTCCAACACAATGGCAAACGAGTATTTCGAATAGAGATCTTCCAAGTGCTCTAGCAATGTGGAAATGTAGTTGTGGCCTTCTTTATCTTCATTCTCTTCGTCTTCAACTACTGTTCTGTTATCATTCTCAAATGATATATGCTTCTTGTGATCAATTTCGCATGATTGGTTGATGTCATAAATGGTGTTTGTGTCTCTGCAATAGTACGATGTAGCATCGCTCAGTGATCTATGATGAATGTTGTTGTTATGACGAGCTGCGATACGAATCATTTGTACAAGATGTAATGTTAAAAGAAAAGAGCAAGGTATTGAGCATCTTTCTCTCCCCTTTTTTTCTTATGTAGCTAGCATACAATGATGATGATGCTGATCTCCTTTCTTATGCATCTCCCCTTTTTTTCTAATTTCTGCCTCTTTCGCTTGCAAGGTGTAAAAATCCATGACTAGTATATGTAGTCGCTTGATCCTTTTGCCGTTGATGGTATTGATGTGAGAAAAAAAGACAAGGTTTTGCATGAATTTTTTCCTTGCTCAAAAGGCCTCTTTGGATTTCTTTTTCTCTCTATTTTTCTTCTTCTTTTCCTATATCTATAACAAACGCAAAATGACAGAATCAAACCACTTTCACCCTGATATCGAACAAAACACAATGTATGAAGAGAGATTAAAGCAAAAGAACATTCGATCCATGCCAGTAGGCAACGAGCGTTTAGCTGCCCTTCGAGATTTAGGCGTCACTTTTGATGAAGGACATCATAGAACAACCAAGATTGCAACGCCTTCTGGCACGCCGAAGTTACCCACATTTGTAGATGCCAGTCAGATCGAGGTAAGTAACAAGGAGAGCGGGACCTGCTTGAGCGACACAGCTTGACATGTTGTATATACTGTACACAGCATCTACTCCAGCAAAAGAAAGCCTCTCATCCAAGTCCCTTTTCCGCTTCAATGACTACCAATCGAGAAGAATTTGGTGGCATGATGTTTCGTGAATGGCGTTGATAATGTCATGTACTACAACTACGATTGGCCTTGTTTGTATTTCCCCACCCCACCTTTATTATAACTTTTTATTCCTCTTCTTCTTTATCCCTCTATCTCTGTTATGCGCTCTGTAAATATAAACATGTTGATGTAAATTTCTTGTCATTATGGTTATTGTATCCATGCCTTTCGATGTGGAGATGGATTGGATATCATGGAGAAATTGCTTGAAACGAGCATGTCAAGGTTGAAACGTGATTGACAGCATGATAATTGGTTGGAACAGGGTCATTGCTATTGTGAGAACAAATAATGATGCCATTGAATTACTGGTTTTCCATTGATACAAACAACCTGGGGCCCGTTTTTTTTTCTTTTACTATTTGTGTTCCAGTAGAGTCGAGAAGGGCCACGGTTCTAATAGCATCTTGATGTATTCTTATACTTGAATTTGATCTCTTGGCTCCAGCTCCATCTTTACTGGCTTTTGCAGGTCTGTCCAATCCTCGCTCTTTACCGTTCAACTTAAATTTATACAGTCAATGGGTCCATTTATACGACGAATGTATTCAAAATGGTA
Organism: Mucor lusitanicus; assembly: GCA_010203745.1. NCBI lineage: Eukaryota > Fungi > Mucoromycota > Mucoromycetes > Mucorales > Mucoraceae > Mucor > Mucor lusitanicus. Next base: position 781,545 of record JAAECE010000004.1, on the reverse strand, counting down.
TCATGTAGCTTGAAAAGTCTAAATAGATCTCATAAACTTCCCTACAGCTATTTCAGTAAGCTATTTGCCTGCTTGGAGGCGCATCCGCCTGCAAAAAACAATTTAAGCTCAGTTTGGCATTGGATGTAATGATGCATCAGAAACCTGTTTTTGGGATCCCAAAATCACTTTTCGTTCAGTTTCTCCAAATTTCGTTAAGCTCATATAGGTATTTTTATAACAAAGATAGCTTCTCCAAAGGGTCCTCTATCTATCCATGCTAGTTTTGTAAATATCTTCCACCAAAAAAGTTGCGCAATTTTAAAAAAACTAAAATCACGTTTTTGCCGAAAAAGGCAAGATTTTACTAACCAAACATGCCAAATAAGACTTGTATATGAAAGTTTGAAGTATTTGCAACATTTTGAGCTTTGAAACACCTTAATGAAAAATGGCTCCTTTACCTTTTAAAATGGGATCAAAGAAAATTGATGAAAAATCATGCATGGTAGCAAGGGATTTGGGCTCGATTTTCAATGAAAAATCAATGACCAAAAAATATCGAAAAAAAAATACAGCGAGTATCTACATGATCAGAGAAACGCTTTGGGTTGTTTCTCTGCGTTTATAACGCGCTTTAACTGCTTCAAAAAACCCCTCAAAGTTGTCGCCTTTGACGCGATTTTGGTGAGTAATTGCTTATTATCAAGTAATTGTTGTGCTATAAATACTGTAATTGTAATGAACCTGAAAGTTAATCTAGCTCATACTGCTTGTTGTTTCTTTCAAAGATCTTGGGATCATGGAATTGCTGCGATTTTTATGTGATACCGCCCTCATGCTTTTGATTAGATTTCTAGATCGATGCATTTCTCGGCCCCAATTCGACAATTTCTCTATGGCTTTTCTAGGACCAAATTGATGCCAGAGACTCAGAGCAAAACCTCGAGTTGTTTATTATAATAAGCTTCCATACCGACGCGCACTGTTGACTTTTATGCTGATTTACTATCGCTCTTTGCCGCTGTCGTGAATGATTGCAAATGTTGTATCATAATAGTAGCATTCTAGCATAGATGTTTGATTGATTTCAAATCCACTGTATCCATGAGCCATCAGTGAAACTAGATTTAATAAACTACCGCAAGCTGTATTTGGTGGTGTCTCGTTCAACCTTTAGGGCTGTTCGACTCAGGTAAATGCATGCGGTGAGTACTTTTTTTTTTTTTTTTTTTTACTATTACTTGTTATTCTTGATTCATACGAAACTTGTTGTGCAAGAAACCCCAATTGATCCTTTTCAAATATAACCTGCTATTTGCCTGTATGGTAGCTGCTGCTCATGTTGATTGATGATGTTGGGCATAAGACTAGTTTTTATCGTACGATGAAATGGCAGAGGCACATACTCGAATCGAATGCTATAGAATACGTGCGTCTCTTCCTAAAACTATCAAATAATCACTATTAGGCATTTCAATTAATCAAGAAACGTATAAAAAACCTTGTTTCTTATTTGTAAGCATTTGCTGCTGTTGATTGCTATCTATAAAGGAAGCCTCCTTGTACGTACTATCCTTGCAGCCACTCAGACCCACTCAAATCAAACATGTGTGCTTGTTAATTTGATCATATCGTGAATCTAGTAGAGCGCTTAAAAGGGAGAACATTTACCAACTGCACATGATTTTAATTCAAAGGTGGGTTACTAAATAGATGATGTGAAACTAATACAGTTTGATAGGCTTTAGTATGACGATGAAAAGCAACATTTTACATTATATAAGAGTGAAACAGAGGGCGGTATCTACGCTGCTGCATTTCATGTCTAGCGAGGGGTATCAGATACAGTAGCCAGATGTGATAATGTACATTAGAAGGCATGAAAGCGTTGACCAACTTGATTGTCCGTAGGTAGCATAGCACGCCATGGTGGGCCTTTTAATAAGGTGTATGATGATCTGCATGAATCCAAGCCGATTGATATCGGGATTGCTTGTCATTGGGCTATAATACTAGCTGCCGTACTAACCTGATTATTTCGCTTTTAATCTCGAATGATACTTGCAAATGTCATGATTTGACTAAATATGGATGATTTTTCAAGTGCATGATCTACAGCACATTTATGGACATGTATACCGCTACCAATAATAGAAATATTGCCTGGTAAACATGAGTGATCGACATGCAAATGCATAAAAACATGGTTATACAAGGAGATATCTTGTAAAGCAGAAATATGCTCTGTAGTATAAATTAGACAGAGTGTAAAAATCATTTTTTAAGCAGCATGAATCAAATCCTTATTATTATCATGTACATACCAAGGCCCCACGGCATGTCAGTGCAGTAAACACTGCTTTAGTGGCTCGCTGGTATGGAGATTTCAGGTCTCTCTGATTGTTAGACCAGTTCAACATTTGGTTTCAACTATCGAGATACAGCACAAAGATGAATGGTATCCTTGCTTCATGTACGGGTAATACTTTAATCGTGGACCCTTAACAGCTTCATCATCATTTAACAAAAAGCCTAAATTTTGTCTTCGGGGTAGTTGAAGAACAAAGAAAGCGTGCAATGTAGAATGGCCCAATTGATCCTCAGAATGATTATGAAACTGCTGCTCCGTACATTGGCTTTTAAAATGAAATTCGAACAAAATGGTGGAATTCTTTCAAGAACGGGGGTTCACCTGAATTTGATATAACTCTGGTTACTTTTTTTTCTTTCTTTATTCTTATACCTTTCTTTCCTGTACATTACTTTTTTTCTTCTTGTTCAAATGCAAATGTGGCAATCAGCATCTGAATTGAATAGAAACATGAATACATCCGCATCCACATCGCCTTCCATCATCCACAGCCGAAGAAGTTCACTTGCCATCTCAGCCTTGTTGAACGAAGTCTCTATTGATCCAATGCAGCATCCCTTAGCACCCAATACAGCCACACAGTTGCCATGGCAACACGATGTCAAATTCAGACCGCCACACTGTCTTCCCATGCCATCACCCTCCCCAATGGATTATTCCCCGATTTCAAGTGGATCATCGTCGCCCAACGGTTCATTAGATAGCTTCAGTCGACAGCCATCCATCACAGAGCCACCAGATCTCTGGAGCCATTCCAGAACTGGTATGCACCAAACAAACAATGGCATCATTGTCTCCTCGTTAGCAAAAGCCAAGAGAAAGCGCATCTTGCCTCACCAATACAAGAGACTGATGGAGACATTTGAGAAAACCGATACCCCAAGCTCAGAAATCAGAAGTCAATTAGCGAATGAACTAGACATGACGAAAAGAGAGGTTCAGGTAAATTGCTTTCTACGAAAATGAGCGCCCACATGTATTAATATATACATTTTAAAGGTTTGGTTTCAAAACAGACGTGCTAAAATGAGCAGAAGCAGAGTGAATTCATTATCTACAACAACAACAACATCACATCAAGAGCAACAAGCAGTGCGACATCACAGCCTGACCCTGTCGTCGTCTACAAAGGCATCTATTCATGATGCTTCACCGCGCAGACGTGCCTCTGAATACACACATCCCTATACAAAGCACCTTGCACCGAGAAAATCAATGTCGACTGAACCTAATCACACGCACATCCACTCTAATCACAATCATAATGATAACAGCACTAACCAACCAAGACAACATGCTTCGACCATGGTTCTCGAAGCACCATACCATCCCCCTCAATCGCCTACCATCACATCGGCCATCGACATACTGGCTTCAGCCGCTGAAATGATGCGACCGTAACTCATCTTATGAAATAAACTACCTGTATTTTACGCTTGCTTTTGTTCGTAATCGGAACGGATATCTAAATTTAAGGTTCTTGTGTATAACACACACACACAAACACATGGTGATGTTTGTGTAATGCAGAATATCAAATGGCAAAGCATCATTTCATATAAAGCAAAGAATATTCTACGGACGGATATTACCCACATTTATCATTACACCGTCTCAGCTAAGCACTCGTCTTGTGAAATCAAATGCATATAGGCCGAAACATGGCTGCTATTATCCATTGTTCAAGAACATGATGGCTGCACGCTGATCTCTGATTTCGCATGCTTTTCACGATAATGACGGCCACCACATCAAAAAGATATTTTTACATGAAAACAGTTTCAGTTTTTTTGAATCAACGAATTGAATATGGAGTAAAAACGAAGAGATCCTCGTCTTGATTAGGGCAAAGGAATAGGTGAGACACCTCATTTACTTTTTGTTTTGGCGGGAATCACCAGAAATAAATAGCTCACATCCCTAGCCTGATTGACATTTAAACACATGATATTCTGCAACATTTGGAGCAGCTCTGATAGCCAGCAGTAAATCCGAAATTCAGCCAATAACAGCTACATTGGGCATTGTACAGTGTACATTTGCCTTTAGACAATGGCTTTCTTTAGCCAGCAACAGCATGCAATACACTTGACTATGAAGGGCTTCCGCGTTGGCCGTAAGAGTGCTGCTTAATATACAGTTACATAGTACTGAAAGGAATACCACTGTGCAGAATGAGAGATGAAATGAATATGAAACATGAAACCAACCTTGATGAACCATCCAATGATGAAATTGATACATTTTTTTAAGGTTTGGAATAACAGCAGATTTTTTTCGTGCTATAATACAGGTCTAAAAACTCGAGGTTAAATATACACATACACACATCCAAACACCCACTAGTCCAAACTGTCCTGTATATTTGCATTGAATCTTCTAAATGGATGGTTCAAGACATCATCCGTCTGACATCTCGGAGCCAAAGTTCTGGACAAGCTAAAAGTAGTGGCTCTGATGGCATCTTACCATGGTAAAAACGGTTAAAAGGAGTGTTCTTTGCTGTTTATTTGAAATTTACAAATTATACATTGGGTTTTTTTGGGGTCGCAATGTGAGGAGACAGGTACCCAAGCTGTCATTGTCGATGCAGAAAGCACTAAACTGACAGAGTTGGCATGTCTCACATTATATTCGATTTTGCCATCCATGCTTATTGATGCAGACCCGTGGCTGTACTATGTATTGGATCCCAGGTTGCAAGGAGCTCATACAATGGCGCCCTGGCATATATTGACAGTAATGTTAGGAACACACCAAACAAATAACCGTGCATGTGTGTAATTATGATGTCGATTCGTGTCTCCACTTCAACTCAAGATCAGGGGAGAGATGATGATGATCGCTCGCACAAATGCCTCGAAATCCAGTTACATGTAAAAAAAAAGAGACTGACTTTATTCATAAAAAACAGAGCACCGTACTAGGTAGTAGTAGTAATAATAATAATAATCCTTTTAAAAATGGCACAAGGTAGCAGACAGACTCATTTAAATGGTGTGGTTATTGACACTGGCATTGCGCTTGGCAATGTCATCCTTTGCATGGCTCTTCATGTGTGAGTGGGATGAGCTGCTGTGGTCGTTATTGCTATAGGGCCATGGTTGCTCTTGACCAGCACGAGAGCCACTAGAGTAAAACAACTTTGGCTGGTAGGCAACATCCTCACTCAACACTTGGGAGTTCTGAAATTTCTTGATCAATGCCTGTTTACCTTGAATGTTTGCATAAGATAAATCACATTTCTTGTCAGACTTGAATAGCTTCCTAGAAAAGAAAAAACAGATACAGTATTAGTCTATTTGCTTATCACTTCATTTGATACTTGTTTCCATGAAAAATTGGACAAACACTTTGCCATTTCTTTCCTACACGGTCGCGTGCAAACTCAATAGCGTCTCTAATAAAATGGAAGATATGAGTGCTCCATTCCTTCCCCCCCTGAAATCCTACACACACGCTAGTACTTACTTGGGATCAATAAAGTTGATAAAGGCATATCCAACATTGCACTTGTTCTGAAAGTCAATTCGCAAATACAAAAAATCGTATTTTCTTTCGTGTGTCGCGTTCACATAGTCAATGAGCATTTGCTGTAGGATGGTGTGAGTACTTGCTCTCATCCTCCGCCTCTTAAAGGACTAAACCGCCTCGCATACGTACCTGAGTATACTTGTTGGGGATGTTTCTAATCATAAATGTAGTGCGCTTATCCTGACCAGATCGAATTTTATCGAAATCTACAGAATTGTTGGTAGCTTTCTTAGTGCTTGGTGGAAGAAGTCGCTTTCTACGTGAGCTGTTACGGGATGAAGATGTTGATGCTTTTTCCTCTGCCTTTTTGGGCTCAACAGCTTCCTCAGCAGAACGAGTAGGTGATGGCGATGGTGTGAGGTTGGAGGAAGACAATTCAGGCGTGGTAGTGGTGCTGCTGCTGGTGTGAGGAGGAGGTGGTGGTGGTGGTGGGGGAGTGCTTTGAAGAGCAGCCGCATAGCTCACACTTTCATCTTGCTTGCTGGGACATGTTTCAAATGTTGTATTGCTGGAGGACGAAGGCGAGGTCGCAATAACAGCAGCACTGGGCTTTGGATGAGCGGCGTCTTCATGCTGCAATGCCACAGGGGATGGTGGCAGACTGGACACGGGATGGTACTTGGATGCCGAGTAAGAGTCCACTGTAAAGTAAGATTCGTCTTCAGCCACAGGGCTTGGCAAGGGGGTGGCGACCATGATCTTTTGTGTTGCAGCTGGAACATGAAGGATGGGGCTTTTGGTGTTGATGCTCAACGCAGCGGGACGGTCCTTACCAGAAGCAGTAGTGGATGCAATTTCGTCATCTGTTGTAGCACTGTAAACCATGATCTGTGCACCCTATTGATGTTGTACATGCACATGTCAGTGACACGAAAACACACTGACATTTGGATCTGCATCCAGCCCTGATCCGACTTACCTCAATGAATGAACAGTTCAAATTGGCCCGCAATGCCTCACCATGTCGCTCATCGTGATATTCCAGATGGACAAGAATACAAGAGCGAGAGATACGAGCTTCAGACATGGAGTAAATGGAGCCGAAGCGTAAAATGTGTTTCTATGTTTATGCGTAAACATTTAGATCGATCTGCCAAATGTTTGTCACGGCGCACCCACTCGACTTACCATGTAATCGTAATCGAGCAAATCCACACGACTATTGATGCTGCTAAAGACCAAAAACAGCTTTTCGGCGCTGTTGGTGATATGGGTGTTGTTGTGGATATAGGCAGGCTTAACGAAATACACCCTGTAGCAGGGACTCAACTTTTGCTTCAAGACTTGATACCAGTGCTGGGCGTCCAAGATGTTGAAGAAGGAAATCGCAGTGATCTGATCCGTGCCTACATTGCAGTGAATGGCCTTGACACCGCCGCGTACCTTTTTTTTGTTTTGAAAATGTTGATTAGCTTCTATACTTGTGCGCGCGCAGTGAAGAGGCTCTTTAAACACTTACACTTTCCAATTCGTGCTTCAGATGCATCGTGCTACTGTAATCATGCTTGTTCTTCGGCTCAAATGCAATGTGTCTGTAAGCGCGATCTACTGATATTTTAAAGGGGAGAATTACTAAAACCAGTAACAATGAAAAAGGATCAAGTTTCAAATAAAATGCGAGACATGTATGTACCTGAAGTGTGATCTTGAAGGCTGAGCGACTTTTCAAAAAGACTTGGTAATTGCCACGGCTTACAGATAACGTTGTTGTTATTGTCGTAGTTTGCGGGAGGCAATGGAAGCTTTGAAAAATATAAAGAGGACATGCTTTTGGTCTGAATTCAGGCAATTGAATTGCAAATCAAAGAGAAAGGCAGTAGTAGAGATGGATGTGAAATGCAAGAGGAGAACTGCGGCAAGCACACAGCTGTATACTCTTTTGACTGGTAGATGGGTTTTGCTCAAAGGGAGAAAAAGAAGAAGAAAGAAAGAAAGAGAGAGCAAAATATATATATGTCAATTAAAATGAAAAACGCCATTGTTGTGTTTGGGTGATGTCTACATTTATTCACGTGCCAATTGGTTGGCTTTTATGCGCGTCTTTGATCTTGTTGCTGTTGTAACCAAAGGTCGAATGATGATATACTGCCGCCGCCTGTTCTTGCGGATGACGAGAAGAAGGTGCTTCTGCCTATGGTCTGCATGGACGATGGGTGATCCGCAGCAGACGCAGCAATCGGATAGCGAAATGGCGGCTCAATCCACGAGGACGCTTCCGAGATCATGGCCATATCCGCCAGAGGCAGTCTCCTGGTAAAGACGTCGCTGGCTGTGCTGCTGCCGGCCGAGTTCCAGGGCAGGGCACTGCTGCTGACGGGCGACTCGAACGAGCTGCTTGTGGTGCCAGCCTCATAGCCGCTGGATCCACCTGCGGATGCCAATTGGTTCTTTTGCACCGTGTCTATCACCTTCATGTGGATGGCGTACAAGTCCTTGACCAAAAAGTACATTTTATCAGACATGGCCCAATAGACTTTCATGCCCTACGCAGATAAACAAACAAGCAAGGCGATGAGCACAACAAACAAACAAACAATTAATTAGCAGAATCTAGCCAGTGGTAGCTTACCTCGAAAAACTTGTAGTACTCTTGCAAGGCTGTGTCGCACTTCTTGCACTCTTCGGGATCCACGCTGAAGCTGTTGTTGACCATCACGGTCGCTGTTGTGTAGGCAAAGTAGATGGTGGAGGGCGGTATAATGTCAAAGTGCGAGAGCAGGTCCTTGAGCATGATGGTGACATTGTCCGCTGCCAGCAGACACTTTTCCTTGCTTTGCTGTACTTTATCCTGCATGGCCTGTGTCACTTGGCCCAGCTTCGGCATATCCGCCAATATCAGAGAGGGCCGGTTGAGCAGCACGACCAGCGTGTTGTGCAGCATGTGGGCCAGCACAAACTGTCCAGACTGGAATGTGTGCACCTGGCGGAAGTAGTCGAGATTGGCGGGCGAGTTCTTGAGGTGGTGCGGCAAGCGTGCCTCCCAGCTGTCCAGGGCGCGATTCAGCTCGTCGAATTCAGCATTGTTCTCCAAGCAGACCAGGTCCTTGAAGCCTCGGTTGACAAACCGTGCGATTCTGCCCAGCAGCACGTACAGCTCGTTGGTGCGTGACTCCAGCCCCACCTGGCTAAACAAATGGGCGTCGCTGTTGCCTGTGGAGAGAGGGACAGGCGTCATTTGCACGCCCGTAACGATGCCCGTTGGACTGCGGTGCACATTGTAGCGCACCAATTTGGTGCCATCCAGATTCTGCTGGTAAAACTCGCCGGTGGAGTCGAGGTTGAGCGAGCTGTTGTAGATGGGCAGCAGCACGTTACTGTCCAAGTGGTCCATCATCTGTGGCTTGCCTGTCATGGCGCTGCTCAGCTTGTCTTGCAGAAACGTATCCCAGTAGAGCTTGCGTCTGTTTTCATACCAAAACCATCGCTCCACCGGTAGAACGCTGCCAGGCGTCTCTTCAAACATCATTTCGTTTTCCAGATTCAGCTCGAACGCCATGCGGATCGCCATGCCTGAATACATCCAGCACCGTACATTACGCGCACATCCATATTCATGCAAATTCAGGATTAATAAGCCTTGGACATGCTCCATTGACGGTGCTTCCACCACCTGGTTCAGCATGGACCGTGCTATCTCTGCAAACTTTTCGCCCGCCATCCACAGTGGATGCTGCACGATATCAGGCCGCTTTGAGAATCTGCCAGCCAGACTACACATTAGTAGCCATCCACCCAGGCAAACGTTACACATGCCCTTTTTTTTTTTTTTTTACCTTGCTGCTACAGATAAAATGGCATACAACAGAAACGTGCTGCATGTCTTGTTGAGTATGCTTGCCTTGAATCCCTTGACATCCGCTATAGGCGACAGTGTCTCGAAATGCATGAAATAGATATCCACCAAGTGCTGAACCACATCCATCGCTGGCCATTGACACTGTGCATCAGGCGTTGGTTTTGGCAGTGCCAATGCAGGCCGAGGAGTGGTGTTGGTATGGCTAGACGGCGGCTGCACTGTTGTAGCGCGGATGGCACAGGCGGGCTGTGTCGCTGCTGCTGGCTTGTTGATCGGCTCCTCAATAATGGGTAGCGATGAAGGCGAGGCTTCCAGCACTGAGCTGCCTGTTGTGATCAGCTCTTCCATCTTTCGCAGTCTCTGCTCTAACAGATCAATGTGCCCTTGTCGAGGCCCTCTCTTTTTGACGACGTCTGTGTATGTACATTCCTGATGAAAGCGCTCGCACTTGCCACACGTAGGCTTGACCCCATCGCACTTGATCTTTGCAATCGTTCAGTCCTCTACGCAATAAAAAAAAAGGGAGCTGTGTACAACGAACCTTCTTGCGTCGGCACACATTGCAGGCCAATGACAATCGCTTACGTTTAGCAGATGCTTCTTGATGGTGCTGTTCAGGCGAATCTGACATGGAGGAGTGAGGAATTTGCCGAGTAGAAAAGAAGGGCGTATTCAATGCGCACACACTATGGATTAGTAAGGCACGCGCTCGCGCACACCCACATTGGAGGGAGATTAAACTCGCTTTGTGGTGCATTTTCCATCTGTTTAAACAAATCAGTTAATTTAATTGCTTTACTCCTTTTTCACCTCTTTGTTTCTTTTTCTCGGACAAAGCACCTGTATGCTAGTGATAGCAGCGCTGAATCCATACTAGCCCTTGTATCATACACCACTGACTTTCTCCAGTTCTGCCCCCCATTTTTTTCACCCTTGCCTTGCTCATCTCGCATTTCGTCTCTCCATCGCCACAGCAGTTACCATAGCAGCAAAGAACCATGTCCAACGCACTCTTGCTACGTCTGTTTACATCTGAATTCTTCAACTCGTGGATCGCAGTGTCGTACCTGTTTCGGTACTCTGATAATGTAGGCATCCAGCACTATCTCTGCAATGAATTAAAGGGCTTTCCGATATCAGAAATCGAGTTCTTTTTACCGCAATTAATGTAAGTCATTTCAAACCAAGGCTGCACTGTGGCAAGCTCAACTCACCCTGCTGGACTAGCCATCTCTTGATCACACGGCCTTCAGAATCAGTGGCGCTGGAATGTTTCCTGATTGAAATGTGCGAAAAATCGACTCACATTGCGCTGATGGTAATGTAATAGTACAACCGTGGGCATAGGGTAAACGAGTACTCAATGTCATGTAGTCTTTATGGTATCTACAAGCTTACCTTGCTGATCTGTCGACACACCCTGCCAGTCCGTCCTTCAACCTATGCAAGCGTCTATTGAACAGATCTCAAGCCATTGTGTTCTCTGAGGACAGTGACGACGACGATGATGATGAAGAGGCTGATCCCTCCAGATACAGCGCCGAAAAAGTGCGTGAGCATGCCTTGCCAGCTCTGGTGGGCATGGGTGCCATGCTGCTCGGTATAGGGCAGCCTCTGATGACTAGGCCAGCAGGTAGAATTGCAATTGCTCAGGGGCGCAGAAACAGAACGTTGAGCACTGCATCTTGCTCCAACACGACTGCATTGACACGAAGAAATACCACCGAAGACGCCTCTTCTTCTTCTGCCGCCAACACGTCTTCTCCGTCGGGTGCTCCCAGCGGCAAGGACCAGCTCAAAATGCCACTGCCATCATCAACGCACTCGAGCTACATCTCTACCTCACAGCCGGATCTTCCGCTACCCCACCACAGCAAAAAAAAGTTCAATCCATTCACAAGCTCTCCGTCGCTGGAGGATTTGCATCGGGGCAAGGCGTTTTCTGTGGGCCGTTACATCAAGAACGCACACCACAAACTGAATCGCAAAATGATGATGAACGAGGAGCGAAAATCCACATCTTCGTCCACCTCTTTGTCGGTATTCGATCCCGCACTGACGGCACTAGGACAGTCCTCTGTGCCAACCAACACTGCACCCTTGTCGCCTGCTTTATCGCAATGCTCGGCGGACATGGACATGGTGGTCACTTTGGATGAGCACGACTCGGATCAGGAACAGCACAAGCTACAACAAAAGGAGGAACAACGAAAGCAGAAGCGAAAGAGCCGTCAATCCTTGCTACGTAGCAACTACTTTAGATCAGAAATGCAGTTTGTATTGGCGCTGGTAGACATTGCAACTCGCTTAGTGATGGTGCCCAAGGAAGCCCGTATGAGCGCACTGCATGCTGAATTGACACTATTGAATCACAATCTGCCAGCAGAGATTTGTCTACCGCTATGGTGCCCTGCCACAGCTGAAAAGCCCCACCATCACCGTGTCGTTCGTATCAGTCCATCTGACGCCGTTGTGCTCAATTCTGCTGAGCGTGCTCCCTACTTGCTGATGATTGAAGTCTTGGACGATGAAATGAACTTTGAAAACGACGACTACAATTCGGCACTGTACCGCGCAGCACGACGTAAGCATGCCAACCGCAAATCCGTCATGAGTACCTCCTCCTCTACCACCACCACAAGCAGTGTTTCCATGGCAACCGAGAATGGCGACGATAAGCGATCCATCACATCCACCACTGCTCCTGTCAAGGTGACCGTACTCAACACAAATGACAGCAGTAGTCGACGCAACTCGCGATCAGCGGATGACTATGCAGAACGTATGCGCACAGCAGCTGTCATGCTGGCTCAGTTGCAGCCGCCCAACACAGCTGCGCCATACAAACAGAATACAGAGCAAATCAGACAACGCATCATCAAGGAAATGATTGCCCTGGAGGAACAACGTATGCAAAAGATGAAGACAGAAGGTGTCAGCAGCGGTGTCGGCGGAGGAGGCGGTGAAGGTGCTGGTGGGGACATGTTGGAAGACGAACAGCGTATTGCTTGGGTAGTCAACAAGGAAGATCCGAGTGCTGCTGTCCTGTCAGAAGATTGGGAGACAAAGAAGGCTCGCTTGCGTCAAGCCTCGCCTTACGGCCATTTACCCAATTGGAGACTCATGTCCGTCATTGTAAAGCAAGGTGCAGATCTTCGCCAAGAGCAATTTGCCATCCAGCTGATTAGAGAAATGCAACGTATTTGGGAGGATACTGGTGTGGATGTGTGGGTGAAGTAGTAAGTAGTGAGGCGAGTCATAGAGAAAAGCGCTTAGTATGTTGATGTGATGTCTATTAGTTTCCGTGTGTTGGTGACTTCAGACTCATCCGGGCTGATTGAGACGCTCAAGAACACAATATCTATACATTCCATCAAGAAGGATGCTTATACAAGAGGATGGAATGAACAAGGAGCCGTGTTTACTTTGTACGATTATTTCGAAAAGGTAAGCCAGCTGAATCGGCCGATATCAATGGATGCAATGGCTCACAATGTCGCATAGCTTTGGGGTCCTCCTGATTCCGATGATTTTATCAAGGCGCAGGACGCTTTCATGCGCAGTTTGGCAGGCTACTCTGTTGCTTGTTACGTGCTGCAAATCAAGGATAGACACAATGGCAATTTGCTGATTGATGAAGCTGGCCATTTGATCCACATTGATTTTGGTTTCATGCTCTCCAATTCACCTGGCTCTGTCGGCTTTGAAATGGCACCCTTCAAATTACCACAAGAATATATCGACATCTTGGGCGGTGTCCATGGAGAAAAGTTTGCTGAATACAAGGCTTTGATGAAGGCTGCGTTCTTGGCTGTGCGCAAGCACAGTGAAAACATTCTGTTGCTGACAGAAATGATGAGCAAAGATTCCAAGCTGCCCTGCTTCCAGAATGGGGATTTGACCGTACCTCAGTTACGAGACCGATTCCAACTGCAATTAACAGAGCCTCAAGCAGAGGAGTTTGTGGACAAGTTAATTATGAGTAGTTGCTGTAATGTGTTTACAAGACTGTATGATACGTTCCAATACTATTCTCAAGTAAGTGCACAATGGGGTCTCACAAATGATTTGTGTATTGACATGATTTCGTTTCCTTTCTAGGGAATTCTGTAGATTTTGCTGCTTTTTATATGTGTGTTTAATTTATTTCTGCAATACCCTTTCTATTCCTCTAATTCATGTTTAATTTCAGTACAGTTTATTCACTCCAATTTGGCAAATAAAATATAAATTGGCAGAAATCACACATAGATTTTGGCAGAAATGCAAGGCCAATTTAGTAAAGAGCCAGTCAAAGACAACAATATAAAAGAAACGAGAAAATTGGAATGTAGTACAGTCGATCAATAATATTACTCATTCAAAATCAATTACTACGTTGCACCCAGACACCTTAATGTGAGGGCCGTCCGCAACCTCCTAAACCGTATAGTGGCATGACATTAACGTAGTAGAAAACGCAGAGGTCACTTTAGAGATCACCGTTTATCAGATAAAATCACTGATTCAAGTTAAAATAGATGCATTTTTTTTTCTATCTTTATTGAATAGATAAGCATATATTTACAGGAGGTTCCGGCTCTTACCCATAACTACCTCTATAATCCTTTCGCTCTCTTCGTTGGTCAAGAAAAAAGGCTTCGGAGGATGTAGATCCCTAATAAAGCAGCTATACAACTGTAAATTAAGTATGATGTGAAAACATTGTTCGCTTTGATTTACCAAATGCTTAAAACAATGTTTAACCTGTGCTATTATATCAAATATCCCGTCAAGGGCTCACATTATAAGTCTTGGGCTATTTTTATTAGGATTCCGTGTGTAAATAATGCTAGTCATTGTGATTTTCTTATAAATCAACAAGCGATAATTGGAATTTCAAAACTTCTTTCGGCTTGAAACTAATAATAGAATGAGTTAAAACTACTCTTTTACATACGACATTGAATTTATTTGATCAAGACTCATTCTTATAGTGCTAGCGTGTATAGTTACCGTAGCCATTTGTACCATCAATTTTGCATGTTTAATCTTGCTTTTCTTATTTTTCATGCTTTATTTCTGTGAGCTGATTGCAAATTTGAGCCAATAAAATCGCTTAAAAAGCTATTTTAAACGCCGCGGACTTTGAAAAATTTTGCCATAGTTCTCCCTTGTTTTTTCGTTAGGCGGAATTTTAAACACAGCCGAATACACTAGTATTAAGCTACGTTATCATCAAAAACCCCTAAAATGCCAGAATATGCCTTACTACACACCCCAGCTTATAGTGCAAACGCTTGAGACTCTCAATTAGCACCAAGTAAGTGATACCAATCAAGTGAGGGCAGCCTATCTACCCCCCAGCCTCTGAATCAAATCTAGTTGTGCTTCAACGATAGGCTTATCCACACAACGAAAAAAGAGGGTGATGGCTCAAAGAACCATAAAAAGGAAGCGAAAAAAGTAACAAGAGGGCATCACTAGAATGTGATGAAGAACAGAAACACTGCAATACAGTTACATACAAAAAGGTAACATGCAATGTGCATCATCAAAATGATGAATACAAGAAAAAAAAAAACGCAGTAGAAAAAAGTATCGTGGTTGCCTCATATGAAGCAAGAACACCAATACTACCAGTATTACAGAAAAAGTAATACTTGAAGAACAAAAAGAATGTAAGGCTACTCCACAATGGAGCAGCACTGCCAGTGATACAGTGCAACAAAAGATACACCATAGCACTATGGCACAGAAACAGAAAAATAGTTGCGTGCAGAAAAGGGTGAAAGAATAAATCGCAATAGAGCAAACTAAAGAAGAATGCACAGTATTACGAGAAACAAAGTAGTAAAAGGGTTGAATGAATGTAATCCATGGCAACCAAATACAAACCAAATACAAACCAAACACAATTAATATATTGAAACGAACTGGCCTGAAATAAACTGTGTAATTAGTATTATTGTATATTGTACTGCCAAAGGTGGCTCTTATCGGCTAATACCTACTGTAACAGACTGTAAAGATGTTGTCTTGGGTACTGGTGGTTGCAAAGACACGCTTCGTTTGGCAAAAGTGGTGTTGTATTCAATCAATAGTAATAAAAAGTATATGGTTTAATAGAAAAAGTGCAGTGCAAAAACAGCGCGGAAAGGGAGCGTGAAAAAAAAAATCGCGTTGCTGAGGGTGACTGCAGCCAATAAGCTGAGCACACAGAATTTGAATGACGTGTACACTGAACATTTTGCACTGTGGTGACTGTACCCAAATGATTTTTTTGTGATGATTTTTTTGAATCAAAATCGATTTAATTTAACATTTGAAAACATTTTTGCTAAAATTAGCTATATAAAGTGTGCTCAAGGTATACTACTTTCTAATGAACTTAAGGAGAGAATTTGAAGGCGCATTCAATGGTGCCAATTTTAAAGTACTTTTAGAATGAAAAGATAAAGAATTTCGAGAAAATATAAAAAGCAGTTTTTCTAGGAAAAGTCGAGATTTAGCATATACAACCTTCCAAATAACAGTTGCACAGGTTACCCTATATCTGTGCGGTCATTTTGATCTAATATATATCATAGTAAAAAGTGTCGTTTTCGCCTTCAAAATTGCGATCGTTTGATTTTTGACAAAAACCATGAGGGGTACCTCATGAAAAATCGTGGATTTTCATCGATTTGGATTGATCCAAAAAAAATAAAAATAAAGATTTAGGATGTAAATGGTGATTGATAGCAATCATTTGGCACTATTTCCAGCATCTAGAAAGGCTTAGAAGACAAGATAGTGAGGGTTGAATTCGGACGATTTGGCTGGGAAAAGTACCTTTAGTGCCATGTAAATCTACAAAAACTAGTGCTACAGATCTGATCCAGACTTCAAACAGTTGGTATCTTTTGGGACTACACGTTGATTACCATCAGACAAAGAACGATATAAATTTTGTCTATGTTTTACTTTAAAAACGCTCAGAAATACCAAAAGCAGCACCGCTTATCGTGTTTCAATACAGCAGCTTCTACTAATAACCTATGCCTATAGAAATTAGTGCAATCTGCTATGCATTTCAATTCTTTGTATATTAAATACACAATTTGGGCAGTCGTTGCGTACAATAAAAGTGCTCTCTACATGGATCTAGAGGTTGGAATCTGGTATAATTAACACTCCACTGTTGAACTACAAGAATCGTTTAATTTATGTACACTTAACGTAGCCACTGGAAGTTTATTTATATTATGCTTATAACCGCCGCCTCAGAATAAGTACATAACAATGTTAACATAAACTTTCCAACAGTCATATACGGCATGATGAAAACACGCTTTGCCGTATTTTGTCCAACGCCCAAAACAGTGTTCAACCTGTGCCACTCTTGAACAAAGCATGTTACTAGATTCAAGCGGTTTTGAACAAAAAAGTGTTGCGCAGCATCCCTTCTATCAGCCTGCTACTACTACTACTGTAGTAGACACTCGTAACTAACAGCTTTCCTTATAAATCTTGTCAAGCAAGATCAGTGCTCAAAATGGGCTTATTTTGAGTCATCATCCATACATCAACGGCAACTCGTCCTCCAATCTAAAATCCAACTACACCATCGTGCTCCTCGCAAAAATTTTGTATATGTATGTGCTAATTATAATACTACTCTGGAATCAAGATTTTGAAATAGAACCTTGGACGGTTTGATCCTGAATACCCTAATATTAGCTGCATACAACAGCCAGGATGTGATATCAAACACACAGCTACACTATACAGCGATAGCTACAGTGTTGCGCAACACCTCCTCTATCGATCTTTTACCAGTAGACACTCGTAATTAACAGCTTTTATTATGGACATTGTGATAATCAGTGCTCAAAATGGGCTAATTTAAAGAAAAAATCAGTCATACATCAACAGCAACTCGTCGTATCCAAAATTCAATTATACCATCGTCTTTCTCACATACTGTAAATTTGGCTTAAATATTACCTACTAATCCCATTACTGCTACATCGATTGCTCAAAATCGATCACACATGATGACCTGATCATGCATAATACAAGCAGAATTTAAAGTCAAGCATAGAGCTGCGCTATGCAATTCTGACTACAGTGTTGCAAAGCACCCTCTCTATTAATCTGTAACTAGCTACTGGGAAATCGCACTGTAATTATGGATCATGTCAACAAGGTCAGTGCTCAAAATTGGCTAGTTCCGAAAATCATTCATCCATCAACAAAAGATCATCCATCCATCCACAAAAGATCATCCATCCATCCACAAAAGATCATCCATCCATCCACAAAAGATCATCCATCCATCCACAAAAAATCATCCATCCATCCACAAAAGCTCATCCATCCATCCACAAAAGCTCATCCAATCTAATATTCAACTACCCCATCGTGTTCCCCGCAAAATTCAGCATAGGGACGTGCCAATTTCAATACTCTAACAGCAATTTTTTGCAAATGGATCTCGCATGATGACCTGATCTTGAATACCGGATTTACCTGCATACAAGCAGGAGATAATGTCGAGCACAAAGATATAGTATGCAACTTTAAATAAAGTGTTTTCTAATACCCCACCTGTCAATCCGTTAACACTAGACACTTGTCATTATCCGCCTTCCACATAAATCTTGCCTAGACCAGTGCTCAAAATTTGATTATTTTGAAAATCGTCCATCATCCATCAACGGCAACACGTTTATATGACTAAGGTCTGACCGCACAGCCGTATTCCTTACAAAATTTGACATGGGTACAGGTCTATTTCATAAGCCAGATGATTGACATTTGAAGACGTTAATAGATTTGATACCAATATAATGCAAACTTGTACCTTTGGATGTTACGAACAGGCTTAGATTTATTCAGAATTCTTTTTCCCAGGAAAGTGAATGTGTTTGATCATGTCTGATACTCATGGTTGTATCGTGTGTAGTTACCTTAAGCCATTTGCATCATGCATTTTGAATGTTTAGTCTTGCTTTTCTCATTTCAATCACATTTTTAGTTTCATTATCAATGCTTTATTTCTCTGAGCTGTCTCCAAATTTAAGCCAATCACAACGCTTTTTTTGCCCTACAGACACCCCAAGCCAGAAAAAAAAATTGCGAGGATCTCCCTCTGTTTTTTGGTTAGGCGGAGTTTAAAGTATTACTAAATATAGTAATTTAGCAATTCTATCATCAAAAACCCCTAAAATGCCAGAATATGCCTTACTACACACCCCAGCTTATAGTGCAAACGCTTGAGACTCTCAATTAGCACCAAGTAAGTGATACAAATCAAGTGAGGGCAGCCTATCTACCCTTAAGCCTCTGAATCAAATCTAGTTGTGCTTCAACGATAGGCATATCCACACAACAACGCAAAAAGAGGGTTATGGCTCAAAGAACCATTAAAAGGAAGGGAAAGTAACAAGAGGGCATCATTTGAATGTGATGATGAAGAACATAAACATCGCAATACAGTTACATACAAAAAGGAGGTAATAATAACATGCAATGTGTAGTATCATCAGAATGACGAGTACAAGAAAATAAAAGTAATAGAAAAAAGTATCGTGGTTGCCTCATACGAAGCAGGAACACCAATACAACCAGTATTACAGTACAAGTAATAATACTTGAAGAACAAAAAGAATGTAAGGCTACTCCACAATAGAGCAGCACTGCCAGCGATACAATGCATCAAAAGATACACCACAGCACTATGGCACAGCAACAGAAAAATAGTTGCGTGCAGAAAAGGGGGAAAGAATAAATCGCAATAAAGCAAACAAACGAATGCGCGGTATCACGGGAAAGAAAATAGTAAAAGGTTGAATGAATGTAGTTCATGACAACCAAACCCACAACACCCAAAGCCATGACAACCCAATCCACGGCAACCAAAAAAGGGGAATATACAAACCAAATACAAACCGAACACAATGAATAAATATATTGCAACGAATTGGTCTAAAATAAACTGTATAATTAGTATTACTGTATATTGTACCGCGAAAAGTGGCCCCTATCGGCTGATACTTACTGTAACAAACTTGAAAGATGTCGTCTTGGGTACTGGTGGTTGCAAAAGTATGCTTCTTTTGGCGAAAGTGGTGTTGTATTCAATCAATAGTAATAAAAAGTATATGGTTTAATAGAAACAGTGCAGTGCAAAAATAGTGCGAGAAAAAAAAATAAAAAATAAAAACGCGTTGCTAAGGGTGACTGCAACCAATAGGCTGCCGCAGCGCAGAGCACACAGAATTTGAATGACGCGTACAATGAACATTTTGCACTGTGGTGACTGTACCCAAATGATTTTTTTACGATGATTTTTTTGAATCGATATCGACCTAATTTAACATTTGTAAACATTTCTGTTGAAATTAGCTATATAAAGTGTGCTCAGAGTATATCACTTTCTAATAAACTTAAGGGGAGAATTTGAAGGCGCATTCAATGGTGTCAATTTTAAGATACTTTTAGAATGAAAAGGTAAAGAATTTTGCGAAAATATAAAAAGCAGTTTTTCCTTGAAAAGTCGAGATTTAGCATATACAACGCTCAAAATAGCGGTTACACAGGTTACCCGACATCTGTGCGGTCATTTTGATTTAATATATATCATAGTAAAAAGTGTCGTTTTCGCCTTCAAAATTGCGATCGTTTGATTTTTGACAAAAACCATGAGGGGTACCTCATGAAAAAACGTGAGTTTTCGACGATTTGGATAGATACAAAAAAATAAAAGTAAAGGTTTAGGATGTGAATGGTGATCGATAGCAAATATTTGGCACTATTTCAAGCATCTAGAAGGGCTTACAAGACGAGATATTGAGGGTTGAATTCGGACGATTTGGCTGGGAAAAGTACCTTTAGTGCCACGTAGATACACAAAAACTAATATTACAAATCTGATTCAAACTTCAAACAATTGGTATCTTTTGGGACTACACACGGATTACTATCAGACAAAAAGCGATGGAAACTTTGCGTATGTTTTATTCTAAAAACGCTCGGAAACACAAAAAGATTATTTACCATGACTCAATGCAGCTTTTATTGTTAATCGCCTACCTATAGAAAGTATAGCCATCTGTTCCTCATTGCAGTTTTTTGTAAATTGAGTCATATAAAGTAGAAACAATAGTTGAGTGTGGCAGAATGAGAATGATTTGATACTACAATAAATAAATGTAAAGCCTGAAAGAATTGTTGGAAGCCCTGAGCTCTTTCAGATGGTGTTCTTCCCAAAAATGATAGCTTTCTTCCGCCTACAAGGTCTTTTCGCTACTCATATTGCAGTGTTGCAAGCTGCGTATAGTCAACTTGTTGCAGACATAAAACTCCAGCAGCTCAAAAACTATCAAACCTACAGCACAACAACAGTTCGTCGCAGAAAATTCTTCTCTTTTTTGATAAAAGCATCCTCCATATCATTTTCCTCGAATAATAAGATGTTTCACCTGAGGAAAGAAGAGACACAAGTGTCTATTATGGTCGAGTAGGGTCTTGCGTGGTTCACAGAGTCGGTTGGAAATACATTCGTCTGCAGTGTAGTACTGTAGATGCGAATGTGTTTGATCAATTAGGTCTTGATTGGACATACGCATATGTCTAGACATCTTGAATTAATGCATTTTAACTTCCAAGACGTAGAAGGCAGCTTTAGGGTTGTGCAAAGGATCTGCCACCTCTGTATCAACTGTGCGCCTGACATAACATGCCAGTCAAAAAACAGACATGGCAGTATTTAGTAGCTAATTAGCCATGAATTAATGTATACTCTCTTGCTGTAAACAAATCGATCGCGATTTCGTTTTGTATATAAGCATGAGAAGACAGCTCAAAATTGGAGAAACTCTATCAGTACATCCCGTTTACAAAAGCTCATTTTGTATATAGACAACACAACACATCTGTAAACTGATTTTTAAGCCATATCTCAGAGGCATAAATTTGCGATGTCTATACTCACGGCTCTTGATCTTATATCGTTGCCTATTTCACTCAATGTTTAAAAGCGATAAATTGGCATCATGCATAGTTGCAAAATAGTGAGATGTAATATTTTCTGATGCTGCGGTGTAAAGATATGCCGTACTTAGAGGGCACCGAGTACTCCAAGACGGACTCATTGTGGAAAAAAGCGTTTGGATTCATCTTTGGATTGACCTCGACATCCTATTGATTCTGTCAGGTAACACGTAATCCTGGAATGTGGAGTTTGTGCGCTTACCTCTTACCTTTTTTATGCGTGTGTAACAAAATTAAGGTTCTGGCACGCAATTTCTGTCTGAAAATTGTTCAATTCTCTAGAAAAGATCTCTCTACAATGAACGATTGCGACATATTACTTGCAAATTCAAAATACGGTATCAAATTAATATATAAATATCCTAGACAGATGAACAGGCAAAGAAACGGATTACAAAAAAATGAAAGCCTCTGCCTTACTACTCGGTGCTGCTGCATTGTTTACATTAAACGCTGTTCAGGCTGCCACAGAAAACAAGAAGCCAAATATAGTCTTTATCTTTACAGATGACCAGGACTATAGAATGAACTCGTTGGACTACATGCCCAATGTCCAAAAGTATTTCGTTGAACAAGGCACTACATACAAGAATCATTATGCTACCATTGCTGTCTGCTGTCCTAGTCGAGTGGGGCTTCTGAGAGGTCAATACGCCCACAACACAAAGTAGGTTTGATTTTTTTTAGCAAAAACATGTTACAATTGACATATTATTGTAGTATTACAGATGTACTTCCTCCTTTTGGTGGTTATGAGCGCTTTAACAGACTGAGACTTGGTGATGATTACTTGCCCATTTGGTTGCAAAAGGTACGCTTCAGAACGGTCTATTGTAGAATGCAATTACTAAACGCAGCATTTGACATAGGCTGGCTATAACACCAACTATATTGGTAAACTGATGAATGAGTACGATGTCTTGAACTACAACAAACCTACGCCCAAGGGGTGAGTTATATCGATTGTACTGAAAATGGCGTGAACTAATCAGCGGGTGCTACTACATTAGATTTGATTATCAAGGTACATTCGAAACGAAAGGCATCCAGACTTGTAGCTTGACTAACATACAATCCACAAAACAGAGCAATTAGTGGATCCTTACACCTACATTTACAATACTGCTGTGTTCTCGGTAAATGGTGAAACTCCTGTGTATTATAAGGATGTCTACCAAACCGACATTATTCATGCCAAAACTCGCGCCGCTCTCAAGAGAGTGCAAAAGCAAGACGATCCTTTCTTTTTATGGGGTAATATGGTAAACATGCCAATCATTTTCTCTTTACTCACTCTGATTCAGTTGCACCAATGGCGCCTCACGGCCAGTTTGAAATCTTTTCAAATGGCACTATTACTTCGCGATCTCCTGTTCCTGCAGCTCGCCATGCGAATCATTTCAAAGATGTTAAAATTCCTCGTACACCGCATTTCAATCCAGACAAGCAAGCAAAAACTGCCTCGTATTGGAAGGATTTAGAGAAGCTGAATGCCACGCTGGTCGAGGAATTTGATGAGGCCTATAGAAATCGTCTTCGTGCTTTGCAGGCAGTAGATGAGTTGGTTGGCACTGTGTTTGAAGAGCTGGAAAAGTCTGGAAAGTTGAATAATACATATGTTGTCTACAGTGCAGACAATGGGTAACTATCTTTGCTGAAAACATGCTTTAAGAACAATTAAGCTAATTTTTGATATAATTGCAGTTATCATCTCGGTCAGCACAGAGCTTATCCAGGCAAATGTACAAACATGGAAGAAGACATCAAGTAAGTCTTGTCATGCTATTCCTTGCCTGAATACTGATCAAGCTATAGCGTCCCATTTCTAGTTTACGGCCCTGGCATTGGCAAAGGAAAGGAAAGCCATATTGTCAGCTCCCATCATGATTTAGCGCCTACATTCTTGGCTCTAGCTCGCAGTGATGAGTATGTTCCGTCTTGGGTAGATGGTGGTGTCATTCCACTGACCAAAGATCTTGAAAACCATCCCAAGCCTGTTTCCAAGGAGAGCTTTGCAGTTGAATTCTGGTCCAAGGAGAACTATGCCGAGAATTACTTTCCCATCGGTGCTGGATCTGGACCCAATACATACAAGACAGTGCGAGTCATTGCTCAGGACTACAATTGTAAGTAGATATCATACAGTAACTATTCATGAGCACTGCACTGACGCGCTTTTTATTGGATAGACATGTATGCTGTTTGGTGTACTGGAGAGCATGAACTATACAACTTGAAGGAAGATCCTTATGAACTGAACAACTTGTACGACGATGATGCCCACATTCAGCTTACAAGCAGACTGGATGCTCTCCTAGTGGTTCTCAAAGAATGCAAAGCTGAATCATGCCGTGATCCATGGAGAGTGCTTCATCCTGAGGACGACTCTGTAAAGACCTTGCAAGACGCTCTGCATGAAAAGGTGGGTTCTTTATGATTTGATAGTTTGAAGTTTACTCATGCCAGCTTAGTTTGATGCCCATTACACGCAATTCAAAAAGGTGGAATACAAGGAATGTCTCAACTACTTGTTGGCTCAAAACGAATCCCCACAAATTGGCAACCATTTCAACTTGAACAGCACATCTGCCTACGGTCGTCCTCGACTTCACATGGAGAAGTCTGATCAAGTTGTGATCAAGAGCCTGACAAAGAGAGCATCCGAAGAAAAGCAAACCTTAGTGATGCCTGCTGAATATCATGACGTCTTTAAGCTTGTGCCTGAAGCTTCTGGTCCAGTGGGTCATGTGGTTCCTGATGAAAATTTTGAGGATTTGGCTACACCAATTCCAACAGAACTATTGGAAACACAAGTGAGATGGGCTGATTATAACTTTTATAGCTTTGGTAGTTGATTTGTTCCATGATGTAAATAAATAAATCAAAGGATTTGCTTGACATGCTTATTGTTTGCGTCAGGATCTATGGGCGCGTACACTAGTAAAGAATGCAGAATAATAGCAATGAATCATTTCGTTGCCTGTTTTGATGCCAGTGCTGGCTTAGCCAGAATCGCAGCACTACTGATTACTGTATTGTTTCTAGGCGTTGTCATTAAACTTGCTACTTTGTACCTTTGTTAAGTGCGTTTCAGACAAGCAATTATGCCATTTACTATTGAAAGCCTATTGTATACATCAATGAGTTAGCCATATTTATCTGTGATACGTGCAGTAAACACAAGAAATAAGCATGACACCACTCCCATTCACACGAAGCGTTTGACATGTAGTATTTAAAGTTTATGTATTAAGCACTAGACAAATACATGAAAACCCCGGGTTTTTGATACTTTTCGTTTGCTCAGGTTATTATGTAAAGCCATTTACAGTTTTGAAAATGTACATGATTTTCTTGTCATTCGCAGCTACATACAACATGCAATGCGCACGAAGATTGTCATGTGAGAGCAACTTTTACACCTTATTTCAGCCTGATGATTCTCTAGAGAGAGAGAGATAATGGCCACAAGATGCTCACAAACCTTACATTGATACCACGATTGCCCCTGAGATATTACAACGAGCTTTCTTTATTATACTTTCATTGTGATACATGATGTTACATGTGACATTAAGCTCTTTTCGACTAAAGAAAAAATTCTCAATCACATACCGTATATTAAAATTACATTACAAGTTAGCGTGAGTGAGTGAGTGTGGTTGACAGCGTATATAAACAAGGGTAGAGAGGGTGGGTATGAAGGAAATTATTGTTTGCAGATGGAAATCAAGATTAAAACCATGGTGAAAAATAATATACAAGACGCAATTGCAACCGTAGACCGACTGGCAGGAAAGTAGCCATTCACTAGAGCAACTTGGGTATGGAAATAACGTATAAATGCGAAAAACAGGAACAATATACTGATGAATATAAACAGTAGGCCTATCATTTGACCGTTGAACAGCGGTGCTGGTTTCTGATCCATCATGTTTGGATTATGCGTCATTGATCTATCAAGGCGAAACAGCTGTGTGATACCAATACCAACAGAAATGGTAGATAGACTGGTTCGAAGCCAAGCTAAATATGTACGTTCGTTTGCTTTATTATCGAAACAAACAAAAATGGTGAAATATGTTAATGAAATGGTCTAATCTCTCTCTCCCTGCCCTAACAAAGAAAATTACCTAAATGGTCTCTTGCGACGCTGCCTTTGTTTTCTAGATAGACGGATGTCGAGTAGCGATTGAACACGGATTGCCAGTAGGCCTGGCTAATCACTTTTTTATCATTTGTAAATTCTACTTGGGTTCCCTGTGATGAAGTGGTCGAATCTGGCTTTTTGCAATTATTGCTAGCATGATGGATAGACGAATAGTTGGTTGCTGTGGTTGTGGCTGTTGATACGAGTGGTTGGTGCTCTCCGTCTTGTGGGTATTGGCGATAATGTTGAAGGTTTTCTTCAGTAAGCATGTGTATGACGGTAGTTTGAAGATCTACACAGAAAGAATAAAAAAGAAAGAAAGGGAAGAGAGCAAGAAGAAAAACGCAGCACGCACAAAATTAGGGATATTTATACTCTATTTGAAAATTTTCTATGTTTAGCATGTAAAGTGATAGTTTTCAGTGGTGCTAGATCAAAATATCCGTGTAACATTTCAGATATCAGTCAAAATGCAGTTTATTGGTGCACGCCCCTCCTGTCCGCCCCCCTTGATCTCTATATGTTTTACAATTGCTTAAGCAGACAAGGAGCTGTCGAGGTTTTCCTTGACACGCTTCATGTATTCGGCAGTAGTAACGTAATGCTCGGGCTTAAGACTGTAATGTAATAATAAATCAATTTAAGGTTACCATTCGGATATCGAAATACAATACGAATATTGCGCAATCTGTGTACTTACTTTTTACCATGAATGGCCAAAGCCAAATCCTTAGTCATGACATTGTCTCTTTGGACAGCATCAATACAGGCCTGCTCCAAATCAAGGGCAAACTTCTTCAAGGCACCGTTGTTGTCCAAGTTGGCACGGTGGTTCAAGCCTCGGGACCAGGCAAAGATGGAGGCGATAGGGTTAGTGGATGTGGGATTGCCCTATACACAAACAAACATAAATATTAGCTAATTGTTTTGAAATGGTGTGTTACCCCCCACCTTTTGGTATTCACGGTAGTGTCTTGTAACAGTACCATGAGCAGCCTCGGCTTCCATGGTCTTGCCATCGGGTGTGATCAAAACAGAAGTCATCAAACCAAGAGATCCATAACCTTGAGCCAAAATGTCAGATTGAACATCACCATCATAGTTCTTGCACGCCCAGACAAAGCCGCCCTTTGATTTGAGAGCTTGAGCGACCATGTCGTCGATCAAGCGGTGTTCGTACCATAAATCAGCCTTCTCAAAGTCCTTGCGGTAGTCCTTTTGGTAGATCTCTTCGAAAATGTCCTTGAAGCGACCATCATAGGCCTTCAAAATGGTGTTCTTGGTGCTGAGGTAGAGAGGCATCTTCTTGGTGAGGGCCATTTGGAAACAGCTGTGAGCAAAGCCAGAGATGGAGTCATTGGTATTGTACATGGCCATGCCGACACCACCGTTTTGGGGGAAATCAAATACAGTCCACTTCTTGGCCTCTGATCCATCAGCAGGAGTAAATGACATTTCAAACTTTCCTGCTTTATCAGTTACAAAGTCAGTTGAACGATACTATGCAATGGAGGTTAGTTTACGGTGCTGACAAGACAGCTGTCAAAAAAAAATGCCCACTTACTTGATCACCAAATGCATGACGGCCAATGACAATAGGCTCGGTCCAGCCAGGAACAATGCGAGGGATATTGTCCAAAATAATAGGCTCGCGGAAAACTGTGCCGTTCAGGATGTTACGGATGGTACCATTGGGTGATTTCCACATCTTTTTCAATTTGAATTCTGTGTTTGTTTGTATGTTAATTCACGCTATTTTTGACATGCTCCATGTGGCTTCACTTGCCTTCAACGCGAGCTTCATCAGGAGTGATGGTAGCACACTTGATACCAACATTGTACTTTTTGATAGCTTCGGCAGCATCAATGGTGACTTGATCATCAGTCTAGCAGTTAAACCACACATTACCAACACCACTCTCTACCAGCCAATTTCGTGCCCATCTTCAAAGCTTACCTGATCACGGTATTCCATACCAAGATCGTAGTACTTGATATCCAGGTTCAAATAGGGCAAAATAAGCTTGTCCTTGATGTCAGCCCAAATGATGCGAGTCATTTCATCACCATCCAGGTCAACAACTGGGTTCTCGACAGTAATTCTAGAGTTGCTGGTGTAGTTGGCCTTGGTCATAGTGGCAGTGGCAGCAGGACGAGCCAAAGTGGAAGAGGCAGCAGCCACTTTGACAGCAGACTTACGGGCGGCAGATTGAAGAGCGAGCATGTTTTCTAGGGTTGGAAAGAAAGAGAAAAAGAAAATGGACGGATATTACAATTCCTGCCCAAAGTTGGTTTATAACATTGAGTCATAATCCCACCCCCTCCCCTCTCCCCCCACACTGCTGCATTTCTCAACTGATTAGAAGCGGATCTTGGATTCCAAGCCCAATCACTACACCAAGATATTATTTCATATCTTATCTCTTGTGGTTTCTTTTTTTCATGGCCCACCTACCATCTAAATTTGAGGTTCTACAAAGATGCTTAATTCGGATAATAGTAGATTTTCCAAAACCATAGATCTTGGAGAGATTGTCAGTCCTGATAAGCTTTCTCCATGTGCTATATAGCGAGAAGTTCGGTTTGCAAAGAATTACCTTTGGTTGGTGAGATGCAAACATAAAGGGGCATCTGCTGCCTGGATCAGATTGCTTGCTACCTGGATGCAGTTTGGATCAGATGGATCAAACTACTGATGGATGATTGCGTTTCCGAACGGACTGATCAAAGTTTACTTAGGTAGCACATCGTTTGCTTATATAAAATGGGAAGGCTAGGGTATAAATTTTATTGTGTCATTGCATGTCATTGACAGACAGCTTCATTTCAAATGCAAGCCATGCATTATTCGAACTACTTTGGCAACTGCTCGGCTGCAATCATCATATATACTGATGTAATTGGCGATAGCAAGCAACATACAGCCTGATTTCATCTGCATCCATCCCGAGATATGGATAGCATCGTTATATAGACGCACCATGACATCTTCACCTTTTAAAGTCTGTAAAAAATCATAAAAAATCAAAATATTCAATTGCTCGACCAGTTCTTTTCCTGTCAAACATGTTTCATCACCTCTGCTAGGGATACTTTAGAAAGATGCCAAGCAATGCTTCATCAATTGAATAGTTCTAGGGGGTGGTGTGTCCTGAAAGAATTCGCATCTGGGGTCGTAATTTTCAGCGATTAAGCTTCGTAGCTATGAATCTTGTAAAATAGCTTATACAAGTAGCCAAACTAAAACAGCATACTGGTTTGATTCTCAATGCACTGTGTATGAGCTCCCAATGGCATTGAATAGCTCTACAATAAGCATGGCACCGCGTTTGCCAGCACCCACAAGCTAAAAAATAGGCTTAACTCCGATCCGGGTTTTTTCGCTGAAAGGCAAAATCTTGCTCGAAATGCGACCTGGATCCTCTTTTTTGCCGATTTCGACATAGTAAAACGCTGTCATCGCTCTATGTGTTCCTATGGTTTTTAATAGCACCTTTTAAGGCGCATCTAATGAATATATTTAATTGTAGTACTTTTTACGCACTTATTGAGTAAATTTAGAAATTATGAAATAAGGTTTTCGGCGAAAATGTTGACATTTTACATATAAAGGTCTCACAAAACAAAGTTTCAGCAGCTGCTCTAGGTCGAGAGCAACAATTTGATTTAATATGTACCTTAGTAAAAGTCGTCGTTTTCATGCTCAAAAACGCGATCGTATGATTTTCGATGAAAACCATGAGGGGTACCTCATGGATTTTGATCAATTTTTGAGGGTCCCAAAAAAATTGAGTAAAGGTGTCAGCAAGTTGCTGGTGGATGAAAGCAATGGTGTGGTGCTGTTCTGGCGGCCTAAAACGGCTTGTAGCACGAGAAATTACACCTTAAACGTATCCAAATCAAGCTGTGTTTTGCGCGTTTTCGAGTGGTAAGAGCCAATACTAGTATGATGTATACGTGTAAAAGGATTGTTTCCATAGTTACGGACTCGCAGCAATGTAAAAAAAAGTAGATACCAGAGCCTGGGAGGGTTCTCGTAGCATATCGGAGCGCTGAGAGGTGAGATGCCAGTCTATCTTGCTAGGATGTTGTCTGGAGCTACACAATGCTCGATTCTTCACGACTTGGTGGCGAGTTACAACTGATGGCGATGCCGGTCAGTAGCGTCGATGGCTTCTTGACTGTAGTCAATACATTTGTTTGATGATACAATGGCTCATAGATCGAGGAAAACCTCATCTTCTTTGACTTTTGTGCTTTTAAATGGGTGAAATGGCTTATTTTATGGCACTGAGACGCAGTTCAAAGCAATGTTCACACGCCATCAACAGAAAAAATGATCGCGGTGATGCACATACCATGCAATGGCACGTTAGCAATCGATCCAGATAGAGATGGCGCGTATGTTGTCTCAAATACTATGCTAAATGTCAAGCGTGGGGGGGGGGGCTCTGAGCTCATAACATCATCGATCAAGCCCAAATGTCCCATCTTTCCCGAACGGACTGAATGCGCATTGACTTCAGCAAGCTTGGCGATTGATACTTTAAGATTGATATGGCGCTTGAATACATTAGAGAATACATGTAAAACTCTAAAACCTATACAACAAAAGATTCGAGACAGCAACTTCTCGAAACAAATCGAGCCATATTGGCGTTACACACACACACACAGGTGCACGCATTTCTCAGGGAGAGGAAATGGGGCTGTCAAAATGACGGTGTAATTGTAGTAAGTAGCAGTAATCAATATGCATACAAACAAATCAAACAACATTTGATCTAAACAACAACAACAACATCATGTCAAATCATGCAGATGGGACTAGATCTCCATAAGAAACATGTTCCCTTGATAACGGTGGTAGTGGTACACATCTTCTTTAAACGGATCATTCCTTGGTGCCTTGCTTTGAGAGGATGATGAAATGTATGTGTGCCTGTGTGGTAGTGGATGTGGTGCGAACACAACAGCAAGGAGTGGCGTGTCATTCTCTACATCCAATCTCTTTGTCCTACTCACAATCGATTTTCGGAACAGATGAACGATGAAAGATCCACCATATGCTTGTATGTCGATTGCATGCGTTTGGACGGTTAGGCATTTTCGAGAAAGCACTGACTTGCACGCAAACACACACTCATTCCCAATGTGCAACACACCCACTACTAAACTGTTGTATCGAGAAAAAAGTGCTTCCATTGAGTTTGAATAGTGCCTGAAGGATGGGAGGGTGCAATAGTGTAGATTAGTACTTAAAAAGAGCGTGTTACAGCAAAATGTAACCCATGCAACAGCACATCTTTTTTTACGAGCGAACCGTGTGCATATCACATATATTATCAATTATCCAGATTTAGATCGAAGTTTGCTCTAAATGTCTTGATCAGTTGCATGGTTGTTTGCGACAGACAATGCGTTCATGTGCTATCCTGTTGATGTAAGGCGTTTCTATGGGCGTATGGATGCGTATGCTGCTGTGCTTATGGGCAACAAGCCAGTGTGTACGTTCGAGTTCGTTTGTACTATCATGGGAAAAATCGCAAAAAAACAACAACAAACATTTCCACAAGATTCGTAATGGAGATGTTCATTTTCAAGGACATGAGTCTACTCATCATATCTCCACTCTAAAAATGATACATCTTGTTGTCAACAAGGAAACACGTTACAAAAAGAGAAAAAGTGCTGCTGGCTGCTTCTGGTTGCTTCTCATCTCGCCATCTCTTTTCCTTACATTTTGACATACAGATGGATGGATGCCTGTGGTGTGTAGATTCTGATTTGTTTGTCGATCGATAGTATAGAGAACGTGAATACAAGGTGAATTGATTGTAGACCCAATTCAATGAGGGTATGTTGTTTGTATACTGTCGCGTTCCGATGATGACACCTACTGCTACCTTCTTTTTCTTGTATAGATCAAAAGTCTGCTTTTTTTTTCATGGTAGCATGTGTGCGTGTACGTGTACGTGTACGTGTGTGTATGTGTGCTATGTGGTGTGTGATGATCATGGAAAGGGCTAAATAATAGTAATGAGCCAGAGTGGGCATAATATCATAAAGTGGTACTACATCAGGTACTTTGTTATTGTGTACACTTTCTGATATCGTTTATTTGTGTATATTTAATCAGTCTATATTAAATCAGTCAGGGTGAATGCGCAAATAATAATACGAGATGCATATTGACACCATTCAATCATCATTTCATGCAACTCCACATCTTTCAAATACACCTATAAAGATTCAGGTACCAAAAAAAATCATGGAAATGGGGAACTGACCACAAGAAAGAATACAACAAGAAATCGGAATGATGATACCGAGATAACGTAGCACTAAGGTTACTTGTAGATTCAGTCTTTGCGGAGGAATGCCCGAGCACTCTTGTGTTGTGGATGACTTCAGCAGTGGTAGTAGTAGATGGCAGTGAAAAGAAAAAAGGGTATTCGAGTGAAATACAGGGCAGAACACCAATGTTGATTTATTCACAGCGCATCAACATCATTTACATACGAAACCGACAAATTCAGGAGACGGGAATTGCCCTTGTAACTGCTTCTTCTGCAAAAGTCAATGTTTTCATGTACTTAAATGGATTAAAAGGGTGGTACAACCATCATTTTGTTATAATATCATGTATAAATATCCAACGCTTTTCTTTTCTTGCCTTTTTGCTATAAATCCACGACCTTTTTGAACCTCTCTTGTACCAATACATACCCTTTTTTCTTTTTCAAAAACCATTATATACACCAATACCCTCTTTTACTTTTTTCTCTTCAATTGAATCCACTCTACTTATAATCTATCCTTAACTTAATAACACAACAACATGGGAAACAATATCAGTTCGAATAAAAGTGACGCAGCATCATTCAAAAAGTCTAGATATGTGCAAGGTCAAAGAACTCGATCATCATCCTCTTTATCCGTCTCATCTTTACGCTCTCCTTCACCGCCTATCCACACCGCCACCTCGTTATATCAGCCTGAAGAGCTGCAGCAGGAACAGCAGGAGCAAGAGAATGTCAATTTCGGCGCCGCTCATACACCAATTCATGCACAACCTCCACAAGGCAGACAAAAGCGACCCTTAAAACACAACAACATGATAGACACGCCCGCCATGTTACCTGCTATTTCAGAGAAGCAACGCGGCAAGTTGCCTACTGGTGCTATGAGTGGCGCTGAAACTGTACATCATCTCGATAAACTACCTCCTTCGGCATCATCCTCACCTCATCATAAACGCATGAAATCACAGCAACAACAACAATATACACCGCAAAATCGTCGATCCAGCAAGATGCGAGAACGCTACAGCTCCACCATTTCGGCCAGTGGCTTCAGTAGCACCATCGGTGATCCATTGCATTTCTCCATGGTGGGAGATTCCACCATCACAGACATCACAAATGTGTCTAGTTTTTCGGTCAGTTCGTTTTTGGATAAAGTCGGCGAGGACAACAACTACATCATGTCTATTCCTGACTCTGATTTCTCGTCCAATACAACCACCACCAAGCCGTACTCTACAGAGCTCGCATCCACGACACAAGACGTGCTTGATTTACTCGTGGCCTATCCTGACGCTACCTACGATATCTTGACCAGCATATTCGGCTCTGAAAGAATGCGCTCCAATCCCGAGCTGCAAAAAGAAGCGTTTCAAGCTGCTGAAACATGGAGTCTGCGCCCTACTGATGTATCTGCAAAGATCATTGTCGCCTGTTGTAAACTCTGTGGCTGGGGAACTAGCAAAAACTCTAAAAAGGGGTTCCAGGAAATTCAAGCCTTGGCTAAAAAAGGTGTCTGGGAGGCTTTCTACTATCTGGGTCAATGCTACCATTATGGCGTGGAACAGGCTTCTGAAGGCTACAATCTCTCGGGCCGTCCTCTTTCTGCTCATGTGATTCAGCCCATCGACAGAGATCAAGCCATCGCTTGGTATCAAAAAGTGGTGGACACGCAAGATTCAGCTGCTAGTGAGCGCGTGCAATTCTACGTTGCTGAAGCCCAATTCAGAATCGCTGCCATCAATTTTGCCTCTGGTAAAATCAACCTAGACAACGTGGATGAAAATGTTGACTATCTCAAGCAAAGCGTCGCTGCTGGCAATAGGTAAGATTTCTAGTCATTTATCCGCCTAAACTCCTTGACTAACACTGTCTATTTGAATAGAAAATCCGAGTTCTCTCTTGGTCTACTACTAGAGACAGGTGCTATTCAAGATTCTGCCTTCAGTGCTAAAGACTACTACCTTAAAAGTGCCAATAAAGGCTATGCTCCTGCTCAAATTCAACTCGCTACTATCTTACTGCGTAACAATTCGCCCGAAGGCATTTCCTGGCTCAGTAAAGCTGCTCGATTGGTAAGACACATTGTATGACATGTACACGCACAACAGAACATCTGACTGACATACGTTATACAACAGGGTGATCCCCGAGCCTTCTATCATCTTGGCGAAAGCTACGAGTTCGGCAAAGGCGTGAAATCTGATCCGATCATTGCTGCTCACAACTACCAAACAGCTGCTGATAGATACAATCATCGCATGTCTGAATTCCGTCTTGGTATGCACTACCTCCATGGTGGCCTTGGCCTTGAAAAGGATGTCTCGAAAGCCTTCATCTATCTTGAACGTGCTGCTAAAGGTGGTTATCCAGATGCTCAGTACCTGCTTGGTATGATGTATCGTGACAACAAGGTGCCCCTACGCGGAAGCGTGCGTCAAACGTCTGCTGAACTCTCCAGGAACAAGAAGGAGGCTTTCCGTTGGATCCGAAAGGCTGCCAATCAACGTATGCACACAGCTATCACCCAAATCGCCAGTTGCTATGAAGATGGTGTTGGCACGCCTGTCAATTACGCCTCTGCTACTGAATATTACGAGATTGCTACTCATATTCCTGGAAAATACCTTCCTAGTGCTCAACAGACATATGCTCGCTTCTTGCACAAGAATGGCAAATACGAAAAGGCTCTTCAAATGTATCTCTATGCTTCTGGTCTGGAACGCTCTCCTCTCAATACACACCCACCTAATGCTGTGATTGCTCGTACTGCTAAACGCATGGTTGCTCTCCTGTATCTGGATGAAAAAGACACTACCACGCCCTACAAACCCAAGAAAGCTTTTGCACTCTTGACTGAATTGGCCTCTGCTTCTGAAGGTGATGCTGATGCCCATTATTGGATTGCTGTATGTCATGAAGAAGGTGTGCCTGGTGTCGTTGAAAGCGATCTCTCCAAAGCCTTTGAACATTATGTTACTGCTGCTAATCTCGGTTCCAGCGATTCACAATTTCAGGTAATTATCAACATGGCTGCAATCACTGCTCATTTTACTCACAGCTGCATACATTAATTAGGTCGGACACATGCTCTGCAAAGGTATTGGTGTAACAGAAGATCGTCTTGAGGCATTCAAGTGGTTCCAAAAGGCAGCTGAAAAGAACAACGCCAAGGCTCTCTATTACATTGGCATCTACTATTACAACGGCAGCGGCTCCATCCAAAGAGACCATCAACAAGCTCGCGTCTACTTTAAACGGTCTGCTGAACTAGGTCATGTGGAATCCATGGTCTCCTTTGCTCAAATCTGTCAAGAAAAGCTCAAGGAGCAGTCTGCGTCGCTTTCCAGTTCTGAAATCGAGTCGCTGCAAGCAGAATCCTTCAAATGGTACACCAAGGCTGCCAAGCAAGATCATACCACTGCGCTACGTGAGTTGGGCCGTCTGTATGGTGCCAAGGGTGATGACAAGACTTCGTCTGAATGTTACCTCAAGGCCTCCAATCTCAATGATGCATTATCGACGCTCTTTTTAGGTGGTTACTATGAAAATGGGCAAGGTGTTGTTCAAAACAAGCAAACTGCACTTAAATACTATACAAAAGCCATTGAACTTGGCCAGCCTACGTAAGTTTTGCCATCAAAGTGTATTATTAGAATATGTTACTCACGCGATTCTTCCTTCATATACAGAGCTTTATTTGCTATTGCAGAACTCTATGAAAAACTACAAGACTATGAAAAGGCATACACCTATTACAAGCGCGTCTCTTTCGACTCTAGAATCTCCAAAAACTATAGATCAAGCAAAGTGTCGCGTCTCAAGATGGCTCTGTATAGCTTAAACTATGACCCAAATACGCTCCTTTCCGAAAAATCCAACAACACCAAATCCAACATCCACATCCCATCCAACCTACTGCTACCAAAGTCTGAAGCATTTCAAATGTTGCACAGCCTTGCTCAAGAAGAGCACTTCACTGACGCATACAACTGGATTGGTAAGTAACATCGGCTATGCATTGAATTGGATATAGACTCATACTTTCCATCTCTTTAGCTGAATGCTATCAAGACGGCAACGGCACCACACAAAACAACACATCTTCTATCCAGTGGCGCATCAAAGCGTCTCAAGAAGCCAGCGATATTCAAGCGACACTCAAACTTGCCTCCATGTACGAGCATGGCACCGGTGGCGTTGAAAAGAACCTCGTCTATTCTCATCAACTATATCAACTCTGTGGAGAAAAGAACAACGTTCTCAGTCAACATAAACTAGGTTAGTTATAAAACCCCCTCTTCATATATATACCACCTTCTCTTTCGCCTTCGCTCTCTCTCTCTCCTATGTATTATACTATTAATTTAAGTTTTGCTTTTTCTTCTTTCTTTCTCATATATATATATCCACTGTGCAAATACACTTTCCATCACTATGCTTTATCCCCCCTCATCATATTATAAACACTTTACTAAATATCTCTCTTCTTTTTCTCTTTTTTTATGCAAAATTTTGCGCTCTCTCTCTCCCAATAAACAATATAATTAAACTGCCCTCTCTGTTCAATGTGTATAAAGGCATGACGTTCTGGCGTGGCAAAGAAATCATCCCCATCAACCTCGGTATGGCTGTCATCTGGTTCACCCGATCCGCTCGTCAAGGTTATGCTCC
Source organism: Mucor lusitanicus (assembly GCA_010203745.1). NCBI lineage: Eukaryota > Fungi > Mucoromycota > Mucoromycetes > Mucorales > Mucoraceae > Mucor > Mucor lusitanicus. The sequence goes on along the minus strand of JAAECE010000004.1, from coordinate 744,715 downwards.
TAGTCATTGGGCCCTGGGTCAGATTGCCTTGGAAAACGGTGATTTGCACATTGCAATTGCATGGTGGGAAACAGCCATGAAGCTCAATACCAACGATACCTCCACCATCAATGTCGACCAGCTCCTGACCACGACCTGCGACTCGGATGCTCTGGTGATCCTGGGCAAGATTATCCAAAACCAGCAAGAATCTGTCCTCTGCACGCAATCCAGCTCAGTCTCATTGGCCAGTGATACCTCATCCAGGGACGAGGCAGAATCATTCTCCCGGGCCCAGCAGGAAAACCACGGTCTGGCGCTACGCTGTTTTGGTCAAGCTGCATTGATGGGTAACGTGGAAGGCATGTACTTGACTGCACAAGCATGGCATAAGGACAAGGATTATCCTGTTGCATTAGAGAATTATGAAAAAGCTGCATCTCAGGGTCATGTTCCTTCTCGCATTATGTGCGCGACATACCAAATATATGGTTTAGGTGGTAAAGAGACGAATGCTCATGCAGGCTTTCATGTAAGTGCTAGCCAAACAAATCTACCTATATTTGTATAATAACATTATATTTAGGAATTGCTCGACTGCGCGCAACATGATTCTGATGCCTTTTTGCATCTAGGAAGGTGCTGCGAACGTGGCCTCGGCACATCGCAGGACATGAGCAAGGCATTGCAGTGGTATCACTTGTCGATTGACGAAAAGGACAGCTCCGAAGCCATGTTTCGTGTAGGCCAAATCCACGCTGCTGCCGCTCTGGAAAACAAGCAAGGAGACATGGACGCCATGTACTGGTACCAACGTGCAATTAGCAAAGACAATCATCCACGTGCCAACTTCCGTATTGCCTTCTATTATATCCATGGTATACAAAGCGCAGATCAAGAACAACCACTCCTTGAACCGGATTTGGATATCGCTGTCCATCATTTGCGCATTGCAGCAAAACAGAATGACCAGGACGCCATGTTTGAACTAGCCCAATTGCTCTTGAGAGAGGACTTTTCTGTAGAACAACAGTTGGAGGGCCTCGGTTGGTACGAAATCGCTGCTGATAGAGGCTCGCGCGACGCGCAACGAGAGCTGGGCAATCTGTATCATACGGGACGTGGCGAAGAAGACCAAGACGACACACTCGTGATCCAACAAGACTTTGAAAAGGCGTACGATTACTTTAGCTTGGCAGCTCATTTAGGCGATAAGACATCTGCTCTGTTCCTCGGCACCTACTACGAACATGGTATTGGCGTTGCGCCCAACATTGAGCTGGCTCAGAGCTGGTATACTGTCGCAGTAGAGCTTGGCGGTAGTACTACATCTTCAATGACTGTGCCATTACATGACCCCTCTGGATGGTGGCCTGCTCAACTGTGTCTGGCTCGTGTTTTACATCAAAACGAGGAAACGCAAGGCGAGGCATATCAACTTTTCATGACGATATATCATACACATCGCCCAGAGCAACATTTAGCCTATTTGGAATTCATGCTGGCTCTGTATCAACTGGAAGGTCTAGGTGGTGTTCCCATTCAAGCCGATAATGCATTTAATCAACTCGTTCATTTGGCTGAGCAAGGTTACTTGAAAGCTTTCTTTCCTGTCGCACAATGTTATGAAAATGGGATTGGAACCACAAAGAATCTTTTAAAAGCACTAGAATGGTATGTTCTGTTAGTACATAATCCTGCTACAGGGGATCAAGATATCACCATGGATGAAGATGATCTTGAAGATCTATCACATGCTTACTACCATTTGGCTGAATTTTATCGCCAAGGAGCCGTGGTTGCCATGGATACCGAGAAAGCCGATACTCTTTATAAGATTGCTGCTGAGCGAGGTAAGTTACAGTATCCGCAGTTATGTCATGTTGACCTAGGTTACCAACATCTTTGTTCTACAGGCTCAATTGAAGCTAAAGAATATTTGTCATTACATCAACCATAACATTTACGAATACATTCATTGAAATAATAAAGAAAATCTTCAAGGAGAACATGCAATTATAACTTTTTGTGTGCGCATTTGAGGCTGTGCTGTTTTTTGCGTTGTATATATATATATACTTGCGAATACTGTTGTATAAAGTTATATTTATACGCCTACTGGAGTGGTACATAGAGCCAACTTGTTACAATGATGAGTGGAAGCTCAGGTTTGACATCATTTTGATGGGGGAAAAACCCTTTTACAGTTTTAGATTTCTTTGTTACTCAGATCTATATTTGTTACATTACAGTTGGAATGGCGAGTGTACATCAAGGGCCCCCTCTTTTCTCGAGCGCTGTGCTTGCCCCTTTTTATAACCAACTTGAGTTGCACAAGAATAGAAAAGTCTTTTAAAGGATAAATATAGAATTATGATATATAAAAAATATTCATTTTGCAGCTTTGCATGGCATCTCTATTTGTAATGTCGTGGACAAAAAAAAAAAAACGGGGCACACAAAGAGTGAAGCATTTTCGGGGCGACATGGACGAAGATGTTGTAAAATTTTATGGGCTCCGTGAAAAAAAAAGCTATAAAAAGGGCATGTAAGATCAGTAGAGAGCTTTTGTTCTCTCCTTGTTCATAAAACACAAACATCACTAATGAAAAACTCCATCCGTACATTATTTGGCTTGAAGAAAAAGTCCACTAAAAGACAAAATGTCAATGCATTGAATCAAGTGTATTCGCCCAGCTCATCCGTATCGTCATTCTCCTCGGATGCCTCCAGTGATTCATCTCAACCTCAGACACCTACAAGCATGTCAATGCAAGACAACCGTGGTATCTTCCGTACATTAGAGCCTGTTTGGTACTTCTCCTCCAAATTAATGCCAAATCAACAATCTCAACAGCAACAAGAATGGATCAGATTTGATGATCAATCTCAATTCAGCCTTGAAAATGCCCTTCAATCAAAACCTGAATGTATCCTTTCTCAATCACAATTGGGTCCCTGCACCGTCTTGTTCAAACCTCTTCCCATCAAATCTGCAACTACAAAGACAAGACACAGTATGATGGTCATGAGCTCCCAACACGCCTCTATGCCTTCGCTCCGCCCCTCTCCCAATGCTGCTACTGGTAGCGGCTTGACCTTAGAATTAAACAAAACCGTTCGCCGTACTATCTCTCCTGTCTGGTGGTATGAGCAAGACTCTGCTGATGGCTCAAAGGGTATGTGTCGATTTGATTATCGAAACCAAGTCAGATTGGAAGCGTTATCTGAGGGTCGCACAAGATTGGTCTTGACCGACGATGCGTTCAATGTGCCTTTTACTGTCGTCTTGGAGGCTCCCAAGCAACGTGAATTGAAGGAAGAGGTGCGCGGCTTCTTGTACCTTGAACCTGTGTCTACTGCTTTCCAATTAGCCTACAATGCTACACTCAATGGTGGTCAAAAGATGGAGCAATTCCAGGTAGAAGATCCAAGCTACTACGATGAAGAGGACGTCAGTCTATCCCGTCGTTTCTCTATTTAAACCATTTCATTATCATTATCATATCTCTTAATCATTTCTTACTCAATTCATTGCACTCTTCACGGCATCTCTCCCTACCTTCATTAATATAACCCGTATAAAAGACTCTCCCTATAGTGTTGATAGACCTACCCTTTGTATATATTATATATCTCTGTGAAATAAAAAAATACTATTTCCTCAACATGACAACATTTGTATTACTTTTGTTCGCTTCACTGTGTTTCAAACGATTCTACACTACTTTACAATCTATAATTATAAATGATATAGATTCGAATTGTCTGGTGTGACATTATTGACAGTAGTACAGCCTTTTCATCACCACTTCTTGACGCACGCACAAGTACACATCGATTGAGAGGCCCCATTCCAAGAGAAGAATATCAAGAATATTTCCACCTGGGATTGTTGGGTAAAAAGGTACGTGTTTCATGGTCTGCTACACAGCTCGAACCCTTTGTACCTGTATCCTATAACGATACACTAATGTGCGCCGTGTTGTAAAGGAGATATAATTATGCGCGAAAACTATAAATGGATAAAAACGTATTTCATTATCATACCATCTGCAGCTACCGGATCCCGTTCTTGCTTTCTTGCTCTTTAAAATGATGTATTCTGACCGTATAAAACTGTATCAAATTACCAAGATTCTATAAAGAATAGATATACAGGATCTTCTACAAATGCTATAAGTTTCATACCTGATCTATTCCCTGATGCTATGCTCCGGTTGAATATCGCGTTTTTACAGAATTCTCGGGCCATCATTTCCACGTTGAGTTTGTCTTATCGGTTGCGATTCAGCCGATGATTTTCATATTCACTGACATTTATGTAATACAAATTCGTTTTCATATGTCACGTAGAAGACAGTGATTGAAACCCAAGGAAGGATACATGATGATTTGTAATGATTTGCTTTGAAACCATTCAAAAATAGCATTTAAACTGAGTGGAATTATTCTGCTTGGTGCTGATTTCATAATCATCATGAGCTTTTTGTTTGTTTGCAAAAGTAAGGAGCAGGTTCGTTACCGAGGTTGACTGAACATGTATTTGAATTTGGACATTGGATCTAAATATAAATCCAATTTGTTTGATCTCTTGGCTGATTTCTCAATATGCTTCTCCACTTTTTTCCTTGCTAAAGCAACTAGAGAGTACCTCGTGTTCCTAGCTGGTTTCATTGGCTATTGCATTGTCAAGCGAAACCATGGCAACATGCTAGTAGCTATAAAACATACAGCACTTGCAACAGATCATTGCTTGATTCGACTCACCAATGTCAGATTAGGATAAATGTCAACATGTCAAGATGTGTTTTCATAAGCATTACTTAATGCCACGGAAATGTGCTACATTTGAGTTTTGGGATCATCATCATTATGGCGACAGCGACTGCCATTATATACCATGCAACAGGCAGCAACTGGATTCAAAATTATACTTTGTCAGGGTTTTCATCGTAGCGCTTTTACGCTATGACCTTTTAATAGGGTACGTGAAAGAAGAGATTTATACGTTCATGCATCTGGTAAGTAGCACCAATGTCAGGTCTATCCACCTCTCGTATCCCAACTCTGATAAACGTGCCGAATCGTATTGTACATGTAAATCACACAAAAGACTGTTGAAACCATTGCTGATAATAGCATGATGATCATGATACGCAAAATACTTCATGCTACATATCAAACCTGATCTCAAACCAACAGGGCCTTTATTATTTCATTTTGTTGTGCATATTACCACTACTATTGCAGATCTGTTTGAGACAAAATTGTTGAGTGAGCATTTTCTTGAGTAAAGAAGCTGCCTTCATGTATCCTGCTGCTAGACATGCTTCACATCATGTTTCGTGTGCTCTGCATCCAAAAGTTTCTTGTAGGCTGCAGTGACATCGTCCATACGCTGTTTGATGCTAGGTTGCCTCAGCCTTGACTCCCAATCCCTCCATTCCTCCTGCGAGAAATCGCCAAGTACCTGGTCCTTGATATCTGTCATTTTACCGTGAGGATTTACATTACGAATAGTGAGGATGTTTTCTGTGACATAGCTCGACTTGTTTTCTTTGTCTTTGAGGTTGTCAATGGCAGCAGGTGAATGGGTCACATCTCTGACGAAGGCTGCTAGATTCTTGATTGCGCGCGAAACCGACTTGTTGGAAAACAAGAGCTGAAACACATGTGGTTGATCTGTGTACATTTCCAATGTAACGTTGGTAGGCGTTCCAAGTGCTTCTGTGTTTTTGTTGGCCCCAGGAAAACTGTTGGATGCTTGCAATGCTGTGTATACCGATTCATCACGCAGTCTCTCTGCTGTACCGCATTGCTATGTGTAGATGCGTGTTAGCCAAGTTACCTGCTTGTTTGTCACTGGTAGACTTACCACCAAGAGACGGGGAAGACCCCGTAAATGTCCTCTATCAAAAATGGGGCTCACCATGGGAAGCTTGAGTGCATCATTATCGGCGTAAAACTGCACCCGATAGATATCGGAACCATTAATGCTTTGTACTGGAACACATTCCCCAAACGGTCCAATGGAAGCTCTGCGAGCGGCTTCAGCAAGCTCACTCTCGGTAGTAGGCACCGCCAAGTTGCCGTGCTTATCTGTAGGCGCTTCTGCCTCTGCTTGTACCTGTGCTAGCATGTCAGCGTCTTCTTCTTTGTGTGGTAGTCGAGCATAATCCAGGGCTGGTGATGGCGCGTGCTTGAATCCAGTGGGAGGAAGGTAATCGGTCATGATGTTGCTCAAGATGGAGGGTAGCGAGTGCGTTAAATCCATCCTACATACAAATGTTGTCAGCCAAAATAGATCTACTAGTAGTACACATGCCGTGCTTACCATGGAGACAATGTCATGGCACCACCAGGGGCAGGAAGGCCTGAATCCCGGATTGCCATCAACGTAGCAAATGTCAGACCGCCACCGGCACTATCTCCCGCAATGACAATCTTGTTGGGATCTATGGGCTGTGTGTCTTCTTCTTTGGGCGGATCAATCAAATACAAGTATGTGGCTAATGCGTCTTCTACAGCAGCAGGAAAAGGGTGTTGTGGCGCCAGTCTGTAGTCAATGGCACACGTTCTACCTTTGGAATACTGCGTACAGATTAAACGTCAGCATCTCCTATACACAATGTCATTGTCTCTCTATACCTTGACCAATCGAGCCAGAAACTGTCTATAGATGCCATAGCAACCAAGGTAATAAGCACCGCCATGCAAGTAGAGCACAGTGCTTTCTTTGCAAGGATCCAACGGATTTCCTTTTGTCTGCAGCCACTCGCCCTTGATTGGAGGGGCCGTATCGCGATCCTACAAATGGCCCTACTGTTGGTGGATGCTTTGTTACATGATGTGCCTCTTACGCACCTTCTCCCAATCCCAGCCAATGCGTCGTTGATCTTTTTTCGTCAGTAGCGGCTTGATCAAATCACCTGCTCTCTTCCGATACTCATTAGGCACCACGAATTTCCTACGCTTGATGTTGGATGGAATAGGCAGCTTTTTGGTCGTGCTAATCTTCTGCACTTCTTCTACTGTGATTTTACTGGAACGATCCAGGAAATCGCGAATCACAGCAATCGTGATATCGGTTGAAAGCGACCATGATTTAGCAGGCGGGCCTATCAATTGCCAGGATTAACATTTGGTGTCACCCAGCTTTTGACCTCATTTACATACCTTTGGCATAATGACGATACATGGTCGATGCAATGACAGGCATGGGTGGGATCAAATGTGTCCAGAGAAGGGTGTTGGCCATGAGGGAGCTATCGCTGCCGCTTCGAGTCGGGTGTCCCAGCGTGGTTTTGGCTTTAATGGGCTTGCTGGACTTGGGATCGTCATCGCTGGGCTGTGTGGCCGTGCTGCTGCTGGTGGTGCTTGAATTCATCGACACTGTAGACATGGTTCGACGGCCCATTGAGAAGACAAACTTTTTGGCATCGACAACATGGTGCTCAGCCACATTGGCCATCTTTTTCACTCTTTGTGGGATCATTGAGCAAGAAAAGGAGAGAGAGGAATGACAGAAGTGTAATGAAAAGAGGATAAAACCACAAGAAACCCTAAATGGGCCTATTTTATTTGACCTTCATCAGAGACCACAACTAGTATCCGACAAGGTTCGGTAAAACCCCATCCGAATGGAACTGTCGATTGCTGTGCCAATTAGCGATGGAAAATTTTGTTTGAAGGCTGCTACTACAGCAAGGCGATCGCGTGATGCTTCATCATTTGTTTGTATATCGTGGCAAGGGTGGTGGGCTATGCAAAAATATAGGAGAAAGAGAGGCATTGATGGAGGCAGGGAGGAAGGGGGGTTTTAATCAGTACGAGACAGGAAAAATTTGAGCATTTTCAAATTGTTGGCAGCCAGCAAATTCGCCTTTGCGTCTCTCTATCCAACATATAAACATACAAAAATGACAGACCCTTCCAATGCTGGTATCATCCAGGTGGGAGAGGAGCGCTGGATTCCCGGATCGCAACGCGCAGATGGCTCTTACCGCAAAGAGCGTAAAGTGAGACCTGGATTTGTCCCACTGGAAGATGTACAGCGATATTCAAATGCTCGTATCCAAGCGAGTCGAGACGCTTCCCTGCCTCCTGGAGCCAAGGCAACCACCTCATCCATACCAGGCGCTAAAAAGAAGCCAGCAGAGAAGCCAAAACCCGCTATTGCCAAGCCCACAGTGGCCCCAACACCACCTGCTGCAGACCAAACCAAGGATAAGAAGATCAAAGCACTCAACAAGAAGATTAGACAAATTACAGAGCTGGAGCAAAAGTTGATCAAGGGCGAGAAATTGAATGAGGAGCAGCACGAAAAGGTCAAGAAGGGAAAATCGCTACGAGAGGAATTGGAGAAGCTGTCTTTAGAGTAGAGATCTTGCATTGAATAAAGTCGATCGTGAATGATGGCACCAAGGTGAGATTGATGTATCAGTCAAAGCAAATGTGTGAATCGCAGATGAAGAGCTAGTATTTGTTTCAGTAATGCTATAATGAGATATGTGTTGATTTCGGTAAAGTGTGTCAATTCTGACATGGACATACGAGAGGCTAGATTACGTTCATGATCGAATCAGGGTAGCCTGCTTGAGTTTTGTCAGTATTGTTGCATGTTTGATTTACTAGTAGTTTGCGTAAGCTGTAGGGCATCAAACATGCTGGTGTCTCTTTCCGTTTCACTTGTCAAGTTTCTCGATGGAATCTTACAAACGCAGGCGAGAACTCGTTTCATCAGCAACTTGAGGGTTGAGTGTTGTTGTGAGATGATTGTCAGAATTAGTCATCCTGGGGGTGTTTTTGCTGTTGTTGCTGTGCTGATGTTTATGGTGATGCTCTTACTCATGATGATTCTCGTTTTCCCGCAAGTTTTCAAAGGCGGTTCTCACAGCGTTCCTGTTCAACCCAAGTCAAAATACGTAAATCCAAATTGTATGTTTAGTATTTACAGAATTTCTACTGGATTCTAGACAATCTTGCTGGAATATATGTGATACTTACAATGAATATATATTCAAATATGTACGTGTATAAGATATAAGCAAAACGGGTACAGAATACAGAAATATAAGCAGCATTAGAAGCATAAATGCATGAACTAGGCGTTAAATGCCGCTAGATTACGAGTATACTAGTAAATTCACGCAAGTTCTCTTGAGGTTTCGCCCTTTTCGATGAATTAAGAGTTTGGTGCTACACTATTCTGCTAGATGAACAACTACAAACCATCAGATCACATATTCATAAGCGCATTACTGAGTGAGCAGCCTTCGAATGCATTTACCACTGTAAAAATAGCAACTTGAATCGCCTGTAACTTGTCAACAAAGCATGATCTCGACCTCGGAATAGGTGGGATCGTGTTCTACGACCTCACATTAGGCTACGGACCACTTTTCAGCGATTTTTTGGGGAAAGTTTTGATCATCGATTTTTGAGCATTTTGGCCTTATACTTGTACAGGAAAATTTGATGATTTTAAAGAATGGAAGTTTTCACCTCAAAAACGAGGTTTTCTACTATGGTGTTCTTAAGCTCAAAACAACCGTATGGATGCAAAGCATCATGTGAAGCTGTCTTTTGATCAGTTTACTATGCGCTTTGTAAACATTTCCTCAAAAAACGTGTTTTACGTTTTTTGGGAATTGATCCATACAGACTAATAGGATTGCTTTGAAAGTGGCACCGTTGGATTCCTTGGTCTTCTCTGCATGTATAGATCTTAAGAAATACCTGTTGATTATATAATAAGATTTTGTGTAATTGCCCTTGGAAGAGTTTGGGATGTCCAAAACAGGATTACAAAAGATCGATGGAAGCTTTGGAATTCAATCCCAGCTCAGGCTGTGTTTTGCCCTAGCAGCCATTTTTCGTGTTGCAAAAGACACTGTAGACGTCGAGATTTGAGCACGTATGTTTAGGATATACATATAGCTTCTGTATCAGTTTATTTTGACATACAGTTTATATTAGTCAGGCCCAAATTTATATGGCTTATCCATCTTGTCTCGCTTATATTGGCTCATATATGAGCTGGATCTATATAGCTATGATGGCCTTGGATGATGTTGGAAGCCTTACATCTGGAATAGGTTATTACTTTGCCGTTGTCCATTAATCTGAAAGACAACAAAATATACATTGACACAATAGATAGAGCATCTGTAAGCTTCTTTTAATAGAGAGATAAGCAATGAAATGCTGAAAATCTCGTATATTTGCACAGAACACGCGCGGGTCAAACAAGAAAAGGATTGATTTGTACTGGAATGACACCAAGTAAGTCAAGCAGTTCCCGAGTTTCATAAATTGAATATTTTCTATTAACTTTCGCACTCTTATGCAAACGGAAACATCCTTGCAGAGCATTTCCAATGCTCAAATAAAAGATAATAAATAAAAAACTCTCGAGCTGTTTAGTATGTATGTATTTGAGCCATTATTCACCTGTACATCATAATCTAGATGAAAAAGTATAGATTTCTACTGACTGCGCCGCTCCAATGCTACTTCATGATAGATAAAGCATGTGAGCTGCTACAATATGCCTCACGGCGACAACATTGCAATGATCATTTTAGAGATGATGGCCCGACTACTAGCGACATTTAGACATTAGATCTATTCAATACCTGCCTGTTAAATGGTTCTAGTATAATACATCAATGTGGTAGAGTAAATACATGATGAAAAAATAAGCATGCAATCAAACAGAGTGATTTAAACTTTGAGGCACTCTAGTGTATTTGCGAATGACACTTGTTTTATGCATCAGACAGTTCGGCTTCCGTGGTATTAGGCCGTATAGCTCTGTCAATTGCCACTAATTAAACATCAATCACTATGTATGAATTCTCATCATTGCACATCATAGCATCCTATAAAACAGCATGTTCATCTACCAGCCTTTGGAAAAACTCTTTGAAGCATAGGTAAAAGATATCATTCCAGCATGCTTGTACTTACTGACCCGTCAATGACAAAACTAGAATAGACTCTTAAATCTTCGGTTTTATGCTTGTCTTCTCTTCAAGCTGCTTCGGCATGGAGACGGACTCCAGGCGTCATGCTTAAAAGAGATCTTTGTGTAAAGAGGGTCTCCAATACAAAGACATTAGTGCTATACAAAGCAAGATGTATCTGGACAGAATACAAATATACATCGGTTCCTTTTATCATGGCATAAACATGCAATGCTCCATCTGTGCTGATTTTAAGAGGGTCTCAACGTAAATCATCACAGGGCATGTCTACTGCACTCTCTTGATATAGGGTTTATTTCACGCTCCATGGAAATAAGAGTATAGCTTGTCTTGATAACCCAATCATTTGACTGGATTCATTCCAAATTGTCCCCAAAACACTTAAGATTTTCCCCGGGACCTTGAAAAAAAAAAATCACTTTATTTTATAAAATCAATATTTTTATTTCGCTTCCTTTTTCTCTTCTTGTTTTTCTTTACCATTTTCTTTTGAAAAAACATGCTTCGTCAAGCTTCTCGTTTGTTCGCTACTAAGCGCGTTGCCGCTTTCACTCCCATGGTAAATTGAGCCTGCAATTATAGACTGGCAAGGCTAGATTAGGGGGGGGGGGGTGGATTGATTACCCCTCAATGTAAACATGGCGTACTAACATCTTGCCCTCTTAGCGTGCTTTGTCTACTAGCATGCCTCGTTTCTCTTCAGAAAAGTTGACCATCACTTTGCCTGAAACCTCTTTCGAGATGTACAACTGTGAGAAGCCTAGCTTGGATGTTGAAGTCTCCAAGGAAGAATTGCTCGACATGTACACCAAGATGACCACCATGAGACGTATGGAAATGACTGCTGACGGTCTCTACAAGGCCAAGAAGATCCGTGGTTTCTGCCATTTATGTAACGGTCAGGTAAGCTTCATCATCTTGGTTTTTTCTTTTTTTTGTTTATTGTTATGATTGAATGGTTGGGGTTCTATTGCTCTTTTGCAATCTTGGGTTGCAACGGGCAAACGCGGGGGATGTTGGGTAAACGAACCCCGCATTTGATGTCACTACTAAATAGCTATATTTTGTGGTATTCGGAGAAGTAATACAAATGTATACTAACAAAAAAATTTTATATGGATCAAATAGGAAGCCGTCTCTGTTGGTATGGAGGCTGCCATCACAAACACTGACCATGTTATCACTGCTTACAGATGTCACGGTTTCACCTACCTTCGTGGTGGCACCATTGAGAGCATTTTGGCTGAATTGATGGGCCGTAGCACTGGTATCTCCAAGGGTAAGGGTGGTTCCATGCACATGTTTGCCGAATCCTTCTACGGTGGTAATGGTATCGTTGGTGCCCAAGTTCCTCTCGGTGCTGGTGTTGCCTTCTCTCAAAAGTACCTCGGCAACCCCTCCGTCACCTTTGCTCTCTATGGTGATGGTGCTTCTAACCAAGGCCAAGTCTTTGAAGCTTTCAACATGGCCAAGCTTTGGGATCTTCCTTGTGTCTTTGTCTGCGAGAACAACAAATACGGTATGGGTACCTCCGATAAGCGTTCTTCTGCCAACACCGAATACTTCAAGCGTGGTGACTACATTCCCGGTATCAAGGTGAATGGTATGGATGTTCTTTCCGTTTACAAGGCTTGTCAATGGGCCAAGGAATGGACCACCTCTGGTAAGGGTCCTCTTGTCATGGAATTAGCTACTTATCGTTATGGTGGTCATTCCATGTCTGATCCTGGAACCACTTACCGTACTCGTGAGGAAATTCAACACATGCGTTCTACCTCTGATCCCATCACCGGTATGAAGCACATTTTGATTGAGAACGGTGTTGCTACTGAGGCCGACCTCAAGGCTATCGATAAGGAAGCCCGCAAGATTGTTGATGAAGCTCTCAAGAAGGCTGAAGCTGCCCCTGAGCCTCCTCTCTCATCTTTCCACACTCATATTTATCAAGCTGGTAGTGAGCCCTCCAAGGTTGTTCGTGGCCGTGAACCCAACGAGCTTTACTACTATTAAGCAACACCTATATTATATATTTAGTATTATATTCACACCCTCAAATCAACCAACCCCCCCATGTCGCAAAAATCATATAGATAAATCTTTTTTTTTTTCTCAAATCAAATACAACAACATAAATGAGGATGATATTATTCACATTTTGCCTTGATTCATGCATTTGGTTTATGTCGTTCTCTTCCACATTTACATACATTCTCTTATTCTATCCAATTTTCACGTCAAATAAATAACTTTCAGAGAAAAAACCCTTAAATTATACCGCTTATGGATTTCGGAACAAGCACTTGACACTCAATTACGGTATTTCACGACAAAGAATCAAGAGATTGTAGCCATTGGGCTATATTTTGCATGTGGGTTTCTCTGGACCACATCATATCCTTACGCATTTTGCAGCATTGGATGGTTCCTGATTTGAATTGTCTTTCAAGATATTTCATTTTAAATTACCCAGGAACATGCAAATCCCAGTTTCAGATTGCGGGAAAAAACTCGATACCTTATTACAGTATACACTTTAGCTATCAGTAGCCTATTGAATTTTATTGATCGCAATCTCCTTTCACTATTAGATCTATCTTTATAGCGTGGGGACCACCTATAGACGGTTTATAACTGTGGATCTGACTCTACTACGGCACCTCTTCTCTGTATGGACGAAAAAAGCTTAGTTACAAGCAAGTAACATGCTAGTATCGTCTTTTAATACTCATGCTGGAAGCCGTATTAATTCGCCAGAGTGACATCAAACAGTTTCTCTTATCCAGTGCCAAGCTATGTTGAACAGATCATTTGCGAGTAAGGCTGATTGTAACAACAGAGAAAATCGACACATGTTTGATGTTAGCAAGCTGCTCTTTGATAGCTCATTCATAACATTGATCAGTAGTATTTGAATTTGATGTCTGATTTTCTCCTGAATCTCATGTCAATTGGCGATTGATTCTTGGAATCAACTAGGCATTTGGAGTAAATCTATCAGCTAATACTAGTGCTGTGCTTCTATTTGGCTCAGAGTCATTGAATTGATTACATTGCGCAACATGGCTGTACCTGAATATGCGCGATATTAGAACTACAGCTATCATGGTTGATCCAGCTGATCCATCTGATCAAATTCGAGCTTATTTTAGTATAAAGCATTTGGTTCCTGAGCATACTTATACAGTAAAATGCTTAAAATTCAAGTATGCCTGTGGAAATAAAAGTGACAACTGTCATGTAAAGGCCATGACATCTTCCACAACATTTGCTTATTACTACACACTTCTTTATTTAGATCCACTATTGGCAATTCAAGTTGTACACGTTTTCTTTATCCTTCCTTTTTTCCTTCTTTTCTATTTTCTGTCTTACTCTACTCGATTCAACACGACATGGCTCATAAGCGATACTATCCCCAAAAGCAACAGCAAGAGCAGACCCCTCTCTTGGGCCCTCATGAAAACGAGTATGCCACCTTTCAACCACATCAGAGAAACACAAAACCCAAACAGCCTCAGCGAACAACCAAAATATCTCAAAAGCTCAAATTGTTTCCTGACAATGACGATGCTAGAACAGTCGAAGAGAGCTTTTTCGATGCGGATGTCTACACACAACTTGCTCAAATACCTCATAATTCTGCTCGAGTTGAAGCAGAGAGATTGAACAAATTGGACCGTAATGAACTGTCTCGTGCAACTGCATACTGCACTGCATCGTAAAGTATTCAATCTGATATAGACAAACAACTTCTGGGTCTAACTTGCCGAGTACGTAGAGCCTACCGAATGGATGCCCTGTATAAGCATTTACGATCGAGAAGAAGGACAAATAGCACGATGCCGAAGCGATTTGATGAATGGTATATACCTAGTACACAGAGATAAGCGATGGATAAGATGTGCTGATATCAATTACGTAGTGTGTACACCCCTTTCACGCTGAATCCACTACCACCATCCAATAGAAACCACAACAATTTGACAAGTTCGACTGTATTACCTGAATTGTTCTTATTTGATTATGGTGTCATTGTGATATGGGGTATGACATTAGAGGAAGAACTCACAGTGCTGAAGCAATTGGAGTCGTTTGGAGAAGAAAACCTCGATGCGGATGATGTTGAGACAGAGGAATTTCACTACTATTACAACGACCATTATCAGCCTCGCATCTACAATGATATTATCACCCTCAGACATCCTTCCAACTATTTAGCCAAATTGACCATCTCTCACGCCATTGCACAAAGCGTCAAGATGACCCTCTTTGAAAGACTGATTGATGATACTATCAATGATACGAAATATATACCTCAGGTCATGGCAGAAAGTGGAAACATTCACATGTCAAGGTACGAGTGTGTGTGTGTGTGTGTGTGCTGGTAGATGTAGTACCAAATCAAACATGTTCTGTGTATTGACAACTCTTTAAAAAGAACTGCTATTACCAAAAAGATGGGCCAATTGTTCATCATGCGAATCAATGTGAATCTAGTATCCAACATCTTGGATACACCAGAGATCTTTTGGTCAGAACCTACACTGGAGCCACTGTATAGCGCCATCCGTAGCTACCTGGAAATTTCACAGCGCGTGGAGCTGCTGAATCAGAGAGTAGAGGTCATCAGTGATTTGTTGGAAATGTTGAAGGACCACCTGAATAGTTCTCATGGTAAGTAAACCTGGACCACATGCGTGTACAAACTAATCAAACGTAGGCGAGTATTTGGAATGGATTGTGATTTGGCTCATTGCCATGGAGATCTTGGTAGCTGTCATTACCACGTCATTAGATGCGTTCAGCCTCTACTACAATAAAGAATCGTAACCAGTTTATTATCATACTACTATTTACAGTGCAAATTAGTTTGTGCGGGCTCTTTTTGCAGAAGAAGATGCTGCACCACCATGCGAACTGGATCCTGCCGGTCTCTTCTTTTTGCCATTATCCTCATCCTCATCCTCATCCTCGTCCTCATCTTCTGAACTTGACGCTTGCTGTGCAAAGTTCATTTGAATTCTGAAATCTCTCGATGTACTACGCTTCATGTATTGCATAAAGTCAAATTTGGATTTTCGACTCAATTGAATCAGATAGCGTTCAAATTGCTCGACAGCAAAGATCAAGTTGGGGATCATTTTTGACTCGCGCTGGATCTTGAGTTTCTGCTTTTGGTTCACTTCCTTCTTCTTACCCTTCTTCTTGCTGCGTGCTTCTTGGTGGGTTTGTGTTTGCTGTTGCTGGCCGTAGACGGTGAGGAATTTGTACATTCTATCTGTGATTTCTGTGCCTGATTTGCTGATCACGTTGATAAAGTCTTGCGAGATATCGGTAGGATAGGCGATTTTCTATGTGTTGTCAAAAGTCAGCGGCCGAAGAGCCCTCATCTTGTTGTGAAAGGCATCTCAACTTACATATTTCACAAGCGTATGAAGTGTCTTGTAGGCTTTGGCCAAGGTTTTGAACAAACTTTCAGCATGCACATCTTGCAGATTTGATTTGACCAGCTCGCTAAGGATAAACTGAAGGGATGTCAAACGCTTGCAGATCTTGATCTCAAAGTCTCGCGTGTTGTCCACTGCGTCGTCGTCAGCAGCTGCGCGCATCATGTAAGAAACGGTGCAATGTCCATCATGCCAACAAGCTTACCACACAGTTTGAGCCGTCCAATGCCCCACGTCAAGTCATCGAAGGACGCATCAATGAATTCAAACAGCTTAGATGTCACGATGGTCACTGTCTTGGTATTGATAATTTGGTATGTCACAGATGTGTCCATGACACTGCCTTCGCGCGTTGCCACATCCAGATCGCCAGACGTCAAATGCACATCTTCACAGATCTTTTGAATCACATCAAACTCACCAACATCCGAACACAATCGTATGAAAAGTGCCATCACATCTCTAGCCAGGGACACATCCTCAATGAACTCCATTTGCGTCAAACTATTCAGCCAACTTACAACGTGTCTTGCTCGCACTAAATAGTCCTGATCTCTCTTTTCTAGCTTTTTGCACAGAAAGGCAACCACTTGCATGATTTGGATGGCTTCCTTGTAAATCGGCGATGCACCATTCAGATACTTGCTGAGAATGGGCTTGATTTTGCGTATCAATTTCAGAATGACAAGGTTGGTAGATTTGTTGACACGAGAAGGCGTTCGACCTTCTTCTTCTTCTTCCGCTTGTTCATCCTCTGTCTGCCCTTGGTCTTTTTCAGTCAAGGCGCTTAGTAAGTGCACAAGACGGTCGGGCCAAACACGGCTGACCAGTGTAAACACCTTGAGGAGTGAGGCAGCAACGGATCCCAGGACAGAGGGTTGCTTTTTGGTGGATTGTTGATTGGCATACGTGCTGCTGGAATCCTCTTTCTCAAGGATAGACTTGTAGATGTCGCAAACAATGACACAGCAGTTAAAGTACTCGTCATCCTGCTGACAGTATACATGATCTACTGCCTGTCCACATGTCTCGTTGGTAAGTGAAACTAGAAAGCATTCCCTTCCAAACGTACCTGCTTCAGACTCTCATAGGTGCTTGTGACCAAAAAGTTGGCAAAGTCAAGATTGGAGCGAATATCGCGTTTGGATCCTTCATTTTCGTCCTTGGTGTCCTTGTGAGAAAAGATGGCCTGTAACATCTTGCTAGTGAATTCCAGGCTGACACATGAAGTGTGGTTGATGTGGGTCAGTTTTCTCCCCTTTTCCGTTGTCGACGCTTCTTTGAGTATACCAACGAGTCCCATGCGCTTCTTGAACAGTGTCAATAGGATCTCACTCGATTGTACCGTGATATCATTGGTCAGAAAGACATGCTCCAAAGAAACCTATTCGTTTGGCTGTCAGTTTATGTATATATATATATACATTCGCAATGTCTAAATCATGTATATACCTCATAGGCACCCAAAAGCAAAGTAGCATACTGGTTGTTTCTCAAACCAACATGCGTCGCCATATCAAAGCTTGCTGTCTTATCTAGCTCAAAGTCCTCTAAATTTGCCTTGGACAGCCGGTTGATAAATGACAATAGAGTGTCTCTACATCTCGACATGGTTTCTGCAGTAACAGATGTGACATCCACGGTAGCTGCTACGCGTAGTGATTTCACCAGATTGGATAACAGGATATGGATAGGTTCAGTGATCTTGGGATAGCCTCCATTGGTTGCATTTTCCACACAGGCTTCTAGTTTGATAGGGTTAAGTATTGTGGAATCTCTCTCAAACGTTCTGAGAAATTGTGTGTTGAGGAGATCAAAGATGTCGCCAGAAAAGGCAGGGAATTCTTGACAGAGAGAACCGAGGCCGTTGTAAACGCATGTTCGGATCTCGCATTGTTGACTAAAGCATCTTCGTAAGAGACCAAGGATCTCAAAGGCCACGCCTTGTGCAGCTAGTGCTTGTGCAGACTCTCCATTTTCTTCAATTTCAGTCAACTGCTCCTTCAAAATGTTCAGGAAGCCTCTCACGGCCATTTCACGGCCGTCCAGATCTCTACCAAGCATGATGATTATCAATAATGCTAAAGCTGTAGAGACAACCTTTCAGCAACTTACTTTGCAAACAAACTCTTTCGAAGAATCAAAATTAAGCCATCTCTGAATTGATCATTTGTCTTTGATAGGGGCTGAATTGCATACAATAAGCGCTCAGCAGTAGAGAGCGGCAAGAAGGAGAGAATATCCAATGTGTCTTTGATCTACATTTCGAATGCAAATCAGTCGACATAGTATACACCGTTGCTTTCAGCAAGAAGAAACTTACATTACTCATGTACCTTTCCACGGATTCAGGATGTTCTCTGATGATGCAAGCCAGCAACTCGAGAAAGTCCATGACGCTGGCTGATCTGGACACAATACGTGCTGTAATTTGCTCCAAGATTTCGCTGCGAACAACATCGTGGTACTTGAAGAGCCTCAGAAGGATCTCCACACCCAAACTCGCTACTCTTTCCATAGGCCCATCCCCTCTGGTGCCACTGCTTCTTGTCTTGATGCCATCTGCATTGACAATATGAGCATAAGTTTCTCCAACAGAACAGCGCTCATATGTGCCAACTACTTACTTGTGTTTGCTGCAGTCGCAAAAAACGCATTTGCGTTGGCAGCAGTATCAATGAAGATCATGGCTAGCTGCGTCAAGCTTTGAATCACCTGGTCCCAGCCTGCCGTGGCTGATGTCTCCACTACATCAAGAAACACTTGGCCATATTCTGCGGCATCCAATGGAGAAAACTCGGATATCCAGTAGCATTTGTCGAGTCTGTCACTGTCCTTGTAGATGGATACAATGGATGCTTTGAAAAGGTCGAAAATGGTATCTTGGAGGCGATGAATTCTAGCAGCTGTCAACAAACAGGCGACATTAAACAGTTCCAGTTGATTGGCCTTGTCGCTTTTGATGATTTTCACCAGTTCGGTGCCTAGTTCTTGGTCCTGCTTTAACGCGAATGAAATATGGAGCATAGCCGTGCCCTCCACTCGACTGCATGTACATGGCTATTAGCCAAATGTCCTTGCCACCAAAGCATCTCTTTCCCTACCTGAGATTTTCTTTGCTCGTTTGGTTGAAAAAGTTGAGGATGCCCGTCAAGACCAGCTTTTTGAATCCCTATCAAATGATGGATTAGCCATGCTGGCCATCCCTTTTCCTTCAACTAGCGTTAGATTACCTTTCGAGAGATCAATAACAACTGCCATATGCAAGGGGGCACCTCTTCAATTTCGATATCCGCTAGTTTCCTGCACCAGAAAATGGCATGAGATGGTTTGGCATGAAATGTCAAAGTGTCTGTATCTTACTTTATCATGCAAGTCAGTGCTGTTTCCAATTGCTTGTTTGTCAATTCAATATCGTTCAAGGTAGAAGCCATTCCAACCACTAGTTGATGATGCCATTTTGCTTCCATCAAATCTTGAAAGATGTCATCGGCTTCATCCGCTTGATCTGCGGCAACCAGTACATTCCAAATCTTTGATAAAACGTCCAGCAATCGTAGTTGAATAGGCTTCTCTTCTTTGATGATATCTGTCACTAGTTTTCCAGCTATTCTAAGCAGTTCGATAGGAAACGTTTCAATCTACAAGGATAAACAAGGTCAGGTGCCAATCGTCAACATGTCCATCCATTGAGATCGCTCTTCTTACTTGGGGCAAGATCAAGTTCACTACAGAAGACGCCTGCTTGGATTTCTCGGGCACATGTTTCTCCTCTTTACTAAGCCTGTGTCGTTTGATGCAATTAGTCTGAGCTTCCATCAGTAGATCAAGTATGTAGGCCGTACCATTGGATCACACATTTGACCACCAAAAACCGACGCTGTAGGCCTTGGTTTTCATCGCCTTCAATGGGAGATCCTTTTGTAAATAAGCATTAGTCTCTGAGACCACGACATGCGCTTGATATATCAAGGTACCTTGAAGAATGGCTCGAAGCAGGAGGACTGTATCAATGTCATGTGCTGCGTGGTAGTCGTCTAATTTCCTTGTAATCACTTCTTCCAGCTAATCCATTGTCCATGTCAGTCCGTCAGATCCACTTCTCGTCATCAATCGCTTACATCTTGCTCTGTTTGCTCGTTCAAGTATTCAATTAGACGCTCCTTGCTCGCTTGCTTATTGTACTTGAAAATGTCAATGTCCATTTTTACGTAACAAAAAAAGGTTCGAATTTACTGCGCGCTCCAACATCGCGTCTCTCTTTCCCCCCCTTCATCTGACAGTTGCCTACTCTGATTGGAAGAGACAAAGGCTTGTTTCCTGTTGGTGCTGTTTGGATCTGGCTCTGTACTTGCTACAACAGTCTCTACTCCTTGTTTTGATACGTCACGAAGTGTTTTAGCTATAAAAATTCTTCGTTAGCTTCAACTGGTTTCTTTTTGTTTCCTAATTTCTCATTTAGATTAAATTTTTTTGCTTTAAACGCACCAAGAAGATAAAGAGATCGTTTTTAGCATATACATGAATTCTACCCAATCCCAGGCCTCTACTAACCCCAAACCCGTCTTGCATGGTGTAAGAATTAAACAAAGAAAAGTAAGTATGAATGGTTTCTTATCGCCAGAGCAACATTAACATGTTGGTTGATAGGGTGTCCAAAAAGCCAACGCTAAACACGAGCCTGAGAGTAAGTAAATAGGAGACGCTACCTTGGCACAGAGTGTACTCACAGATGCCACTTGTACAGTTTTCAGAGATCAATTGCTCGCACAATTAAAAACTATTAAAGAAGGTGATCTTGAAGCCATCTCTTCAAAGCTTGATATACTTGGCAACACCCTTGAATATCGTAAATACGGTGATTCTCTTTTTGAAATCCTTATTACTGGTGGTATCTTAGGTAAGTGTAAAAGAAAGAGGGAAGGGCTGTAGATTGACCTAGTGTTTTTTTTTCGAAATAGAACCTGGAGGAATTATTGACGATGATGCTGAGCGAAGCCCTTTCTGCCTTTTTGCAGCAGAAGATGATGCCGCCGTGATTAAAAAGTATGTCGAGGTCTTCAACAAACTGATCCGTCGTTACAAATACTTGCAAAGAATCTTTGGAGAGACACTTCAAAACATCTTGCAATTTATCAACAAGTGGCAACCCGAGGAAAACTCCAAATTGGCCAAGTCCACTGGTTTCTTCATCTGCAACCAACTCGTCCCCTCCTCTGTCTTGAAGGTGCTTTTGCAAGACTACCTCGTCAAGGATGGCCATGCCCTCAACTTCACCACCACTGTCTTCCGCACTGTCTTGGATGAGCAAAACATCGAGCAGTTGGGTCGTATCCTGGCCAGCGAAGGTTTGAACTCTCGTATCATTGAGTTCTTCCCTCCCAACAAGCGTGATGAAGACTGTCTTGTCCGTCATTTTGAAGCCGAGGACATGAAGGAGCTGGTTGACTATTACCGTAGAAACAAGAAGAATTCCATGAAGGGCTCTCTTTTGGCCGACTTGACCGAGCTCTTGCAAGGCGATTCCTCTGATGCTGAAGTCACCAGCTTCATCAAGGGCAA
This sequence comes from Mucor lusitanicus, assembly GCA_010203745.1. Lineage (NCBI taxonomy): Eukaryota > Fungi > Mucoromycota > Mucoromycetes > Mucorales > Mucoraceae > Mucor > Mucor lusitanicus. Next base: position 722,736 of record JAAECE010000004.1, on the reverse strand, counting down.
CATGAAGGAGGCCAGCTTGACCGAAGCTGATGTGATCCCTATCATCTGGCAATCCATGATGAACACTGTCGATTTGATGGGCCGTGCTGACCAAATCGAAGCCCAAGTCTTGCGTGCTATTGCTGAATGGAGCAAGGTTTTGGAGTTCTTCTGTGGCTCCCCCAAGACTGAAATCGTCCTCTTGCAAAAGGTCCAATCCACCTGTTACGATGATGTTCGATTGGCAAAGTATTTCCGTCGTATCATCCAAACATTGTACAAGAACGATGTCTTGTCTGATAACGCTATTCTCTACTGGAATGACAAGGCCCATCTTCCTCAAGGCAAAACCATCTTTTTGAAGCAATTGGAGCCTTTTGTTGTCTGGTTGAGAGACAATGAGAGCAGTGAAGACGAAGACTCTGATTAAGATATTAAAAGCAACCGCACTTTCATGTAAATAACATCGTATTTACCCCCCCCCCCCATTTTATTACTTTTTTCTCTTTTTGATTACACATATACAACTCTTCTTTTTTTTTTCTCTGTTATGAATAAACCGTTTATTTGGTCCATAAAAGGTGCAAACCATCCCTGACGGCAAAACCACTACTATTGGTTCCTTTTGTTGGTTGCAGTTGATTTGATGGATGGCCCTGTGTTACAAGCCCATTTACAATGTTGTGCATGACAGCAGCGTTGATGTTCAGATGAAGTTGAGCCATTTGAGTACGACACCACCCAATGTCTCGCAATAAATGCGATCCTGTGTTCTTGATTGCGATGCCAAATGATTTTGAGCTTCTTCATGGGCGGTTGATTATTTGGTACAGATGTGGTATCTGATTTCATGTCGACCTCAACTGAAATCCAAGTGCTCCAATGCAGGCAAATATCAATGCAGTTGTTGCATATCACCGAGACCAAATCCAGTGCCATTGAGAGTATAAGCTGTTTAAGCGGGAGTGTATTTTTGAAGCAGAACAGCAGCATTTGACCTACTAATTCAATGATACACTAAGAATCACACCCCCAACTTGTCAATTGGCTTGAAACTTTGAACTCGAGCCACAGGGACGTTAGTGCAGGATATCGCGTAGACTGAAGCAAAGGCAATATACAAGGAGCACCGCAACCTCACATAAGAATGTGTTTCAGAGTTGTCTGGCAATTGGAATTGATCATCCAAGGCCATCATATATAGATCCAGCTCATGTATGAGCCAATATAAGCGGGGCAAGTTGGATAAGCCATACAAATCTGGGGCTGAATAATATAAATTGTATATCAAAATAACCTGATACATAAGCTATATGTATATCCTAAACATATGTGCTCAAATTTCGACGTCTACAGTGTCTTTTGCAACACGAAAAATGGCTGCTAGGGCAAAACACAGCCTGAGCTGGGATTGAATTCCAAAGCTTCCATCGATCTTTTGTAATCCTGTTTTGGACATCCCAAACTCTTCCAAGGGCAATTACACAAAATCTTATTATATAATCGACAGGTATTTCTTAAGACCTATACATTCAGAAAAGACCAAGGAATCCAACGGTGCCACTTTCAAAGCAATCCTATTAGTCTGTCTGGATCAATTCCCAAAAAACGTAAAACACGTTTTTTGAGGAAATGTTTACAAAGCGCATAGTAAACTGATCAAAAGACAGCTTCACATGATGCTTTGCGTCCATACGGTTGTTTTGAGCTTAAGAACACCATAGTAGAAAACCTCATTTTCGAGGTGAAAACTTCCATCTTTTGAAATCATCAAATTTTCCCTTACAGGAGCAAGGGCAAAATGCTCAAAAATCGATGATCAAACTTTTCCCCAAAAGATCGCTGAAAAGTGGTCCGTAGCCCAATGTGAGGTCGTAGAACACGATCCCACCTATTCCGAGGGCGAGACCATGCTTTGTTGGTAAGCTACAAGCGATTTATATTGCTATTTTTACAGTGGTAAATGCATGTGAAGGCTGCTCACTCAGTAATGCGCTTATGAATATGTGATCTGATGATGGTTTGTAGTTGTTCATCTAGCAGAATAGTGTAGTTTCGAACTCTTAATCCATCGAAAAGGGAGAAATTTCAAGATAACTTGCATGGATTTACTAGTATGTATACTCGTAATCTAATGGCATTTAACGCCTAGTTCATGCATTCATGCTTCTAATACTGCTTATATTTCTGTATTCTGTACACATTTTGCTTATTTTATACATGTAATGTCTATACTTCTTGCGTATGTACATCTGTTACTTATAAGATTTTTATGATATATACATATTCGAAAATCATGCATTAAAATTCCAGCATGTCTCCTTTACTATCAAATAGAAAATTGTTGCAAGAACTAGTAGAATGACCTCTCTACGATGCTCCACGTCCATGTTAATCGAAACAATGTACATACTAGCGAACGGCATACTAGCAACACTTTTATTATTCTAGTATATGCAAAATATAGCAAAATTCGGTGTATTTCAGTCGCAATTTCTTGTGATAAAAGCTGCTTTAGACCACCAGAGTAGCACCAAACCACTCCTCTAATCCATCAGTAGTATTCTGACACCTTTGCTCCACTCTCTTGGGTTCATCGAAGTTTAACTAAAATCCATGAGGGGTACCTCATGCTTTTCATCGAAAATGAAACAATCGCGTTTTTGAACACGAAAACAAAGACTTTTACTAAGGCACATATTAGATCAAAATGTTCCTCTCGACTTTATGGATCAATTTCTAGTGATGGTGGCTAGCTGGTAAAATTCATCGTGGATGTCATAAATGACGCTTTGAAAGCTAGTAGGAGAAGGTTGGCGGATTACAGAGGTGTTACCTCTTAGCCTGTGTACTACCGGTCATTTCCCTTACCTGATATCCGAACTCGATTTATTTAAATTGCTCATATAAATGCAAAATGCGAAACTGCTAACCATTCACATTTTTTGAATTGCATTTGAGATTTCCAAAGCAAACCCTACTTTATACATGTTGATCGCTAGGCATTATCGAGCTCATACAACTAGTAAGATATATAGCAAATACTGTTTACTAAGATCTTTTAGCGTCATATAAAACTACACTGCAGCAAAAAAGCTTTAAAGCAAGAAACTGTTTGTCATTCAATGGTAAACGTTGAGCCATTTAAGCCAAAAATAGATTAAATGATGATAAGCAGTTCAGCACTATTGCATGTAGTAATTTGTGAGGATAAAGCACATACAAATCAAGTAAAGTTTGATGCAGAAAGGAAAATTGCTCGTCATTTAGCACCATTTAGCTAGTTCTCAAACTCTCTTTTATGATGATCCAACTGTGTAATTGTTTAGCAAGAATAGCAACACAAAAATCATTAATTCTAGATCAAAGTAATTACAAGGAATAATTTCAAGAAGAGGCCTGTGGCATCAGGAAGAATAAAAAAATCTAGGCCCTAGAGCTTTTTCTTTTGATCTGATGTTTCAGAGGCAAAAGACAAATCATACCACCATCCTGAGATTTCAATTGTGTATTTATAGCCGGGCGACATGAAATTCACATTAATATATCGTCAGCATATCCTTCCAACAACAACGGCGCCATCATTATCAGCCGATTCATTAGGATAGAAGTTCAGCCAACCAGAAAAACATCGTCTATAATTGAGCGAATTCCGCAGTAGCTGCAGTAGTAGTGCTTTCTTGTGCTCGAAGAATAACTGCTCTTAAATACCGTGTATGTATGTACAAGATACGCGTAGCATTAGATTGACAATGAAATGCAGTGTAGAAGGCTTTGTTTCATGTCTAAAATTATACTCATTTTATGGTTAAAGTTTCGAGCAAACCTAAATTTTCTGTGTCGAGTCATTTTTGGTGCTCTTCTGCCAAATGCTTGTAGATGCGTTATACTACGTCCCGAGGGTACATCGGCGTCCAGCTTGATCATTTACTTTATAAAACGCATACATCTTGTAGACTAGGAGTGAATCTGAGTACTTGATGGCGGCGTAGCGATTATGTAGAACCGAATAGGCAAATAAACCTTATTTCTTGGTAAGTTTTGCGAGCTAGAGTAATTGAGATGTATTTTTACATACAAGCACAAGAATACACAGGGCGTAAACCTTGTCCTAGCTCTTTTTTTGTTGTTGTTGTTGTCAGACAACAGAAAGAAATATTGGCTTTTGTGTTCAGTAGAAACACAGCTCGTTGCCCACCTCATCCTCTGTTGTTTGTCAATAAAAGCTAAGCAGCAGCACTCAAATGACATGGAAACCACCATCGTGGTAATTGCATGATAATTTAGTGCGTCTACTACAAAATGACTTCATGATGAATAGAAAGATTTGTATTGACACATTTGACGAGCTAAATAGATGCCTCCCCCTTTTTGTTTGCAGAGGATTGATTGATGTAAAGTGGCACAAAGTTTGGAGACCAACAGCAGAGGAGATCACAGGAACAAAATCTAATAAAAACACCGAGAACTGTCGTTTGACTATCGTACCTATCACTGATCTGATTGGTACAGATCAAGGATGTGTGGCCCTCGCTTGCGATGTGTATATAGTGGAAAATATCTTGGAATGGAGTAAACAAAAAGAAAAATTCCACTAGCATAGTTTTGGTGATGATGATGAGACACTTGGAATCATTTTACATCATGGTTCTTTGTTGCTCCTCCTGATAACATCACCACAATGTGTGCGCTTTGAACTTTTTTTTCGATTTTTTCAGGCACGGACACTTTTTTCGATTTGCATTCTAATGCTTTTCTATCAACACAAATGGCACACTATGATGTATCCATCGCAATGCCATATACGATTGTTATCCCGGGCAATCACAAATACATACCTTTTTAGTGTCATCGACCGTCATTCGATTTCTTGATCACTTCTCGCAGCAGCAGCAACAACATCAGCATCATCAGTTGCCGCAAGAGCTCTTTTTTAGATTGAAATGTTGTTTACATGTTTATTTATTTGCATTGGAGAATTGGCATCAAACATGGACAAGGAGCGAGGGGATGTGCTTGGTATCAAGTGATGGGATGATTATATCATTGATTTTTATTTCCAGGTAGTGTCAAAGCGCTCTTCTTGGCTGTTCAGCAAGTGCAACCACGTTTTTTCCATGTAGCTGTAGACTTGTAATAGGAATTCAGCCCTTCCGTTTGTTGTTATTATTGTTTGTAAAGTGTGGATACAACAAGGTAGGACCATTTTATTATTATTTTAGTAACGATTTCCGCCCAGTTTTGTTTGGTGTAAATGTCAAGTATACAGCCATATGACATGTGTGATGTGTGCGTGTGCGTGTGATTCTATTTTAGCACTAGCAACTACCTTGTCAAGCGCATCAAACCTGAGAGGGGCCAAACAGCAGAAGGCAGACTAAACAAGAATGAGTACAAATTGTCATCAAATGTATTACAATTTTTTTTTCACGTCAAGGTGGAAGATCGATAACAGGTATATTATTAGGATAGTGGTCGAGGAGCAATAACTTTAATTAGAAACCTATTCTAACAAATTATCAAAAGAAAGATGCGGTCGATTCATCAATGTATCAAATAAAGAGGTTACTACAAGTTGAATTGACTTGACAACAACAGCAGCAATATGCAAATACGCCACTGTCTGTCTCTGTATTTCATGATCTGGAATTATATCAATCGTATTAGAGATTGTTTCATGATAAGAAGCCCAAGAAGAGAATCTAAAGATTATAAGGCAATCCGAAAGCTTGTTGTTGCCCAGAGTTTACATCTAAAAAGGTATAAAAAGGTACCCCCTCTCATTGAGATCCCTCTCTTCATTTCTCTTTCACTAAATCAAATCAAATCAAACCAATTATAACCAAAATGTCTCAATATATCAAACCTTTGAACTTGCAAGGCGGTCAATGGTAAGTGCCTGAAAATACGACATGCTGTCAAAGCCATGTCATTAATTCAGTTGTCATTAGCTCATGGTGTGGAAAGTATGGTCATAAAAGACCCACATGCCCTCTACTCAAGTAGTATCCTAGCAACTCGAGTAGTATCCTAGCAACCCCAACATTTACCATTCAACATCTACTATACAATGCATATATATATCCCATTCTTAAAAAAAGCTCCTCCATCCCATTTATACCATCCCAAAAGCAAAATTTCACCTCATTATGTTCGTTTTCTTCAAACTCGCGCGCCTTATTTAACAAAAAAAAAAAAAATATGTACATATTCACATGCTTTCACTTTTTTTTTTATCATCATCTTTCATTAGCTTACATGATATATGACCCATTTTTCAAACAATAAAAGCAAAACAACAAGAAATTTCACCATTCTATATTTCGATGAGCTGTGCGGCTTTTTCATTGAATCATGATATTGGTTGGCAGGCAGATCGGTTACAAATAAATGTCAAGTTTCTTTGTGTGTATAACAAGAAAAAATCTCATGCTGCACAAAATGGTCCCATGAGATTTTTCGTCTGCAGGCGAGAGTAGGTTCTTAGAGCAACCCATATATAGGAAACCCGTTCATCTTTTCTCTCTCCATCTCCATTTGAATCACGATTTGATACCATGCTCAAACAAACAATATCTCCAACTGTATAGTCCTCATTTAGTATTTGGGGAAAGGAGGGAGAAGGCGGCCAAAGTGATTGTACGCAGAATAACAAATCTCGGAAAACGGAACGAAGATTTCGATGATTTCCCTGAAAAAGAAATTAAAATCAAGGTTTGAATATACGTCGAGCGCATTGTAGCACAACTTGATATTTTGTGGGATCAAAATTAGAGCAAGAGAGAAAGCGAGACAGAGAGCCATGGGGTGGCCACATTCTCAGCTATAGTAATTTGTATCGATCTTGTGTAAGCTTCACTCTTTCTCCCTGCTCTAACCTATGCGAAACTCCTCTCCCATGTATAACGTGCTACAGCTCTAGGTTCTACTAAACATCACTTCCATCAACTCTAAAATGTTTGACTGATATTTGCTTTTTTTCACATTATCCAGCCTGTATGGTCTGGAACCGCAAGTGTATTTGTTTTTGTTTGCAAAATAGTGGGCGGAAAATGGCATCGAACTGAAAATAAAGGGGGGAAATCCCATAGAACACAGTTTTACAAAAAGGATGATCCCTTATTCAAACAACACGGGCCACAATTTTGCCCTCCAAACAGACACTGCTCTTGAAACATTCGAGGACTTGTCATTGAAGCCTCGCATCTCATGAGCAGAAACCCTCTGTATAGCACATATCCCCACTTGATGGCACCCTCAGGCACAGATACACAAGTTCATGGCAAAAAAGGGGCTCCAAAGAAGACCATAGAAGGGGCTGCTGTATATTGTATTAATTATCATCAACTAAAAAGGGGAGAGGGGCATCTCTTCGTCAGTATATAACAGTTTATTGTTGTAAAATAGCTCCTAAATCTTGTTGAAGATGCTCGGAAGAAGATGGCTATCAAATATAATAATAAAAAAGCCCCTTAAAAAACAAGGATCCTCACAGAGCTTGTATGTATAAATTTGAAATCACAAGGCCCTTTTGCTTCTTTCTTGTATATCATATTGTTGCATAAATGACCTTTGACCATCGACCACCAGGTGAAGAGCACGACGAACATTTAATGTTCAACAATGACATGCTGCGTTGGTCATCTCAACAGTCGCCTTACAATCAGCCACCACCACCACCACCACCACAGACAGCGTTGGATATGCCACTGCAGGCAGTTGTATCATCAAACGGCAACACGCCTACAACACCATCGCCGGCTACCGTCATTGTGCCATCAACCGCGCCTACTGCAAATACAGTGACTACACCATTGCCTACCATCAATACGACGAATCCTGCTTTGGCCCCTCCTCCTCCCATGTTGGATCCTTCAAAGCAATATCATCCTGAATGGGGCGTTATCAAGGACCAAGATTTCCACCCATTAACCTTGAAGCATCAACGAGATTTAGAGAATTTGTACGTGGCTGGAACAGCCATAGCAGACTTTTATTTTTGGCAGGCCAATCTTGGAGGTTATTGCATGGCAGACATGGTGCAAGGTAAAGCAAGCTTTTATACCAGTGTGGTGGAATGCGTGTTTTAAGCTTGTTTGTCGTGTCGTATTTGTAGGTATTGTTGTCTCGTCTGAAGGTGCGTTTGTGTTGGAAAGGAAGATTGTGGAAGGCGCGCCACATCCAGGACGAAGAAAGAAGAAGCGCGCATAAAGGTAAGAGCTCAGACCACCATCATCATATCATTAAGATACAATATTCAATCATCCTGATTAGAGAAAAGGAACGAAAAACACACACACACACTTTATTACTACACCTATTAACTAACTATTAACTATTGTTTTTTCCCTTGCCGTCTTGCTATTGTACTATAACGGCTTATTGTTGCTGTTGTTCTTGTTGCTGACGGATGGGAGCTATATTATATACGTATTATTATCCTACACTATTATGATTAAACTGAATATTTACCGAAATAAGGATGGTTCATGGCTTCTTTGGCGGTAGGTCTATCTTGATGATCATATTGCAACAACTGATCCAATAAATCAAATACTTCATTTGACATGTACTTTTGGTTTTCGCTTGTAACAAACTTGCTCCAAGGCTTCACAGGGTATTTTCCCATCACTTTTGTAATATGAGGGTGTAATTTCAAATCGTATTTCTTGAGATATGCATACAACTTGTCAGTACCAATGACACGGGCAATCTTGACCAATTGATCATAGTTGTCTGCGCCGCTAAAGAAAGGCTCCTTTCTGAAGATCATACCAGCCAACATACAACCAAAACTCCATAAATCTAAGCTGTAGTCGTAAAAGTGGAAATCGACCAATAACTCGGGTCCCTTGAAACAACGGGATGCGACCCGTACATTGTATTTCTCTTGAGGATGGTAGAAATCGGCTAATCCCCAATCAATAAGTCGTAATTGTCGCTTTTCATGGTCAATCATAACATTGTGAGGCTTGACATCTCGGTGCATGATGCCCATAGAGTGAGAATAGTCGAGGGCTTTTAACAATTCGTACATGTAGAAGCGGATATCCATGTCAGTGAATCGAGGATACAATGTTCTAAAGTCGATATTGTTGATGCTTTCAAAAATCAAACAAGGCACTCGAGACTTTGTGTTGGGTCAGTCCATGGTCGAGAGATGCTCCGTAGGCACTTACCTCTGGATCACGCACTACATCCAATAAGCCAATGACATTTGGGCCTCCTGTCAAGTTTTGTAGAATCTTGATTTCTCTCTTGATCTTCTTCTTCTTGACAGGTTTCAATACTTTGATGACACATTGCTCTTGGTTCAAAGCATTCACACCAGAGAATACTTCTGAATATTTTCCTCTGCCGATTTTTCTACTGATTTCATAGACGTCCTGGGATCTAGTTGAGATTGTGTGTATCAATGATCAAATCCTACATGCCCCGAAGCTCACATAGTGGCTCTTACCCCCAAGTCACTTGAAGTTGTTCGTAATCATAATACTCCTTGGGCTTGTTGGTGTTTGCATAAGGATATGCCTTTGCAATACTTAAATCAGCCATGATTTCGGTTTTTTCTGTGATTGCAAAAAACCAAAGCGAAAATAAAAAAGGGAAGAAAAAAAAATCGAGGTATGGGAGAGTATAAAAAGTCATCTCTCATCATGATTTGAAGCCCAGTAATGATGGATAAAGCAGTAGTGATGCGACTAATTATGGCTGGTTGGTGTCGCTTGTGCTCGAAAGGCTCAGGGCAGCGTGCTTTGGAGATAGCTAATACTGGCACTTCCATAGTAGAGTTGTAGATTGAGGGATATATTGAAAGGCAATGATGTTTGCATGTCAGCGAGAGAAACATCCTGTTCAAGCCTCATTGCTGCATGATCCTCTACAAGAGTAGCCATCTACATGCTCTATTCCATAAGATGGATGTATTTATGTTTGCTCATACTTGCAATTCTAGTTTCATCGATGATTCATCGTCGGCCCAAATGAGAAGAATGATGTTGGTCTCGGGATGTCAGTCCCAATGTGCTCTTTACGTTCAAAGAGTGTACTAATCTAGAGCAAACCAAGCCTTTATATCAGATATATACAGTTTTTTTTTTTTTTTGAAAATGGTGCATGTATTGCATTGTATACTAAGCTCCAGTGTTCAGCCATCAGGGATGTCATTCGACATTTGATGGATCAAATGTACTCCCAACATTTTCATTATTCATTTAGTTGCTGAAAAGACATTTACTGTCATTAAGGCTTTCTTCAGTCCTAAAAAGTTACATGTAGCTTGCCAGCAGTGCTGTTTGATTTCTCCATTACGAACCATATGGAGTCTTGGTGGTAAAAAGCAGTCAGTCAATCGGGCACTCTGCTTTGATGCTTGTGCACACTTGTCAAACAGGAGCGCGGTCGCGTACTTGAACTGAAAACACCTATTCTTGATTCCATACATTTTTTTTTAGTCTTGCCTATCACTACCTCTGAGAATGTCTTCATCAGCCATGGAAATCGACTCTCAACCTGCGAAAGCAGCCACCACTTCAGCTTCCAATGAAGAAGATGGCTATATTCTTCCTTGGTAAGGACACCTGTCTAGGATGAATGAGTGTTGAACGAGGCTGACAGAATTCTAGGGTTGAAAAATACAGACCAGAGTATTTAAAGGACATTGTTGGTAATGAAGATGCTGTATCCCGCCTAGAAACCATTGCGAGAGACGGCAATCTTCCCAATGTTATCTTGACTGTGTGTAATTTATCAACAGTGTGATAAAAGTGTGATATTGACAGCCTCTGATATATATAGGGTATGCCTGGTATCGGTAAGACGACAAGTATACTGTGCCTGGCTCATGACTTGCTTGGTCCTTCATACAAAGACGCCGTTCTTGAATTGAACGCATCTGATGACAGGTAAATAGCAATCACTGCTAGTATTGGATGCTAACTAACCCATCAACACAGAGGTATCGAAGTGGTCAGAAGTAGAATCAAGGCATTTGCTCAAAAGAAAGTGACCTTACCACCTGGCAAACACAAGATTGTCATTCTGGATGAAGCTGATAGCATGACAGGTGGTGCTCAGCAAGCCCTTCGTAGAACCATGGAAATCTACTCCAACACAACTCGATTTGCGTTAGCCTGTAATCAATCCAACAAGATCATTGAACCCATCCAATCTCGCTGTGCAGTATTGCGTTATACCAAATTAACAGACGCTCAAGTACTGAGTAGATTGGAGGAAATTTGCCGCATGGAAAATGTGAGTGGATGGTGTACTTGATGGAGATTATGCACTGACATGATGGTATGCTAGGTCCAATCAAACGACGAAGGCTTAGAGGCGTTGATTTTTACAGCTGATGGAGATATGCGCCAAGCTATCAACAACTTACAGTCCACCCACTATGGTTTTGGATACGTCAATGCAGAGAACGTTTTCAAGATTTGCGACCAACCTCATCCTGTTGTCGTTCAGCACATGTTGGAGCATTGCGGAAAGGGCAAGGTTGATGACGCTGTTACTTTGGTGGAGCAACTGTACGATCAGGGCTATTCCTCGTTGGATATCATCACCACCATCTTCCGAGTGACAAGAAATTACAATGAAATGAGCGAACAAACTAGACTGGACTATCTAAAGGAAATCGGTTTTACTCATATGCGTATTCTGGAAGGACATCAAAGCATCATTCAGTTGTCTGGCATGATTGCCAAGTTGTGTGATTTAGCCAAATAAACCAGTGTGTATAGTGTTGAAGCCCTAATTGTTGTTGTTGTTGCTGTTCCAGTTCAAACTCATCTCATTTTTAGCTTTTACGCCATAAAAGATGCCTTTTATTCCCTTCTTTTACGCGCTGCTTTAACATTCAATTCATGCTAGACAAGATACCAGCTGAAATCACCACAGAGATACTGCGCTATCTCTTGACACCAGACCTTTTGCAATGTATGCTTGTATGTCGATCTCTTACACCACTGGCGCAAGCTGCCATGGTGAACAATGTGTCGCTCTATTTCACGCCAAACATCTACGCAGGCCTCAAATTCTTTCGCGGTAACTATCTGATGGCACAGCAAGTGCATCACGCAGACTTTCGCATAGAAAAAGACTTTCGAGACCACAAGCTGCTTCAGTCAATTCCATCCATTCTTCCCAACCTGCGCAGCTTACGACTCTATTCAAGACTCCAATATTATGACATTGCTGATATCACTATCACCAGCAAATGCAAACGTACCCTCAAGGAGCTATCCCTGCGGGGTTATGGCGCTGCCTACGCCGTGAAAATGCTGCAAACAGCCACTTTCAGAGCACTGCGATCGATTAACGTCTCATTCCACAACTCGCATGCCCATCCATCGCCATTAGACATGCTTCGTTCAATGCAAGAGCCTAATATAAGCAAGATGTTCATCAAGTGTCTCAAAAATATACCCAATCTCAAGCAGCTCAGCATCAAAAACGCCACACTCTATGTATGCGATGTGGAGGACTTACACAATATCGCACCTGGCTTGCAAGAACTGACAGTTGCAACCAAAGGCGTCCCATTTTCTGAACAAAAGCTTACTGTTGGCAGCCACATCCAACCGCTAATCAAGCTCAAGACGCTGAACCTTGCCATTGTGCCCAACGAACGTGATGTGGACGAACTGGACGAGAGTGTGATCAAATGGCTAGAATATGTGCACCACAAGTATATTGGACTCACTAACCTGCGACTGGAAATCATGGACCCTCATGACAGCGAGATCCATCTTGACCGCTTTGCCTTTTCAAAAACGCTGCAATCCATGAACATGATGAAGCGCATTGTTCGAAAATTGGAAAACATGGAGAGGATAGACTCCCAGTTCTTTCCTTTTACGCGTGAAAATGTAGCTCTGTGCAAAGGATTCCAACTACAAGGTGTCAAATTATGGGACATGCATGTAAGTATTGAACAGCAGCTCAAGAACCTGCATGCATCCAAACAAGCAGATTCCATCAAGGCTTTGCATTTGGTGCTCTCCAAAGACGACCACTACACGCGTCCTAATGCATTCAAGCGACTCCTGCTTGATTACAAGATGAAGCATTTGAAGAAACTGGACATCAAGATTGAACTGGAACAGTACATGTCACTGCCGTATGTGCTGCCTGCGTATCTTTTGCGCTATGTGCCCACCTTGGAGTCGTTCTCACTGGATTACATGGAGATTGGTGATGATGTTCTACCATCTTTCCAGGTTGAGAGTGGACTCAGGCATTTCAAAGTAAATCTCTTTAGAGCAAGAGGCGATTTAGAGGCAACCAACACGTTTTTCGAGAATTTGTTCAAGGCATGCCCTTTGTTGGAGTCATTCGATATCAGATTGTCTTTGGATATTGCTGACACTTTCACCTGCCTGATTCTGGATCTCAAAAAATATACAAAGCATCTCAAGGACATTCGTTTGAGATACGACGAAAATAGCACATGCCTCTTGTTCAACGACGATCCCAAACGGAGAGGAAAATTCTGGGAAACACATACAAGACAAGTTAGGGAGCCGTAAGTAGTGTCGATGGGTTGTGTTTGTGGTTATGCGGTACTCATCATCTAACAAATAGGTTTACAGTTGAAAAACTCATAGATTTACGTTGCCATGGCGACGCAAAATTGAAGATCCACGCTTACGATCATCTGGATTGAAGTATCAGGAAGCTGCACAACATCAAGTACACATAGCCAGATAATTGAAAAATAAAATTACACACTTGCATTGAACAGGATGCCAACAGCACCTCGTCACAAACGAGGCTATTTTGCTCCCCAGTATTAAGCTCTTACTCAAACCTTCTTCAAGTGACATGGATCCACCTCACAATTCACGTTCGTGGGATGATGTAACTCTCAGCCTTGCACCAAATCCCGGGCACGCAAAAGTGGTCTACAATGTCGAAATTCTGGCCATCTAAAGTTCAATCTCCAAACATTGATGTTGGAGCTTTGAAAGTGGCACATATCTATTATGTAATTTTGCGAGGGTCAAGATGGAGTAATTGGATTTTCAGCTTGGATTAATGGTCGTTGATAGGTGGCTGATGATTTTTGGAGTCAGCCGATTTGGAGCATGATCCCCACAAAAACCATATGAAAAGCTGTTAATTACAAATAGTGTCTAGTAGTAATAGATAGATAGATTAGGTGTGGGGCAACACTGTATTTAGAATTGCTTGACTTTATGGAATGGGGAAATTAACTGCTATATCCGTATGTCACTTTTCAGTATGACGGTGATGAATTTCATTGACTACAACCTGTAGATCCATCTATTATATGAAAGCTCCTTTAAAGTACACGTAACTATTATTGCTTCAAGTTTATGTCCAACTAACAAAAAACTGCAATGCATAGCAGGTGGCATTACTTTATATAGGTAGGTTATTAGTAAAAGCTGCATTGGAATATGGTAAATAGTTTTTTTCGGCGTTTTCAAGTGTTCTTTAAGTAACGCAAACACTAAGTCTACACTCCTTTATGTCTGATGGCATACAGGGAGTATTCCCAAGAAATTTCAACTGTTTGTGGCCTTGCTCAAACCTGTAGCATCAGTTGCCGTCGATCTACAGGATGCAAAAGCTACTTTTCCCAACCAAATTGTCCAAATTCAACCATCAATATCTTGTCTTCCAAGCCGTTCTAGATGCTGGGAACAGTGCCAAATGATTGCCATCGATCACCATTCACATCCTAAACCTTCATTATTATTATTTTTGGATCGATATAAATCGTCGAAAATTCACGTTTTTTCATGAGGTACCCCTCATGGTTTTTGTCGAAAATCAAACGATCGCAATTTTGGAGGCAAAAACGACACTTTTTACTATGATATATATTAAATCAAAATGACCGCACAGATGTAGGGTAACCAGTGCAGCTACTATTTTAAGCGTTTTATATGCTAAATCTCAACTTTTCCTGGAAAACCCGCTTTTTATATTTTCTCAAAATTCTTTATCTTTTGATTCTAAAAGTACTTTAAAATTGACACCATTGAATGCACCTTCAAATTCTCCCCTTAAGTTTATTAGAAAGTAGTATACGCTGAGCACACTTTATATAGCTAATTTTAGCAAAAATGTTTACAAATGTCAAATTATATCGATTTTGATTCAAAAAAATCATCGCAAAAAAATCATTTAGGTACAGTCACCACAGTGCAAAATGTTCATTGTACACGTCATTCAAATTCTGTGTGCTCTGTGCTGCGGCAGCCTATTGACTGTAGTCACCCTCAGCAACGCGTTTTTTTATTTATTTATTTTTCTCGCCCTGTTTTTGCACTGCACTGTTTCTATTAAACCATATACTTTTTATTACCATTAATCGAATACAACAACACTTTTGCCAAAAGAAGCATGTCTTTGAAACCACCAGTAAACAAAACGACACCTTTCAAGTTTGTTACAGTAGGTATCAGCTGATAAAAGCCACTTTTCGCGGTACAATATACAGTAATACTAATTACACAGTTTATTTCAGGCCAGTTCGTTTCAATATACTAATTGTGTTTGGTTTGTATTTGGTTTGTATTTGGTTTGTATATTCTCCTTCTTTGGTTGCCATGGGTTTGGTTGCCATGGATTACATTCATTCAACCTTTTATTACTTTCTTTCTCGTAATACTGTGCATTCTTCTTTAATTTGCTCTATAGCGATTTATTCTTTCACCCTTTTTTTCTGCTGCACGCAATTACTTTTCTGTTGCTGTACCACAGTGCTATGGTGTATCTTTTGATGCATTGTATTGCTGGCAGTGCTGCTCTATTGTGGAATAGCCTTGCATTCTTTTTATTCTTCAAGTATTATTTCTTTTGTAATACTGGTTGTATTGGTGTTCTTGCTTCGTATGAGGCAGCTACGATACTTTTTTCTACTACTTTTTTTTTCTTGTACTCATCATTTTGATGATGCACATTGCGGCATGTTATCTTTTTGTATAAAACTGTAATGCGATGTTTCTGTTCTTCATCATCACATTCTAGTGATGCCCCCTTATATTATTATGTACTTTCCCTTTCTTTTTATGGTTTTTTGAGCCATAGCCCTCTTTTTTCGTTTTGTGGATATGCCTATCGTTAAAGCACAATCAGATTTTATCCGAGGCCGGGGTTGATAGGCTGCCCCAACTTGATTAGCATCACTTACTTGGTGTTAGTGAAGGGTCTCGTCTGCTAAACCGAACGCTGGCGTGTGTAGTAAGGCACATTTTAGCACACTAGGGGATTTGATAGACTGTGAAACAAACTGCGGGGTAGACCTGCCTTTTTAGTAACAATTCAAAGTCCGCCTACAGTCTAAACTAGGGGAAACCCTCGCAATTTTTCAGGATTTGTGGTGTATGTAGCCCTTTTAGAGCAATTTGATTGGCTGAGATTTTAAGTTCGTACAAGTAGACAGCAGTGCTGGTCCATTTAATAAAAGCTTCATTCGTTGCATGCGCATATGGCAGTACAGGTTTAATACGGACCACCTAAATATTTCCTTAGAAACCACCAAGTCCGGGTCAAATTTTCACGGGCGGACCGCCGCCTGAATAACGAGCTACCTGCTTAGAGTCTACTATTTAATCAGATGAAATCACTGATTTATGATATAGACGCTTTTCTTTCTTTATCTTTCTTGAACAAAGATACACAGATAGGTATAGTATAACACTTCAATTCAATGACTTTTTGAGTATTCAATATGACAAGTGGTTCTAACGTCTGTGTAGCTTACATTATTAAGTGGTCCCTAAGGTGGAGGTGGTTATTTTGCCCCGGACTTGGTGGTCCCTAAGGAAATATTTACATGGTCCGTATTAAACCTGAAATCAAGAAGAGAACTCAAAGTACTGCAATGAGAATAGTAATACTTACAACTTGACTGATGAATTCGTGTCAATAAAGTCGATTGAAACGATATGAATAATCAGTTGTCAACTGTATCTAAACCAAAGCAAAGAGACTTCTTTATTACAGGGCATCTCTTGATTGAAATAGAGTAAATCCCTGGATATGGTTACTACACTGAAGATGAATATATGGGTGGAACGCGAGATTAATATGTTCGGGTGCGGAATATTTGATGTAGAGTACACACATGAAGTGATGAGCGTGATGTATACGCATTGAGTGGATCTTGACAGTAAAGGGCTTGGAGCACGTTGAGTTGGGTGTTACCAGTGCACAGACGATGATCAACATGTAAACAAACAACAACATGTCGAGTGGCTAGAGCGAAAGTGAATGTAACTTGTCCAGGCACACGCTGTGTGTCCATGTGTTTGTGTGTGTGGAGCCAGATGTGCATGTAGTCTTCAGGCACATGCTGGTGAACGTAGGCTTTGCATACAACACTGTCAGCCTTTTGACACCTGCTACAATGGTGCGATCCTCACGAAGAGTAGGAACACGATGAATAGGATCACCACAGAAGTCTCAGCGCAAAATAATGCAAGTGACATTGTCAGCAATAGTCTTGTATTCTTGGCCGATGGAGTGTGGTCTGCGAGGAGCCTTCTTGAGATTTGGCAACCCTTCACCGAGCCACTGGTTCATTGTTTCGTCGACACACATATACTTACCTGATTCCATCGTGGTTGCCAAATGGCCATTGAATGCCGTCAGGAACGATCTCACTTGGTACAAGGGATCTTGTTGGAATCTAACAAGGCGTTCAAGTCAGTATACAGAATGACTTGCTATACGATCATTATCATCTTACAAAAAAAGCACCATCTGAAGTGACAAAAATATGCCACTTTAGAATCAAATTGAATCTGGTGATTAGCGAATACTGTCCAAAGTCAACAACGAACATTGAGGTAGTAAGGGCAGCTGCTCTTTCTCCAGCAGATGCTCTTGTCACGGCAGGCGATGATGGTCATCTTGATCCAAAGCATGACCCAGGTCAGGTACTCATTCCAATCCAAAGGAGTCCAGGATGGCTCCTGCGAGATGGCTTCCCTGTTGATGGCTGGGATAACGACATCTCTCAGGTGATCCACTGGGAGGAAGTGAAGGAAGTACTTTGCTGGAGTAGCAAAGGCAGCATCTTTCATGTTGAGGGTGGGGTTCACATTCCGAAATGCAGAGCGAGGGTTGGCAGCTCTTTCGTCAACTGAAATGTCGCCTAGAGTCCGATACTCGTCTACGATTGTGGGAGACGAAGTCTCGTCCAAACTATCATCGGAATCAGCCTCTTGAATGGCATCATCAAGAAGATTAGGCTCTTCGACAACGTTCACTGCCACAACAGGAGAAGCAGCGCGTCTGGGACGAGGGCCGTCATACTTCAAGCAGGTGAGCAAGAGTAGGTAAGTGGCATCAGGGTTGATCTCGAAGGCCACCTTGGCATATCTTCTGTCTTGTTACTCTAACAACTCCATAACTTTATCCTTAAATTGAGTCGTTCTTCTGTTGGTATCGACAGTTGTAGCAAAGTTGAGTAAATCAGTGTCCTTCAAGAATTTAGGAACTACTGAAACAAGAGAACCAACTTGGATGTTTGTGTTGAGACGGGGCGTATCATAATAAAAATTAAAAGCTTTAAATGTTAATGTTGTTAAGGAATTGTACAACCAAGTAAGTTGGATTTCGTACTAGGAAACAAGCTTGTCTCTAAGCAATCTCGCTGTTTTGTAGCTCTGGATTTTGAGGGGAAGTAAAAAATGAAACTAAGAAAACAAACACTTCGTATTAATCTACAGTACAAGTGTCATAGATTGCTCTTCTAATTGAAAAACATATTGGTATTGCCTGCCATTTATTGATAGAAAACTTGGCTCAAAGGTGCGGCCGAAAGTTGTCTTTGCGGAGACTTTCGTCTGCGAGTATTACCACTTGTTAATCATTCAAAATAATGCCTGAGCCCTAGTCAAAGGCGTCTGTAAATACATCTTGCGCTGATGTTTCCGGTATAATTGAGAGACCGTTGTTAGGGGTAATGTACAGTAGCAGTACCCGCCATTAGTGAGCGATCGTCGGTGCTGTACTGTAATTACATGAACGGATGATTGAAGTCCATCATATATATTGTTTTAGAGCGTAGCTCATCAGATGCAGGAGTTCTCGAGTGTGCAATCTGGCAGAAATGACAGCTGAAGAAGTATTGTGGCTGTCCGAGCTTTCTCTAAATAACGATAGATGGCGCATGCTGCTGCATGTTTCCGTCTTCCCCAAACTTTGGGTAACCGCTCAAAGATGCCAGTCGTTCTGTTTGGCAATTGATAATAAGCACGTTATTAGCTGTGCCTTTCTGTTGGCAATGAACTGATCTATATTTGCCGCGTTGGTGTGAGGTCAAATTTTGTTGTTCTGTAGGTAAATGCCAGTTGACTGAATTTGCCGATGGCCTGCTTAGTGTGGTCGGCTGTTAGTCTCTGGCTCCTTCCAAAGATAATCAAATCGTCTAAATACACTGAGGTAAAAATTCTCTCTCGGCGAGGCAAATGAAGGACTAGACGAAGTAATTTTGTGGATATCAAGGAGTTTAGTAATGAGAGGATATAAGCCAGATACCTGAATATGGGTGTCTTGTTTTTCCACTTAAATACTGGTATATAGCGCCCTGAGGAAGAATGTACCACATTGCCAGTACGTATAGAGATACGTCTGGTAGCCCTATAAAAGTTTCCCAGGCGTTGAGTTGAATGAGCCGACGTAGTATCTACTGAATGTGGGAGTGGTGATATGGACAACAGAAAAGGTAACCATCATGCAAAAAAGAGAAATGGCACAAGATAATACAGGGATTTAATACAACTTGCAGAACCACCACAGTATTTGAAGGTGAGGAAAAGATGCCACTTGAAGAGGACCAAGCAGTAGATCTAAAGGTGAATTATGCGGTGAATACGATAAGAACCAAAGAACCAAACAATGCCTAGCGATTGATGAGACGTTGGAGAATAAAGATGCACTTTTGGTTTAACCAGAGAGCACAGACATTTACCAGACAAATTTTTTATATGCAAGCATTACATTCAAGGATATACAAACAACCTACAGTATTGTAAGTATAAATAGAGAAAGAAGATCTTAGTGCAAACAGTGCATTCAATTAGGCATTTTGGAATAACAGCAACAGAGCTACAGTAGTTCTACGGGTAGTAACAGTAGTATCAAATGCTACATTGGAGAGTGTTTTGCAGAAAAACAGAGTCGTATGCCAAAAACTGTAGCAAGTGTACAGTGGCCACTTTTGGAAGACATTTCCACCATCCCCAAAAAAGCACTGCACATCTCAACAAAGCAAGTCTTTAATAATAATCTTTAACGGGCCTCGGTGGTGCCTTTCAGGTTATCACATTTAGAGGAAGCCAGTTTCTCTTGCTTTGACTGGATCTATTTTCGAGGTTTATTCTTTCGAGAGCCATTCCAGACTACAGTAGTTAGAAGACCATGAATCATCAATTGCAGGGTAGTAGCCAAAATAATTATTAGCGGACGAAATGACAATGGGGTAGCACAGGGTCTGACAGAAGCAATCAGAGGTTTACGACCAGTAGCGTAAGCGCAGTGAGTGACGGGGAAAAATATTTTTACGGTATTCGATTTGTATTTTTTTTTTCGTTTCAATTTTTTTTCCAAACCTATTACTATATATCATACTATTTTGCAAATCTGAAAGAAGGAGGATACAATAGCTGTTGTCGTGGCTACTTTGGTACTACGCGATACTGCTAGTAGAGTACTTTGTCTTTTTTGAAGTCGTGAATATTCAGTTTTGGAGCTCTTTCAAGTGCAAACAACCTTTATATATTGTTATTAACAGATATTATACTCTCTGTACAGGTTACTATCAAGCTTTTAAAAGATTTCAACACCATTTCGAGCTACCTTTGGCATTTTTTGGTAGGTATATATTCATAGAAAGTGTTGTTTGCTTACTTACTTTTAGCAATTATAGGGATACGATAGCCTTCCAATAATTTCACATTACTGCGGCGCCTTTTTTGCAGCGGCTACAGCGTCTGTCACGCCCCACCAAAAATTAAAACGGTGAATTTTTGGTAAGTTTTCCCCCCTTTTTTTCTCAAAAAAAACTTACTCCCTCTGCAAAAAGACTTCTGTTCGGCTGGGATTAGGCGGCTCGAGGTGACAAATGACAAGGTATCCTAGTACGCACTTAAACTGATATTTGGCATTGATTACCGTGTTGTTTAGGAACTTAAGCATGGTTCTATCTTGGTTCAAGGCACCTACTGGTTCCTCAAGACCCCTGCTCGGCTGGATTTCGGAGGCTCCAGGTGAAAATGAAAGAGGTTTGCTACGTACATTGACTAGGATTGGACATTGATTACCGTCGTTTTTACGGACTCTAAGATGGCTCTATCACTTCTGCTCGACTGGGAATGGTGGCTCTAGGTACAAATGGAATAGGTATGCTAAGCACATTGACTAGGATTGGACATTGATTACTAGGTTTGGGGACTCTAGGATGGCTGTATTACGGTTCAAGGCATTTACGAGTTCTATACAAGACCTCTGCTCGGCTGGATTCTGGTGGCTCTAGGTACAAATTGACCAGGTATGCTAAGCAAATTGACTAGGATTGGACATTGATTACTGGGTTTAGGGACTCTAGGATGGCTGTATTACGGTTCAAGGCATTTACGGGTTCTATACAAGACCTCTGCTCGGCTGGATTCTGGTGGCTCTACGTGCAAATGGAACAGGTATGTTGGGCACTTTCACTAGGACTGGGCATTCATTACCGTGTTTATTTACTCTAGGATGGCTGGTTATCAAGGTTCAAGGCACTTACTGGGACTGCAAGACCACGGCTGCACTCTAGGAATTTGAACAGGTTTGCTGGGCACTTTTGGTAGATTTGGGCATTAATGATTACGGTGTTTAGGCAATCTAGGATGGCTTTCTCGTGGTTCAAGGCACTTACTGGGACTGCAAGACCTCTGCTCGGCTGGATTCTGGTGGCTCTAGGTACAAATTGACCAGGTATGCTAAGTATTTTGACTAGGATTGGGCATTGATTGTTATTCTCTCGCTTGAGTTGGTATAGAGTAGTAGTAGACATTGGAACAACGGAAGTTATCTGCGGGCGGAGAAGCATGATGAAAGATAATAATGGCTTGTGTTAGCACTTACTGTAGGATGCAGGTGAAATTTCTTTTTACTACCTCGCGACACCCATTGCTTCTGTATCCGCACTCAATGGTGATTCACATTAAATTTGATTTTTGGTTGGGTTTGAGATGAGGTTGGCTCTTTCTTTTCAAGTTTAGTTGAGGTCTATAATCTCGTCTGGCGGTGTGCATCAGTCTACAAAATGTGCTTTTCAAGAGGCTAAAATTGTTGTTTATTCTCCAATTTTTTCAGCTTTTGTTGTTTTCGTCGTAGCACATGGCTTTTTGTCACGAGCAAAGCTGTGCCGCGTCTTCGTGAGAGGAAATTTACCGTAGCGCAGCGAAGGTCAAAATTTGTTCGAACAGGGCGCGTTACAGCTTTGCTCGCGACAAAAAGCACTACAGCCCTGCGAGTACCCTAAGACGCCCTAATATGACCCTAATATGAACGTATTCCGGGTCGTCTTCCGGATACCCAAATAGAAACGTTTTACGGTATACCCTAATACGGCCCCGAAGATGGCTGTATTTTGGTGCCTAATATGACCCTGAAGACTGTCACATTAGGGTCGTCCTTGTGTCTTCTAGGATGGCCATTCTATGTTACCAAAATACTTCCCTATTTTTGCCATTCTCTGACCTGAATATGGCCGTTTTATGGCTCTCTCTTTAGCACCCCATTGGCTTAACCTCATCTATGATCACTGATATTGCGAATGATTCTTTCCATCCATTGGATTGTTCTTATGATGATTCATTCCATTCTATTGCTTATTGGACAATTCTACCATTATTTGCTCACTTTCAGTTTGTTTATTGGCTTGTAATTTGATCTTGGATGTAGATCTTTCAATACGATTGGTAAATTTATACGATGCATAGGATGTAAATGGCGTGGATTTCGTTTATTTATAGGGATTTTGCACAATAATGAGGTCAGTGATACGATGGAATCTTACGAAATGCAATAATTAGCATGCAAAATATACAGCTTGAAGATAATCCAGGGATCTTGTGCGTTGATACGGCAGTACAATCGACATATACTACAGCAATATGCTACAGAGAGATAGAATGATGAGGATGAGACCAGCAAGGGAGAGGGCAGTAGTGGATGCTAAGATGGGGCCTTGATCAAAGGATACATTCCAGTGGTAGTGATTTTAGAAGATGGCAGGGTATCCTCCTACTACAAAACAAACATGATTTAGACAAGAGATTGAGATGAGATGCTTCAGAGGAAATACCTATTCATTGGTCGTTGGTGCCTTTGTCACGAGAAATTCAAAGCAGAAGTAGCATCAGTAGCAAATTTAGTCCATGTGGATCCCATCTAGTCGTGTTTACACATGGTTTTAGTTTTCACAGTGACGATAGGATATCAACAGTAGAGCACTTTACCTTCAAATGATTTGGTGTCAAAACTTTGGATCTGTATTGAAGAACCATCACAAACGCGACAAAGGAGAGGAAAGAGGGGGATAGAGACAGATGGCAAGCAGCAGATCAAACGCAAATGAGCAGTGTAAAGCAGCAAAAAGATGGCATGGACAGGGATTATTCACTATAAAAAGCATTAAAGACAGGATAATGAGGCATTTGTTTTCAAGTGAGCAGAATCCGCCTTACCAGTTACATCATGTAGAGTATTATGCCAGGCAAGCCATCATGAGAAAGAGAAGACAAGCAAGAGAAAAGAAAGCCTTTTGCACAAGTAGAGACCTTGCGAGGATGTAACACTATGCCAAGTTAATACGAATGTCTTTCAATCATTTAGTAGGATATTTACATCTTACATACCTTTTTAAATCTTAGAAGAAAAGAGAAGAAAGGGAAAGAAATGGAGAAATCGCACCAACTCCCGGTTTAAACTTCCAGTTTGAGCTGCTTCTTGATGCGTTCATACACAACACATATCCTGATATAGTAACTGGATGAACAACAACAAACAATCTCTTTAAGTCTTCACAATTTATGGCCGTATTAAACATGCCCTTTATTTTTTTGGATGTGTAAAAAGCATACTGTATATCATACCAACATTTTCTTTGAGATTAACGTAATAAATAACGATGTCTTATCAATCTACCTCATCACCTATAAAAGCATCAAATGTCTAAGCTGCACAACACTTGTAGCCAGACTATACGGCTCACCATGTCGCACAAACATACATATCGGCAACATCTACCATCTATTTTCTTGTCAAGGCGTATTACGGTTCCTTAATACGACTGAAGACTACTCAAGACTGTAGTGAAGCCATGTGCGGGGGTGGTGCGTTCGGTGGTTCATCATTCAGTTATGAGGTAATGGTACTGTAATAGTACAGTGGTAGGAAAAGTCGTTCCGAATGGCGTTGACCCGAGTTCAAACCTTGGTGAAAGGTTTATTTTTTTGTTTTGCAGTGCATGTAGCTGTTTTTGTTTCCAAGCTATTGACATCTATCTTTTGTTACTCAACTCGAATTAGTATAAATGTCATATATAATTTTTAATCTCCATAAACCCTGTCGTTCATCTCATTTTTACAAATTGGTTCATTGTAGAGTGAAAGATGATGACTTCGTTGTTATACGGTAAATAAATGATATAAATATACAGCCAGAGGAGTTTTTCTGTAGAATGAGCACCAGGTTTATAGGTATCCAACTGATAAATAGGATAACTAGGGAAAGATATAGAAAAATATTTAGAAGATAGAGTACAAACTCACGATTAACTAGATTTATTCAAGAGAAGAGCAAGACTTCTGTAATAGTAAGCTAAGCTAAAAATAATAAGAAAAAGGGGTTTTCATTCAATTCACCCGGGATATTCATTTATACTAATTCTAATCTTACAATTTGTTCTAGGCCTTTCAATATCATTGCGACGATTAATATTCTCATTGTTGTTCTTACGGATGAAAGGATAAACATTTGTGTGTAGATATCGTAATGTATAATGCTCTTTTAACTTTAATAGGATAATCGTGATTTTGTTGCTTTAGCTGTCGATATGTGATTCATTAGACTAATAGAAAACTATGGCGTGCTGTTGATTGATTGAAGGAGATTGACATCTATCAAACTGTAGAATTACTGTATACAATGGCTGATTTACGTTTGTGATCGAAGAAAATATCGAGTTTGTTGTGTTCTATTAAACCTGAGATAATGAAGTAAATGTTGCACCTTAAGTGCTTTGCTTGAAAATTGCTGACAGGTATGGTTGTGTATTAACAAATGCAGTACTTTGGTACAATGCTGGAATAGAGACAAATAGAGCGTCAGAATTGTATCCATTTGTAAGAACATCATAACCGAATCTTCCTATTATGTTAAGTATTATTATCACAACAGCTGTATTTTTAGTTTGGGAACAGTGTATAGCAGAATTGGAATAGATCTAGAAAATGATGTGTATTATTCAGGAAACTAATTTGATATTCATTATCAAAAGAACCACATGCAAGATCCGCGTATACTTGACAATGGCTCAAAATGTTAGGAATTTATGCTTACTGTTGTATATGCTGAAGAGTACTGTTACAAATGACAGAACTTTTATAATGTATGAGCGCATTGTAACTTTGATATGATTCGATAGTGAGCGTTTATGTAGTGCAGAACATGTAAACAACTTATTAATTGATGTAAATAGCATTGTTTCAGATAAACGTTTTTTGGTAAAATTTATTTCTCAGTGTTGTTTATACGTTAAGGTGGCTGCTGAAAAATGGATGATTTCAGAAGTAAGCCGATTTTCAGCACCAAATTTGACAGCCATCATATTAGAAATTGTTATCAATTCGAAGTTTCTAGTGATAAAAAATTGGTAGGTGGGATGTTGAGCTACGAAATCGTCAATATTCCATAGCGTACCTTTGCATTTCCAATGACCTGTAGGTATACAATAATGACGTTTTGCATGTTTAACAGGTTTTAACCATCCTAAAATTCAGTTTCAAATTGCTGTCACCACGGTATCAAAACCATCACCTACTGTATTTATAACAAATTGAGAGGAGCACAATAGTGTAATGAGCTGAGTTGCCTTTAATAATGTATAGAAGATTACTCAAAATTTGTTGATGTTGAAAACTTGTCTCGACAAAATTTATGGTAAAAACCGTTGATTACGAGTGCCTAGTCGTTGCAAAACAATAGAGGGGAATGTTGCGCAACACTGCATCTGAAACGGCTTTGCTATAGCATACTTTGTTGTATAATGGTATAGGCTGAGCACTCTTTATTAGTTTATGGATTAGACAATACACGGTGAAGCCTGTTTTTATGCCGTATATATACTTATATAATATACGCGGGAGAATTCATATTCACACTATTGTATAACTACTTTCAGGGGGGTTTATAAGCATGTAGAGCAAAATTGACTACGTTAGATTTGCATAGGATAAAGAATTATATATTTGATTCTTGATGAATTCGTGTTAATAAAGTCGATTGAAACGATATGAATAATTAGTTGTCAACTGTATCTAAAACGAAAGCAAAGAGACTTTTTTATTACAGGGCATCTCTTGATTAACATAGAGTGGATCCCTGGATATGACTACTACACTGAAGATGAATATCTGGGTGGAACGCGAGATTAATAAGTTCGGGTGTGGAATATCTGATGTGAAGCACACACATGAAGTGATGAGCGTGATGTATACGCATTGAGTGGATCTTGACAGTAAAGAGTTGGAGCATGTTGAGTTGGGCGTTACCAGTGCACAGACGACGATCAACATGCAAACAAACAACATGTCGAGTGGCTAGAGCGAAAGTGAAAGTAACTTGTCTAGGCACACGCTGTGTGTCCACGTGGTTGTGTGTGTGGAGCCAGATGTGCATGTAGTCTTCAGGCATATGCTGGTGAACGTAGGCTTTGCATGCAACAATTCATCCCGCAGTTGAGTAATAAATTTCACTAATTTCAACTACTACACTTATCTATTGTTTGAAATGGCTCTTCTACTGTACGTAATCAATGCTTCACTTTGATATTCGATACACAAAGAACTGAAGTGCACAATAAACAGCAACACTTTTGAGAGGTAGACTATTAAAAGATGCATTAAGACATGAGAAGTGGGGTTTCCGATTTTTGGAGGGTTTTTTCGTGATTTTTGAAAGTTTTTAAACAAATAATATACAAAGCTTTTATTGCTTTTTATTCGATGGTAATCAGTGTTTAGTCCTAGCAGATAGCGATAGTTTGAGGTCTTGTTAATTGAAGCTGGAGCATCAGCAGCCGTGGGTATAAAGACTACAAACGATATTTCTTCCAACCAAATTGTCCAAATTCAACCCTGAATAACTCGTCTTCTAAGCCGTTCTACATGCATAGAACAGTGCCAGATGATTGCTATTAATCAACATATATATCCTTAACCTTTATTTTTATTTTTTTTTGGATCCATCCAAATCGTCGAAAATTCACGTTTTTTCATGAGGTACCCCTCATGGTTTTTGTTAGAAATCAAACGATCGCAATTTTGGAGGCAAAAACGACACTTTTTACTATGATATATATTAAACCAAAACGACCGCACAGGTGTAGGGTAACCTGTGCAACTGATATTTTGAGCGTTTTATATGCTAAATCTCAACTTTTCCTGGAAAACCCGCTTTTTATATTTTCTCAAAATTCTTTATCTTTTGATTCTAAAAGTACTTTAAAATTGACACCATTGAATGCGCCTTCAAATTCTCCCCTTAAGTTTATTAGAAAGTAGTATACGCTGAGCACACTTTCTATAGCTAATTTCAACAAAGATGTTTACAAATGTCAAATTAAATCGATTTTGATTCAAAAAAATCATCGCAGAAAAATCATTTGGGTACAGTCACCACAGTAAAAAATGTTCATTGTACACGTCATTCAGATTCCGCGTGCTCTGTGCTGCGGCAGCCTATTGACTGCAGTCACCCTCAGTAGCGCGTTTTTATTTTCTTATTTTATTTTTTCTCGCACTGTTTTTGCACTGCACTGTCTCTATTAAACCATATACTTTTTATTACTATTAATTGAATACTACACCACTTTTGCCAAAAGAAGTATGCGTTTACAACCACCAGTACCCAAGACGACACCTTTCAAGTTTGTTACAGTAGGTATCAGCCGATAGGAGCCACTTTTTGCGGTACAATATACAGTAATACTAATTATTATACAGTTTATTTCAGACCAGTTCGTTGCAATATATTCATTGTGTTTGGTTTGTATTTGGTTTGTATATACCCCTTTTTGGTTGCCATGAATTACATTCATTCAACCTTTTACTACCTTCTTTCTCGTAATACTGTTGTGCATTCGTTTAGTTTGCTCTATTGCGATTTATTCTTTCCCCCTTTTCTGCACGCAACTATTTTTCTGTTGCTGTACCACAGTGCTATGTTGTGTCTTTTGATGCATAGTATCGCTGGCAATGCTGCTCTATTGTAGAGTAGCCTTGCATTCTTTTTGTTCTTCAAGTATTACTTCTGTAATACTGGTGGTATTGGTGTCCTCGCTTCGTATAAGGCAATCACGATACTTTTTTCTACTACTTTTTTCTTTCTTGTACTCGTCATTTTGATGATACACATTGCATGTTACCTTTCTGTATGTAAGTGTATTGCGATGTTTCTATTCTTCATCACTTTCTAGTGATGCCCTTTTGTTACTTTTCCTTCCTTTTTATGGTTCTTTGAGCCATAACCATCTTTTTTCGTTGTGTGGATAGGCCTATCGTTGAAGCACAACTATATTTGATTAAGAGGCTGGGGGTAGATAGGCTGCCCTCACTTGATTTGTATCACTTACTTGGTGCTAATTGAGAGTCTCAAGTGTTTGCATTATAAGCTGGGGTGTGTAGTAAGGCATATTCTGGCATTTTAGGGGATTTTGATGATGGAATTGCTAAATTACTGTATTTAGTAATACTTAAAACTCCGCCTAACGTCAAAACAGAGGGAAACCCTCGCAATTTTTTTCTGGCTTGGGGTGTCTGTAGGGCAAATAAAGCGTTGTAATTGGCTCAAATTTGGAGACAGCTCAGAGAAATAAAGCATTGATAATGAAACTAAAAATGTAATGAAAAATAAGAAAAGCAAGATTAAACATTCAAAATGCATGGTACAAATGGCTTACGACGGTAACTACACACGATAATATCACCATAAGTATCAGACATGATCAAATACATTCACTATCCTAGTAGAAAAATTAGTTTTGGAATAAATCTACGCCTGTTCATAACATCCAAAGTACAATTTTGCATTCTATTGGTATCAAATCAATCAAAGTCTTCAAATGTCAATCATCTGGCTTATGAGATAAACATGTACCTATTGTGCCAAATTTTGCGAGAAACACAATGGGATAGTTGGATTTTGGATTGGACGAGTTGCGGTTGACATACGAATGATTACCTGAGTTTTGGTAATTTGGGGCACGCATCATTTTGACAAGATCCATAATGAAATCCGTCTTTTACGAGTGCCTACTACCAGTAACAGATGATTGATAGAGGGGATGTTGCGCAACATTGTACTTATAAATGTATAGTGTAGCTGTGTGGTGGACACTAAATTCTGGTTGTATGCAGGTATTCTCAGTACATATTATGCAGGATCAGGTCATCATGCGAGATCCATTTGCAAAAAATTACGGTTAGACTATTGAAATTGGCATGTACCTATGCTAAATTTTGCAAAGAACACAATGGGGTAATTAGTTGAATTTTGGATTAGATGAGCTTTTGTTGATGGATGGATGATTTTCGCAATAAGCTGGTTTTTACCACTGATTCGACTAAAACCGTAGTAATTAAAATTGTTAATTGCAAATTTCTAGTAGTAACAAACCAACAGATGGGATGTTGAGCAACACTATAGCTCTAGCTGCGTAGCACAACTTTGCACTTGCACCAAATCTTAGGCGTGCAGGAGTGTTCTGCGTGTCAAGGTTTTGACCATTATTACTAGTACATACTGAAAACAGTCTTTTTATGCGATTCAAACGTGTTTTCTCGGCCAGATGAATGGCAATTCTTAGAGTTATTATTCTTCATGAATTACTTGATAACTTGCTAATTGTAATTTTGGATCTATACTACTTGCCACCAAGATGCTGAGTCATGCTTCCAAGACAATACTAGTGCAGTTTTTTGCTTTGTTTTCCCAGTGTTTCCTCCTAGTATCTTAGCCATAATGACTAGTTTCGCAAATTCATAATAATGTGGACTCAACAAATGTTGATTATCCCATAAACTGGGCCACCCAAATTTATATTTCTGGCTGAAAATGTTGGCTTTTTTTTCCAATTTTTCCAAAATTGGCACCACTTTTTCCCCGCATACTGCTGCTGCTGCGGGGGATACTGCCAAGTCTTTATACCGTATATTCCGTATATTAGTGCTTTAATTAGAATATAAGTTGATGGCATTTGGTTACATTAAGGAAGGTTGTACTATGTTCTATTCACAGTAAGTGCCACCTTTTACCTTTTTTTATTAGCGTGAGACGTTAATAGATTAAATTGCTGCTCGAGAGCTATTAAATGCGCTTCAATAGATAATCCTTGATGTGCCAGAGAACTAGACCGTCATAGTGCTAGAAGCTAGAATTTGCTTGAGTTTTTCATTCGAAGCTTTATAACTTCAGGTATATTCTAATCACCTCGTCTGACGATCGCGCCACTGGTTGATTGCATTTTTATGAGTAAAAGCCTAAGCAATTTACTAGTAGTTTTTACAAGCTCTTTCATCTTGATTTGAAGTAATCGTCAATGTATCATTACATATAATAAAGCAAAGCCCAAGAAAATCTAGTGCAATGATGGTATAATGGGATCGCTGTTGCTGAATGACTGTTTAAGCATAATTGAACCCAAAATGCTTCATTTGACGAGCGCCAGAAAATCTTTTACTTTCCTACTTGTTCACTTAACACGCTACAAACTCTCAAATACACAATGGTATATTTCCAACTTGATTGCATTGATGCTCTATTAACCGCCGAAATTTAGTCTGTCACTTTACATACTGATCTTGGTGATCTCAAAGTCGAAATCTTTTGTGAATCTGTACCAAAAACCGCAGAGGTAAGACACTTTAGAATCAAAACATGGAAAGCAACAGCTCCTTTGGCAGCAAAATATGTGTACTCATTCTTACAATAGAACTTCCTCGCATTATGTGCAAGCGGATATTACGACAATAACACATTTCACAGAAACATTCCTGGTTTTATGATCCAAGTATGATTGATTGAGGGGGCATGACAAGTTTGACTCGGCTAACACACAAATCTTGGCTAGACCGGTGATCCCACTGGCACCGGAAAAGGTGGCAACTCCATTTGGGGCAGAAAATTCAATGATGAGATCAGGTCCACACTCAAGGTAATAATGGCACGCACTGGACAAGGAAAGAGATAGGCTAAGCACTCATGCAAACATCAGCACAATGCCCGAGGCATACTGTCCATGGCTAATTCAGGCCCCAACACAAATGGATCTCAGTTCTTCATCACCTATGCCAAGCACCCTCATTTAGATACGAAATACACAGTGTTTGGAAAGTAAGTAGTACATTTATAATATCAAATAATTATTACAGCTTTTTGTTGTTGTTGCTATTCATGCTGTTGATGAAAAAAGCAAATCATCACTCACATCTATATGCGTTTTTTTATGTAGAGTTATTGATGGCGCAGATTCGACGCTGGATGCCATGGAGAAGATCCCAATTGATGAAAAGAACAGACCTCTGCAGGAAATCAAGATTAAGTCTATTACAATCCATGCTAATCCCATTGCCGATAAATCCTAGAATGTAGACCATTGCCAATCAGCAGGAACAGACGGAATAGGGTTGAATGCACCTAACAATCAAATCAATCTCTCGTACACAAACATATGCGTTTATAAATAGTGGTTTATTTTTACCTTGATTATCCTTTTTGATGCTTATAGTCACCCCTTTTGACGACTGCATCGATTTTTGTGGTGCAACAATGTCTACCAAGAAGGTTGGAACAAAGAACATCCTCGACCTTACGGCCTACAGCACACACACACAACTTACCGTCTCGTCCCAATTCAGTTACTCCTTCCATTGCTTGTGGTTTTGGCGTCATAATGTTACTGTCCTGTCTTTTTTTCGCTGCTGGTTTGTCGGCAGGCTGTCTTTTCGTATCGCCACCTCGCCGCACTTGCTCTTGCCACTGGATATAATCGAGCGCACACTTGTCACATCCCCTTGATAGCAGCCCTTTTGGATGAAACTGGGCATACTGATCCAATCTAAAGTAATTCGAGCAATGAAGCGAGCAAAAGATATCTCCACATTTTCGGCAGTGATGTCTTCTTTCAAACAGTCCAAACTTGGTCAAGCATCCAATGTATTCGCACGCAGTAGAGTCAGAATCTCTCTGTGCTAGAGAGATCAGCTACTCGATTCACAGGATGCAGTGTGGCAATTTTACCTTCCAATGTTCTCTGGTAGGCGATCCTGTAACTTGGTCAAATGTAAAACTGCTGTTGCTGTCCATTTTGGGCTTGGTAGATGATACTGAAACATCTAATCCAGAGTCATTGTCTGATTCTGCTCGAGAGGATTGCCCCAGTGTGAGATGAGAGGGTCTCTTTTTGCGAGTCAGCGAGTACACATCCATTCAAAAAGGTTAAATTAGTGTATTAGAGGAGGAAAAAGAAAGAATTTTATATATGGTCAATCCTGTTGTGTTTGGCAATCCCTGGGCAAGTCCGCAGCTTGTGTTTTGTTGACTCTCTTCTGTTTGAATAGCCGCATTTGGTATCACATTATCCATGTGCTTTGTACATACACAGCAGGAGCAAAGAGATCTCATCCTCTTTTGCTTATGAGCAGCCAGAAAAAAAAGGTACCAGCAGCGATGAGGTACAGTTGGGGTTTCAGCGCATGATGGCATAAATTTTCCGTTGTAAAGCAAGGGGTCAAAGTGTGAGCAACGCAGCACTGCTGTATCCATCGGCCATAATGTACTGCCTGAGCACAATGCAAATAGGGAGAGGGGGCCCACACATTTCAGCGTATAAATTTCAATCTTGTTTATTTGTACTCCCTTTCTAACTTCTCGATAGTTTTCACCATGGCAAATGCTACCACTCTTCAACCCACACTGCAAGATGATGCAGCTACAACAAAGATACTAGCTAAAATCAAGCAACTGGAAGCCAATCTGGCAAGTTTACATTACGGATAGGCCTGCTTGAGCACTAGGCATAACTAACAAGCCATCTCTTGTAGAATGCAAAGAACAGACAAGCTGCCTCTCAAGGAAAGGTAGTGTAATAATTGTGAAATGGAAGTGCTTACCATTTGAAACTAATGACTAAAACTATGGTTAGGACCAATTGTAAGGCAGCTTCAGCATTTTTGATATGAAATGACTCAAATAAGCCTTCTAGATTACTCGAGCTAAACCAAGAACACGACAGACTAGCTCGTAAGAGACAGGATCAATGCAACTCGCTGTTGGAAGATTGGCAATCCTATCAGCAAGATCAAAAGAAGACAAGACAGGCTGATGTTGCAAAGAGACAAATTGAGTTTGATAGACAGTTGGATGTGCTGGATGAAGAAAAAAGAAGGAATTGGGTTTCACATACACAGGACACATCTGAGATCTGTGATCAATTGTTACACTATTTGAAGCATTGCTCAATTGACAGCACTATTTTGACATTTCCACCAAATGTCCTCGATCAGTTTTGGGCACTGCAAATCCAAATACCTGTGCTAGAAGCAGAGCTACCGGCGACAATAGATACATTGACTCAACTGGCATCAAAGCATCGAGTGGGATCATAAGTAACGGTTTCATCTTTGCCTTCTTTTTTTTTTCTTTGGCTGGTTTCATGTTTTGAAACCATTCTAGTGTAGAATAAAAATATGGACCGTGATACATGACAGACTCTTTCTTTGGTTATTCATACTAAACAGCAAAGCACCATCTGAAGATGGCGTTATAAGAATGTCAACCGATCCATTAAACCCGTTTTTGCTTCTACCCGACTGTGCAAACAGCGCGGATAATGCCAACAATCTAGAGATCATCACTTGTAATGAAATACGCCGAAAAATCATTTCGCTGCGGGTCTATTTAGCGCTCATCATCCTCAATTCAATATTCATCATTACAACGACAGGCTACTACATCTACAGAAACATCTCGGCAAAGTGGGCACAGACATCGGAGCCAACCATCCATCTCACGGACCAGATCATCTCAAAGCAGTGGCAGACCTATTCTCTAAAGAAACGTGGCCTGTTTGGCACTGTGCTAGGCGCATTTGGGCATTTGGTCTTCTCAACAACAGTGCTACTTTACCAAGTCATTGTTACCTCATTCACTTGCGAGATCTTTCTCTGGGGCCCTCTCATTGGATTTTATATATGGATGTATGCCATCATTTGGCGCACGCTTCGACTGCATCTTTTGTTCCGCCTGAATCAACTGCAACAGCGATTCATCGATCACACCATCTCTGAAGACAAAGAGTATCAATGGTTCATGCAGCACCGGCAAAGAGCAACAAAGTATCATCTCTGCATGTTCTTGCTGAGCGTCACCATCCTCGCCGTCATCATTGCCATCAGTGAAGTTACCAGCATCCGCGTGCATGGTCCGTCTCGGTGTCAGTTCTACTGGGGCAACTTTGTGGTCATGGGCATGGTCGTCTTTTTCTTTGTCATTGTGGTGCCATTCATCATATGGTACTTGCGCAACGACGCAGATGCTCACGGTATTCGAAGAGAACTATGGGCCACCATGGGCGTCGGTGTGCCCTGCTTCATTATGTGTATCATCTGGCAGGTCCTGTTTAAATATCCTACAAACTCAAACCCTGCTGGCGTCCGCGGCATCTTTGGGCCAGCCAACTGGATCATCATACTCACCACGACGAGCCATGTCATGTCGGTTATACTGCCTCTGTTCAAGACGCTGTCGATCGACACTCAAGCTAGACGAACATCCAACAACAATGCCCACCACCGCAGCTCAATTGCCACAGACGATGTGTATTCTTCAACATCCACTATACCCGTTCAGAAGCTAGAATTGACCACCGAGTCTCTGCATCATGCTCTGGCTGACCCTCACATGCTTCGTGTCCTACAAACCTGGGCTGTCAAGGATTTCAGCGTGGAAAACATTCTGTTTTATGATCGGTATTTGCATCTCTCACAAGGCGTACAGCCCAACAATAATATTCTAGATACCCCGTTGGAAGCAGATCAAATACCTGAAGTTGTTACTTTTTACAATACATTTATTGCAGAAAACTCGCCACTACAAGTCAATATCTCTCACAAAGCTAGAAGTGCAATTGACGCTGTTATGGAACCGTTTGTCTATCCAACTCATATCAAGCACACGTCGTTCAAATACGACCTTCCGCTGTCAACATCGAGTGATGATCCTTATATGCATTTCCCTCTGGAACTCATCTCTAGCACACTACCAGACTCGAAACCCTCCTCCAGATTGTTTGCTGATAGCCGCTTGTCAGTAGCCTCGACCCGACTAGTGGATGCACCAACAATCACATTACAAGTTTTTGAAGAGGCCAGAGCAGAGGTATTTTGGAACATCTTTTCTGGACTATTTCCAAAGGTCGTTGCCGCTTCAGAATAGAGGCACACATTAACGAATAGAGCTGCTGTAATCTTACTTTAAGTTTAATAGCAATTAGAATAAACGTGTAAATTACATTGATCTCTGCCGATCTCTATCTTTGTAACAATTTACAGATTTGCTTTCTTGGTAATTGCCATTACATGAACATGCGATACATACACAAGAAAGCTTTTTTTTTTTTTGACAAACGCTTTACTATAGCCTATATCACATCTTGAGCATCAAAGCTGGGAGTGAGGAAGTACTTTTTACGTGTAGACTCCAATACCGCCTTTTGTATCATTTAAAAATCCTTTTTGTAGGCACTCAGGTTTGCATTTGTCCGTCAAGATGCAGGACAATTGAAGCTGGGATCATTTGGGTCTGGTTTACTATTACTAGCTACTAGTAATGTTAAATTTGTCAGGTGCTCCTCCATTATGAGGCAAAAGCATCATTCGATGATAATGCCTCAAGTGTGCCAAGTAAGCTCCTTTGGTTTTCTTCTTGATATTACAGGCACGGAAGTGATTGTCTGGATCAGTTGCATTGGACAAGATATTGATATATCCCCTTTGTCTTTTCGAGAAACTACGTGAGCGTCATGCGATCAACTCACCTCAGGTGGGCCTTACATCTCCCTCTGATTGGATGAGTGTGTTCACACGATCCAAAGTTGCTGTTGGGATTATGTAGGTCCAGCCTCAGCAGAATACTTGATCAATGTAAGTGATCAAACGAGTACTCGTCGTGATCAATTTGTATATAGGTCTGGCATTTTGCCTCTGATTGGCAATTCTGATCGTCAAATTCCCCACGATAATATCCTCATTTGGAGCCGCATCCAGCGCATCTTT
This sequence comes from Mucor lusitanicus, assembly GCA_010203745.1. NCBI lineage: Eukaryota > Fungi > Mucoromycota > Mucoromycetes > Mucorales > Mucoraceae > Mucor > Mucor lusitanicus. Next base: position 686,170 of record JAAECE010000004.1, on the reverse strand, counting down.
GAGTTTTCGTGATGCCTTTGTCTTGATGATGCTACCACTGACCAGGTCACTGTCAGAACAGCTGTCATCCTCAGTCTTATCAGCATTGAAATCATCATGATAACTATCATTCTCATCTTTTGGTTCGCTGGTGCCATCACTTTCGTGATCAAATAAGCGCTATTCGTCTTTTTGGCTTTGATCCATACAGTTTTCCCTCATTATACGTGTTGTTATGTAGACACAGTTTCTTCTGTATTGACATAAATCGCAGCAGGTTCTTTCTTGATATCTGCACTGATCGTCTTTTTTTTTTTCGGCATGCTCAATTGATTTTGGGTCAGTCTTATCTAAGGAAGACACGTTGTGGGATTTTTCTTTCTGCTTGATAGGATTGGTAAAAAAAAATACTATGATGGGCAATTGCTGCACAAATGAGTACGATTTCTCGTTTGGCATGAATATCTACTGCCGTATTTTTTCGACTTTCAATTATTTCTCTCTGTGCTTTTTTTCATGGTCTTTTAAAAAAGATTACGCCCAGCTGTTCTCCTGAAATGATGAAAGCCTCTTGGGTTGTGAACAAATGAGGAGGAGGGGGGGGGGGGGGATGCGCAATTCATAATACATTCACCAGCTAGTATTGCCCCTAAATCACCTGATGATTTCATCTATTTGCTAATAAGAGAAACAGAATAAGTTGCTATCTTTACAATCTCTAGCCAATTTGTTGTTATGTGCCTCTTACCCTTTCATGAATAGGTTCGCATCATAAGAATGTGTTTAGCTCACACTTACGTGGTCAAATCACTCAATAAAAAGTTACCCCTGAAAATCCTTCCGCGCTGTTTGAAATGTTTTTAATAATTTTTGATCTGGGCTGTGGCTTTGGTTGTAAAACTATTGGCCAACAACCGTTAGCCACACGAGAATAAGGCTGTAATTCATAACGTCTAGCTTGGGTTACATGGCTAGAGTTTAAACCCTTCTTGAGAGTGCACTCAATAACTTCAAAGTAAAAGAAACTAACGTCAAACGTCAAAATTTCTCTCTGGATTTGCCATTTGATTTCAATGTATAAAACATCATGCAAAGAGCCCTGGAATTCATATGTTGAACAAATGTTTCTCTACCAGTGCGTTAATGCAATTTGTTTCCACTCTATCTCTTTTATTCATTTCCTAGAGAAGCGTATTCGACAAGCTTAAACTGAATATCTCTGAGCTAACAATCTAAGTGCATCAGAGTTCGTTATAATTGATTTTACAATTCGTTTTGTTTCATTTTTTATGCAAAATGTCTTGCTTTGTTACTTTCTACTTGATGCCAACATCCAACAATGTAGCCAGTCTAGTTCCCAAACAACCTAATTATCGTCAGCTTTCTTTTTTTTTTCTGTATCCGCCATTCCTTCGTCAACATTGAAAACGGATAGAGTTCAAAAAAAAAGAGGTCCATGCAGCGTGTTAATTGAGATATCCGGGTTACTTATCCCTACATAAGTAGTAGTACAACGACGTTTGAGAATGCTTATCAACCAATGATCTGAGGCTGAGTCCAGACGCACACATGCCTGTCCAAATTTTTATTCAAGATACGTGCACATGCCTAATTTGTAATTTGTAGAAAAAAGAAAGAGCCTTTAATAGAACAAAACAGAATGCTTTTCGGGTATATGTAATTCGGGAAGGTCCCAAGCTATCTAGGAGAATGTAAGATTAGGAAGCAATTGAGTCAAATAAATGGCCAACAACTAGTAGCATTTATATATCGTTGACAACGGCGATCATTTCAGAGATTTTACTATTCTTCTTTATAGAGGCAAGCTGTGTAAATTACATACACACACATACACACACAATATAATAAGGCGTTCAAGTATTACAACTAATGATGCAATGGAAACTCAGATAGATGTAAATAGAACCTTTTTTTTTCCTTGTTTCATAGCACAACGATGAAAATACATGTTTTTCTTGTACAATACATGTATTGATTTCCTTCTACTGAATCGTCTTCTTAAGGAGAGATTTTTTTTTTTAATCTTTTTCTTTCTACGAAGATTCAAGGAAGAACAGAGCCCGACTTGCTCATCTCATATTGAATTGATGCTGTGCAACGAATGAAACCAACAGAATGTGGGAGTCACTAAACCAACGGAGTGGATGCACCTTTCATTTTGAAAATTTCTTTTACTTTTTCCTTTTGATATAATAACCAATTACATTTTATATGTATAAAGTGACCAAATGATGAAGAAGCTTAGCCAAATCTGAACATTTCCGAGAGATTCATTATACCAATAGATGCAGTGTTCTATTTTTTCTTGTATGGTAGACATTTTGTAGACTGTTCCACTGCGCGTGGGATAGAAACAAGATGATCTCGTACGAAAATTTTTAACCCTTCTCTTGGCCGAATGTCTTGTGTGGTGATTATCAATGAAAAAGCTGAAAGGATTTCATATTCTGATGGTCTAAAAATATCGCTAAATCTGTAAATGGAAAAAACGTGAATTTTGCTTGAAACTCGATTTTTGTTTCGTATACATTTTGCTCTAAATCATTCTCTCATTAAATGTGTATGTAGTTTTATTAGATGAATAAAATGAATCAAAATAAGGCCTAATCATAAGGAGCGTTTAACACAGAAGAGTCTATAATATTTTGTTTGTTTGATTTACTTGTATATAAAGAAAATGAATACTGGGTAATATGTCGAAAAAACGAATCCAGAACGATGAAAATGAATCAAAGCGGGTGTAATAAGCTGGGAGGTGATTTGATTTCAATACTGCAAGATTTTCCACATAAAATACAGAATGAAAAGAGGCGACAAGGAGAAGAGAATAACGAAAGAAAATAGTAATAGCAAACAAAAGAGGGAGCGAGAATAATTATAATAATAATAAAAAATCAAGGGGATGGGTGGAAATGTGTTATATATAATTGAGAGTGTGAATGATGCGACAAGGTAATATGTAAATAATCAAGGTAAAGTAGTTGATGTAGAGGTGGTGGTCGTCGACGACGAGGATTTGTCTTTGAGGGTGGTTGTGGTGGTTGTGGTGGTTGTGGTTGTGATTGAGGTATATACATTCTTTTCCTTGATATCGCATTGTTGAGTAAAGTATATCAACCTTTGCTTTATACTGGTGGCAGTTTTCCATTCCTCCCAGACCTCGAATCTAAAAGAGTCAATTCGCTCTCTCTTGATTTGACCGGCTCCTTTTGCTTCCATTTGAGTCAACACCACCATTAATATGTTACAGAGACGAGTAAATTTACGAAATGTTGTATTCAGATACTGGTCCACTTGCTTCAGCAGTAAGCCATTGCCATAGCGAGAGATGCCGCCTTTGATGTCTTCATTTTGCAATAATTCGGGATGATATCGTTTTAAGGCTGGGCACACAGAGTCGCTGAAGGACTCTAATTCTCTTACCACTGCCTTGGCCTGGTATAAACACCGACAGAAATCCACAAAAGCTTTATCCGTGATTGAGATGTTGTTCGTAGTGACCAAAGGCTTGCTTATTTTTTTATTCGGAAGAGTAGCAGTAGTGGGAGTAGAAATGGACCCAGAATTGGAATTCGATGTTGATTTAGACACTTTCATCTTTTTTGTATGTATGCAAAGGAAAAAATAAATAAAATAGATATATGTGAAAAATTGCGCAAAATGTGAGAGGGGGGGTTGGATTTCTCGATTGAAGAAAGTTGGATTAAAAAAAAAAAAAATAGAGGAAAAAAAAGCAATAGAATTATTTTTTTTGGCGGTTTAAAAATGTTTTTCTGAGATATACACGAATCAAAAACATAATAACAAAAATCCAATTTTAACCATATTCAAAAGAATCCCCTTTCACTTTCCCGATCAATGGATAGAAGTTTTCAGAAGTTTTTTGATTTAAAATGGCAAAGGTCATAAAAATATTGATGTCCGATTTGAAGCTGTTTCCGTAATCTTCTTCCTGTTTCCATGTTCAAATTGGGGGGGATTGCACGAAAGATAAATCTCGCTTCTTCTATAATGATGTAGTACTACAAATGCATCATCATGACTATTTTGGATAAATGATGATGTCAATAAAAGTAGGATATTGATACAAATACATCTCGTTGCATGTTTCCTCATTTGAATCACTGTCTATATTGCCGTATGTTGGAAACAAATCTGCTTGAGTCATGGCAATTTTGGGGAGCAGTAAAACATTGTGGTCTCTTGAATGGCATTGGTGGTTTGGTAACCAGATTGTAATCCCCCTGGATCTAGATTTTCCAGTCTCATGAAAAAAACCGATATGTTCCTATAAAGGAAAATACACCATTTAATCGTTACATAACTTGTGCCTCTCAGCTTGCACGAAATCGTGGCTAAAAATATACACGAAATCGTATTATAACAAAAAAGGGAAAAGCCCATAACATGACATGGACATCGACGAACGCATACCATCATGTTGGGAGCGAGAAAGCATAATGGAGTATACAATAGCACCAAGATCAAATGTACCATCACATCGTTTCAAAGAAAATCATTTCAAGAACAAGGGTTTTGCATCTCTTTTATTTTCTATTTCAGTTAAAATATACATGGTCTTTTTAGCAATGTTCTATTGGATTCTGCTGATGATTTATTGTTGACTCATCTTTTGCATCTTTTCACCCACTTTGCTGTTAGTTTCAAAGAATTTAGCAACGCAGTTATCAATGCAAGTTTGATCTTGTTGAGATAGCTCTCCTGAACCGGCATCTAATTTCACACATTTGGAGTGACAAGAATCGACGATTCTTCATTTCGAGGGATTTTAATGAATATTGTCTTGTCCATCTTGCATATTGCATCTATGGGATGTATTTACCTGTTGAACAGATCGGTTACCATCTCCAGCTCTTGCTCGGCCAATGCAATGTTTTGAGGGTTGATGGTTTGTTGCTGAGCTCCGTTACCAAAGTATGACATTTTGTGATATTTATGTTGAATGACACGAAGAAGATGAAATAAAAAAAAACTTAAAAGTGTACACGCTTGCACACATGAGGTGGGGGGTGGGTGGAGAGAGTGTGAAGGGGACCCATCTCAAACAAAAAATCATGGGGATCCCTTGGAAACGGTCACCAGCTCGAATCCTAATCAATGATCTACCCTACATTTGTCATTGCCACTCTCCTTCCAGAGCACCTGCCAGCCAAAATGTACGATAGAAGGTTCTCTTAAAAAAAGGAGAATGATCCTTTTGTATCAGCAGCAGTTTATTTGTCCCAACGATGAAATCTACTAAATTGGCTGTATTTACAACATGTCAATTTGGCCTAATCTTTCTTTTCGGTACTTGGTCCACTGATCAATGCCTCGATCTTCATTGAGTTGGATTGCTTCCATGAAGGCTGAGCATCGTCGTTATCGTCATCAATAGTAATCACATTCATTGGCGCCGTATTTGTCTGCTGGTGAGGCTCTGCTGCAGCAAGAGGTGTAGCAGCCAACGAAGTAGCTGTAGATGTAGGGGCATGTATCATGTCTGCACCAACCGATTCTAGCAAATTTGGCAATATTACATTGTGCTCTCCTTATAATGGGGTTTATATATACTTACGTTTTTTACGGAGGGCTTCAGCATTGCTACTACTACTACTATAGGCATTGCCGACATTGCTGTTTGTACTGCTGGTGGTGCTCGTTGTGGGTGTTGGGCGCTTTCTCTTCTTGCTCTCGACTGTGGAGATGTTGGCTTTTGGCGTACTTGGAAGTGATGCACTCGCGCTTTTCTTTTCGCTCATGGCTGTCACCTTGGATTTGTATTGACTGTATTGTCTGCTCATTTCGTACGAGTTAATCCAACCTTCCGGCCAGCAGGAGAGCAACTAGAATCTGCATTAGGACGATGGCCAACCCTGCAATAAATAGTGAAGCTTACTCTTTGATACATGAGCTTTCTCGCTTTGCCATCAGATGCCAAGTTTTCCGTCTTTTTCTCAGCGTCTTTATGTATTCTATTACACAAAAGTTATTAAGAGATGCTCACCTCAAATAGCCCCCCCCCCTGAAGCTTATGTTACTTACGCGACTTGATTGGCTATGTGAATCGACTGCTCCTCTGTTTGGATAATATCATACAGGATCTTTCGCACTTCATCGTTACATTTAAATTTGGGGGTTGGTTCCTCATCAGGGTTTGAAGGCTCAGACGAAGCTTCTACAATGATCCATATATAGTCAGTCATTATCCCATTTCATTTGTCTTTTTTTGTCCACTTACGAGCTTGTGCCAGCTTTTCGTTGAATAGTCTCTGCTGCTCAGGCATCATGCGATCAATGGTTTGTTTGAGTTTGATCGCTAATTCATCGATTTCTTGCTGCAACTCGTCCACTCGCATTTGTCCAGACTTGGTGGTGAGGAATTTTCTTAACGTGAACTTGTTGTAGGGTAAGATCTGCATCAAGTGATAGACGAGATTCTCATCAATGATTCTGTGTTTGCGGAGCGTAATGAGTCCTGCTTCAAGAACAGTGGGCTTGAGTGCTGCTGGAAATTTGGCCTTGTTGCTAAAGTCTTCATTCTTGACATCGTGTCGTAGCTTTTCCATCAATACTTCAATTTCGGGGTCCAAGGGTTTCTGTTGGACAGCGCGTTAATGTCTCTCGTTGCTGCCTTCGCCTTCCCTGCCACACTTACCAATGTTGCAGGCACTCCTCCAGATTTCTTCTTTGCCTTGTCGCCAGTGGTTAATGCTGAAGACTGAGCTGCTGCACCATCCCCAGAGCCGGTGGTGGGCGGTACCGTATTCGCTGTCGATTTATGAGTTGGCTCGTCTTTTGAAAGATTGTGCTCTAGTTTTGCTCTCTTCTTGGATGCTTTGTCTGGTGTCGTACTCGCCTTCTTGACAATGCTGTTTGCAGGCGCTGTAACTGTGGTGGATGGCTTTTTAGTCTTGGATACAGTTGAGGCTGCTGCGCTTGGTGAAGAGGATGTTGCTGCATTGCTGCTCAATTTCTTCTTGTCATCGCTGCTATCCTCGATCGAAACAACGGTCTTCTTGCGTGATTTATCAGCACCTGTGCTACCCGATGCCCCTGATCCACTCTCTTTCTTGGCTCCTGTTGCTGCGCTGCTTGAAGCCTTCGATTTGGCAGGTGTTTTACGTTTTGAGGCAGATGTGGCACCTGATCCAGACGATTGTTTCTTCTCGGCGTGTGAGCTATTCAATGGTTAGCTAAAGGATGCCCTTGCTGTTGTCACCAACAAAGCCCTTACACTTCATGTCCGTCTAATGGTCCGTGCCACACAAAGAATCCGTCGTATTCAGGTGGGTTGTGGTCAATTGGTTCGTCCATCAACATATCACTGTCGTCAATGAAGGGGTCGTCAAAGTCATAGTCCTCGCCACGTTTTCTAGACTCGTTCTACATGTTGCATATATGAGATGTGTTTGTCCTCTCGTCAAACGCTTGAGCCCGGCTTACCCCAATATTCTCATCATCTGAGCCATCATCGTCTACATCGTCGTCATCCACATTATAAGCCTCAGCCTTCTTGAGCAGCTCTCTGTAAAAGATATCATCTGCTGAATCCAAAGCACTATTTGGCGGAGGAGCAGCTGCCTTTACCGGCTCTCTGTCTTGTAGCTTCTTGAGCTCACGTTTGTACAGTTGACGGTAGTTGACAATCACTGGACGTGGCAAATCAGTCGTGTCTACATGAATGCGTATTGTGGGCGTTAGCTCTGATGGCAATTTACTGACGATGAGGGCTGACACTGTCGCTGTCGCTGTTGTGGAGGCTGCTGCGTCTGCTGTTGCTGCTGCCGTTGTAGCTGCTACAGCCGCTGTTGTAGACAAATTATCTGTAGCATTTGATGAGTTTGTTGTGGAATCTATTTCCATTGCTGTATCTGTAGATTCGATCGTCATTTGGTAAAGTTGATGAAAAAAAGATCAAAAACGCAAAAATATTTATTCGAGGATATATTTATTTAGTTTATATACGTCGCGCGAGCGCGGTTTGGTTTTGTCAAGGCATCCGAGTTGGGATCAGCCAATCCTAGTGGCAGCGCGCTACTACTCAAAGGCATGTGTGCCTAGCGAATTTGGCGTTCGAGTGAGTGATGTCCTTGTACAACCTGCTTCTGTAAAAATTTAAGGTGTTGTTAATCAGATATCATGGCTGATGTGGCATCTATTGTGTGCACAGACATCATATAAGGCTGATAGTCATTTTGCAGATGCGACATACATATAAAATGCCTAAGCGCTGACTTTATGAGTTTTGTCAAGAATCATGCTGTATCTGACAAATTTCTCAACAAACTCATGAAAATTGCTATTGTTTCAGCTACTAATGCATTCAACTGCCTAAAGTCCATTCTTTACCTACAAGGAAGCAGCTACGATGCTTATGATGATGCTTTACTGTTGTTTAAAAACACATGGGAGTCAACACGTTTAACGTTGTTCAATGACCTTATTCGGTGGAGTTTGATAAGCCAACTGCTCAATTTCAAGAAATTTGATGTGATTTAGCGCAAAACTATACTGAGCAAGTGCTCCCAGGTAGAAGAGCCCAGTATTCGCATGGTTCACCATGATTTGACATACCACATTGCAGCAGTTACACATTAAAGGGGCAATGTTCAACGAAACAGCGACATGAAAGCGCTTTACATTTTCGGGGAGTGTCGCATCGACCTTATCCACTATTTGATGCATACGAAGTTTTGACCTATAATGGCGACTGACTTGATTAGCCCATATATTTACTTAGTAGCTCGTCATCTATAAGTATAAAAGGCTTCTATTGAAATGACAAAACATATTTCCATACACACGCTATATGTTTATCCTAAACGTATGTACTCAATTCTCGACGTTTACAATGTCTTTTACACAAAGGGTAGCTCTCTGGGCAACCCACCACAGTCTAAACTGTGATTAAGTTCGAGGGCTTTCTCAACTCCTCTGGAAGAAATGATTTGGCAGGGCGTGATCTTTGAGTTTCTGTGGCCCACTACGTCCATCCACGCCATCAAAGAGGCTCTTTTGTCCCTGGACTTTTCCAACCTCTGGTGTTGCCAAGTTACAGGCATCAGTTCATACAGAATCCTGCTCATCTGTCTGTTCAAGATATGGCTGGCCCACATACGCCTTGTCTTTGACAAGATAGTCATTGCGCCTGAGTCGGTCCTGGTCACCATTCGCTGCCAGCAAGGGTAAAATGCTCAAAAATCGACGATCAAATCTTTACCCAAAAAACCGCTGAAAAGTGATCCATAACCTATATGTCAGGTCGTAGAACACGATCTCACCTCTTTTGAGGCCGATATAGTGCTTTGTTGGGAAAATACAAGCGGTTTAAATTGTTATTTTTATAATGATGAATACATTTGAAGGCTGCTCACTCAATAATACGCTTTTTAATGACTGATCTGATGATCTGTACATGCTCATTTAGCAGAACAGTTTAGTATCAAACTCTTAATTCGTCGAAAAATGCGAGGTTTTTAACGAAATTTTTGTGTGGATTAATCTGGTGGCATTTAACGCCGATGATACTAGTTCATGCATTTATACAACTACAAAAGTATTGGGCGAGTGTTGGTTTGACTAAGAGTATCGCTTGTGTGCGAATATCATAACTATGTAGGAGAATATTATTTTATGGATTCCTTTAGTTATTTTCAAAAATTATTAGATGTAGAGTACCCCCCCTGAATAGATACTGCCATAGCGACCTAGCATAGTATCACATTGTAACAGTAGATAGGCTTCTAGATATGATGTTGGTATGAAATGAGTAAATTCAGTCGTGTAGTACGTGCAGTAAAAATGAAATACGTATTATATAAATCAAAATGAAATGAACAAGAGCCATCTGATGTCAACGACCAAGTTGGATTCGAAGCCTGTTGTATAATACCTTTCAAAAAGAAAATACCACCACGTTTAAACAGTAAACCGCGCATGTTTTACATATGAAAAGATGCCAATTGACTGTGTAGAGTTTGCGTATACATGAGCAGTAGATGTTCAATACCGTTGGAATACGAGTGTAGATAGTAGTCTATGTACATGTGAAGAAACTCTTATATCATCTGTTCCTTTTCAATAGAGGCAAAAACTCGATACTGCACTATTACAGTAAAATGCATACTTGAGCCCAATTTTAGCACATATTTATCCAGTTTGATGCCCTAAAATCTTCCAAATGCCATCTGGTACTCTGGATTTTTATTTTATACGATGCAGCACATCTGAATAGCTTCACTTTCTGCAGTGGTTTGACGATATAAGTTCTTGCTCTTCATTTATACATCATAATATAGGTAAACCTGGCCATTTTGAAGCGATTATATCTCGCTTTATATGCCGTTTTAAGCGCTCAAATTAGCACCAAACTGCCTCTTTTGATCACTAGGAGCGTTCTGGTATCTTATTCCAACTTTTTTTGGTTCATGAAAAATCGATGAAAATCCACGATTTTTCATGAGTACTAGTAAGGGAAAATTGTAAGAAATCAGACGATCGCAATTTTGGAGGCAAAAACGACACTTTTTACTATGATATATATTATATCAAAATGACCGCACAGATGTAGGGTAACCTGTGCAACTGCTATTTTAAACGTTGTATATACTAAATCTCGACTTTTCTTGGAAAAAACTGCTTTTTATATTTTCGCAAACTTCTTTATCTTTTTATTCTAAAAGTATTTTAAATTTAACACCATTAAATGCGCCTTTAAATTCTCCCCTTAAGTTTATTAGAAAGTAGTATACGCTGAGCACACTTTATATAGCTAATTTTAACAAAACTGCTTACAAATGTCAAATTATGTCGATATTGATTTAAAAAAATTACTGCAAAAAAATCATTTGGGTACAGTCACCGCAGTGCAAAATGTTCATTGTACACGTCATTCAGATTCCGCGTGCTCTGTGCTGCGGCAGCCTATTGACTGCAGTCACTCTCAGTAGCGCGTTTTTATTTTATTTTTATTTTTTTCGCACTGTTTTTGCACTGCACTTTTTCTATTAAACCATATACTTTTTATTACTATTGATTGAATACAACACCACTTTTGCCAAAAGAAGCATGGTTTTGCAACCACCAGTGCCCAAGACGACATCTTTCAAGTTTGTTACAGTAGGTACCAGCCGATAGGAGCCACTTTTCGCGGTACAATATACAGTAATACTAATTACTACGCAGTTTATTTTAGGCCAGTTCGTTGCAATATATTCATTGTGTCTGGTTTGTATTTGGTTTGTATATTTCTCTTTTTTGGTTGTCATGGGTTTGGTTGTCATGGATTACATTCATTCAACCTTTTACTACTTTCTTTCTCGTGATACTGTGCATTCATTAGTTTGCGCTGCTATTGCGATTCATTCTTTCTATTCTTTCCCCCTTGTGCACGCAACTATTTTTCTGTTGCTGTACCATAGTGCTATAGTGTATCTTTTGATGCATTGTATTGCTAGCAGTGCTGCTGCTCCAGTGTGGAGTAGCCTTGCATTCTTTTTGTTCTTCAAGTATTACTTCTTCTGTTGTAATACTGGTGGTATTAGTGTTTTTGCTTCGTATGAGGCAACCACGATACTTTTTTCTACTACTCCTCCTTTCTTGTACTCGTCATTTTGATGATACACATTGTTGCATGTTACCTTTTTGTATGTAACTGTATTGCGAAGTTTCTGTTCTTCATCACATTCTAGTGATGCCCTCTTGTTACTTTCCCTGCCTTTTTATGGTTCTTTGAGCCATAACCCTCTTTGTTCGTTGTGTGGATACGCCTATCGTTGAAGCACAACTAGATTGGATTTAGAGGCTAGGGGGTAGATAGGCTGCCTTCATTTAATTGGTATCACTTACTTGGTGCTAACTGAGAGTCTCAAGCATTTGCGCTATCAGCTGGGGTGTGTAGTAAGGCATATTCTGGCATTTTAGGGGTTTTTGATGATAACGTAGCTTAATACTAGTGTATTCGGCTGTGTTTAAAATTCCGCCTAACAAAAAAACAAGGGAGAACTATGGCAAAATTTTTCAAAGTCCGCGGCGTTTAAAATAGCTTTTTAAGCGATTTTATTGGTTCAAATTTGGAGACAGCTCAGAGAAATAAAGCATTCGTATTGAAACTAAAAATGTAATTGAAATGAGAAAAGCAAGATTAAACATTCAAAATTGATGGTACAAATGGCTTACGGTAACTATAATACACGATATCAACACAAGTGTCAGGCATGATCAAATACATTCACTATCCTAGAAAAATTAGTTTTGAAATAAATCTACGCCTGCTCATAGCATTTAAAAGCATGAGTCTGCATTATTTATATTGGTAGCAACAAGTCAATCAGAGTCTTCAAATAATGCCCATCATCTGGCTTATGAGATACGCATGTGCCTATGCCAAATTTTACGAAAAACACAACAATGGGGTAGCTGCATTTTGGATTAGATGAGTTGCTTTTGATGTATGGATGATTACCTAGATTTTGCTAATTTGGGGCACTCATTATTTTGACAAGATCCATGATGAAATCCGTCTATTATTATTACGAGTGCCCACTACTAGTAACAGATAATTGATAGAGGGGATCTTGCGCAACATTGTACGACTTATAAATGCACAGTGTAGCTGTTTGGTGGACACTAAATCCTGGTTGTACGCAGGTATTATTCTCAGTATTATGCAGAACCAGGTCATCATGATGCGAGATCCATTTGCAAAAAATTACGGTTAGACTATTGAAATTGACACGTACCTATGCTAAATTTTTGCGGGGAACGCGATGGGGTAGTTGAATTTTAGTTTGGATAAGTTGCCGTTGGTGGATGGATGATTTTTTTAATAAACCAATTTTTTGCACTGATTTTGACAAGATCCATAGGAGAAATGGTTCATTACGAGTATGTAGTGGTTACGGTATGATAGAGAGGGATGTTGCGCAACACTGCATTCAAAAATGTAGAGTGTATCGTAATACTGGCATCATACGCCAGGAGTTGGCAAGTGCTTTGCATATCAGGGTTATGACCATCCAAGAATGCAGGTTCAAAATATTGGTGCCAGAGTAATAAACGTAACACGTACCTATGCTAATTTTCACGAGACAGACGATGCTGTAGTATTAGTTGGATTTTAGATTGAATGAGTTGCGGTTGATTGATGGACGATTTTGTACTGTACTATATATTCGGCATTTGCAAACATCGGCAGCTAGCCTGCATCCCACCTACTCCACCTATACTATATAAATTGCGGTTTCGTTTTTAGCTCCAGTGTGCTTGCTGCTGGTTCTGTTATGAATAAATAAACCTTAACCTAACCTAACCTAACCTAACCACACAAAATTTTCCCTTGCTATTACAGGCAAATTTTGGTCCAAATCCAAATCCGGTGATTTTCCATGGACACCTTTTCGGCAGTACCTCTACGAAAAATCACCGGATTGACACGAAACATAAACAATTCGATAGCTGCACACTGGCCCTATGATGATACAACAGTTTTGAGTACCACATAGACATTCCTCTCATGAATTCACTCAAAATGTGAAATTTCGTGTCCCTCAAGCAGTGAGTTACAGACAAAAGTATGAGTCCATATACGCAACCTATCCCATTCGATAGAGAATTGAATGGCAAACGATAGTTAAGCTCTACGCTACTTGGATTGACTTAATAAAATTCGCGTGTCGGTCCCTTCAAAAAGCACAAAAATCACACATGTGCACCTTTTCTTGATAATTACTCGTTCAAATCATCAATTACAACCCTAAACTAAACACGTTCTAGTCGGAAACGTGCACCCCTTTTGATTGGTGGGCTATAAAGCTTGGCCATTGATGCTATATTAAAAAACTTTTACTAGCAGCATAGATTAACCGTCCAAAAATATCTCAAATCTCAATTTTGTCAGGATCCATAATAACTACAAGAAAATGGTTTGCAGATGCGGAATCAGCGAAAAAAACTGCCATAGGAACATGCTAGTCCCAAAGCTTCAGCTTGCATTTTATAAAAATCGATGTCAGAATGGCAGAAAACCCAACGCCCAAAACAGTGTTCAACCTGTGCCACTCTTGAACAAAGCATGCTAAATCCAAGCGGTTTTAAATAAAGTGTTGCGCAACATTTTTTCTATCAGCCTGCTACTACTAGACACTCGTAATTATTAGCTTTCCTTACGGATCTTGTCAAGACCAGTGCTCAAAATGGGCTTATTTTGAGTAATCATCCATACATCAACGGCAACTGGTCGTCCAATGTAAAATCCAACTACACCAACGTGCTTCTGGCAAAATTTGGCATAGGTATGTGCTAATTATAATACTCTGGAATCAAGACTTTGAAGTCGAACCTTGGACGGTTTGATCCTCGATACTCAAATACCTGCATACAGCCAAGGTGTAATATCAATCACACAGCTACACTATGCAGTGATAGCTATTACAGTTTTGCGCAACACCTCTTCTATCAATCTGTTACCAGTAGATACTCGTAATTAACAGCTTTTATTATGGACATTATCATAATAATCAGTGCTCAACATGGGCTGATTTCAAAAAAAAAAAACCATCTATCAACAGCTACTCGTCCAATCTAAAATCAAATCATACCATCATCATCTCTCCCTCACAATTTGGATTAAATATCATCTACAAATGTCTTTATTACATCGATTGCACAAAATCGATCACGCATGATGACCTGATCCTGCATACTGCTGATGAAAATACCTGCATACAAGCAGAGCATTATAGTGTCGAGCACAAAGAAACAGTATGCCGCTTTAAATAAAGTGTTTTTCAATCCCTCACCCCGTGCCAATCCGTTAACCGTTAACACTAGAAGACACTTGTCATTATCCGCCTTCCTCATAAATCTTGTCTAGACCAGTGCTCAAGATTGGATTATTTTGAAAATCGTTCATCCATCAACAACGGCAACGCGTCCAGATGACTAAAGTCTGACCAGACAATCGTGTTCCTTGCAAAATTTGGCATAGATACATGCTTATCTCATAAGCCAGATGATTGGCATTTAAAGGCTTTGATTGATTTGATACCAACAATAATATAATAATGCAAAATGGTTCTTTTGGATGTTATGAATAGGCTTAGATTTACTCAAAATTCTTTCTTCCAGGATAGTAAATGTATTTGATTACGTCTGATACTTATGGTAGTATTGTGTGTAGCTACCTCAAGCCATTTACATCATGAATTTTGAATGTTTAATCTTGCTTTTCTCATTTCAATTACATTTTTAGTTTCAATACGAATGCTTTATTTCTCTGAGCTGTCTCCAAATTTGAACCAATAAAATCGCTTAAAAAGCTATTTTAAACGCCGCGGACTTTGAAAAATTTTGCCATAGTTCTCCCTTGTTTTTTTGTTAGGCGGAATTTTAAACACAGCCGAATACACTAGTATTAAGCTACGTTATCATCAAAAACCCCTAAAATGCCAGAATATGCCTTACTACACACCCCAGCTGATAGCGCAAATGCTTGAGACTCTCAGTTAGCACCAAGTAAGTGATACCAATTAAATGAAGGCAGCCTATCTACCCCCTAGCCTCTAAATCCAATCTAGTTGTGCTTCAACGATAGGCGTATCCACACAACGAACAAAGAGGGTTATGGCTCAAAGAACCATAAAAAGGCAGGGAAAGTAACAAGAGGGCATCACTAGAATGTGATGAAGAACAGAAACTTCGCAATACAGTTACATACAAAAAGGTAACATGCAACAATGTGTATCATCAAAATGACGAGTACAAGAAAGGAGGAGTAGTAGAAAAAAGTATCGTGGTTGCCTCATACGAAGCAAAAACACTAATACCACCAGTATTACAACAGAAGAAGTAATACTTGAAGAACAAAAAGAATGCAAGGCTACTCCACACTGGAGCAGCAGCACTGCTAGCAATACAATGCATCAAAAGATACACTATAGCACTATGGTACAGCAACAGAAAAATAGTTGCGTGCACAAGGGGGAAAGAATAGAAAGAATGAATCGCAATAGCAGCGCAAACTAATGAATGCACAGTATCACGAGAAAGAAAGTAGTAAAAGGTTGAATGAATGTAATCCATGACAACCAAACCCATGACAACCAAAAAAGAGAAATATACAAACCAAATACAAACCAGACACAATGAATATATTGCAACGAACTGGCCTAAAATAAACTGCGTAGTAATTAGTATTACTGTATATTGTACCGCGAAAAGTGGCTCCTATCGGCTGGTACCTACTGTAACAAACTTGAAAGATGTCGTCTTGGGCACTGGTGGTTGCAAAACCATGCTTCTTTTGGCAAAAGTGGTGTTGTATTCAATCAATAGTAATAAAAAGTATATGGTTTAATAGAAAAAGTGCAGTGCAAAAACAGTGCGAAAAAAATAAAAATAAAATAAAAACGCGCTACTGAGAGTGACTGCAGTCAATAGGCTGCCGCAGCACAGAGCACGCGGAATCTGAATGACGTGTACAATGAACATTTTGCACTGCGGTGACTGTACCCAAATGATTTTTTTGCAGTAATTTTTTTAAATCAATATCGACATAATTTGACATTTGTAAGCAGTTTTGTTAAAATTAGCTATATAAAGTGTGCTCAGCGTATACTACTTTCTAATAAACTTAAGGGGAGAATTTAAAGGCGCATTTAATGGTGTTAAATTTAAAATACTTTTAGAATAAAAAGATAAAGAAGTTTGCGAAAATATAAAAAGCAGTTTTTTCCAAGAAAAGTCGAGATTTAGTATATACAACGTTTAAAATAGCAGTTGCACAGGTTACCCTACATCTGTGCGGTCATTTTGATATAATATATATCATAGTAAAAAGTGTCGTTTTTGCCTCCAAAATTGCGATCGTCTGATTTCTTACAATTTTCCCTTACTAGTACTCATGAAAAATCGTGGATTTTCATCGATTTTTCATGAACCAAAAAAAGTTGGAATAAGATACCAGAACGCTCCTAGTGATCAAAAGAGGCAGTTTGGTGCTAATTTGAGCGCTTAAAACGGCATATAAAGCGAGATATAATCGCTTCAAAATGGCCAGGTTTACCTATATTATGATGTATAAATGAAGAGCAAGAACTTATATCGTCAAACCACTGCAGAAAGTGAAGCTATTCAGATGTGCTGCATCGTATAAAATAAAAATCCAGAGTACCAGATGGCATTTGGAAGATTTTAGGGCATCAAACTGGATAAATATGTGCTAAAATTGGGCTCAAGTATGCATTTTACTGTAATAGTGCAGTATCGAGTTTTTGCCTCTATTGAAAAGGAACAGATGATATAAGAGTTTCTTCACATGTACATAGACTACTATCTACACTCGTATTCCAACGGTATTGAACATCTACTGCTCATGTATACGCAAACTCTACACAGTCAATTGGCATCTTTTCATATGTAAAACATGCGCGGTTTACTGTTTAAACGTGGTGGTATTTTCTTTTTGAAAGGTATTATACAACAGGCTTCGAATCCAACTTGGTCGTTGACATCAGATGGCTCTTGTTCATTTCATTTTGATTTATATAATACGTATTTCATTTTTACTGCACGTACTACACGACTGAATTTACTCATTTCATACCAACATCATATCTAGAAGCCTATCTACTGTTACAATGTGATACTATGCTAGGTCGCTATGGCAGTATCTATTCAGGGGGGGTACTCTACATCTAATAATTTTTGAAAATAACTAAAGGAATCCATAAAATAATATTCTCCTACATAGTTATGATATTCGCACACAAGCGATACTCTTAGTCAAACCAACACTCGCCCAATACTTCTATTTGCCTTAACCATGAATCCAATTCATCCCAGACTTGCCCTTTTTTTTGAGAAAATTACTGGTCCTGTCAGGATGGTGCAAGGAGAATTAGAGGCCATCGATCGTACATCTGTATGCAGCAACCCAAGATGCTTATGTATTACTAATAAACAACCGATCTCATCAATCAAGATAAATTCCAATCTGCACTGCTAATCGGTCTGTCTGGCCTGTGTACTATGCTTTCAGCAACAACTATATTCCCAGCTTTAAATCCTTAAAACAAAGACTTCAAGTCAGCGCTGATTTTCAACATTTCGTCTGTACTTTTCTTTAATAAAAACATGCATAGACCCGCTGTCGATGACAGTAAATACTCAGGTAATAGTATAAAGAGTGTCTAGTTGTAAAGAGCGTAATCTGTGTATCCTTGTGCTTCATGCGTATAAAATGTCTTGTAATTGAAAGGGCTGAGAGGATGGCCATGCTCAATTCTATAGGGGAGATCTGGGTTGGATACAAAGGATCTTCCAAAGGCAATCATGTCGCCTGTCTTTTCTGCGTGTTGAATAGCATGCTTCATATCGAGTGAAGTGGAGAACCCGCTGGAAATAACGGGACCCTTCCAAATGGATCTATAAACCGCGGCATCATCGACATCCAAGTCATCCAACGTTCTGATCTGCATGAAATGAACATAGGCCATGGAGGGCCAGTGTGCTTGCAGTTGCGATAAAAGATAGCTACATGTCTTGATAGGGAATTCCTCCGTGGCGCTATGAAATGCACCACCTCCTGGCGACACTCGGATACCTGTTCGCTCTGCCCCGATGGCTTCCACGATGGCTTTTGTCACTTGCAATGTAAATCGGCATCTATTCTCCATTGATCCTCCATAGGCGTCCGCACGTTGGTTACTGGAGGTGTTGATAAACTGATCCAACAAGTAGCCAAATGCTGTATGAATTTCTACACCATCAAATCCAGCCTTTTCTACGGCATTTACGGCTGCTTGGCGAAAATCTTGCACAATATCCTCGATTTCGCTAATCTCCAGAGCTCTGGGTGTCTCAAATGTCTCTCCAAGAATGTCTGTGCCTGTCGCAGTAATGGCTGATGCTGATACCACTTGTTCCCGGTTGGGATGAAGCGCTTGTTTACCTGTACGACCACTATGCCACAATTGCAAATAAATAAAGCCTCCCTTTTTGTGCACTGCATCTGTCACTTTTTTCCAGCCTTCGATCTGTGCTTGACTATAGATACCAGGTCCTTGTGGATAGCCTCGAGCAGTAGGGCTGATGGCTGTACATTCTGTCAGTAATAAACCCCCTTCAGAAGCCCGTTGGCTGTAGTATTCGACTTGTAAATCGGTAGGGACACCATCTTGATCAGCACGTAGTCTCGTTAAAGGTGCCAATACAACACGATGTTTCAAGCACATGTTGCCTACATCCAAAGGTGATGAAATGGCATTCTTTGGAGGAAGTGCTTGTACCATATCAGCAAATTTTTAATAGTTATAGAGAAAAGAGAGAAAGCCACTCTCATTCTTACCTAATCTTTTATTATAAACCATAAAAAGTTAAATCCGCTTGATTCACAGACAATCGAGGTCTGTTTAATACTTGGAAGCATTATTAAAAAGTGAAACAATCATTCGCATATACCTAGGTATTTAATCTTTTGGAATGCTAAAGGCGTTATTAGCGTATATACATGTTGAGCATATTTAATCTTACTTCAAGGTGGGCTCTTTGTGAGGGGCTTCTTCTTGCTGTTGTTGTCGTTGTTGTTGCGCTTTAACTATCTTTGGTTTCTCTGCATCACATAAAATGGCCTTGAGAAAAGAGATATTTCCACATCGACGCAGTTTCTTGATACGCTTCTGATTGGATTTGACACTGCACTTTTTTTGGTGTTGTTCGAGTAGCTTTTTGCTCGGTTTGATGACACCGCAGTAGATACAGGGTCGAGCTCTCATTTGGCAACAGCAAGTCGTCGAGGGATTGAGGCAGGAAAGAAAGAAAAAGAGATACTTGGTGATTAAAAAAAGCTGCAATCCATCTTATTTTTTGAGCAATAAACCTGTTGTAAGCAAGCTTTCTATTGAGCAGCGTCTCTACAGAAGATAAATTCGATCATGTCATAATGAGCGTTTTTCTTGAATGCTTGCTGTCTATCAATGATTGAATCGGACACACAGCTATTTTGATCTGATGAGTGCAGATAATAGTAAGCCATCTTTCAATTATAGACTCGGTGCGTGCTGTTCAAACTAACAATAATAAGACGACAAATTCGTCCCAGCAATGCAGCATGTGATGCTGTGGTCTCTCAAGAATAAAAAGGTGGTGGATCACCGTGATCTATGATGCCACTGTGCATCCAGGGTTACTTTACATTTCTGTAAGGAAACAATGAATGCAATAGAATAAAGAATGCATCGAAAGAGGCTTCGGACTCGGGCTCAGCTATTCTTAATGCGGGCTATTGGGAAAGAAAAAGCACATGTGGATATGAAACTTGTAAACATCCATTTAAACAGATATACCAGCATCATTTGACTATACAATGACTACATCAATACTGCATCGAATGATTTCTTGCGGCAAGAGTAACCTGAGGAAGCTTGTTTAGATCCTGATCACACCATTTTCCCGATGAATCTCTCTCAACGAGAAGCTCTAGTCATTGTAGTAGAAATAGCGTATGTTTTCTTGTTCTACATGAAATGCCGTTCCTGAATTTGTCCATAGCCAACCATTTTATTAATGAATGTTGATTATCTCGTCATTTTAATCAAGCGTAATTAGAGAGACTAGGATATCTGCGTATCACAAACACAGATATGGATAGAATGTTGCCATGTGCCCACATGGCATTCAAGTGCAATCAGTCGACATTAATTTGACTACAATAAATGGATATAAATTACCCGCGCGCGCACTCACAGAAAAAGGAGTAGATTCTGATCCAGAGCCAAAGCTCAAAAATGCCTAGTTTTTACTATTAGTATGTGGATATAAACATTCTCCAGCAGCGGCGATGATGACATTATTGTGATTTTTTCCAGGTTTTATGCAATGGGATTAAATGTCTAAAGCAATGTGAAGCACCACAAAATAAAGTTCAACTAGTAATAGGTGACACGAGACATGAGGACTAGAGAGAAAGCGAGAGTTCAAGGGGTCAATTAGAGTATATATATATATAATAAATTAGCTTGGCCAGTAGTGCAATTCTTTATGGAGAGGAAGCCATGAAATTACGACAGCATACATTTGAAATAAATAGAAAAGCAATGTATATATACTCACTCAATGCTGTGTAAATGTGTGTGTGCTTACATAATTGATTTGCATGATGGCAAGTTCATAAAATGGGGAGGTCAAAATCAAAAGTTTTGTCCTCTCACTCTCTCGATGGAATATCCTTAATATCAGGGAGCTTCCTGTTAAATAGCTTGAGGTAATTTGGCCTGTGGGCATAAACCACTCAACTGCATGCTATCTTGCCCAATTTCATATTTCCTTTAAAACTAACTCTCACTCTCGCTTTCTTCTTTCTCTCATTCCCACTCTTTCTCTTCTCACCACAACACACACACAATGATGCACTCCACATCGACATCTAGCCTACATTACTTTGATTCAATCAAATGGAAGAAAAGACTACACAAAATATCGGATAAACTCCATCGTTCACATAACAATTACCACTGGAATGTGAAATCAACCAAGTCAGCCACTGCTTTGGCTGCAGCAACAGAAAAATTCATTCGCACTGAATCGACTGATATCGCAATTCACTCTGAGGATTTGACTGCAAGTCAATTTGCCAATCTGACAGGCATAAAAACCAAGCGCAACAGCACCACACATTCCATATATTCCAATGATGACATTTACTCGGATTCCGAAGACGATTCTGAAGACGATTACTATTCTACTATGGCCACTTCAACCAAAAGCGGCGGTGCGACTTCAGCCATGCGGATTTGGGATTCTCATTTCTGGCAAGATGGCCGAAAGAGCTTGCCAACGCCCATCATCACTACGCCACTGACAAAATCAACGTCATTGAACCAAGTAGCCACCAATGCTGCTGCAACCAGTAACGCCCACTTGACATCTCAGCCATTGGTACGCAACAAATCAGAACCTGCAAAGAGCAGTTGTGTTCAGAAAGGTCGATTTAAAATTGTATGGGGCCAAGAAGATACCATTGAAATCAAACCACAAGTCCAATGCGTTGAATGGAAGCGAAAGAGAGCAAGCAGTAATCCCATTGAGCAGTAATTTTCACCTCGACGATCCAACATCATTCATTCAAACTATTTTCATATACAAGTACACCTTTTATTATACCCCATTACATATCGTTTTGACACTTACTCTCTTTTTTACTCTATGATATGATACTATTATATACCTTATACACAACATGCTTTTATGTAAATACTTTATGATTCATATAGAACAACAACTATATTATGATGCACTTTTAGCTCTCCTGGATCTCTCTCTATATTTTTCTTTGACAAATACATCTCTCTCTCATTTCTAACTTATTCATGTAAATATATCTATAAAAAATCATCATTCTCAAATAAAAAAAAAAACCTTTATATAAATCTATACAACAAACTAAAACAGGGAAGCAGAGGTAACTTGCTTTGTTGTAGTCTTCTTTTGGCCATCTTTGCCAATGACTGTAACGTTCTTTTGTCCCAATAATTCCTTGACAGCCTTGGTCTTTGCTTGTCTTGAACCCATTTGGGGATTGTATTTCTGCATGATCTTTTGCTCTCTCTCCTTCATGTCGCGCTCCTTTCTCTTGAGCTTCTTCTTTTGAGCTCTCAAGCGTTTGCGTTCGTCCTGATCCATCTCAGCTGCAGCCTTGACATCACCACGTTTCTTATCATAGACTTCCTCAGGTGCTAATAATGTTGCATCAGACACATTAACAGGCGTGACCTCCTCCATGCTGATGGCTGCAGAATTGCTGACAATGGTCATCTCTGGCTTGGCTGCCTTGGGTGTGTAGTGGAAGTTGGAGAGTGCATCTAATTTGTGACACAACGTCTTGAACATGTCGCTGATTTCGTCATGCTCCTTTTCTAATGCCTCATCACGAGCATCCTTCTTTTCTTCGCCAGCTTGCTTGCGGACGAAATCATCTTCGTACATGTCAGCCAACGATTGCTTGGCCTTTTCATCACTGATCTCCACTCGTTTTGATGGAATAAAGGGTCGTAATGTAGGGTCCACTTTGCGCTCCACATCGTCAAACATGTTGTCCAGGATACGCTTCTTGATCATGTCTTCTAATGTGTTTGTGGATTCTTGTGTAATGACAGGGACGGGTTTGTTGGCATGCTCGAATTCAAGATCTTCTTCTAATAAACTGTTGACAGGTCTGGCTTTGGCTGTAGCTTCACCACGCAATGTCCAGTGCTTGTCTTGGATATTTTCATCTTCAAACTCTTCGATTTGTGCTTGGAGTCTGGCTTGTTGCTTTTGGAATGCTGATTGTTCTTCGCCTTCGCCTTCCTCAGCATCAGAGTCATCGGCACCAAAGAGATCACGTACAGGACCATCTTCTTGTTCTTCTTCGTCTTCCTCCTCCTCTGCTTCTGATTCCTCTTCTGAATCCACCAATTCTTCTTCATATTCAATTTGCTTCTTCTTGGGTGTATATGGCTTGGCGTTCATTTTAGGCTTTTCGCCGAAAAAGTCTTCATACAACATTTCTATGCATGGGGTATTAGATGCGATCAATGCCTTGATGTGCATAATCACAAATATTTACCTGTGGCAGCTTCTGTGTCGTCTTCCTCCTCATCAGAATCTTCTTGTTCATCCAAATCTTTATCGAAATCAAATTCATCATCTTGATCCTCACGATCCGACATCATGTCTAATTCCTCTTGCTTATCGGTCCATTTGTTGAATTCATCCAGATTGAAAAACTCATCATCCACTTCTGATGTTTTTTTGGAGGAGCTGCGATAAAGATGCATGAGTGTCTGGTACAGGTTGCCATGGTTACCACTGTTTAAAATTACCTCTTTGGTGCATCCACAACTTCGGGTGCAACAGCATCCTCGTCGTCGTCTTCTTCGTCATTGCTGTCCTCTTGCATCTCCTCATCGTTCTCTTCTTCGTCTTGATCTGTCTCCATGTCTTGATCCATGAAATCCAAGCCATGATCTGCTTCCTCATCATCATCCTCTGCTTGATCCAGATCCATGGATTGTCCTGATAAGCTTTCTTCATCGTCGTCATCAGTGAATGATTGCTTTTGTGTGCTAGAGGAAGGCTTCTTTGAGAATTCTTTCAAAGCTGTCTTTGCGTAATCCAAAAAGGGTTCGTTTTGAGATGCAATTTCTTCCCAAATCTGATCATTATCGAAGCCTTCTGTTAATAACTCGGTGAAGGGAGAGAACTGAACTTGCTCCACTTTCTTGACTATAGGCCATATGATGAGATGTTACTATCAAACTACACACTTGGCCAACTTACCATTGTCGTAGAAATGCTTGGCTACCTGCAAAGCATTATCCACAATCTTTTGATTGGAACCAAAGAAAACTTGTGGTTTGTCTACCACATTGGATATAAATTGATCAACTGTGTTCTTGGGCATTGTGTGTAGATAGAGAGAGAGATAAAGCGGTTGTTAGTGCCTTTAACGACAGTAATGATTAGTTGTCTAGAAAAAATATTCAAAATGTAAAAAAATTCGTCTTGGGACATGGTTTTGTAGAGTCACATCACATTGAAGCCTTGAAAGAGAGGCTCTGCTGGATGCTCATTTGCCCCTTGAAAGCTCCACAATCCTACTGGTCAGGTCTGTCAAATGCCTCCATTTGAATTGCTGCTGTTATTAGATGTAAAGGGCAAAAGGAGCACGCACATTGAGCCATGCTCTTCCCCACCAACAGCTCAGAATCCGCATCTTATGTCCAATGATCTGATCTCTAACGACAAATAGCCTTTATTTATAAATACACTACAAAAAATACAATCTCATCTAGTCAAAAATCTCTAAAGGAGCAATCTTATCCACACTAAACAAGAACTCATTCTGACCATCATCATCTTCCATGAAATGATTTGGCCAAATAACAAGATGTCCACGAATATGGCGAATGATTTCACGGATGGTATCTTGTCCACCATTGGCTTCATTGAGAGGCAGTGTTGTGACATTGGCAGCAGCAGCAGTCGTTTTGGTGCCTCCATGCTTGACATCGTTTCGACCCAAAAACATCTTGGCCATCTTGATGAAATGATGGTATTGATCCCAGGTACGCACATTGTTGTCAGGTGTGACCAAGAAGGATCGACGGAAGAGATCTGTATTGATGCGCGCCAACATGTGCCAAAAGTCTTGAAATTCATCTGTAAGTGGATCTTGCAACAATCTGTAGATATTGCCTACGGTCCTTTTACCGACATCCAAGGGCTCTAGTTTGGCACTACTGTAATAGTTGGATTCAGGCTCGTAGGGCAAGTCTTTAGCGGCACGGGCGTCTGATTTGGGCTCTCCTGTGTTGCGCTTCTCTTCCCAAGCTTTGCGATCGCCATTGTTGTCGGTATCAGGGTCCAAAGAGGTCCAGAAATCGAGGTAGTCTTCTTTGGTGCTCTTGCGTTTATTGAAGATGGACTTAGTGGGCGACAGAATGGAGGTATTTCCACCGGTAGAGGAGGATGTTGTGTTGGCGCTGTCCTGGGTTTTGGTAGATTGCAAAGGCTCAAGGGGTGTCGATTCTTGGGAGAGTCGTTTTGATTCAGCCATGGCATTGGCAGCAGCAGCAGCCTGACCCGCCTTGTCCTTCTTGGTGTGCTGTCCACTGCTTCTTCTGCGTAACAGACGTCTCTTCATTCTTCTGCCGTATTTCTTCTGCTCTGCGACGTCCGAGTTGTTGCTGCTTGAAGTAGCTGAGCTATCTGAGGACTGGCGTGTATTGCTTCGTCCGATCTCGCTCATGGGAGGCTCGTCCTTTTCTTCCTGCTGAATCTGGTCCTTTTCTCGAGTGTTCTTGGCCAAGTCCTTGTTGACTTGAATGAAGGGCGGCAAGCAGTTGATGGCATCATTCTTGTCCTCATCGTGCAGGTGGCGATCTGCCCACAAAGGCTGCTTCATGTAGCTCTTGGACGCCTTGGCCTTCTTCTTTTCGTATCTCTCCCTGTCAATCTGATCCACGTCCAAGCCAATGTGTTCGCACATGAGACGCATACGAAGCGAGTGAGCATAGCGACCCACTTTGACCTTCTTTCCGCCAAAGTACGAGTCAATCAGGTCCTTGTCGTCTTGAATACAGGCTGCAATCTCAGAATCACGCGTGCCCAGCTGAGATCGTTCATTGATGTTGGCAGAGCCAATGATGACGGTCATGTCATCAACCACCATCGTCTTTGCATGAATATAGACTTGCTCAGTGACATACTGTCCATTCAGCTCAGCCCAGTTACGAAGGCCATAAAAGTTGATGTATTCGTGCGTATTGGTCACGCCGGCTGCGTGCAAGCGAGCCAGAATAGAGTCAGGACCACGTGCAATCGACAGGTATTGGCACTGCATAATGAGACGCACCGTACTTGCTTCCGTTTCATCAATATTGGCCGGGAAACCAGGCACCAAGGGGACAATGATGATGGCTCTCCATTTGGTGCCTTCCTTGTGGGCACGCAATACGCGCTGATAGATGGCTTCGCCAATGTTGTTCTCAATCACCGTGTTGCCACTCTTGGTTGAGGTTACAAAGAACTGGTTTTCAATGTAGATCAAGTGCTTGGACTGCTTGATGGATTCGCAGTAGGCTGTCTGAATGCTGTGCTCCACATGGTCGTCAACGGACCCTATACTCCAAGGCGACACACTACGCAGAATCTGCACTTTGCACGCCTCTGATGTGTGTGGATGACAGATGCGAGGATCATCAATTGTCAAGCTGTTGGTGTAGTCGTCAGGCACAGGCAGCAGCATGGGCGTAGGACGCTTGGGCGCGGTAGGCTTCTTTCTGCGCAGGAAATTCCAGCGCTGCACAAAATGACGCGACACATCTCTGGCAGCAGGGCCCACAAGACGCATAGAAACATCATGCCACGGCATTCTGGGTAGCTTGGTTCTGTCTTGATTGTCTTCAAACGGCTTGTCCAAGGTGTGGAAGTCAATGATACGCGGGTTGGAGTAGTCTTTGCCAGGCCAGACTTGCGGATGATTGTTGGTGGGGTCCAGCTCAGGCTTGAGGTCGTCGACCAGAATGTGGCCGGGTGTGTCGTAACGGCCAAAGCATTGATCCAGGCCACCAATGAAAGCCACCTCGTTGTCGATCACACAAATCTTTTCGTGGTGAGCCCAAAAGAAGATGCTGTTCTTGTTGAAAATGTCGAGAGCACGAGAGGGATGTCTCTGCACAAAGATGTTGTGAGAGAGGGACAACAAGTGTCGCTTGGCCTGGTGAGAAAACAAGGGCAATGCCATGGCAACCTCCTTGTACATGACAATGTAGACTTTGACGCCCTGGTCTGCTTTTCGTCTCAATACACGGTCTAGTCGCCATTCAAGGTTGTTGGCTGCTGGTCTTCTCAAGAACTGCAGTAGGAATAAGTAAGATTAGATCAAGCAATGCGAGTCGCTATAGAGAGTATATAATACTTGCCAGTTCAGGAGATAGCCACCAATCGTGAATGTAGATCGACTCCTTGGCATTCTCCAGCGCCACGGAGACATCCCAAAAGTAATCTCGTCCGTCCACAAACCAAGTAACAGCTGTGTTATCGCGCACAGGAGCAAAACTCTTGAACCGGTTCTCTTTGCACCAAATGGAGTTTTCGGCCATGAGATTGATGGACGCTTCAAACTGCTTTGCTTGTTGCTCGTTCTTTGCTCGAAAGTGGTAGACGCCTTGCATGTTTTTCAGACAGAGCGTGGATTTACCCGAGGTCCAGTGAGACGCATTGGCCAGCGCATTGCTAAACTTCTTTCGTCCGCCCTTGGAGAGATGGTGTGTTGACTTGTCGCCAAAGATGGCCAGTCGGTGAATGTCAAACATCTGGTCAAACAAAAAGACGTCGTAGATGGTGCACTAGAGAATATAAAGCACGGTGAATATCTCTGTACGTATTCACTATAAAGCAACACACACACATACATACCTCACTGGGATCATCCACACAGACGACATAACTCTCTCGCACAATAAACCATTTTGGCCTTCTTCGTCTTCTTCCGCCTGTAGTGGGCACAGAGCACACGAGCCCGTCTTGCAGGAATTTGCGAGATTGCTTTGGATCACGGTCTGTTCTGCTTTGAAAGACGACAAAGCCCTCTTTGCCATGGTGGTAGGAAGAGGGGTATCTCGCTGCCAGCGCCAATCCCAGTGCCGAAATCTCCAGGAATTTGCACAGTCGATTCACATAGCCCAGAGGTCCGATGGAAGTAATAAACTGATTCAGGTAGGTCTCAAAGGCTTGCAGCACATTGCGATCTGCCTTGACGACGTCCATGATTTGTGAGGACATGCTGGCGGTGCTCTCTGCGGCTGCTGAGGGTGCCGACATGCGTGCTGCCGAGGGTCGCTGATGTGCGTTATGGTTGCTGGTGCTAATGACTGCAGATTCGTCCTCTTCAGCAATAGGCGCTGCCATGGCCATGACGGCATCTTCGTCCATTAGGGAGGCTGGATTGGTTGCATACTCTGACGTATCGATGGATGCACTGGTTTCCTGTCGGCTCATGGGCCCTCGTTCGAAATCTCGCTTGCGTTGCTTGCGAAAATGCTTCCTTGGCAGACTAGGGAATTTAGGTAATTTTGTGCGCTGTCTGGATGCAATGTACCCTTCTCCTGCTGCTGCCGCCGCCCTTCGGTTGTTGCTGGTGGTGGTGTTGTACTTTTTCTTGTATCGGTAGTGCAGCTTGACAAAGTCCCAATAGCGGCGGTACACAGACCATGCGACCTTGTTGGCGCCAGTGCCGTATTGCACTCTGATGTTGAAGACAGTGCCCTTCTTCTTGGTCTCTAGCTTGCTTACTTTGACGGTCAGGTTGTCGAGGAACACAGGAATGCGCTTCTTGCCGTCTTCGTCTCTTGAGAAATGCATCGCCATCAGCAGGGGGCCCAGCGTGTTGTACTCTGCCTGTCGCTCGATGCTGGCAATGGACTGCAGCTGCTGCTTCCTGGATTGCTGTCTATAATTTCCTACCCATTTCTTGATCATTTTCCAGCCATCTTGGGGGGCAGATTCAAACCGATTCAGCACGCCTCGCTTTCTGGTGGGGAGCGCTTGATTGGATGCGCTTTTGGGCATCATGCGTGGAGGGGCCGCATTCTCATGTAGATCCAGCACGGGCTTGAGTGGCTGCTGCTGCTGTCTATCAAGTGTGTTGGTCTGCGGATCATTGGCTTCTGGAACGGTAATATCCCTTTGCTGATGCTGATCCATTAAATTCTTTTGCCTCGTAGCAGTAGCAGCAGTGGACATTTCAAAAAAGACTGATTTGATAAAAGAAAGAGGAGGAGGGGGAAAAGAGAAAAGAAGAAGAAAAGGAAATTACAAGCAATTTATATTGCCCGTATATGTCAAAATGACGAAATGCTTGTATTCTTGTGTTCTTTTGCCATTCTATTAATATGCACCTCTTTTTTTCGACAAGGAAAGAAAATGCAAACGGCTGTTTAAAATTGGCCATGCATGATTTCACTTGTTCCAGTGTCAAGACCATGTTGCAGTTTGGGTCGTCCAAAAAGACATGGTTACTGAAAGTTTAGCTAGTTCAGGAGAGAAAATCTGATAATGACAAGGATGATATCATGCTGTTGAAGAAGATTCAGACAATGATCTACACTCCCGCAAGCGTGGTGAATAGCAGCTTTTTTTTTTACTGCGTCGAGAACAATCGCTATTCTGATTCGCTCGCAAATCAGAAACTTTTGGTTTTTGTGTAGCCTTTCCATTATGGAAACATGTAGGTACGAATGATATAATGGAAGCATTTGGAAGAAACATGTCAATGATTGCATTTTGTACATGAATTTGCTCATGTCTATTTGTCCAAATGCAGATGCAGAATCTCGAAATTGGATCATTTCCGATGACAAGTAGTCGACGTAAATGTCAGTTACTCAACCGTTATTCTTGCTGCTGCAACACATGTGAAATGCAGCTTGCTGTATACTGGCACTGAGAAAAACTGGCTTGCAAAATGTCATTTGTTACTACCAATAGCTATACATTCTAGCACTTTTGAGCATCCAGCAAGCAACATACTTGCTATCCCAATACTTATGGCATCTGTATCTATGATACCCGGCATCGTAAAATACTGCAATGTAGCAATAATTGACATTATACAGGTTGAAAATCAGTTATGCAATATAATAGCAGCGTCATTCCAGCAAAAAGCTGCTGAATTCTTGGTTTAATGTGGTACGACGAGATTTTGCTAAATAGAGTTTCGCTTGGTATATAGTTGAATGTTGCGCTGAGAGGTTCATACGACGCTCAGGGCGCTAATTCATGTATTTTTTGTCGGTATACTAGTACTGCCTCTCAATAAAACATGCACAGGCAGGCAGAGTAAATTAAAGTGGCATTTTGACATTTCCCACTGAAATATGTAATAGGATAGGCCATTTGCACGGAAAAATCTACCAAAAAAGCAAACCTATGAAAGGGCAACTAAACAGAGCTATAAGAAGCTATATAAGCTTTCAATCTGCAATCCCATTCCTATCAGCATCACAAACATCTACTGATTTCATGATATGAATGGTACTGGAATTATCAACCCCACCACCACCATGAAACATTTTATTTCCCGCTCTGGAACCTGCTCTGGTTTGCCAATTTTGGAACTTTTTGACAACTTTTGGCCTATTTTGTCTCGTTCAACTATATACAATGTAGAAATCGACATATACTTTCTAAGTGATCCTAAAAGTAACTCTCGAGGCGCATCCAAAGATGTTAAAAAAAGTATATGTTTTGAATTGTCTTTTTGAGAAATATTAGAAAATATGAATTTCCGTTTTTGGCAAAAATGTCAAAAAATTACATCTAAGGTCTCACAAAACAAAGTTTTACAGGGTGCGTTGGATCAAGAAGCACATTCTGATCTAATATGTACCTTAGTAAAAGTCGACGTTTTCACGTTCAAAAACGCAATCGTTTGGTTTTCGATGAAAAGTATGAGGGGTACCTCATGGATTTTGGCCAAGTTTTAGTGATCCCAAAAAAAATGCGGAAAGGTACCAGCAAGGTAGTGCCGGACGAAAGCAACTGTTTGGTGCTATTCTGACGGTCTAAAACGGCTTTTGAGGCGAGAAATCATGGCTTAAATGCAGCTAATTTTTGCTGTGTTTTGTGCATTTCCGAGTCGTAGGAGGTAAAGAAAGTAGGTTGCTTGTCCATATATGAACTGCTCTCATCAATACAGAGGTGGAGCATTGTTAAGCACCTGGATCCACACTTACAGGTCATTTATGGATGATTTACAAGTGATAATGATAGGTTAAAAAGCAAAAAAGTGATATTCTGCATTATTTGAATAGAATCTCATAGAAAATATGTAGGCTTGCTGACATTTTGATAAGAAAAGGCAAGCATTATACTTGATAGCTGATCTCATGCCAATGCCATCGTCATGATTGCTTGCTTGATGGATACATATCATCAATCAGTGCAATTACCAAGTCTGAAAACGATACGCCAAAAGAGACAATTGAGTGTATATCTTTTGCTTTTTGCTACAGCATTGAGGGCACACTGTGGGCTGGTCTACATGAAATTCGCTCTTGCAAATGCATTACATAATTCGATGGCTGTAGCGAATGAAAAATGGTCCCCCATCTGGCCCCAGGCACCTGGTAAACTCAACCCGAAATGCATTACAACCCTTTTTCTCTCTCTTTTTGTTGTGTCCCCGTTTTGCAAATTAAAAAGATACGATGGCTTTGACATATCAACAAACGGACCAAGACTACAAGACCAACTGCCAGCAAGTAGTGAGCCATATTGATGAGACCAGCGCTATTCTCCAGGAAATGGAGCACATGGAGGAAGCTGACATGTCTGGCTTGGATCTCCATGTCCTGCAGCAGCAAGAAAAAAAAGCCCATGATGCACAGACACCATCGACATGGCAGACATGCTTGACTCATCTGGGCCACTTGAAAACTCGAGTATTAGACCCGCTATCCAAAGTGTTGATCACAGGCGACTTGAATTCTGGCAAATCGACATTGGTCAATGCCTTGTTGAACAAGGATATGTTGCCAGTGGATCAACAGCCCTGCACATCCATCTTTTGCCAAGTCTATTCCACCACAGCCAAGCAAGACGACGAAATCCATGCTGTCATGGATACGGCGGCCTACGATCCATCCAACCCCGAGACATACCATCGCATCGAATCACGTCATCTTTACAAAACCCTCATCGATGAGGACATACCTTACAAGATGCTCAACATTTACACGGCTCGCAACCAGCAGGCATTGACACAGCAACACTTGCTACACAACGATCTTGTCGATGTAGCCTTGATTGACTCGCCTGGCTTGAATACAGACTCGCTCAAAACAACATCCATCTTTGCACGCCAAGAGGAGATCGATGTCGTCGTGTTTGTTGTCAGCGCTGAAAACCACTTTACACTGTCTGGCAAGGAGTTTTTGATGAATGCAGCGCAAGAAAAGAAGCACATCTTCATTGTGGTCAATCGTTTCGACAATATCCGCGACAAGGAGCGCTGTAAACGCCTGATCCTGCAACAGATCGAGCTTGTATCACCATCCACCTATGCTCAGGCCAAGGAATTGGTGCACTTCGTCAGTGCTGCTCATCATACGGACGACCCTGACTTTAGCAACCTGGAGCAAAGCTTGCGGTCCTTTGTGCTCTTCAACCGCAGTGTCTCCAAGCTGGCCCCGGCCAAACACTACCTCCAGAATGTGCTGCAGGATGTACAGGCGGTCGCGACTGCCAACCAGGACAAGTCGAGGGCTCAGCTGGACGATGCGGTGGCAAATCTCGAGGCCAAGTTTTTGCCTGACCTGAGAGACCTGAATGCCACAGCAGACGCACTGGAAGCGTCTATACAGCAACTGGAAAGCAGCACACTGGAAAGCACGGAAAGCAACACATCCAAGGCCATTGCCGGTGCGACATCAGACGAGGCGCTTGATCAGTGCATTGCATCTGTTGCTTTCCCTGGCATTCATCTGTCCTGGCAATACGCCCAAAACATTGCAGGCGCTCTTGCCTCGCACGTGGAATCTCAGCTGGAGCAAATAGAGCAAGAGGCCAGCCAAGAGACGACAGAATGCATGAACGCCATGAATGACATGGTCGTCGCTCGACTCGGCAAATGGAACGACAGCATCATCACAGACGTCCTTCACAGCCCTGCCTCCTCAAAGCATCAGCGCATCCACATCAATGTGCAGGCCAGAGACTTCCTGATGGAGAGACGGCTTGTCAACGACAAGAAGGTGGCTCTGGCTGGCTTGGGAACAACAGGCGCTACTGTGGTGCTCTTCAAATGCGTCAGCATCAAGGACATGGCACTCGACTTTCTGCATCGCTACTTGAACCCTTTGCTGGAGGATCCGACTGCCAACATGCCATCTCGGCGTACGATTGTCCATTGCATCACAGCTGTTGGCCTGATCAGCGTTGGATGGACCGCCTTTTCGTTTGTCTCTTCCGTCCCTGCTGCCTTGAGAGCAAACCTGAAGGCCAAGTTCCAGAAAGCCGTGGAGAGCGAGAAACTGCAAGAAAACACAACCCATCGCATCACACATGGCGTGCAGAATCTGCTCGAGGCCAAGCAGACTGAAATCACGTCGCGCATCCAGCAACTGCTGCAAGAAAAGGAGCAGGAGAAGGAGCAGTTGGAGGCTCGTGTCTCTCACGCTAAATCCGTCTTGGGTCAATACGACGCATTGGCATTTAGATCCAACGCCCTGCTAATCAAGGTCAAGGCATCGCTACACGAAAATCGAGTCGAGCAATAGAAAACACGTCCCCTCCCTATAATAAATAAATTCGCATTTTGGGCAATCACCATTGTTTCTCTTTCTCTTTCTTTTCGTTTCACCATGACAAAAAAGACAAAGAAGGGCTATCTTTGGATTTTCGATCAGCAAGACAAATGGGATGAAGCTTCTTCGGATAGGATTGCTCAATTGGAAGAAGCACAGGCTGCCCACCTCGGTTGGTTTGATCAGCACAGCACTGTGAGGTATCTTGTCCCTCGTGTTGAATCATCATGTAGTGGCATGCTCATCAGGCTCTATTAGTGAATTACTGGCATTGCGACGACCCGATTTAAAGCGAAAGCATGATGCTATATCAACAACAGCAGATACAGTGGCAGCGAGCCAAATTGTGCCCAGTGAAGATGTTGCAAAAGAATCCAGCGAGTCGATGGACACAGAGTCTATGGAGGACACGCAAACAGAGGATATCGTTAAACTAGTAGGCATCCAATTACCACATGCTGATAAACCAGCAGTGGTTAGCACCGTGATGAAGCAACAGACGGAAAACGATCCAGCCCATCAAACAACCACCCACCAAGTCAATGCTAACGAGAACCAAGCAGACAATGTACATAAAGCCAATACCATCATCATACCACCATCCAAAGTGAAGCCAGCAGTCATCATGAAGCCACATACAGCACCAAAAGTACAGCCCGAGAAGCCAAAGAGCCGTTCCTTTGCAGATGATTACGACGAGGAAGACGACGAGGTGCAAATTGTAGTCTCTGCCCGCAAATCTAATGCAGTGCCCAAAGAGAAACAACCACGCCCTACCGTCTTTCCTGCAAGACCAGCACCTCAAGTATCGAAATCGACACCCTCAAAGACAATCTCCCTTACAGCGCATACCAAACCATCCCCCTCTTCCACTGCCACCACCAATGCATCTACCTACCGCAGTGCCTTTATGAATAGACTCTTTAAAACATCCAGACCTTCTCTGAAGCAGGCAGCTTTACCATCAGCATCTTTATCCACATCCAGCAGCACAACAACAGCAACCACAGCAGCAGCAGCAACAGATGATAATATCCCCAACGACAACAACAGCAAAAGGGATTCCTATTCCTATCATCCTACCATCATTACCAAACGAAGCAGCACAGCTAGCGTCAGATCGATTAGCTCCAGTATACACTCGACTCCAATCCAGGCGAGCGATATCATGCCAGAACCACGATTCAAACGATTCAAGGCATTACAAAAGTTGAATAAGGATCCATCTGCCGCTGTTGTTGTTGCTACTGCTGAGCAAGCAACGCATGATTTGAGTACCGTGGAAGAATTGGATGAATCAAGCAAGAGTCAGAGTCAGCTTCAGCAGGAGCATCAGCACGACCCACCACAAGAGACTCTAGGTCAGAGCGAGAATCAAAGCCAAAGTTCACAAGAGAATGCAGCAGCATTCGTTATACCGGCGTGGGGAGAAGGCGACCAGCTGCGCAACCAACTCGAGACACAAGCCAACACAAATCTCTATGAGTTCTTTGGTCGTCTCCAACCTATAGACTTAAAAGGCAAGTGGTATATGTGAATGTGTGTGTTCATATGACATGCATAGTAACAAGCTTTTGTCTATAGATATATTTCCCTACTAGCCAGAGAACGAGAAAGAGAGAAGACCGACTTCCTATTTCATGTAGATACCCTCCAACTTTTCATGTGTACATATGCAATTCAACCAAATACAACAATCCTTTATTCTATCGAAGAAAATAAACAGTAATGGCTGTCAAAAGACCACCCACCAAAGCACAGTCTATGGAATATAATACAAAGTCTCGCTTTCCTATCGCAATCGTCTCATCATTGGCAAGTGAACTGGATAGCAGGCTGGGTATGGTGGAAACAGCAGCGGTAGGCTGCTGCTCTTTGTAAAAGGGTGCGTCGTCAAAATTGGCGGGTGAGAGGAGTAGCAGTTTTCGTAATTCCTCATTCTCGAGTCGAATCTTGTTTTCTTCTTTAGCCACTGGTGTTGTTGACTCGTCGGGGATCAGTGGTGTGGTAGGCATGTCTTGCTCTTGATTCGCGGTATCCTCAGTGGCAGCTACCATCACAGGCGACAGGACGGGAGCTATAGGCACAGGCATCACACCTGCTCTCTCTTCCTCCTTTTCCTGTGTTCTCTTTAGCGATGCCAATGTTTCTTCATCAAATAAAGGATGCTCAGCCAAAGCATTCAACGTCTCCATGACAGCCACTTGCTGTTGCATCAATAAGCGATCCTTTTCATCCAGCGCTTCAAATACACCCTTGAATTTCTGCTCTTCTTCATCCACTTTTGCCACCAACAGTTCCTCAAAT
This sequence comes from Mucor lusitanicus, assembly GCA_010203745.1. Taxonomy (NCBI): domain Eukaryota; kingdom Fungi; phylum Mucoromycota; class Mucoromycetes; order Mucorales; family Mucoraceae; genus Mucor; species Mucor lusitanicus. The sequence goes on along the minus strand of JAAECE010000004.1, from coordinate 650,015 downwards.
CGATCTGTCAGTCTCTTTCGTTTGCGAGGCTCAAAGACTGTCTGTACAGCGACAAACAGCAGTAGATTGACCACCATCAGTGCCCATGTACCATATGTACTGACGCTGCGAATCTTGTCGCTCCAAAGCTGCTCTTCGTGGTATCGCTCCATGATCGATCGTGCAAGTTCCATGTATTCTCGATCCATTTGCTTCTCGCATGCTTGGTATTTCTCTTTAGCCACCGTCTCGGCCTGCGAATGTGCATGTTCCAATCGATACAGCTCTGTAAACTTTGTCACATCATCGCCTGTCCATAGATGTTTGCGCTGTAATAGTTCATTGATGCCTCGTTGTGTGGTGGATCGAGTCTCAATGGCATCCTCATAAGCTCTTTTGGCTGCTTGCACTTGATCACGAGTCGTTTCAAATAATGTCGCTGTTTAATGGCATACCTCCATTAGTTATCGTGGATACCACATTGATGAAAGGCGTACATTACCTTGATTATTGACTTTTTGTTTCACGGCATCAATCTGGTCGTAGCCTGTGAGCTCATTCAGTGCACGGCTCGCTCTTTGAAGTGCTTCCTTGGAATCACTGACATCAGATGTAAGACGCTTCAGTTGTTCAGACGCATTGTTCAATTTCATAATGTAAGGCTCGAGTCGAGGTTTCATGTCATGCTGTAGTTTCTCTAGATAAGCCTTTGTGGCAATGATACTTTTCTGAACAGGTGTTTCTTGCTGATCATGTTGCTTTGTGGGTGGTGTTGGTGGCGGCGTATCTTGCTTGGATGATGATGCTGGATGATCCACTTTATTTTTGCTGCCATCTAAAGGGTTGTTGTCCGTGGATGACGAGGATGTGGTATATCGAGCCACATTGCTGATTTGGTGTCTGTATAAAATAGGCTTAAGGAATAGACGTCGAGAACAAGTCCTCAAATGAAGAGACATGATAAGGAAAAGAGTTGATTATGTCTCAAAGATATTTGACCCCTCCCCTTAAACATTTCAATTTACTTTTGTGTGACCGCATCAACCATGGAGTAAATGACAGCAGCATTGTGTTTGTTTGAAGTTTGTATTCACTGTTTATGCAATACTGATATTCTAGAAATTAAGATCTTATTTTAGAGCATCTTTTATGAAGGGCTTGCTTGCGTAAAAGGCATATGTGGGTATTAGACATCCATTCGGCTACCCTCTGCAAATGCGATCGCCCCAATTTTGAGATGCAACAAGTTAGAGGTTGTTCCTGAGATCTATACGCAGTAGAACATCCCAAACAACTTTAGAGTTCCCAGAGCAATCATATATTTAAAGTGAGTACATTTCCTCAGAAATTCTTGTTTTTGGTAAAATTGCGTGAATTGGTAAATATACAAAACAGGAGGTCTGTTAACTACCACCACTACAGGCAATTAACAGCTTTTCATACAATTTTGTTTTTTGTCAAATTTTACCATCGTCTTTCTCGCACGGTTTCGCATAAGTACATACTAACGTTCAATATATTAGCATCGATATTTCAAAGCTGGATCTTGGGTGGCGGACAAAACCTTGACATGCAAAAAGATTTTTGTACACCTAGGATTTGGTGCGAGTGCAAAGTTATGCTATGCAGCTCCAACTAAAGTGTTGCACAATATCTAATCCATCAGTCTGTTACTACTGAAACACTTGTAATTAACATATCTCCTCATACTTTTAGTCGAAATCAGTGCTCAAAACTGGCTTATTTTGAAAACCGTTCATGCATTAGCGGTAGCGTGTCCAATCTAAAATCTGACTGTACCATAGTGCTCCTCGCAAAATTTGACATAAGTAGCTGTTCATCTCATAAGCTAGATAATTGACATTTGAAGACTTTGATTGATTTGATACCAATATAATGCAAACTTGTGCTTTTGGATACTATAAACAGGCGTACATTTATTCAAAAACTGGTTTTTTCTAGGATAGTAAATGTATTTGGTTACGTCTGATACTTATGGTAGTATCGTGTGTAGCTACCTCAAGCCATTTGCATCATGAATTTTGAATGTTTAATCGTGCTTTTCTCATTTCAATTACATTTTTAGTTTCGACATCGAAGCTTTATTTCTCTGAGCTGACTTAAAATTTGAGCCAATAAAATCGCTTAAAAAGCTATTTTAAACGCCGCTGACCCTAGAAAATTTTTGCGAGGGTTTCCCTATGTTTTTTGGTTATGCGGACTTTTAAACATTGCCGAATACAGTAATTTAGCAATTTTATCATCAAAATCCCCTAAAATGCCAGAATATGCCTTACTACACACCCCAGCTTATAGTGCAAACGCTTGAGACTCTCAATTAGCACCAAGTAAGTGATACAAATCAAGTGAGGGCAGCCTATCTACCCCCAGCCTCTGAATCAGATCTAGTTGTGCTTCAACGATAGGCTTATCCACACAACGAAGAAAGAGGGTTATGGCTCAAAGAACCGTGAAAAGTGGGGAAAGTAACAAAAGGGCATCACTAGAATGTGATGAAAAACAGAAACATCGCAACACAGTTACATACAAAAAGGTAACATGCAATGGGTGTCGTCAAAATGACGAGTACAAGAAAACAAAGGTAATAGAAAAAAGTATCGTGGTTGCCGCATACGAAGCAAGAACACCAATACCACCAGTATTACAGAAGTAATACTTGAAGAACGAAAAGAATGCAAGGCTACTCCACAATGGAGCAGCAGCACTGCCAGCAATACAATGCATCAAAAGATACACTATAGCACTATGGTACAGCAACAGAAAAATAGTTGCGTGCAGAAAAGGGGGAAAAATAAATCGTAATAGAAGAGCAAACTAACGAATGCATAGTACTACGAGAAAGAAAGCAGCAAAAGGTTGAATGAATGTATTTCATGGCAACCAAATACATGACAACCAAAAAAGGGGAATATACAAACTAAATACAAACCAAACACAATGAATAAATATATTGCAACGAACTGGTCTGAAATAAACTGTATAATTAGTATTACTGTATATTGTACCGCGAAAAGTAGCTCCTATCGGCTGATACCTACTGTAACAACCTTGAAAGATGTCGTCTTGGGTACTGGTGGTTGCAAAGGTATGCTTCTTTCGGCGAAAGTGGTGTTGTATTTAATCAATAGTAATAAAAAGTATATGGTTTAATAGAAACAGTGCAGTGCAAAAATAGTGCGAGAAAAAATAAAATAAGAAAATAAAAACGCGCTACTGAGGGTGACTGCAGTCAATAGGCTGCCGCAGCACAGAGCACGCGGAATCTGAATGACGTGTACAATGAACATTTTTTACTGTGGTGACTGTACCCAAATGATTTTTTTACGATGATTTTTTTGAATCGATATCGATTTAATTTGACATTTGTAAACATCTTTGTTGAAATTAGCTATAGAAAGTGTGCTTAGCGTATACTACTTTCTAATAAACTTAAGGGGAGAATTTGAAGGCGCATTCAATGGTGTCAATTTTAATTTACTTTTAGAATGAAAAGATAAAGAATTTTGAGAAAATGTAAAAAGCGGTTTTTCCAGGAAAGGTCGAGATTTAGCATATACAGCGTTCAAAATAGCAGTTGCACAGGTTACCCTACATCTGTGCGGTCATTTTGATCTAATATATATCATAGTGAAAAGTGTCGTTTTTGCCTCCAAAATTGCGATCGTTTGATTTTTAACAAAAACCATGAGGGGTACCTCATGAAAAAACGTGAATTTTCGACGATTTGGATCGATCCAAAAAAAATAAAAATAAAGGTTCAGGATCTAAATGGTGATCGATAGCAATCGTTTGGGACTATTCCGAGCATCTAGAAGGTCTTTGAAGGCAAGATATTGCTTGTCGAATTTGATCAATTTGGCTGAGAAAAGTACCGTTTGTGTCTTGTAAATCTACGGCAACTAATACTACAGATTCAATTAACACCTCAAACTATTGTTATCCCTTGTTACTACACATGGATGACCATCAGACAGAAAGTGGCGTGAACTTGGTATATTTTTTACTTGAAAACTACCTAGAAATACTAAAAGCTCTCAGTTATTGTGCTTCAACGCAGCTTTTGATAATGTACTAGTACCTATTAGAAAGCATTGTCATTTGCGGGGAATTTTAGTTTTGTGTAAACTGAACGTAAATTCAAAGCAATAGTTATGTGTGGTAGTAGAATAAAAATGCTTTTATTCAAAAGATGTATCCAAGGATTGACATCAAAAAAATGCATAAATTTGACTAATGTTGAGGCTGCTAGCTGCAATGATTGAGATTAGATATCAACGGCTTTGAAACCGCTATGATAGTCTTTTTAAGGACTCTTACAATGCGCAACATAGATAATGCGCTTGACAGATACTTAATCATGATGCACTTTTTATTGGTTACTTTGCACAAGCATTCACTATTATAACCATGTTTATCATCATTATTTTCTGCTCTTATTTTAATGCTTGGTTTCCAACTGTTTTCTGATACCTGCTTGCACAGTTGAGTGCCTATTATGGCATTGAGAGAGAAAAAATTAGGACCGTACAAGTCAATAGCAACCTTTTGATTAAGGAAGCGTCTCGGTACAAGCATTATTTAAGAACACGCCTCAAATGACCAGCGTGTTGTTGGTGTCTTGTGCTGTGCACTGTAATGATTAGGAATTGGACAGGTCAAAGTAGAATGTCAGGTTCTGGATGTATACTTTAGCTTGTTTACTGACGTGGCCGCTGTCTATAGCGTTTTTCTAGCTTGGCGCACTTGTAATCCCTCTTTGATTCGGTTAATACGTCAAGGTATTCCGCCTTATTATCAATAAATCCTCCCTTCTGTACATTGTATTGGGCTCTTGCTTTTTGTTTTGAATACTAACGTATCTTCTGTTTATGATGATGGAAACACACTTGTTTCTGGCTCTCGATTCCATCATGATGAATCAGAGAAGCAAAAGCCCTCCTTCCGCAGCGCGAGTTTATTACGACTATGGAAATCAACGTGGTGTTACCTTACAACAATTATGCAATATAGGATAGTAAAGATAATTGTTTATTCATGTCGTAATGGTTATAAAAGTAGTGCTGTGGTATTATTTACAGATATACAAATCAGATCAAAATTATGTAAGAGTAGAGGTATGCTCAACAGCTTGAGCACAGGATGTTTGCTTTGAAAATGCGTGTAGCATACGCCCATAAATTGAAGTGGACGTTGATTTCTTCTTTGCAGGTTTCTTGGTAATCGAAGCTGTACAAGTTGGAGCAGCAATGGTACTCGTCTTTGCCTGTTTCATGGTCGATTTCAACTGTTGTTGTAATCCCGCCATATCAACCTCTTTAGATACAACACCTGTTGTGCTATGTCGTCTGCTGACAGTCGGCCTCTTCGTGACAAGCGGCGGCTCCTGTGTGCTGGCCTTCTTTTTCAATTGCGCATTTTCCTGCTTGAGCTCCTCCAGCTCTACCTTGAGCGATACCAATGTCTCAATCAACGCCATTTGCCCTTCGTTCACCATATCAAATTTGCTCTGAGCCATCTCTAAATCATGGTTCAGCTTCTCGCATTGCTGTTCCAGCTCAAAATTTTTCACTTTAACATGAATGAGCTCCTTGTCGTGTTGAGGATGGTGGTGAGGGTAATAAAAGGTGAGGCTTGTGGCTGGTGTCATGGCAGTACCGTCGTCTTCTGAGTACGCTGTGGAGGCAGTAGAGTTCTTTCGACTGGATCTTGTGCTTGATATGTAGAAAGTTGTAGCCAATGGCAGCATGATGGGGCTATCCTCACTAGGCTTCTTTTGTTGTTGTTGCTGCTGCTGCTGTTGCTGTTGCTCTCGACATCGTTCAAGTTCTGCAATCGTCAGTTTCAATGCATCTCTTTCGCACTCCAAATCTTGCTTGTCATGCTCAATTTCGTCCAATTTAGCCAGCGTTTTGATATGAATGGCTTTCAAGTCTTGCAGCTCTGTCGTCAAGACGTGTGTTGCTGTAGTAGTAGATGACGACGATGAATGCGAGGGTGTCGCTGTGTAGTTGCAATCTCGAGGGGACGAGACCGAAGACCACCTCTTTTTGAGCACGGGTGGTTTGTTTGCGTTTGTTGTTGTTGTGCTACTAGCACTAGCGCCAGCTGCACTTGTTGATCTCTGAATATCCGGTTTCTTGCATGTTGCGCTGCGTTGCTGTCTTCGTCTCTTCCAAAAGCCGGCCTTGTTGCTGTGTGTGGTTGTCATCATGACTTGTGGGGTCTGCTGTAGCTGCAATTTCTCGTCCTCGGGCATCAGCGCGTACTTGGCGGCAAGGGCGTCCATCTTGGCTCTTGTAATCATGTCAGACAATGCCATGGCATCTCGTATCACATGTCCATAGTTGTCTGTGTAGGGATCGCACAGCTTCTTGGATGTGATAAAGTCCAGTACGTCTTCGAATTCCGAATTGACCTGGTACAGCAGTGCGTCTTCTGACCGCTTCAGCATGGCAATGGCTACACGCATGATGGTTTCTGCTGCGCCCTCTGCAAAGATGATGTCGTAAATGCGCTCGATAAGCGGGATAGGAAACGCATAAGCAAACAATGTCAAGAACCACTGAGAGGCATACATGGCGGGATGAATAGCGTGCGAGTCTAAATAGTGGGCTAGTTTGGGCACAATGTCATGCAGCAAGCTGGAGAACTGGTACAGGCGAAGTTGCAGTCCCTCCATGTTGAGCGTGAACATGGACCTCATTTCGTACGTCTCCATCAGTCTATTACAGAGAGTATAATAAGCTCATGATGTCGTGCGGCAGAGACACTGTCTTGCTTGTTACCTGACAAACACACAAAAGGATTGCGTCTCGGGTATCTACAATGGAGCGAGCGTACGGTTAGTGAATCAAGTGTGTGTGTGTGTGCTGTAGATCCTTGTTTGGTACACTATACATTCATCAAGAGCGGTCCCACCAAGAAGGCTAATCCTTGGCAATAGCCCACATCAGGATCATACAAGCTATACGATTCCAGGATGCGCTTCAACTGGCTCTGTCCCTGGCCATTCTCTTGCTTGAACATGTCGATGCGCGGAAACGTCCTTGCGAGGTCTCTCTGGATGATTCTCTCGTGCGGTGATTTCTCTTTGCACAGCTGTTCGTACACTGTTTCCAGATGCAACGAGGCCGATTTCGACATGGCTTGCCACATTAGCCCTCGCACGCGTGGCGGGATGCCAGACCTCAGTTTGAGCGACAGTAAGTGGGGTAGTCGCAATGCCACTTGATCCGAGTCTTGGATGACAGCTTCCCAGAATCCCCAGTCAATCTCCTCCGCCTTCTCCTCAGATCCTTGTGGGTGGCCATCGTGCACTACTTTGACTAGCTTTTGAACAGTGGAGAAATGCGCCTTGAGTTCGTTGGATTGAATGTAGATGGATTTGGGGTCCTTCTCCAGCAGAATGTTTTGCCTTTCGATCTGTGCCAGGATGAATGCTGTGGAATCCTTTTTGTCATTGATTTAATGCTTTTTCAGGGGAGAGAGAGAGAATCAAGGGGACGAATCTTACCTGTGGCGGCAACAGTGCATTTTCCTTTTGAAGCCTGTAGAACAAGCCATCGTCGTTATCGTCTCTCAGTTGAGCGTCCATTGTTGCTGTTGTCGTCGTCTTTGCTGTTGTGAATTGTATGCAAAAGAAAGAAAGAGGGAAGCAAAGAATATTTAATTTGATGCTTTATTAACAAAGAGAGTAGTATATTAAAAGATCAAAAATGCAAGGGGTTTCTTTGATTGTGTATATACACTTAGGGGAATAATTCGAGAGAAAGAAGGGGATGCGCTATCTACACTGATGAAGGAAAATGTACAGACAAATGATTGCTTTCTAATGCCATGAAAGCAATCGGGTGAGCTTGGTGGTGGGCACTTCAAAGAACGAGTAGCCTGCGTGTTGCATGTGATGAGTGCATGGATCGCCGTGATTTGCCTCTACAGACTGACTTACCTTTGCGTGCGATCAATATCTCCACGATGGGGCTCAGCATGCCCTCATAGTCCACATCTGGATCACTCAAGCCTGAAATCTTGCTGGCCCAGTCTTGCTGAATGACGCCCCAGTTGTACATGTCGTTGGGTGTAAATGTGCATGGAAATGCCTCCAATAAGGGTCCAAACAGCTCTGGATGGGTGTGCAGATCGGGATAGACGTCGTTTGTCATGTAGTAGATCGGGTAGCGCGTGTCAATGTTCTTTCTGTACTGGATGCAAGCGGATAGCAGCGAGCTTCTGTCTGGCGTAGCGCTCTGCGACAGCAAATTCTTCAATGCGGACTCTTGGAATGGCATGGCTGCTGACAAGGCTTGGTGGATGGGCATGTCGCCCGTCAGTTCACGCACAAGCGACACCATGAGCTCGGTCTGTGTTGAATGATCCAGCTGCTGCAACAGTTGCAATGGTGAATACGGTCTTCCATCGGCATGCGCTTCTTTGAAATGCTCGACATAGGTGGTGCCGTCAATTTCAGCATTCTCCATCATCATGGACCGCTGATTGGCCAATTCCGTTTTGGTAACAGCTTCTAGATTCATGTGGATCACATTGTAGATATTGGCACCTCCCATTTTGGCAGTAATTTTCTGGGCAGCTAAATTGGTTTCAAGGAATCTGTTTGGCGATGTGAAGACGGTGCTCCTCAGCCCCCGTTGCAGTGCGCTCTGCTTCTTGCTGGTGCTGGTTTGAAAGCGAAGCCCAAATACCAAGGATCCAAACTGAATGTAGCGCTCCTCCAGCCGCAACAGTTGATCGGCGGTGACCAGCATTTTAAGAGGAGACACCAGCCTCTTGCTAGCCTCCGTCTCATCCTCGACTCTTGCAAAAATGCCACCGAACCACTTGCTGCCGTCGACCACCTTTTGTTTATCTTGCACATCCCAATCCGAACCGTTGCTTGGAAAGCTGTTGGGATCGACACTCACCACGTCGTGTGCTGCGAGCTGTACATGCGCCAACATGGATTCTTGCACGCCCCAGCCATGTCCCCATGTGCGCTCATGGACACGAATACCAAACTGAGTCTTGAGTGCTTCCAAATCGAAAAACGTTGACCAGGGCACTTCAATCCACTGATTCAAATCGCGGCAGGGCTGGTATGCTGTGCGCCAGTTGGGTGTGTTGGCCAGGCAGGATGCCTTCAGGGACTCCTTGTCTTGCGATTCATAGTACTTTTGTAGGACGGGATAAGGCGCCCAGGGTATGTCTTGCGTGCCTAGTCGCACCTGAGGCAAGATGAGCGTGCGGTTTGTCTCCAACGCGATACGGAAGGCGTTTCGAACAGCTTCGTGTTGTGTAGCGAAATCACCGTGCGGAAAGAAGGACATGAACTTTTCATCAGCCGTGCTTGCTTTGTAGTGCGAAGAGGGAGGATTAGCAGCAGCAGGAGCAGCCTCGGGAAGGTTGTTGTTTGATTTGTAGACAAAATGCGTGAATAGAAATGTAGCAGTGACAAACAGTGCCACTACGCTTGCTATCCTCCATGTATTTCTCATTTGAAATAAAGAAAAAAAGGGAAACGAGAGGAAAAAGGAGAGAAAGAGAAAGAGAAGGGGTGATGTTTAAAACAAGCCCTCATTATTATTTTAGTCTGTTGATGCATACAGTGTCTGTTTCACCCCACCGCAATTAGCCATATTACTGAAAAAGGAGAAAGCGCGCTTTATTGGACGATAGAATGAAATGTAGGTATACTAGACACTGCTTAAGCATCAGGAAGGAAGGTGGACTCCACAATAATGTTGGTGACTCTATAGGGATCAATGTTGGAGGCAGGACGGCGATCCTCGTAATAGCCTTTGCCCTCAATGCCCACATGGCGCGGAATACGGATAGAGGCACCACGGTTAGCAACGCCGTAGCTGAAGTCGTTAATGTGTCCCGTCTCGTGTCTGCCTGTGAGACGCTGATCGTTGTCCTCGCCATACACTGCAATGTGCTCTGCGTGGCGGAGGCTCAGCTTCTTGATGGAGTTTTCAATCGCTTCAATGCCGCCTTCTTGACGCATGGCCTCGGTCGAGAAGTTGGTGTGGCATCCAGCACCGTTCCAGTCGCCCTTGATGGGCTTGGGATGAATGGACACGACAATGCCGAAATCTTCAGAGACGCGCTCCAAGATGTAGCGAGCAACCCAGAGGTGGTCTCCCATATCAATGCCAAGACAAGGACCTACTTGGAACTCAAACTGACCTGGAGCGACTTCAGCATTGACACCCGAAATGTTGATGCCAGCATAGAGACAGGCTCTGTAGTGCGCTTCCACAATATCACGGCCAAAGATCTTGCCTGCACCAACACCACAATAGTACTTGCCCTATAATATCAACGTTGTATTAGCAAGCCTGATCAGATGGACAGAGCAACACGTCATTTATGATACCTGAGGCTCAGGGCTATGATGAATCAACGACAAGTACGTTAGTATATATACAACGGCAGCACTCCTTTACATGTCGTTGCTAAATACTTACAAACCATGCATTGGCCAGCCATAAGGCTTTGCAGTCTCGGGGTCAAACAGCATGTATTCCTGCTCAATACCAAACCAGGGCTTGCTATCAGCGTGCAGCTCCATGGTCTTTTTGCAAGTATGGCGATAATTGGTGGCATGGGGTGTACCGTCGTTATTGAAGGTTTCGCACAAGACGAGCTTGTTGTTGCCACCCCGGAAGGGATCAGCAAAGATGGCTACAGGTTGGATCAAGACATCCGAGTCATGGCCTTCTGCTTGTCCAGTGGATGAGCCATCAAAGTTCCATTCAGGCAACTCGGAGGGCGATTTGGGCACGAAATCAAGCGTACGAGTCTTGGATCTCAAGCCGTTGTTTGCATCAATCCAGATGTATTCGGCCTGCACCTTGTCGTGCTGGGCAAGAGAGAGGTATTTTGAGAGAATGCTAGAATTGGATACAACAGCCATTTTTGTGTGTAAAAAAGTGATTTCAGACTCGAAAGAAGAAGAAGGAGGAGGAGCAGAACAGTTTGCTTTTATAGATATACATTGGCATAGTAGATCTGGTCATGTGGTTCTGATACAGTTTGATATTATTTATATACAAGACTTGAAAGGGGGGAGGGATTATCTACTCAATTACCAAATGCTGGCTATTTGTGTGCCCTCGCCTTTTTCCTATCTTTTTTCTTGATTTGAACCAATCTATTTCTTTTTTGTTCCTGACTGATTGGATCATTTGTACATGCCATGTATCTTGGCTTGTGATTGTATTTTCTTCTCTATCTCTCAAAAGAAGAATGACAGGCTCTTTTCCTGCTGGTAAATACATCACATAATGCAAGATATAACCACGCACCACCTTTGCCGTTCAACAAGACATACACTCCATCCACTGGCAGCAACTCGCTTGTGTAACTGTAAACAGAGAGGTTGTGTAGGATAATCTTATCAGGTTTCTTATCATTGATTCCATGAGAATATACAGGCAGATCCAGTTTTGTGTATATGTATATATAAATAACGCATTATCTAATGCAGGCCAATGGCTCTTATCAATACGTGTGATCTTTAGGGATGATTGGTCATTTTATTCATCAAACATTCAACAAGAAAAACTAGTAGATTTTCATCATATAGTCAAGATGAGCCCAAATGCATGATATACTTGTTGGATCACATTCACAAAAGAAACCTATCCGGTTATTTATCGCCTTGTGCAACTATGGGCATGGATTGGCGCAATGCAAATCACAGGGACAAAGCATGCAGGCTCTTTTTCGATCTACTTACCGCACTCCAGCTCTGTCATAGACACTACTATTAGTACTTGCAACTACTGCATCCATGCGTGATTTCAGCACGGTGAAATAAAACGTCATTGCCATCAGATGATGAAGCATGCGATGGTCTATTCTGTCGTCTGTTCTCTGCCTACTACTATATAGTCGCATTGATTGGCTTTTCAAATCAAAATGTGATATCTCGACTGTAGTGGTCTATTGGCTCCTCATGTCTGATCCAACTAATAAATAAATCTTATCATCTCGAACCATCAAAATCGATAGTTACTTGAATTTCCATCAATGGAATAGTTGGAAAATCAGACGAGTGAGGAGAGCAAGGCAAAAAGATGCTGTTGGGCAGCTATACAGCCAATAAATTTGATTGATGCTTTTGCGAAATCTCGGTAACTTGTTTCAATCACCTGCTTTATTTTAGAGCCTTCCTTTCCTCCGGTGAATGACATGAAATAGCATGTGTGTCTGACCAGGACTGTCGAGTCTGCTACATGCATTTCAAGATATTGCAGCCTATTTGTATAATCTGTACTGTAGAATTAAAGGCTGATACTACATGCAACATACAGAAAATCGCTAGAGAATGCCAAATACTCGCCATGGCGTCCTCATTTAGACATTCATATATAATTTGAGATTAAAGCATCATTGCTCTGTCAAAGGGACACTCCCCCATTCTTCTCTTCTGCGACACGTCTTGCTTCCAGCGACAAATATATGCAACTACATTGCCAAGTTATGGGACGCTTGTACGATTTCACAGACGCTACATTCAACCCATTGATCAATGTGGTACATTGTATTCAATCTACCATGTCCAATCATAGACGTTTCAAACGTTTGTCTATGCCTCTTGTATAATAAATCTTTATAATCAAAATATATTGCCCAAAAGACGCTCCTAATCATTTCTAATCAAATGGAAAAGATGAAAATGGTTACGAGTGTGCCAAGACGTCGCTTTAAAATGGGTGGCCCTATTGACTTTTTCTCATTTTTGGCCTAAACTAAGGAGAAATTGAAAGATCCCAACGAACAACTGCCAGACATTTACAGTCCAAAAATGACAAGAGAAGCTAATCAACTTCTTTGCATCCAATGCCAAGGTCGTAAAAGCAATCCATGTGGCCCTTCTATGTTTCTTTAGTATATAGTGCCCACTGTTCCTGCCATAACCACAATTCCAAATATCATTATATACTACTTTATTTCTTTTAGACGAACAACTATGGTACTTTTTTCGATAGAACAAGAGCTGGTTATTGCATTCAAATGGTATTTAAAAAGTGCCCTGGGTAAGCCTCATGATTTTCACTCGTCGTATCATCGGAATGGCTTCTTGATACCACAACCTCGCCATAATAAGTCAATCGTGCCAGTTTTTTAAACTGAGGAGGCCACTCATCGTTCAAGTGCTTCGCTAGTGACATTAATTTAAGTTTGTCCATCTAATCTATACATGTTGGCTATCCGTATTTCACATCTTTGCTGCCGTTTACGTACCTTCTTGAGTGTATCTGACGAAATGACCTCTGGGACAAACAAAGCATGAACACCAACATGCTCCACTAGATAAAGGGAATTTACACATAAGCTTGTAAAGGAACAATAGATCATACGGTTTTTGGTTATTGCCGCTAATAAGAGTAGCACATGAGAGACCATACACACGATTAGTTATAAAAGTAGAGTTGAATATGTATACCATTCAAGTGACGAAACAAGCTTGTTTCCAGCTTTTCCTTGTCGTCATGGGGTGATGCACGCAGTAGTTGGTCGGTAATCTTGCCAATCTGATAAGCACACAGCATTTTTCGACATTTGTTGATGGGTGATTTACAATATCCAAGCGACAATAAGCTAATAAAATCGTTCATGGGCTTCTTGTAAACCTGCATTACATCTCGTACATCAAATGTTTCCAGAAAAGCTTTTTCTTCAGCTGTTTTTGGTTCATTGACCGTGTTCATTCTTGCACGGAAAACGGCACAGCTTCGTTGAGGCTGATCTTTGATGAATTGCAGCTCTATTTGGCCGTGTTAGACGCGAACAAGTTTCTCGCACAATCAATCTACCTTTTCTAGGCGAGGGTAATAAGATCTGGTCAAGACGCTTTTCGACAATACTGGTAGCCTTCATATTCACAAATGAGGTGATGCTGTTTTTATCTGATTCAATGTAGAGTTAGGCTTGCTGTCTATGCTTGTTACACGCTATCAACGATACTTACACTTATGACTTTTTATATAAAACCCTCTTGATTGACGAGCTAGTATTTCATTTACTGATGATAGGGTGTCATTCACTGTTGCGCGATTTTCAATGCGTTGTTTGTGTTCTCCAGTGCTGGGTGAAGAATGATATTCAACATGTTCCAAATGATTATCAATGCTAGCTGCATGGTTTTCATTACGTGATACCTGGCTTCTGGTGGTTACAGGGCCAACCCTGGTAGCCTTGGAGGTGCTTTTAACCCTTGGTGTATGTTCAATTGTCAAATTATCTGTTTGATGACTCTCTGGAACCACAGTGACGCTTTCAGTAATGGCTGTGTCAAGAACCTCTCGTTCAATCGGCTGCGTATATGCCACCAATGGCTCCTGATCATTCCCTGTTCTGTGTCTCGTGGAATTCTGGAATATCTCTTGAAAGATAGGATACGAGACATCTAATGGAATATTGAACGTTAGTTGTAAGCAGCTACGCATTGATTTAGTAACTCTTACTCCCGTCAATTTCTCTAAAGGACATCAGTATAGCTGTCAGTTGTTCCTTCTCGCTCAAGCTCATGGTAGCATCATTTTCGACATCTCGCAGCTGAATATCGGTGTATAGCTGATACAGATCGTTATCAATTGCGCGAGGGCCTTGGGTACTCATGGTTGATTGAAAAGAGTAACTATTTTTTTATGGTTCTTCTTCTTTTGATTTTTGAGGCGTTTGAATCGGACTGTTCCGTCCCTTCATGCAACATTTGATCTGCTTACGTTATGTAATGACATGCTCATATTAGGCCATGTATAGCAAGAGAATTGAGGCTCTGACACTAGTATATCTAGCAAACAGTATCGCATTTAGAGGAACCCCTCAAGCAAAAGACAAACTACGGGCTTTCAGTTCTTCATCTTGTGCATATCTTTTAGAAATATCGACATTTACATATAATGGACTATGCTCGAGCCGAAAATAATAGCACTTTTAATGCTATTCATACGCAAGTAGAGCAAGACGGCGGTACATACTGGGTCTGATAGCTATTGTATTTTTGTGGCATTTGGTGTATCTGTCCTGCCAAATCACAATCAAGAATCTGGCGACGTTTGTTGAAATTCATTGCCCTGATTTGTGCGTAGTACTCTGTTCAGGGCACCAATTTTCAAATGACTGTATAATACTTTTTTATTGATATGTGTATAGTAAAATATGGCATCATGTGGTAGTTGCATTTATGTGTGTATTTGGCAAGATTAGGGAATTGTGCATGAATTCGTAGAGTTAGCATTTCGAGTCTCTTTGTTACTGTTATTTGGATGATTCGATAGCTACATTTATATATGGAATAGAGCAAATTTCGTTCGTGAAAGAGGTATAGAGCAATACAGAATCTTATATATATATATACTCTTTCCCAATGGCATTGAATAATACGTTGTACTGCTTTTACTTGCATGAACGCTTGTGTGCCTTTCCTCTTTTTACCGGGATCTTTTGGTATGTAAGATTTTCCATGCTGCTGTTGTATTCCTTGTCAGGTACGGCTTTATATGGCAATACTGTTTTAGTTGTAGGTTTTCTGTGTCGCTTGATTTTGACTGACAGTTTGCTCATCTTGGGATCAAATAATTGGCGCTCTATGATGCTTGAATAGGTGTCATTTTGTTTTCGATCTATATTCAGTGTGCGATTCGTATTTGTGTCGCCATCCTGCGCAACATCTTTGGCAATGCTCATGATTGGTGTCTCTGATGTCAGAGCTGTAGCTTTGCTTGATATATTTGTGGCTTTGCTTATCACAGCTATAGATTCGTTTGAGTTTATCGTGTCTGATACTCTGTTTATCATAACAGTAGCTTGGGATGGGATTGATTGAAGCGATGGATTGAAAATGCTGTCTATGATCGAACGCAACTTGTCTAAGCATGTCTACTTTAGATGTCGCTTGTTTGACGCTTTGGATCTGATACTTACTTCCGTCCGCGTCTCTGCAGCTTTTCAGTAAGACTTCTAGTACCTGCTTCTCGTTCTCTTTGTATAGCAGGGCCCTGTTTGATTCTACTTGTCGCAGCTGATACATGACGTTGAAGCGGAATAAGTTTTGATCGATTGGATGGAGCTCCTTCTCTTGTATGGCCATTGTAGAGGATTGATAAAGTAAAAAGAAAAAAGAAAAAGCAAAAGGTAGGTGGTAGTTTTCAGAGAAATAGTCTCGGGACAGCAGATTTTAAAGTTTGGATGTATAAGTTCTAGTCCGATGTATGTGATCGACATTAGGAATATGCAGTTTCTCACCATAGGCTATGATTATTGCAAGATTTTGTCGAGCATCTACTCAAAAGGTTACTACTATATTATTGGTCTCCTCTATATGTCTATAATAATTGATATAGTAATGCAAGAGCTATCATATGTTGCTTCATCTCATATCCTGCAGGTTCAAGCTCTACACAGCTTGAATGGCCGATCAAAGTATATATAGTATAGATTCAGGCACAAGCAATGTAATCCGCCACCTGAGTAAAGGTAGGCTAATAAAAGATGACGCGAAGCCTTTTTCATATTTGAATTTTATACAAAACGTTAAATACATTAGTCTAACGTAATTTATAACATACAGAACTATAAAAATGAAGCTCTGGTAGCCATATATTTTAGGGCTACAACATCACGTATATATGGGGCAACTACTAAATAGCAACAATAATCCATTTCAGGTACTTGGTAGTAGGCTTTTACATAGCTACTATACTCTACATATATAAGTTTAGATTAGATTGTTTTTTTGCATAATGTTGGGCTTGTTTTGGTAAATTTCTGTTAAGCGATTGCGTTGTAGATATCGATGCGTTGTAACTGTGGCCATCTCAAAGTGGTCTTTGAGATAAAGTTGGTAGGTTTATATTGCATGATATTGATAAAACGTGTTTTACTTTGAAACGAACGTTAATACCACATAAGGCTTCTTTATAACAGTTTCCAAGCGATTGAGCCTTAGAATACTGAGGTTTCAATTGCCATATACTCTACAAGCGCAAGTAAGAAATCCTTGGATTTTGATATTTGAACCTAACTTGCTCGCATCATTTTCAGGGAGTATAGTAAAGTATTCAAGTTAGTAAGCGGGTGATTGCTCATTGCAGTGACCCTGAGTAAGTCATCCCACTTTTTGTCTCTCGAATCTATTCCTAGTATTTGAGTGAACTACCTAAATAGCAATATACCCAGTCTCAAATAGAAGGTATATAAGCGATGTTTATTATTGCTGCTGTAATGAGCTCTAGATTCAGAATTCCTGATAACTATTATTGTTCAAGAGCTTTGAAGAGAATAGAATTCAAAGTACTTTCCTACAGATCATTCATACGCTATACAAACCATTTGACATTAACTTATTAATCGCCTTTAGCGAATAAAAAACTATGTGTTTTTGCTATATTACACCCAATAGTAGTCTGGAAAACCCTGGCATTTTGAATAGGGCGAGTTGTTACTGAGAAAATTAATGATATACCGATTTTGAGGAATAGGAAAGATGTTATTTATAGGTGCTCAGTAGTAATAGATTAACAGAGAATATGTTGGATAATGTTGCGTTTAAACTCGCTTGGCTCTAGCGTGCTTTGTTGCACAATGACAAAGTTTTTTACACTGCTGTTCAAGGCATTTGACAAAAGAGGGGCGAAGCGTGGTTGCAGAATGTGTATGAATGTGATGTACTTGATATTGATACCATTGTATACCTACTTTGATGAGGGAGTTTATAGTCATACAAACGGGGTTTCGGTGGCTACCTTGTTCGACAACTAATTAGGTGAGAAAAGTGAAAAATGTACTTTTGGAACTTAGAACCGGCTAGACGTTGATAATTTTGCAACTGTCATTTCTTCTTGGAATTGTGGGGCTTTGTGAAGTATGATTCTACAAATTCAAGTAAGATTCGAAGCAACAGCTGGTCTTTTTTGGTTTACACAATTAGTAGCAGCACTAAGGGCCGAAGGGTACAGATGCCAAGCAGCTGATGTCAAACAGTAGTATATCATTCCAGCTTGCATAAGCAATGGTGATCCCAAAGATCTACAAGAAGCATTCCTGCAACTTATAAGTATTGGAATAAGTTTTTATTGATTTTTACTACCTTTAAATCCACCATCTATTGCATAAAAGCTCCCTTCTACTGCACCTAACTATTGGTTCAACTTTACATTTAATTGAGACAAAAGTGAAATGCACAGCAAATGACATTACTTCCTGATAAGCATTCGGTTGTTAGACGCTGGATTGAGACAAGACAAGTGAGTTTTCTTTTTATTTTCTTCAAAGGTAAAGAGTACACCAAGTTCACGCCACTTTCTGTCTGAAGGTATCTAATGTGTAGTCCTAAAAAATATTGCTTATTCAAGGCTGCGTTCTGATCTGTAGCACAAGTTGCCGTCGATTTACAGGGCACACAAGGCACTTTTTCCAGTCAAATTGTTTAAATTCAAGCGTCAATATCTTGTCTTCAAAGCTCTTTTAGATGCTTGGAATAGTGCCAAATAATTGCTTTCGATCACCATTTACATCCTAAACCTTTATCTTGATTTTTTTTGGATCGATCCAAATCGTCGAAAATTTACGTTTTTTGATGAGGTACCCCTCATGGTTTTTGTTAAAAATCAAACGATCGCAATTTTGAAGGTGAAAACGACACTTTTTACTATGATATATATTAGATAAAAAGGACCGCACAGATGTAGGGTAACCTGTGCAAATGCTATTTTGAACGTTGTATATGCTAAATCTCGACTTTTTCTGAAAAAGCTGCTTTTTATATCTTTTCAAAACTCTTTATCTTTTCATTCTAAAAGTACTTTAAAATTGACACCATTGAATGCGCTTTTAAATTCTCCCCTTAAGTTTATTAGAAAGTAGTATACGATGAGCACAATTTATATAACTAATTTTACCAAAATTGTTTATAAAATGTCAAATCATATGAATTTGATTAAAAAAAATTACTGCAAAAAAATCATTTGGGTACAGTCACCACAGTGCAAAATGTTCATTGTACACGTCATTCATATTCTGTGTGCTCTGCGCTTCCACAGCCTATTGGCTGCAGTCACAACCCTCAGCAACGCGTTTTTTTTTTATTTATTTTTTCACGCCCCCCTTTCCACACTGTTTTTGCACTGCACTTTTTCTTATAAACCATATACTTTTTATTACTATTGATCGCGTGCAACACCACTTTCGACAAAAGAAGCATGTCTTTGCAACCACCAGTACCGACGACGACACCTTTCAAGTTTGTTACAGTAAGTATCCGCCGATAGGAGCCACTTTTCGCGGTACAATATACAGTAATACTAATAATCACACAGTTTATTTCAGGCCAGCAGTTCGTTGCAAAATATTTATTGTGTCTGGTTTGTATTTGGTTTGTATATTCCCCTTTGGTTGTCATGAATTTGGTTGCCATGGATTACATTTATTCAACATTCTACTGCTTTCTTTCTCGTAATACTGCCCATTCTTTAGTTTGCTCTATTATTGCGACTCATTCTTTCTATTCTTTTCCCCCTTTTCTGCACGCAACTATTTTTCTGTTGCTGTACCGTAGTGCTATAGTGTATCTTTTGATGCATTGTATCGCTGGCAGTGCTGCTCTATTGTTGTGGAGTAGCCTTCCATCTTTCCTTTTTGTGGTTCTTTGAGCCATAACCCTCTTTTTTTGGCGGGGATAACATGCCTGGGGCAAAACTCCGGCCCTAATACGATACATGATTGGGCTATATCATCCAATAAAATCATATATTAGGGCCGGACATAGAATAAAATTTGAAGCCTTACTTCGGGTGCAAAGTTTTCTGATTTACCCCTTTGCCTTTTATATTCATTTATTTGTGCATTTGTGAACAGTAATGGTCAAAGTTACCAAGCAAAGCAGCAATAAAGGCAAAAGAAAAGCACAAAGCTACTCTACCCTTAGGTTTTCTGCTACCAAAGGCTTTGATTCGAGCCAAGCCAAAATTACACAGGCCTTCAAGCGAGTAGATAAATCCAACGCAACAGCAGCTGTTGTAGATCCTCCAAACAGCTCAGATCAAGGCGAGCCATCAATAAATAGCAACCAAGAAGAGTGCTCAGATCAAAACATGGCTTATAATCAGCCTTCAGGCGTCAGTATCTCCAGAACAGATGTAATCAGTACAATTCAAGAAGAAACTCCCAACATCAACATTGTACGTAGTATTACTTAGATCTCAATCAATATTGTATACTCACAGTAGCACTTCCTGGTTATTCTACATAGAATACATCAGCTATGGAAAATATCAGTACACAGGATATGGAAGTCGTTGAAGAAGAGAGTCTTGTCATAGAAGAGCCCGAAGAGGATGCAGAGTATCAAGAAGCCGAAGACAATGACGTTATTGAAGATCTCCCTGTCAACAGTAAGCACAAAGCCTTCTTTGAATCCATACATGCTCGTTTGCGCAACAATGGCTGCCCTGTTGAATACGACAGGAAAACTTTTTGGGTAGAGCCGGTTGATGCATACTTTGCAATGAAGAATAAGATTGACCCCAGTGAAAGCTTATACCAACCTCGAGTTTTTCTCTGGCTACCTCACCATTTACTTCCATTTAAGTTCCAATCGCTTAGATGCCCTAAATGTAAAGCTTCAGTTAAGGGCAAAGGTTTCAACAAAGATCCGCATGCTAGAAGAATCGTTGATCTCACAAGGTAAGTGTATATTAGTTAAAAGGTGGGATTTGGCTTGATTGCTAATTTGACATTTAGCTGCTTCTACTTGATGTCGTATCGATATGAATGTTCTGTTACTGGATGTAAAAAAGAAGGATTCGAAGACTCATGGCAATCTTACGATCCTGTCATCATGCACCAATTGCCCCAGGAGCTGCAAATGGAATTCCCTGCTATTCTGACACGCAAAGGAGGTGTCTCTAAAACTGTGGCAAACCTTCTTCGGCCATGCATGCAAAATTCTATGGGTCCCCAAAGGTTTCAAAAACTACTGCGAGAGCTGCATGTTCTTCGCCACGATGAGCTGGAGCTTCAGTATTTACTGTCGCAACTGGGCAAAAAAGAAGGGCTTCTTGAAAAGTATCCATTTCGGCCATATTCATCGTTTGAAGATTCCAACCAATATGCTGGCTATGTTCCTGGTGCCATATATTTCAGGACGTTATACACAGCCATCATTGATGAGCTAAAGCCGAAGATGGAAAAGCATGCCATGCTTCTTGATGGCAAGGTGCTGAAATGTGATCATTCCTTCAAGTTCCCGAAGCATATCGCCAAAATTGAGGATGCTGGTGTATTCACTGCCTTGTTTACCGTGACGAATGAGTACGAAGAGATTGTCCACCAGGCTCTCGTCCCTTCTAAATCCCTTATCTATCTCAAACATTCATTGCAAAAGATGAAGGAAGCTTACGAACTTTATGGGCATCAGATGCCAGTCGCTTTCTTTACTGACAACGTACAAAGCGATAAGCGGTTCTTGGAGGGCATCTTTGAGTCTTTGAAGGTCACTCAAGAGGAGGCTCGCCAGCAAGAAACCACAAGCGTCAGTGCGAGTCCGTCATTTCTCAGACTGCCAGATGATGTGCAGATGGAATACATCAATCGCAATGTAGGGTTAATTGTTGAAAAGATGAAAGACCTGTATGACAAGCTAGCCGTCGAGAGAAACGCTGGCAAGCCCTCTGTTATTGGACTTGATACCGAGTGGAATGACAGCGAAGACCCTAGACATGATCAAGTTGATGTCATCCAGATTGCCCATGGCAATACCGTAAGCGTCATACATATTGACAGGTCCTGGTCTACACTTCCGAAGGAGCTTGTGGATGTGCTTGTAAATGTTGATATTACAAAAGTTGGAAGGAGCGTTGGCGTTGATTTCTCTCGTCTTAACAATCGTTTTGGAATTGAATTCAAAACGAAGTTGGAGCTAGGATCATTCTGCTCTGCACGGCAGTTGATCTCAAATGGCACAATGTCATTGTCAGACATCTCGTTATCTGTTCTTGGCGCTCCTCTGGATAAAGGTCCCCAAAGAAGTCCATGGAATATGGATGATCTATCACCAGATCTTCTAAATTATGCGGCGATTGATGCTTGGGCTGGTTTGGCCATTTACAATGTTGCTGTGAATCACCAGCCTGTTGGTACTGGTGTGTCTCCCACTTCTCCAGTTGGTTTATTCGTTGATGTGAAGCCCCCACGAAACAGCCAAGCTGTTGCCCACGGTGAAATTATAGTTAATGATAGCGCAGCAACTGTAAAAATCACAAAAGTGAATGTTCCTGGATATTTGGCAAATGGTGTTGCTTTGCAAGCATATGGTGCACCACCGTTTGAGCTGAAAGTTTCTGTAGCTCATCTCGTCACGGCTCTTCCACCTTCTGAAGTCTCGAGTTCCTCCCCTGTTAATCCTGCTGCTACCTACAATCCTCTAGTAGCCACGCCTGTGAGCAGTCCCAATACTATCCTTGAGTCAGAAATTCAAACAAAGATGCAAGAAATCTTCGGTGATGCTTTAGACAGAGTTGACAAGGCTGGATTTATCAATGGTTATCGAAAATTTGCCTGGTATAACGCTGATCCCAATATTGCTTTTACTCGTGTCGTTAAAGACATCTTCCATCTTATGGACATGATCAAGCCATACAAGAGGCACACCTTGTATAAGCAATTTACCAGAAAGTTCAATGATAGCTTATTCACCATTGATTAATCTGACAAAGAAAAGGTCGCTGAAGCATTGGAAAAAGAAAAGCGTGAAAATCCACTCTTTACTCATACCTGGGATTCCAAAATGAAGTATGATCGTGCGTCGCTGTGGAAAAGAGTAAGAAGAAAGGTGTCTGCTCCTGAGGTGCTGCTTCCTCTTTTGAAATCGTTGTTTCTCTCTTACGGCCCTCTCAAGTGCGTTAAGTCTGGAAGAGCCCTATTCGATAAAAAGTCTTGGGAATAAGCAGCTGCTGTTCTGAGAACAGTAGAGCTAGGCCATGTATCTGATCCGCCAGATGTACAATTGTACATTAAAACCGGGAAATTGGACAATCTCAAGCTGACGCTTTACAGATGCGTACGTGGAACGAACTCTTTGGAAGGTGGAGTCCATCAAAACTTGATTCGCAAGTTTGGTTCTTTTGGCGCTGGTCCAGAGCTGGCTAATGCGATGCTTACTGAATACAGATTGAGGCATAATATTGATGTGGGCTCAAAAAACAGGCATTCAGTCATTTACAAAGGTCATTACAACCCCTGGCTAGTTCAGCATATTGATCTCTTGCGTCAAAAAATGGGGTTCGATGCTGACACAAACAATATCGCTCTGTCTGTTAATGCTTTGGAGTATTGCGGTTCTGGTGAGCTCTTTGGTATATTCCCTTTACCAAATGAGGAGATGGCCAAAATTGGTATTCTGCCCTCTTTGATCACGGATTTGAGCTTGCCGCTTGTAGACAAAACAATTCCACATCTCCAAGATACTGTCTTCATGAAAGTCGGATCAACTTTGCGCTCAAAACTTGGTCGTTACCAGTTTGTTGCTAAGAATCAATGTACAATGTTTGCTGTGCTCGCTGTCCATACTATGCAGGAAAAGTTCGAATTTAGAGGCATATACGAAAATTACTACAAGAATACTGGAAACAATGGTAGAAGGATAAATTTTGTTGATTTCGCCATCAAATTCAACCTGAAGGTCAACGGAATCGACATATTTTACAAGACTGTAGATCATCTCGAAAAATACTACAAAGACTTTGAGATACAAGACGGGGTATCGAGGACAGAAATGATGCATGCAAACGCATTAAGACTAATTGAAAGCCAAGTTGCCTCAACTAATCAGCCTTCACAGCTACTACCTGCGGCATCACCCAAAATACCGTCGATCAACAATGCCTCTGCCGTCGTTCCTGCAGCTACAATTGACGCACAAATACCTCCCCCGCCAACATCATTGCAAATGCACCAGCTGCAACAGCAACAGTACCAACTACAGCAACAGCACCATCTACAACAGAATGCTCTTCTAGCAGGCTACCCCATTCAATTACCATTGCCCATTCCTAGCCATAACCCACAAACTGTCTTACTGCCCCCTACGAACAGGTTCATCTCACCTCGACCACAAATGTACCAAACGCATCCCTACCAAAAAGGTCCATTAATAACAAAAAGGGCTACAGCAAGAAGCTGCAAAGGCTGTGGAAGCGGAACCTGCAATGGTAGAAACAAAAGAGCAGAGTGTAATAGTCCAAGATGTTTGAAATGTGCTTCGACATCTGGCTGTCCAGGTATCTGGGATGCCAAAAATTGTAACAAGTGATTGTAAAAATGGTACGTCGCCTTTGAATAAAGCTTAGCCTCTTGTAAAGCTTAATCTCTTGTAAAGCATACTCATACATCATTCCATAATCGATAATGTGAGATAGATTTGCTTGTGCTGCAACTACTACTGTATCATTTAGAAGATCACCTGCCCTTCGTGAATCGTTCGTTTTGGCCCTAAAGTTACCAAATGAGACGATTGTAGGGATCAAAGGCGTAAAATATCAATCCTTAATAACATTGCCAATATCAAAGCAATACCGTTTTCTACATGCATTCATTAGATGATTTCAAAAAAAATTTTGGCTTCGCCAAAATTACCAAATATAGAAATTCTTAAAAATCTTGCCCCAGGTATGTAATACGAGCCCTTTTTTTGTTGTGTGGATAAGCCTATCGTTGAAGCACAACTAGATTTGATTCAGAGGCTGGGGGTAGATAGGCTGCCTTCACTTGATTTGTATCACTTATTTGGTGCTAATTGAGAGTCTCAAGCGTCTGCATTATAAGCTGGGGTGTGTAGTAAGGCATATTCTGGCAATTTAGGGGATTTTGATGATAGAATTGCTAAACTACCGTATTTGGCAGTACTTAAAAGTTCGCCTAACCAAAAAACATAGGGAAACTCTCGCAAAATTTTTCTAAAATCAGCGGCGCTTAAACTAGCTTTTAAACGATTTAATTGGCTCAAATTTTCAGTCAGCTCAAGGAAACAAAGCATTGATATTGAAACTAAAAGTGTAATTAAAATGAAAAAAGTAAGACTAAACATTCAAAATTCATGATACAGATAGCTTGAGGAAGCTACACCCAATACCACCGTAAGTATCAGGCATAATAAAATACATCCACTATCGTAAAAAAAAAGAATTTCGAATAAATTTAAGCTTGTTTACAATAACATCTAAAAGTACAATTTTGCATCATATTAGTATCATCAAATAAATCGAAGTCTTCAAATGTCAACCATCTATTTTATAAGTTGAACAGTCATCTATGTCAGATTTTGCGAGGAACACAATCGTGTGGTAAGACTTTAGTCATCTGGACACGTTGCCGTTGATGGATGGACTTTTTTTAAAATAACTCAATTTTGTGCACTAATCTAAACAAGATTCATGAGGAAGGCGGTAAGTTATAAGTGTCGAGAGCTAACAGAATGACTGATGGGGTATCGGACAAAATTTTAGTAAAGCTGCATACTGTATTTTTGTGCTTGACACTGAATCCTGTCTGTACACAGGTATTTTGACGGTGGGTGTAGAGGATCAGGTCATCATACGAGATGCATTATTTGCAAACAATTGCTGTTAGAGTATTGAAATTGGCACATACCTATGCTAAATGTTGCGGGAAGCATGATGGGGTAGTTCAATTTTGGATTTGATGAGTTTCTGTTGACGGATGAATGATTTTTTAGAATAAACTAATGTTGAACAATGATCGTGACAAAATCTATAAGCAAAGCCGTTAATTTTGAGTTTTTAGTAGTAATAAATCATTAGAAAAGGTGTTGCGCAACACTGCATTTATTACTGCTTGGCTCTAGCATACTTTGTCGTACAGTCATAGTCAGTAAAACGTCCGATGTGAATCAATTATACCGTATATGTTGTCATTCTTAAGGGGTAATCACTTACTGTATATACTATATTTTCCTCATTTATATACATTGGAATTTAGCTTCTATCTTTCCTACTGCAGCTAAAGTAAAGTATAGATTGCGATATAATTTTTAATTCGCAGTATGCTTGCTACAGGTTCCCATGTAACAAAGTAAACCCTAACCCTACCCCTAATCAAAACTTCAACACATATCGCCAATTAAAGTGATATACATACTCAATCCAATCTAATAAACCCCAATCAACTAACTAGTAAATCCTATAATTAATTTAATTTTAATTTAATTTTACCTACCCTAACTACAACCAACCACAGAAATTTTTCCCTTGCTATGACAGGCAGATTTTGGTCCAAATCCGGTGATATTTCATGAACACCTTTTTGGCGATATCTATC
Organism: Mucor lusitanicus; assembly: GCA_010203745.1. NCBI lineage: Eukaryota > Fungi > Mucoromycota > Mucoromycetes > Mucorales > Mucoraceae > Mucor > Mucor lusitanicus. Next base: position 623,675 of record JAAECE010000004.1, on the reverse strand, counting down.
TCTATAAAAAATCATTGGATTGACATGAAAAAAAAAAAAAAAAGATTCAATAGCTGCACATTGGAACGAATATGATTCAACAATTTTGAGTAACAGATAGATCTTCCCTTCATGAACCCGCTCAAAAATGTGAAATTTTGTGTTCCTAATGCAGTGGGTCAGAGACAGAAGTATGAATTATTATTTAAAACATATACGGTACCATCCGACAGAGATTCAAATGGCAAACAATAGTTAAGCTCTATGCTACTTAGTAGATTGACTTGGTGAAATTCGAGTGTAGAGCCTTTCAAAAAGCACGCAAAATCACGCATGTGCACCTTTGTTGATTAATATTCGTGCAAATCATCTATTAAGACCCTAGACTAAACACGTCCAAGTCAAAAACGTGCACCACATTTGATTGGGCTATAAAGCTTGGGCATTCCTGTTATATTAAAAAAGTTCTACTAGTAGCATAGGTTTAACTTCCAAAAATATCACAAATCTCATCACATTTGTCAAGAGCCATGGCAGCTATAAAAAAATGGTTTCCAATTTCCAAACAGGGTAAAAAATTGCCATAGGAACATGCTAGACTCAAAGCTTTAGCGTGCATATAAAATTTCAGGTTTTGAAGATAGCCGAAACCACAACCGTCTATTAGTCAAAGGCGACCAACACATTATTCCGATATCCCATTATACCATTGTCTTGTTTTTCACGCAATTTGGTGTATATACTCACTAGTTTTGATATTCTGGCATCATCATTTCGAAGCTGAATTGGGGATGTCGACGGGCTAATATTCTGGATACTCAAGCCACCGGTACCGTATATAAACAGGGTTTAATGCCAAGTACAAAGCTATACTGTGTAGTCTTCTTGAATACTGCGCTACTCAAAAATTTATCTATCGGCTTGTTACGAGTAAACACTCGTAATTGAAAGCTTTCGTAAGGGACCTTATGTATCAGAATAAGTGCTCAGAATTGGTTTATTGCGAAAATCATCCATCCATCAACAAAAACTCATCTGATCCAAAACCCAACTACCCCATCATTGTGTTCTTTGCAAAATTTAGCATAGGTACGTGTCAATTTCAATAGTCCATCAGTAATTTTTTGCAAATGGGTCTTGCATGATGACCTGATCGTGCATAATACTACCAAAAATATTCTTCGCATACAAGAAGGATATAGTGTCAAGCACAAAAGTACAGTATGCAGCTTTTTTAATAGCACAGTTTCATCCAACACCCCATCCGTCAAGCCGTTAGCATCACTAGTAGGCAGCTGTTGTAATCCGCCGCCTTCCTCATGGATCGTGCCCAGATCAGTGCTCAAAATTGGCTTATTGCGAAAATCATCTATCCATCAAGAAAAGCTCATCCAATCTGAAATTCAACTACCCCATTGTGTTCCTGAGAAAATTTAGCATAGGTACGTTCTGATTTCTATACTCTAACAGCAATTTTTTGCAAATAGATCTCTGATGATGACCTGATCCTACATACTGAAAATACCTGCATACAAACAGGATTTAGTGGCGCCACGCACAAGGATACAGTAGTATGCAGCTTTGAATACGGTAGTAGTGTTGTCCAACAACACCCCATCTGTCAATCCGCTCGCACTAGACACTTGTAATTAACCGCCTTCGTCATGAATCTTGTCGAGTAGTAGGTCAGTGCTCAAAACTAGCTTATTTTGAATAATATCGTCCATCCATCAGTGGCAACGCGTCCAAATGACTAAATTTTGACCCCACAATCGTGTTCCTCGCTAAACTTGACATAGGTACATGTCTATTTCATAAGCCAGATGATTGATATTTGAAGACTTTAATTGATTTGATACCAATAATATAATACAAAGTTGTGCTTTTGGATGCTATGAACAGTCGTACATTTATTCCAAAACTGTTTTTTCTAGGATAGTAAATGTATTTGATCATTTCTAATACTTATGGTGGTATAGTGTGTAGTTACCTTAAACCATTTGTACCATCAATTTCGAATGTTTAATCTTGCTTTTCTTATTTTTCATTACATTTTTAGTTTCAATATCAATGCTTTATTTCTCTGAGCTGTCTCCAAATTTGAGCCAATCACAACGCTTTATTTGCCCTACAGACACCCCAGGCCAGAAAAAAAATTGCGAGGGTTTCCCTCTGATTTGACGTTAGGCGGAGTTTTAAGTATTACTAAATACAGTAATTTAGCAATTCCATCATCAAAATCCCCTAAATTGCCAGAATATGCCTTACTACACACCCCAGCTTATAGTGCAAACGCTTGAGACTCTCAATTAGCACCAAGTAAGTGATACAAATCAAGTGAGGGCAGCCTATCTACCCCCAGCCTCTGAATCAAATCTAGTTGTGCTTCAACGATAGGCTTATCCACACAACGAAAAAAGAGGGTGATGGCTCAAAGAACCATAAAAAGGAAGCGAAAAAAGTAACAAGAGGGCATCACTATAATGTGATGAAGAACAGAAACACTGCAATACAGTTACATACAAAAAGGTAACATGCAATGTGCATCATCAAAATGATGAATACAAGAAAAAAAAAACGCAGTAGAAAAAAGTATCGTGGTTGCCTCATATGAAGCAAGAACACCAATACTACCAGTATTACAGAAAAAGTAATACTTGAAGAACAAAAAAAAATGCAAGGCTACTCCACAATGGAGCGGCACTGCCAGCAATACAATGCATCAAAAGATACACCATAGCACTATGATAAAGCAACAGAAAAATAGTTGCGTGCAGAAAAGGGGGAAAGAATAATAAATCGCAATAGAGCAAACTAAACGAATGCACAACAGTATTACGAGAAAGAAGGTAGTAAAAGGTTGAATGAATGTAATTCATGGCAACCAAAAAGGGGTATATACAAACCAAATACAAACCAAACACAATGAATATATTGCAACGAACTGGTCTGAAATAAACTGTATAATAATTAGTATTACTGTATATTGTACCGCAAAAAGTGGCTCCTATCGGCTGATACCTACTGTAACAAACTTGAAAGGTGTCGTCTTGGGTACTGGTGGTTGTAAACGCATACTTCTTTTGGCAAAAGTGGTGTAGTATTCAATTAATAGTAATAAAAAGTATATGGTTTAATAGAGACAGTGCAGTGCAAAAACAGTGCAAGAAAAAAAAATAAAAAAATAGAAACGCGTTGCTGAGGGTGACTGCAGTCAATAGGCTGCCGCAGCACAGAGCACGCGGAATCTGAATGGCGTGTACGGTGTATATTTTACACTGTGGTGACTGTACCCAAATGATTTTTTTGCAGTGATTTTTTTTAATCAAATCCACATAATTTGACATTTGGTAAACATTTTTGTTGAAATTAACTATATAAAGTGTGCTCTACGTATACTACTTTCTAATAAACTTAAGGGGAGAATTTAAAGGCGCATTCAATGGTGTCAATTTTAAAATACTTTTAGAATGACAAGATAAAGAATTTTGAGAAAATATAAAAAGCAGTTTTTCCAGGAAAAGTCGAGATTTAGCATATACAACGTTCAAAATATCAGTTGCACAGGTTACCCTACACCTGTGCGGTCATTTTGAATTAATATATATCATAGTAAAAAGTGTCGTTTTCGCCTTCAAAATTGCAATTGTTTGATTTCTAACAATTTTCCCTTACTAGTACTCATGAAAAATCGTGGATTTTCATCGATTTTTCATGGACCAAAAAAAGTTGGGATAAGGTACCAGAACGCTCCTAGCGATCAAGAGAGGCAGTTTGGTGCTAATTTAAGCGCTTAAAACGGCATATAAAGCGAGATATAATCGCTTTAAAATGACCAGGTTTACCTATATTATGATGTATAAATGAGGAGCAAGAACTTATATCGTCAAACCACTGCAGACAATAAAGCTATTCAGATGTGCTGCATTGTATAAAATAAAAATCCAGAGTACTAGATCGTATTTGGAAGATTTTAGGGCATCAAACTGGGTAAATATGGGCTAAAATTGGGCTCAAGCCGGCTGTTTACTGTAATAGTGCAGTATCGAGTTTTTGCCAATATTGAAAAGGACGGGATGTTATAAGAGTTTCTTCACATATACATAGACTTTCTACAGTCGTATTCCAACGATATTGAACATCTACTGCTCATTTATACGCAAACTCTACACAGTAAATTGGCATTCTTTCATAAAACATGTGCGGTTTACTGTTTAAACGTGGTGGCATTTTCTTTTTGAAAGGTATTATACAACAGGTTTGGAGTTCAACTTGGTCATTGACATTAGATGGCTCTTGTTCATTTCATTTTGATTTATATGCTGTACGTATTTTATTTGTACTACACATGCTACACGACTGAATTTGCTCATTTCATACCAGCATCATATCTAGAAGCCTATCTACTGTTACAGTGTGATACTATGCTAGGTCGCTATGGCAATTCCTATTCAAGGGGCACTTTACGTCTAATTTCTGAAAATAACTATAGAAACCATAAAAGAACATTCTCCTAGATAGTTATTCGCACACAAACGATATTCTTGGTCAAACAAACACTCGCCCAATACTTCTGTTTGCATTAACCATGAATTCAATTCATCCCAGACATGCCCGTTTTGCTTTGAGAAAATTACTGGTCCTGTCGGGATGGTGCAAGGCTATCGATGGTACATCTGTATGTAGCAACCCAAGATGCTTATTAGTAATAAACAACCGACCTTATCAACCAAGAGACTCCCGATCTGCACTGCTAATCGGTCTGTCTGGCCTGTGTGTTGTGCATTCAGCAACAACTACACCTCCGACTGTAAATCCTCAAAACCAAGACATCAGTCAAGTCAACACTGATTTTCCCTGGTGCTTTTCTTTAATGGAAGCATGCATAGGCCCGCTATCGATGACAGTAAAAACCTGCAATAACACATGATTAAAGCTGATATCCCTTGTTGATTTGATATCGCAATACATTTCGAGTCTTATCTGTATGTTTCCACTTCTGTTAAGGTATTTGACAGAAATCTTCTTCAGTTTATTTTACTTTATATTATTACTCACTACACAAAATCAATATTACAGTCATTTCGAAGCGTTGGATTTAAATGTGAGACCTTCTGAGGACCTCTGATATAGTTTAGTAGTATTGGAGCGAGCCATCTTAAACAGATCCGACAATTTCATCCGCCTTTTGTAAAGCTTCAATCATCTTTTTGCACTCTTTTCTTCTCTGTTGAGTGAATTCCGATTCCTGCAACAAATCATCCAATACCTCTGCCTTGTACAATTCAGACAGAAGCTCTCTTTGGAGCTCCTCCTTGGCATGGCTGACTAAATTCAACATGATAGCCTTGGGTACCATATCGATCATGGTGCGTTTGACAATGTTGTAGTACGATTGAATCAAAAGCTTAATGACCTCGGTTTCCATGAATTCGCGTTCTGACAATGCACCCATGGCCTTCAGAGTAGCAGGAGGCTATCCAATCGTATCGCTTAGTCTCTGCGTGTCCCTTATGTCTCAAGCTAGCTACTTACTGCTTCCATCAATGCACCTGCTGTCTTTTTGGTCTTTTTGGGACCAGAGAAGAAACTGCCAAAGAAGGATCCATTTTGATCGGAATTAGAGTCAAAGCTAGATGCGCTGGAATGAGTGTTTGTTTGCAAAGCAGCTAATTGCTGTTGTCTACTGCCGCCGTTTGTTGTAGCATTGTGTTGCTTGTCTGTGATTTGTGCAGGCTGGTTCTTGGCTTGTAGTTGCTCATTGACAATGGCAATCGCCTGATGTCCACTCAAGAAATCGGGGTGAGCCGTGTTGATGTAACAGGCTTCCATACTAACATGTACCACAATATGAGTACCTTTGACCCACATGAATGCAACCTTATACTTACGCAACCAGATCAGTCACCAATTTGCTGGTGGGTGTAAGAGCCTTTTTGAAGAAGGACAAGACAACTTGATAGAACCTTTCTTTGAGAGCAGGGAATCGCTTAAAGAACTGCTTGTTCAACAACTGGCTCAAGATGCGGACCAGTTCATCATACACCATGTTGATACACTTGACGCTAGGCTCCTCCAAACGCTTGATTTGCTGCTTGATAATGACTTCAAATGCAGTGGTTGCGACAAAGAGGGCAGGAGATGAACCAGAAGAGTTGTAGAGAATGGTGCGAATATCGACATCTTTGATTTGCTCCAAGGGATCCACACTCTTGACGCCGTTTGAGTAGAGTTCGTGAAAGACAAAACTGATTCTTGCACCGCCGGATAGCTCGAAGCTTGTGAGATCGTTTGAGTTGCCGTCGATGATGGTTCTGAACTCGGTACAGAATTCAGTGATGATGTTGAGCACCAGATTGGCTTGGCCCGAGTTGGATCCGTCGCTCAAAGGATCGCCCAATTGCAATAGTTCTTGCTGGTATTTTGTCAAGGCAGCCTGGATCTTGGCCTTGATTTCAGGGAGGGTATTACGGATATGATGCATCAGGATCTACACAGTGGGAAATGCGAGTGAGTGTGTTTGTGCTTGGCAATTTCTCTTGGAAGCACTCACCATGTTCAACTTGCGTGCCAAGAATGGAGTACCGCAGTACTGAGCTTTACTTCTGTAGGAGGCATGATTTTCGAAGTATTCCCGCTCAGCGCTCAGTGCCTTGGAGATGGATTTCTTATTGTCGATATCACGCTGGCCACGATTCACCACAGGAACGTAGCCCAGTCTCAAGGGAATGACTCTGCCAGCCAGGATGTCAATCACATCAGTGCCTTGATCCATCAAATCCACCTTTGTCAAGACGCCGATGGTACGCAAGCCCTCGGGGTCGACTTCTCTGGCTAGCTTCAAGCCGTCTGAATTTGCCAAGTCAGTGTTTGCAGCCGTAACTGCCAAGATGATGGCGTTGGGTTTCGTGACGTATTTGAGGATCATGTCGCGGATTTGCTTCTCAATGTCTTTGGGCTGGTCGCCGACGGGCACTTTTGTCAGTCCAGGCAGATCGATCAAGGTCAGGGTGAGCACGTTGGGCGAGAAAATACGAAGGTTGATGGGCTGTGGTGAGATGCCAACGTTTTTGCCTGTCTTCAACTCCGTGTCCTTCACGATCTCCTCCCTAATCTTGTTAAAGTTGTAAAACTTTTGTCCTGGCAGGTGCAGAAACTCGCCCCACTCGTCTTGGTTTTCCTGGGCGTCAGAGGAAGGCGCTTGGTCGTTCTTAGGCGAGGCGGGTGTGTTGCCCGACGCAGCTCGGTTGATGAGTTGGAGGATCTGTTGTTGCAGGGTTAGCCCGCTGGCCTCGATACGTGCGAATGCCCACTTACAAGAGGTCGACGTGTGACAATACCAGTGCCTCGTGGCAAGAAGTCTCTGCCCACAATGTTCTCCAGCACTGAGCTTTTACCACTACTTTGAGAACCGATCACTGCAATCTGAGGTAAATCGACGGGATTGTGCACGCCCACTGTAGCAAAGGCGTCTTGCAGTTTGTTGACTGTAAAAAAGGGGCAGGAGAATGTGAGTTACAATAAGCGTTTCAAAAAAGACGGTCGTTCAAGATGCTGCTGCTATACGTGTTTGGATGAGATGTACGTTACCTGTCTTGATAAGTTGTGAGTCCATTTTTCCAGTATGATGTAAGAAAAAAAGAGAAAAGGGGAAAAAGAAGAAGAAGAGCGTATGGGGGGAGATATAAAAAATAAATTAATTTCAAGCGTTGTGTGCACATCCGTATCTGCACTGTGTGTTTGTGTATCGTCTTGCTGCTGTTGTTGTCGCTGCTGTTGCACTGCTGCACGCACGTCATCTCCCTCTTGTTCATCATCACCATTACTTATTGTTTGGTGCAATTTGGATCTACGCTTATGCCAATCATGGCAGCAGCAGACCTGATCTATCAGCGGTTGATTATGCTGCTCTTGAGTGGCAACATTTCGATTCACGCAGCAGCAACTTTATTAAGGTATTATTAAGATGATCAACATGGCTAGGTATACAAAAATTTAGAAATAGCCCCCTCGCTTGGAAGCGTAATTGTCGTATGGATCATTGTAGCTGCTGTAGGGATCCATGGCGCCTCGTTGATATCCGTTCGATGCATACGGTGTTGTGGGGTTGCCATAGTAATAGCTCGATGACTGATCGTATCCACCGTTGCCACCACCATAGCCTCCTGCTCCAGCCCCATACGCACCATAGCCTCCCCCACCGCCGCTGTACATGGCATTGGCGCCCATACCACCGCCACCATAGCCTGCCATCAATGGCTGTTGCTGTTGGCCGTACATGGCATTGGCTCCACCAGCGCCGTATCCCATCATCTGCTGTTGCTGATAGGGATTGCTGTTCATCATCATTTGTTGCTGCATGAAATTACCGCCGCCACCCATCATGGCGCCTGGCATCATCATATTGGCGCCTGGAGATCCTCCGCCCATCAGTAGGTTTTGATACATTGGATTCTGTTGCTGGCCATACAGACCACCACCACCACCAGGCGTGCCGCCAAGACCACCATTCATCATCATGCTAGCAGCTGCACCGGATGTAGCACCACCGCCACCCATCATCATCATGGCCATGAGCAGTGCCTGTTGCTGTTGAGGAGGTAGTTGCTGCAACTGTAGCATTTGCTGCTGCTGCTGTAATTGCTGTAATTGATAGGGCTGTTGTTGTTGCTGCTGTTGGAGCATGAGCTCTTCAAGGCCGCCTGCTCCGGCTCCCATCCCGCCTCCCATGCCCATCATGGCCAGATTGGATTGATTCATCATTGGCATGCCCATCTGGGGCGGCATCATACCGGGCATCATGCCTCCACCTAAGCCCATCATGCCAGCAGCCCCGCCAGCACCACCGTACCGGCTCATGGCCATTGCTGTAGGATCCATGCCTCGGTACCCAGCGACTTCTCGAAATTTTCGTTTCACCATGTCTAAAAGGCCGCCTTGAGGCTCCATGAACCCAGGACCGTACAGTCCGGCTGCTGCTGCTGCCACTGCTGCTGCCTGTTGCTGCTGTTGTTGCTGCTGCTGTTGCTGCTGATTCTGCGCTTGATTTTGTATCGAAGGCGACGACGGCGTTGGCACCTGCTGTGGTTGAGGTTGTTGGGCCATTAAATTGTGTGTTTATATACAGAGATAGAGGGAAAATACAAAAGAAGAGGAGGGTCAATCAGTTTGCTATTTAAAAGAGCAAAAAGAAGAAGAAAAAGAGAGCCTCTTTGTTGTTATGGCTTTCCTTTTACGAAATAAGCGAAAAAGGGATCATGTGTCATACAGTAAAAAGGTTACACATCCAAAGAGGTATTATTCTTTTTTGCAAGGCAGCATTATCAAAAGATCGCTTCTGTGGTGTGTCACCAGTATCCCGAATGCAGTTGTTGTTGCTGTTCTGATTTGTCTATTTGAACGTAAACACGTTGCCTTTTGCACTAGGCTACGAGAGCGAGCCTTGGATGCAGGAGCATAAAGACTTGGATTCAGGCTGCTCGGTATCCATGCATGCGTGTCAATTGATGCTCGCAAGATCTACTCCTAGTAGCGCCGGGTGTCTCATCATGACCCGCTGTGTCAGCTGTCTTGAAGAAAATCCTGGTCATGCTATATCCTTTGCAAAGCCGAGGATGACATTCGTTCCGAGTGTCGTCCCTGAAAAAGCAAAATGACATGTGTTTCTGATTCATTTCAGCATTGAACGACAGCTTATTTATACGTTGATGTATGCTTCAAGTGTGTCTGCGCTTAGGATGACCCGCTATCCTTGCTTTGTTTTGCTTGTGGTGAGAGCTCACCCAAACGATGGCAGTAATTGAGAATCTGGCGCTTGAGCGATAATCCACATCTTTATACGTGATGACCTTTTGAACAAAATGCGATTCATATTATCAAAAGCTTCCAGCAACTCAATACTACACTCACTCATAGATGGTTACAACAAAGTCTCACCATAGATCACACCAACCCATCAAGCCAAATACCATGACACAAACCAAATCAACCGCTCATATTCAACACTCAAGCTCTATGAACCGTTTTTTTTCATTTTCATTTGCATATAAAAAAAAGGCGTACTTTTGTTGGTTATCATGGCAGCTTATTATCCACCATGATGTAACAGGATCAACCAGCGGGAAGGTCAAAGTACATCTGATCCCAAGGATGAGGGCTTACACGGTACCATGCAAACACGACATCCCACTCTTTCATAAACCAATACGACCATCCGGCGTGAACTTAGTAGGCTCCAATGATAATTGAAAGCCCCATGTGATGCTGTGAAATATGTCTCTCGTGTTAGTGGCAAAACAGACACCAAGAGACAAACAACATCTACCAAACTAGTTCACCAGGCTCGCCAGACTTCAAAGAGTCTGTCAACACACAGCCCGAAATGGCCGCTTCAAGCTGTATTCGATTGAGTAGGCGGCCACCTAAATACCCAAAAGAATACACATCAGGAAGCTCTAGCAGTTGCCCGCCGGCAACCTATTACGCGGCTCACAAGCTCTGAGTATTTGCAAAAGCAAACAGCGGACAAAACTACGCACGTAATGGCTAGTGTAGTGTCGAAACCTAGAGTAAGGCTTACAAACCTACCTTCATTTAACCCATCAGAGAATTGCTCCTCGTCTACTGGTATAGTGGCATTGGTCTACTGGTCCCGGAAACCTGAAAGAGATTTATGTAGTATCCCTCCTTGTTGAATGTGGAGAAGAGAGAGAGGGAAAAAAAGGAAAAAGGGAGAAACGCGCACGTTTTAAATGCGCAGTAAAACAGGTCACATGCAGTACGCCTCAGTGCTGTATGCTTGCAACACACATTGCTGATGCAAATGCATTGAGATGAGTGTAGTATGCATCTTTGTTGATCCTGATGGCATGATACGCTGAGTTTAACGTTCCTCGAGCAACCGTTTTGGGATCAAGCCTACAATTTCAAGAGGCGAGAAAATTTAAACAGGAGAATGGTAGTATGGCATTTGAGATTTGATGGCAAATCACTTGCAAACGTTACATTTAGCTATTTGAAAAGCAAGATTAGTGTACATCTACTTGCTAGCATTAATACAACAATTCGATGACTGTGCATTCATTCCAGCCTTGGATGAATTACCAGACCCATCTCTCCCAAACAGACATGTTGGCATGATTTAGCGGCGACATTTTAAAGGGCATTGCTATTTCTGTTTTATGTAAAATGATTCATACATTAATTCGTAGTCCCATAGGAATAGGAGTTATAAAGGCGTGTATGAAAATGAAATCGAATGGAAGCAAGAAATCAAGTAGAAGCAATAGAGCCCAAAGAAGAAATCAAGAAGAAAGCAATAGAACCCAACAAGAAAGCAAGAGGGGAGATAGTTAGTAGATTGAAGATGTGCCGTAAATTGAGAAGCTTACCCTGTGGCGTGCAACGGCGAGGGAAATATCCAGAGATCAAGCAAAGCGATAACCTTGCTGGCAATGTTATGGTGAGTTTTTGTAAAAACCGGCCCCGCTATGGATGTTTGAATGAGATTTGGTTAGCAACGAAGAAATTGACAGCTTGATATTGAAACTTACAAGGGAATGATCTCTGGATATACCCCACAGGAAAAAAAAAGTACTCTGCTGGGGCTTGAGGATTTTCCAGACTAGCGTGGGTTGCCGGCACCCAGCAGAGACTTGCGCAGGAGGAGGAGGAGGAGGAGGAGAGTCTTGTCTTGTTGTTCTTCTTGTGGTAAACTTTAGTTGCAGAGTAGGTGAGTGGTTGGTATTTACCCAACATGCTATTTCTTATATTCATTCTTCTTGCGAAAAATCAATATGCATATTGGTCACCCAACGATTAGCTACAAGGTGACGGTAAGTATGCAAGTAGAAACAAAACCAAGATTGACATTGTGTTTGTACAGTACAAAGGGAATCATTGCGAAGTCTGCAACTATGATGGCTTGGTACAAATTAAGCTGGTTCGAGTGCAACGTCGGAAATAACACTTTGTACATTTAGGAGAAGCTATATTTCTGTGTGTTACTGGGAGGTGGCATGAGATGGATGCACTGGTTGGTTACTGTTTCATGCTTCGTTAGCTTACTTGATGCAAACTGTTTCTGTATATTTTGAGCAGGAAATGCGTCAATAGAATGAGACTGATTTCAATCACGTTGACAGTGAAAGATGTAGAATCAGACATACAAGGATGGCATCGTCTGAATAAGGAGGATCAACTGAGAATTAAGGACGACTTGATGTCGATTAGGAGAAAATCAACAAATGAGATGCCTGGTACCTTGAAAAGAAAACTCGGAAGCTTGGATCCCGAGGAAAAGATCAGCAAAAAACAAAGAAAATAAAACCAGTATCTATTCTCCTGTTTTTTCACATAACTACATACAATAGTTACATTTGTGTTGGTGAAGAATAATGAGTGGTACCCTGTATACAATTGAGGTGGGTTCTAAATGTAAATTGAAGGTGCTATCATGTACAGCATTAACCAAGATGCACTTCTGTAGGAGTTGAAGGTACATAGGATATTCTATTTGTAGCAACATGACAACTGATTCGATACAAAGCCTAAGGATAGGTTAGAAAGTATTTGCACTGCTTGCGAGGCAAATACTGATGATTATTGCGCGAGTGTGATACTAGTTTAATCATTACTATTCAGGTACTTTTTTTTTAATTCAAGTTATACTCATCGCTTACGCTCTGAATATCACACACGCCCTTCTTCCTTTTGTTAAAGTATTTCGGACCTTAAAATGATACAGTAGTTAAGTAGTTATGAGTTAGTTCGCAGTCCCGTTCAGAAGTGCGAGTAGCCGAAATGTCAATAACACTTCACTTTCCCCTGATCCTCTTTTTAAGTAAATTTAGGACATTTGTAAAATTACATGGTGTGGCTTTTAATAAATATGATAGCATTGGTCTATGTAAAGGCTTTACCGCAGCGTAGCGAAGGTCTAAAGCCATGTAAATCAAACATTTAACTCAACATTTAATGCTATTTGATCTATATGGAGCTTTACCACAGCGTAGAAAAGGTCTAAAGCCGTGTAAACCAAGCATGTATTCCAACATCTGATGCCACTCGATCCATGTGAGGCTTTACCGTAGCGTAGCGAAGCTGTAAAGCCATGTAAATCAAGCATCTAATCCAACATTTAATGCTATTTGATCCATTTGAGGCTTTGCCGTAGCGAAGCGAAGGTCTGAAGCCATGTCAATCAAGCAACAGGTTATTTTCTCAGATTTTCGAAGTATAAGCTTCCCTGTTTTACAGCTATTACTATTAGAAGCTACATGATACAATCAAACAAATCAACAAAATATGATTTTATTTCGTTTGACTCGACATTGTTGGGTTATTTGGAGAGCCCGCTGCAGGCGCGAGATGCGCACCCCCATTAGATCGAAGGAAGAAAAAAATCACCGTAGCGAAGCGAAGGTAGACTTTTTTCACCGTAGATCGGGGGTGTAGTTAGCAGCTCGTTTAATTATGAAAATTGGTACACATTTGAGAAGCTTACATCCTGATAGATCGCATATGAATAGCAGCTATTTGGATCTACCTCTGCACTGGTATATGCTTTGAGCACCTAGAAACAGTCAGAGTCAAAGCATGCTTCCCCCCCCCCGCTCTGCTTGATTGCTACTAGAGATACTATACAATCAGAGTCTTTTATAAGCTGCGCTGACAACATAAATGCCATATAACAAAGAGATAACCGTCTGCAAGCCCAATACAGGTTATTTACATCAAGCAATCAATCCCATCTTTGACTGACTGGACTTTTACAGTAAAATCTGCTGCATGTTTCATTCCCTTTCTTTTGCTTTATACTGCTGCACCGCTCATCTTTTCTGGTATCTCACATCATGCCCCTCCTTAACGCTCCCATGCTGCCTGAAACCATGTTGACCTTGATCATGTCTTACATTCATTTACTCTCTCAATTGAAAGAGTGCAGGCTAGTATGTAAAGCATGGACCAATCCTGGTTTGATCAATATGCTGGGTCAGGAGATTGTCTTGCGATCAGACAGTGGCACACTACGCTTGTACGATATTCTTTTAAGAGAGCCTTCAAGAGCTCATCTCATCAAACACCTCAAAATCGAAGCCGAGATCAGTGACTCATTCATTCTCAAGCAATTGCTTCGCTTGGCTTTGACTCCCAACATTGAAACCATTCGAGGCGACCATATACATGATGAATTCTTCATTGAATTCAACATGATAGTAGCAACGTGGCCACAAGGATTCAGAAAGTTACGCGCGTTGCCAAATCCCAACATGATTACTGCTGCATATTTCACTGCAGTTTGGTACGTCAGGAATAGCTTAAAAAGGCTGCTTATCAACATTGATGGTAGTCAGAGGGACGCATACTTTTACATTTGCATTGCAATGTTTTCACAATTCAAAAACTTGGCCTCATTGAGCTTGATAATGGATGGCATGACGGATTTGCGTACTCTAGAGATGGTGGTGTTGAGAACTTGCCCTTCTATTGTGGAACTGACGTGGCATTTTGGTGTCATCGCTAGTGATGTAGTGCAGCCACCCGACATCAAGAACTGGATCAAATTATCCGTTGAAAAGCAAGAGTACTTGGAGATACTTCAAATCCAAGACCATTGCCCTACACACTACTTGCAGTATTTCTTGCACAAATACCCAAACACCAAGAAAATCAACATTAGCAGCACTGTCAGTTGTAATGGTCAAACTATGACTGATTTGAAGCGTATAATAGGCTTGATTGAAAATGGCCCCAGCAAGAAAATTGTAGTTTTTGTTGATCCTCGTCAAGACTTTCGCGCCATCATGAAATGCTTGCTCCTGGAATACAGCAAGTATAAAATCGACCCTCGCTACAATAAAGTTCATGATCGCATGGAGCTTGCTTTATACACAGATGAATAGGCTTTATCTATCTTGACGGTTTCTTCTTTGATAATAAAACAATTCATAAAGTCTCACATCTGTCATGTATCATGAAGAGTAACATACATTGTTATGAAAATATGAAGGAGGAGGAGTATCTGTCATTTAGTTCCTGCAATGATTTTCTTATATACGGATGGAAGAATACCAAACCTCCGTTGTGTATATCCACAGGTCTTAAGTTTACTAAAATGGTAAATTTTATCTCTTTGCTTTGTCCAAATTCGCCACGCCTCAATGCATGGTAAATTATTCAGCAAATGTGCGAAAAAATGACAGCGTGCACCAGTTTTTGATGTTGACAGCCATTTCAAGTGGCAGTTTTAATCAGTTGTATATGAAAAAGACCTTCTTCTCATTAACCCACACCACAGATATCAGTATTATGAATGGCTGAGGGCACTAAGTCTGGCTGGCAAACCGTAGACTCTCATCATACAAGATAAGCTACCCCTGAAGGCACTAAAGCCTTGATTAACAAGCTACTACAGCTATATGAGGGTCTTCTACGGGCTACCAGTTACTGGATTT
Source organism: Mucor lusitanicus (assembly GCA_010203745.1). Lineage (NCBI taxonomy): Eukaryota > Fungi > Mucoromycota > Mucoromycetes > Mucorales > Mucoraceae > Mucor > Mucor lusitanicus. The sequence continues at coordinate 608,241 of JAAECE010000004.1, read as the reverse complement.
GACTTTTTGACAATGCTCCACGTCTGTATTTGTGCGTACAGTCTAGACATTGGCATACAGTGTTCCACTGTTACCTTTTATCACTCGAAAGTATGTAGAACACAGCCAGATTTAAATGCATTTGAGCCTCGTTTTCTCGTGTTACAAGCCGTTTTAGAAGGCCAGAGTGGTACCCAGCAATTGCTCTCATCTAGCACTAACTATCTGACACCTTTGCTCAACTTTTTGGGTTCATCAAAATTTGACCAAAAAGCATGAGGTACCCCTCATTATTTTCATCGAAAATCAAATAATCGCGCTTTTGAAGGCAAAAATGAATACTTTTACTATGACACATTTTAAATCAAAATGCTCCTCTCGACCCAACGCATCCTCCTGACAGTTTATTTGTAAGACGTTTATATGCAAAATCTCAACATTTTTGCCATAATACACATTTTCTGTTTTCACAATTTGCTCAATAAGCTTATTTTTAACACCTATTGTAATTCGTACCATCAGATGCGTCTCGAAAAGTACTCCTAGAAAGTATAAGGGGGTATGGGATGATTTTCTCGACTACATGCTCAAAATTTTGCAAAATAGGTCAAATTGTGTTCAAAAGTACAGAAATTAACGAATCAAGCCAGGAGAAAAACGCGGCGATTAAACCGATTTTGGCTGCTGGCAAAATGCATTCTCATGAAAGCAGTTATTGTTTGAGAGCTATTGGAAAGGAAATTACGGATCAGAAGCACTAGTTGTACTCTAGATGTATCTTTATTGGCTGCTTCAGAGATTTTTTATGCTTTATAGAGCTGATTGTTGCAAAAATCTCATCTGAAAGCATAATAATCTTGAAATGCGAAATGCCAATTTTTTTTTTTTTTGATTGAATAGCATAGTGCTCGTCATCTTCCGTTTTGAAGGGCTATCTTTTTATTATTTACACTTGGTTTGAGTCGACTAACACTACTCTATAGCACATTTCGTTTAAGCAAAGATGCCACCATGTTCTCCAGCCTGTCAGCTCTTGCACGAGATTCTTTGGCCTCAGTTTGCACCAATTTGGTCAACATGTCTACATCTCTTTCCAATTGCGTGTTCTTCTTTTGATATGATTTTCTCTCCTCGACTTCTTTTGCTAGGCTTGTCTCCATGGAGCTAAACCTGGATTGAACTGATTGATGCGCCATGGTCTTTTCGTGGATCTCGCCCTTATATGTCAATACTTGCTTCCGCAGATCATTCAATTCAGCGTCGATTTCCTGTCTCTTTTTTCTTTCTGTCTCCACTGCGTCGTGTAAATCTGCCACTTCGTCTTCTTTTCTATGAAGGCTTGTTTCCGTGTCATGTAGATCTTGCATCAGTTGCTTGTTGTCTTGATCTCGCTTATCCAATTCAGCCTGTAGCTCATCCGAGATGGTCTTGTCATTCTCTAAAAAGTGAACCCGCTCTTGAAGCTCGCTGTTCTCTTTGCACAGTTCGTCGCATTGGATCATGAGGGCCTCGTTCTCTTCAGACTCTTCTTGGATGTCCTTGTGGATCTTGGATAGCATGACCGCTTGTTCCTCACTAAATTGCCTGGTGGCACTGAGCTCTGACTCGGTCTGTGCGAGCTTTGCCTGTGTATCCTTGAGTTCCTGTTCCAGCTGTCTGCACTTGACAACCCAATCATTGCGCTCTTCCTCCAGCGACAGGCAGGATTGGTGAACACGCTCCAACTCTTGCTGCTGATCCTCCAATGCGGCTTCTTGCGATTCAATGGTCTTTTGCTGCTGTTGATTCTCGACCGACAGCTCCTTGAGTTGATCCTGGGAGACAGCGAGCACTTGCTCCAAGTCGTCAATCTTTTTGCGATCTGCATTTTCAGCACCAAATGTGTACTGAAGCTCCTTGCGACGATGATACACTTTCCATAGTCTCGACTGCATGATATCAATATAAATACGGCTGTTGCGCTGAATGGTGCGAATCAGCTTATCCTGCGATTGACGTTGGATCACCTTTCGGCGCGTAATCAGACCGAGACAAGCAGCTTGGATCTTGGTAGCAATTTCAGAGAGCCTCAGATCACGCTGTTCTTCCAGCTCGCCCAACACACCTGCTTTGAAAAACACCTTTGTACGGCCAATTTGGAACTGGTTGGCATCCAGTTGACTTGTTTCCAGCAGCATTTGGCATGCCTTGCGATGGTCGCGTTCGTTTTTGATCAGATCAGGTGCCAGTAGCTTGTATTGTTCACGGAACTGTTCAAACAGCAGACGATTGGGGAAGCCCACACGACAGATACGAATGCCTTCCAATACGCCATTGCAGCGTAATTGATGGAGCACCAGTTGTGGCTGGATTTCTCCAGGGCGCTTACGATCATTGGGCAGGATACAGCGCACAAAGTGAGGGTGTGTGTTTTGAAGCGTGTTCATCAAGACACTGAGCTGTTGCTTGTGTTTGTATCCCACAGTGTGGAAATTGCCTCCGCCTTTACGGGTGCGATGCAATGGCTTACGGATATCCAGGGCGCGAACAGGGGATTTGGGCAAATCGGCAGCGTAATCCTTGAATAGAGCAGCTACATGTGGGTTGGTTGATTCGGCAAATAAGCGCGCGACATGTTCGTTGAGAGGATCCTTGCCACGTTCAATCCAGCCTGCTGTCTGGTATTTGACTTCACCCGCATAATGTTTGATGGAGAACCCCTCGTTGTACTTGTCCCGAGTAAAGCGCGTATTGGATCTGTTTTGCTCAGAGATCTTGGCCAGTAAACGATCATCGGTGCCCTGCGTAACGCACTCGTCTTCCAAGCAAGACAAGATGCCAATCGGGTTTTTGGCGCTTTCAATCAAGTTGATGGTGGGCTGTAGATCGTTTCGGTAGTCAAAGGACTCGTCGCAGCGGATGTTTTCTCGCTTGTACTCCTTTTCCTCCAGCACAAACATGTTTTGATTGAAGAAATCTTGCAGCTTCTCGTTGGTGTAGTTGATACAGAGCTGTTCAAAGCTGTTGATTTTGAAGATTTCAAAGCCTGCGATATCCAGCACGCCAATGAAGCGTTCTCCCTCCGAAATCGACATGCCTTCCAGGGATTGAGGGCCATCAATAGCAGAATTGACGCGGCTTACCAGGTGGCCAAAGTTGCGCTCGTACAACACCTTGGACAGCGCATCCAGATTGTCCTTAATTTGGCCCGGTGATTTGGACTGACTGACCCATTCATTGCCTGCTCTGATTTGCGGCTCCAGCAAATTCTTCTTGAACAGCTGAGGGGTGACGCCTAGCAGCTGACATGCAGTCTCGTAATTGCTGATATCCACTCGGCCATAATTGTTGTTGACGACAATGTTGCCCAGATACAAGACAGCAGCTACGATACGGAAGAACTCCAGACGTTCTGCTGCATCAATGCCCATAATGTCCATCGCGTGCACCAGCTTGTTGTACTCAGCGGCATCATCCACACCTTGGATCGTGTGGTTGGAGTGTTTGGTATAGTTAAAGTCGGCAGGGCAGTGCTGGCCAATCTCGAGTTGAGCTGCAGCAGACAATTAGTCTGTTTTCTCGTCTGATAGTTTGTGCCATGTACTCACCTTTGATATCCTGGTCTGCAGCGTTCAACAGCTGATAGAAGATGTGATAATTTCTCTCCTCCAGGGTCTGAGTGTGCACGCGAGACGTCTCCAACAGATACCAATCAATGAATGCACCACGAATATCGCCATTGCGGTTGAATGCAATACGAATGAACTTGCCAAATCGAGAAGAGTTGTTGTTGCGAATAGTTTGTGCGTTACCAAATGCTTCCAAAATAGGGTTGGCCTGAAGAATCTGTGTTTCCAACGGGCTCTTTTGTGTGAAATCAGTGCCAAATCCATTGCTGCCGTTGCCAGCGATCGATGCTAGATATTGGATCACAATCTTGGTATTTTCAGTCTTGCCAGCGCCAGATTCGCCCCTATCAGAGTGAGTTAGCAGCGCAAACGACACACTACATTGATGATATGCCTACGTGATGAGAATAGACTGGTTCTCCTTGTCATGCAGCATGTCATAGAAGGCATGGTCTGCTATCGCGTAAATGTGTGGAGGCACCTCACCGCGTCTCTTTTTTCGATAGTGTCGGATGATCTCTGTTGAATAGATGGGCAGATTACGGTACGGATTGACAGCCACCAAGAACATGCCGGAATAAGTCTGTTTACATGGCGTCATTAGCCTCTTTTGCGTGGTCAAATAACCCGCTGTATACATACATAAATGTCATTTCTCTTGTAGCGTTGTGTCAGATTATGAACCACAGCAGGCTCGTGCATGTACAGCAGTTCAGCCATGTCCTCGACGTGATCGAACTTGGGTGGATTCATCATGTAAACCTGGTCTTTTGGCACCTGCTGCTCCTGAGAGTGGTCTTCATGCTCCACCAGCACCATGTCCTCTGAAATGTCCTTCAGCACGCGCACTCGCGTGAATGCCTCTTCAGCGTCCCTTTGCTCGATCCATGCTAGTTTTTGCAGATTGAATCCAGCATCATGATCTGTCACTGTGAAATCTTTTGGCTTGTGGTAAACTTCAATGCCATGGCTATGGTACATGGTGCCTGATCGAGTATCTGGTGGTGCCATTTTGTGCTGCGTGTTGTATATGTATATAAAGTTTTTTAAAAAGAAGAAGAAGGGAGAAATGGCTGTATTGACGGATTTTTATACTTTTCATTATGAATTACCCAGATACGGTTATGCTGGTGAAAACAGAATACTGCATATAGTAATATACACATTGTGCAACCATGCTGGTTGTTGTTGTTATTGTTGTTGCTCTTCATATACTACACTACACACATTTGAACTAAAAGTACAGTTTTGCTTTATTCAATACAGTCTAAATGTAATTCTTTGGTATGGGTGGTAAAGGCGGCAATTCAGATGGAACTGGCGGCAGGGAGCTGGTGGGTGGTGGCAGTGGGGTGCCGTGGATTCGAGGTATACTAGAAATACGAGCTGGTGGTGGTCGAGATGCTGCTGCTGCTCCTGATACTGTTGTATTGGAGGATGAATTTGTCTTGTAAGTAACCATGGATCTTGAAGCATCATTCAGCGTGTTTGAACTAGCTGTCGATACAATCGAAGGTGGATATGGGTTGTTGTTATTATGAGTAGTAGTAGTAGTAATATTATTATTTGGATGCTGATGACTATGCTGCTGTGGTTGATTGGATGACACTGTGGATGGAGGATAGTGATGATGGCTCGTATTCGGATGATTATGATGCTGATACTCCATACCCAAGGCGGCTGCTGAAGCAATCAGCGGATACTCGCTGTTGTCAGGCGAAGAGGCTAGACGGCAACTATCATCTGAAGATCGTCTTGTTTGATAGTCTGAATACTCTTGCGACGCCTTGTGTGCAATATGGCTCGACGTGTGTGTGGTAGTAGGCGTTGTTGATGCTGTGTGCGTCGTATTATTGGTCGTTGTGCTGTTGTTGCGTTGATTTAGCTCACTGCTGTTGTTGTATTGGGATAGCAAAGGTGGTGGTCGAGATGGTGGAGGGACACCGCCATTTTGCAATATGTAATCATCGCGAGCTTGCACTGCATCCAAGGGAGATCCATCGGGCGGGCTGTTCCCCATCAAGCCTGAAGGTGGTCTCCACTCATTTCCCTTGTCCTTGGCACCGCCTGATCGAGCTGCTCTGGCCAACTCTTCCAATTTGAGAATATCGCCTGCGGATAGTGGTGTCGCTGGCTTTTGGTTGAGGTAGTCCAGCACGCTTGCCTTGTAGGTGCCGCCTGCCTTTCGTGTGGGTCCATACGCCTGATTTGGGTGCAGTCCGTGCTTTTCGCCTGTTGTCTTGTTCATCCTTTGAGCCCAATGTCTTTGCTCAATTAGCTTTTTGCGGTTCTCATTTTCATCAGGCTTGGTATAATCATAGGTCAAAAACTTTTCTTCCATCAGCTGTCTCTCTGGGCTCTGCTCAGGTATGTTGGGGTCGGTTGCTTGGCTTTTGAATGAGGTGGCATAGGATGCAGCTGCTCCACTACGTTTAGGGTTGCGTCTCTTGACTTTGAGTGGGTTGTCTTCGAGCAGAATCTCTTCCAGTTCGTGCGTTGGATCGAAATTGGCTCTCTTACTCTGTTGAATGGCTGTTTAGTACATTGCAGCGATCAATCCACGTGCATACCTACATCAGGCGCAAAAGGCGGCTCTACTTGCTTTGACTCAAGCAGCTCCCATGGAATGCCGTTGAACCATGGATGGCGCATCAGTCTCTGAAATCCTTGCTTTCCAACACCAATGCGCGATTTGATGTCTCTTGTGAGCAGACATTTAATGAAATCAATTGCTTGAGGCGAGAGCTTGTGGTTTTCTGGAAAGTGCACATTGTCGTGGAGAATAGCATGTTGTAGCGCGTCGTTTGATTTTCCTCGAAAAGGTCGCTTTCCAAACAGCAGTTCGTAAATGACGATGCCCAGAGACCACCAATCCACTGATGTGAGATAGCCTCTTTTCTGCAATACTTCAGGAGCAATGTAAGCAAAACTGCCTGCCACTGATGTGAGTGGCTTTGCGTTGTTGATGATGGTTGCAATGTTGAAATCAGTGAGATGCGCATGTCCTTGTTCATCTAGTAGAATATTGTCTGGTTTGAGATCTCTGTTGTTGGCATTGTGGTATATGTGTGTGTGTGTGTGAGTGTATAAGAGTTTTTTTTTTTTTTAGCTTGGTTGTACACACTAATATTACATTATTATTACAGTACCTGTGAATAATATTCAACGAGTGAAGATAATGTAAGCTTACAGCCACTTCAGCAGCATAAAATCGAACATATTCTTCAGGCATCACACCTAAGCGATCCAGATGAAATCTTAGATCACCGCCTAGCATCAAATCAAGAATCATAAAGAGATTATCGTCATCTTGGAAAGCATATCTCATATTGACAATCAAGTTGCAGCTGATTTGTTCTAGCAATCGTCTCTCTGATATGATGTTTTCAACTGCTCTCATTTGAATGCATTTCGTCTTGTTGATGTATTTCAAGGCGTATAATTGCTTGGTGCCTTTGTGTTGAACAACTCGAACTTTGCCGAAAGCACCTTTGCCGACTGATCTCAGTAGCGTAAAGTGGGATAATTCAACTATGCAATACATGTCAATCATCCGTGCATGTGTGTCGGACGGGTGGTGGTCCATCTACCTTCGCCTTCCAGATCTAAAAGCTCTTCTCTGCAACAAACTACGCCCATTAAATTATATTCTTCGTATCTTGCTAGTTAAAGAGTCGGGTATATGTATATCTTGATAGTATCTATGCGTCTATAATCGAATTGACATGTATAAATAAGCAAGGAGAGAGGTATTAAGGTAAGAAGAAGAAGATTTCTTTTTTGATTTTGCGGGGAAAGCGAGGGAGAGAGAGAAGGAAGGAAAGGGGAGGGGGGGATGAGTAGTAAAAAGATGATTCGTTATCCGAGGTGCTGCTCCATTTCTGAGTTGTATGTGGCAAGGTATGTCAAGGAATTCTAATTCGATGTCCATGGTCTTACCAAAACGTGAATCAGAGAAGACCTTGTAACCTGAAATGATAACTGCTAAATACTTTACCCTTTGGCATATGTTCAATTAAGCTGACTGCAATCGGCCTGATCCATGATGGATGTTGTCAAATGTATGAGTTTCGAAATCTAAAGATGGGTGTTATTTCGCCTCTCTTGAGGCCATGCCAGCCTGGTAAAGTTACCAGCATGCATCTCCTCTAATAGTAAAGATTGCCATTTGCGGTTTAAACCTTCAAAAACTAAAACATTAAAATGCAACCATCGATTTTGAGTTTGAATGATACGTGAGCATCTTGAAAGACCTGGGTTATTCCGCGCACCATCTGCTTGATTTTGTGATCTCGGAGCCATTTCATATTACCTTATTGCAACCATGTGGCATTTCTTAAAAGCATGCATCTTGGGTTCGAGGCAGCATCAGTGCTTGATGGATGGTTCTCTGTCTTCGGAATCACACCACACAATGAAAGAAGGTTTAAACCACTCTGCGTTTGGTGTCACATTAATTAGAATCTGGAAAGCATAAAAGTTGTCTTTTTGATGGAGATGCTTCGATTACGGTTAAGAATACGAACAAAACGTAAGGCATTGGCCCCCAATTTACTTGATCATTTGATTCAAAATACCAATACTATTCCAAAGTGATATTGCTTGCTGATCTGTCTAAAATAGTGCAAAGAGGCAATTGGTCAAAGGCAGGCAAAATACAAAATGTCAAACTAAATTTTTCACCAGGACACAGAGGCTTTTGTGTATAACAACCGATAAAAATATAGATGGTGTACATGCTATACGTACACTTGTTTGCATTTAAAATCTCTCTGATTGGTGTTTAGAGTTGATGTCTCGTTTAAGGGCATGTTGCTGCAATTGAGGCCATCTACAAAAAATTTACAGGCTGTAGTATGATGCTTAGACTTGTTTATAAGCTGCTGATTGATATAATAACTGAGTACAGTTATTACAAATGCTTCACCAAGATAGCCAGCACAGTTCCGTGATACTTGGCACACTTTCAGACCAAAATTAGGTTATTATCTCTCAACTGTATCGAATTTTGTATATAAACGTAACATATTACGCAGAAAATGGTCATTAGAATTGCGTAAGCGAGACAATGCGAAGTATCTGGTCATATTGTTGTAATTACACACTAGCAAACTTTTTTTCAACCTGGCTTCCCTAATTGCAAAGCGAGAAAGTACTGTAGATCTTACTTTGATGATATCAAGCAATGAATATTTGAATTTTGATAGTATATTACCTTTGTGAAGCAATTGTTTGTTAAGAATGTAGTTTATTGCATATCATAGATTGAGAAATATTTCGTCTTTTAGCTTTTTAAACGGCAGTGTTTAGCACTATAGTCGTTGAAAACTAATGCATCCATTATATTTACAAAAAAGGAGGATGTAAGATGAGGACATGAGCGCTACAATTACAATGTTGATTGCTCAAGTTTCGTCTTACTATATAAAAGTACGCATAACAGGAGACCTTTTGGCCGCTATTAGGATTGCATGTACCTGGTGGTGATTAGAAATTGTCCAGCTTCTTGTGTACCGTAGTAAGAAATGTGGATTTCAGGTAAGCGCATTGCAAGGTGCGCTCCACAGCCCTCTGATCATGAGCAATTGCAGAATCTGGCGCTTTGGTAGTTGCCCCTCTGTAGTCTGATTTAGTTTTGAAAACCAATATTATATCTTTCTTAATAATCGCAAGAAAAGAATGAGAAATGGCTTGATGCGAGATTGAACTTGGGTTTAGGCTGTTCTGCTCCGACAAAACTAAACAGTTTAATTATAAGAAGTGCTTGATTCATTTATTTATAATATTCTGGTATACTTTAAGTTTTCTAATGCCTGTAGTAAGCTAAAGTCTTCCATGCTGGAAGAAGAAGAGAAGAAGATAGATTTATATACGTATGATGACACTGCAACTTTTTGAAAGGTAAAACGCGAGTAATACGTGAGTATTACGATAGTTTTTACCAGCGTTTTACTATGCTGGGTAATACGATAGTTTTACTCCATGAAGTGGTAAAACGTACGTATTACCAAACATAATCAGTCAATTTATTATATACTACACCAAAATTATGACAATTTTTATTCTTTTTACATACTCATATTCAGTTTTAGCAGGTGCTCAGTCATTTAGAGTAAGAAAAAATCTCTTCTAGCTTCTCATTTTCAACTTAAATCTATATTTTTAATTTTTTATGATTCAGGCGACGTACTGTTATATTTTCTTACCATTATTCCCAATTAAATTGTATTATGTCGTTCCCAGGTTGTACTTGAGTGCGTCTTGACATTCATTTGGCCACTAAAGGTTCGCATCGTGCTGCAGGTCTGCAAAAACTGATTTCTCAACGCTTAAAGGTTTATCCAACGTTTTACCTATAGGTAAAACGCTAGTATAACTACAGAAAGTTGCAGTGTGAAAAAAAACGTACATATTTTTGATATTATTTAAACAGATTCTATAAATCATCAAAGGTTTCTTGGTGTAGTCGGTTATCACATCTGCTTAACACGCAGAAGGCCGCCAGTTCAAGTCTGGCAGAAATCAATTTTTTTGCTGTTGTAACTCGAAACGTCTTGCGAAACGGATGATTTAAATGGACGTTTTCATCCATAATCAAATATTTTTTCGTCCATCTTGTTATTACAGTGTTACAAAGTGATTTATTGTATATAGTAAATAAGAGAGATGTGATAATAATAAAGAGAATAGCCAAAGCAGAATCGTCTAAAGAATGAGCACCAGGTTTATAGTTGTCCAACTAGTAATGATATAATAAAATAAAAGAATAAAGTACAATGAATCGATATACAAAAGTGTGAAGGATTCAAGGGATCTTATGAATGATAAGTTCAACGATATAAAATAATAAGCAATAAGCTATTCAGATAAAAGTTATGGTAAGGATAAGATGGATGTTTATTGATTGAATTCGTTCTGATATTTATACTAATTATGTTTCTATGTAATTCTTTACTGTTTAATTGATGTGTCTTGTTTAGATGTGTACGATAAATGTAAGATATCTTCAATCCCGTTAGTTCGGTCGAAAGGGAAAACGGTTCGAGTGTATATGTTGTAATATAAATTGTTCTTTGATTTCTAATTGATATTGTGATGATTGCTTAGCCATGGATTCGTAATGGATAATGTATAAATGGAGAATTACGGTTTGTTGTAGGGCTTTGTAATGATTTTTGACATGTGTTAAGGTGTAACATGGTTTTCTGCGATGTTCGATATGGTTTGATGTTGTACTAGATGGAATGTTTGGCATCTCCGGAAGTGCTTTTTGGTGTTGTCTTCAGTAATGTTAAAAATGATTCTTTCGATGGAATTAAACGGTAGAATCCAGAGAATATTTGATAATGGCAATGTATACTTTTATTTGAGCAGCAAAAGATAAGGAGTAAAGACACGAGGATAACGACGACAGTAATAAAGAGTTAGTTACAAATGGCAGAGCCGATTCGTAACAACAGTTAGTAACGTTTGTTTGGGACGCTACTGTTACGAGCCGCTTTAGTAGCTCGTAATAATTTTTTGGTATACCTTTTACTTTCGTTGTCTTATCAAATATTGTTACAGATTGTAGTACTGTAGCATGCGCATTTCCTTTTTTTTGCTCTACCTGTTTTCTTTGCTCTTCTTCTCTGTCTATCAGCAATAGAATCTATTTGCTCGTATTTACAACTCATTCCAAAAAAGTGCTACTCAGTAGTCAAAAGCCAGATACGCTGCAATGCACTCCGTATTCAACACATTTTCGATAGAACATTTACCCTCCTCAAGTCTAAAATTATGCTTCATAATCAAGGCTTCTTAACAATCCCTTGTAAATTATTAAGTAAGCCATCCTTCATTAAATCAAGAATCTTTATACAGAATTTCCATTCAATTTCTATCTTGCCCTCGATAACCAGGACATTCTAACAGACATATTGTAGAATAACTGAAAGAAAAGTATAAATAACGTAAATTTAAAGCATCAATTAAGTAAAAATTATTTTTTACATTCCCTGAAGCTCACTAGCTGTCTAACATTCATATATGGCATGAAAACACGCCTTGCTGTATTTTGTCCAAAGCCCAAACAAGTATCAGCCTGCGCCATTGTGGAACAGAAGATCATGATGTAGCCAAGCGGTTTCAAATCTAGTATTGCGCGACATCCTATTATCATCAATATGCCACTGCTCGGCACTCCTAATTAGTCGCATTTTTTTAGATATCTTGTTGAGATCAGCTCTCAGTCAAGTGAACTAGACTAGATTCCCATCATAAACATAAATGATATCTCAAATAAACTATGCTATCATCAAAGATATGTGTATAAAATAATAGCAATTGCATGATTATAGCAAGGGTAAAAGAATTTTAATTAAGAGATGTCAAACACTAACCTAAATGTCATGGGTTCTCAAACGTGTTGTAACATAAAGAAACCCAAAAAGAATATATGCCCAACAATAAAAGTATTGCTCACGTATGGTTCACAAACCTTATATTAAAATACCGTGCATAATCCACCAAATCAACTACCCAAACAACCAAACAATGATATATATAATAATGGAATCACTGACAGCTACTAAACTGCTGTCAGTGCAGATAAGAGATGCAAAACCAAAGAATATAGATAAAGACGTAGAATAGATATTTTATCGCGCATTATCCTAATTTTGAATAAAGAAGGATTTTAAGAGTATTTGGAAAATCTTCCATTCATCAACAGAAACTCATGCAATACAATATTCGGCTACTACATGTATATTAGCATCCTTTATTTCATGAAAGATGGCTTATTATTTAATTCACTAGAAGATAGTAGTACGGTTGTTGTATACTGTAGAAATCGATAAGGTTTGATCATGAAAACGTAGTTTTAGTTTTAAAATTAAGGATAAAGTATGCTATCATAGCAGTTAATTAGTTAGCTACGATGTGATGAAACCCGGAATGTATTATTGCAGCGTAGTTCTGGACCTGCAATGCATGCCTCTTGCTTGTTGCTTATTACTACTGAGTAGCACGACGCTGTTACAAAGTGGTTTATTGTAAAGATAGAAAGTAGAAGAGATGTGATAAAAGTATATAGAGAAACAGCCAAAGCAGATTCGTCTATAGTAATGAGCACCAGGTTTATAGTTGTCCAACTAGTAAAGATATAATAAAAAGAGAGATAAAAGGATATTCAGATAATAAAGTATAATATTACAATGAAATAGATGTATTCAAGGGATCAGGGCTTCTATATGTTAAGCTAATAATAAGATAAAGGTTTATTGATTCAATTCATTCAGGTTATTTATACTAATTCTAATTCTATGATTTGTTCTAAGTGTTTCTATATGATGGTTGCGATTAATAATGTCATTTCCGTTCTTACGGATGAAAGGATAAACGTTTTGTGTGTAGATATTGTAATATAAATTGTTCTTTTGACTTCGATGTGATAATTGTAATGTTGATTTAGCTGTTGATTTGTAATTGATAATACTAAAATAGAAATATGGTGTGCTATTGAGTGTTTAAAGAATATTGACATCTGTCAAAGTGTAACATTGTTGTATGCAACCGCTGATTTAAGGTTGAGAAGATTGAGAATGTTGAGTTTGTGCTAATTGAATCTGAGATGTTGGAGCTAATGTTGTACCTGATGAGCTTTGCTTGTTGATAATTGCTGACAGGTAAGATTGTTTGTTAATAGATAGCTTGATAAAATAATAGAGTAATAAAATAAAAGATATAGAGTGCAAGAATCGTATCGATTCGTAACAACGCTTTAGAAGAGTTGATTCCTTCAAATCGAACTATACTTGTAATGTAAAGATGTAGAGACAGATTTATTATAGCATAGTGTTATGAATCGGCTCTGCCATTTGTAACTAACTCTTTATTACTGTCGTCGTTATCCTCGTGTCTTTACTCCTTATCTTTTGCTGCTCAAATAAAAGTATACATTGCCATTATCAAATATTCTCTGGATTCTACCGTTTAATTCCATCGAAAGAATCATTTTTAACATTACTGAAGACAACACCAAAAAGCACTTCCGGAGATGCCAAACATTCCATCTAGTACAACATCAAACCATATCGAACATCGCAGAAAACCATGTTACACCTTAACACATGTCAAAAATCATTACAAAGCCCTACAACAAACCGTAATTCTCCATTTATACATTATCCATTACGAATCCATGGCTAAGCAATCATCACAATATCAATTAGAAATCAAAGAACAATTTATATTACAACATATACACTCGAACCGTTTTCCCTTTCGACCGAACTAACGGGATTGAAGATATCTTACATTTATCGTACACATCTAAACAAGACACATCAATTAAACAGTAAAGAATTACATAGAAACATAATTAGTATAAATATCAGAACGAATTCAATCAATAAACATCCATCTTATCCTTACCATAACTTTTATCTGAATAGCTTATTGCTTATTATTTTATATCGTTGAACTTATCATTCATAAGATCCCTTGAATCCTTCACACTTTTGTATATCGATTCATTGTACTTTATTCTTTTATTTTATTATATCATTACTAGTTGGACAACTATAAACCTGGTGCTCATTCTTTAGACGATTCTGCTTTGGCTATTCTCTTTATTATTATCACATCTCTCTTATTCGCTCTATACAATAAACCACTTTGTAACAATAGTATTAAATAATTAACTGGAGGAAAGGAAAAAAAAATGCGCGGGGTATTCAAACAATATTACGATCTGTAACACTGTAAGTTACGCAATTCAATATCGCAAGACGTTTTAAATAGTATAGGCAGCAAAAATGATTTCTGCCAGACTTGAACTGGCGGCCTTCTGCGTGTTAAGCAGATGTGATAACCGACTACACCAAGAAACCTTTGATGGTTTATAGAATCTGTTTAAATTATATTAAAAACATGCACGTTTTTTTTCACATTTCTTCTCGATCTTATCGATAATCGTGATCGAGAGTTTGTATAGTAAAGGTATAGATAGAAAGAGTACAGGAAGTGTATAGCCTTTTAGTTGAATGGATAAAAAGGTGTCTTTATTATTGATATGATTTGGGATGTATTTTATCCAATATAGTTTGTGTAATGTTTGTAGCTATCCAGGTCAGTCGCTGTTTAATGTTCCTGGCAGCTGGCGCTCTAGGTTTAAACCTACACTTCTTATTCTTGTTTGTGTTTAGCCTTTGGATGATATCCTGCAGATCTAAATCACTGTCAGAATACCTATCAACCCTGACAATTTTGTCAAGGCTCATTTCTACCAAATAGTAATGGCCTTTACTTTGGTCACGTGTGCCGTTCACCTGATGCTCTGTAGTCTGTCTAGTCAATTACATTTACGAGTATAGAAGACTTACCTTTATACTCTTCAATAAACATTAACTTCTTTCTACTATATATCTCTTACTACCACATTTATATATTTTTTGTTGTTCCTTACAGACATCCTTTCTATTCATAATGAATAAAGTACCTAGTAGGCTCTGGCTATCAGTACATAACAGTTATGGCAATCAGTCAGCCATAATCTTTACATAATAAGAAATCTTTTGCCTACACCAATAAACCGCTTGGAAACGAGCTCCTGACGGCGTAGGTGAAGCTCTGCTCTGGAAAGAGTATCTTGCTGCTGGTAAATTATTTGCATAAGCTGTCGAAAGCCGGCGCAATGAAACTTGGAAAGAGTTTTGTGATAAGCTCTCGAATGGGTCTTTTGCCGACACTGCTGCCACCATCAAGCGCATTCGACGCAATCGTACCACTACACCTGGGTTCGCTCATGTTGAGGGTCCTGCTGCTGCTGCTCGTACAATGGCCAATCATCTACGCAATGTCTTTGCTGGTGATAGCTTGCCTGCTCAACGTCCCTCTGCCTCATTCTTGCCGGATGGCCCATGTGTCACTGACCATGATCGCTTGTATCTCTGCAAGACATTTGATCTCGTTGACTGCCCTGGTGTGTCTTATCCAATCTCTTCTATTGTCATGGCCGATAGCGTCTCTGCTGCTGATTGTCCTTCTACCATTGATTGCATCACGTTTATGCTCCAACGCAAACTCGCTCGTCGCAAAGCCCCAGGTGTTGATCACCTCCGTGCTGAAATGTTGGTACCGTTGATTGAAGATTTGGCCCCGTGTTGTGTCTTTTGTTCTCACTTTGCTGGATGTGGTCTCGAGTCCCTGTGGATTAGTGCACTGCCCAAATCGCACCCATTGTCAAAGGTAAAGGCAACCCGCTGGACCCCGCCAGTTACCGGCCAATCAGTCTCTGCTCTGTGCTCCGCAAGCTGATGGAATTGTGCCTCTACCCTGATCTGTTGAGCACTGCTCCAGGATTAGATCCTGTGCAAGGTGGTTTTCGAGAAAACCGTAGTACTCTAGATTCTGCTCTTGCTCTACATGAGCTCTGTCGCCAACGCACCGTAGACCATCATGGTGAGCCGCCCGTCCTCTGCTTTCTGGACATCAAACAGGCGTACGACACTGTGCATCGCCCCGTCATTTGGCGAGGAGCATTAGAAACGTACATGTCTGATCCCATGCGTAGTACGGCTGGAACGATGAGTTATCTGTTTAACAACGCTGAAGAGCTTATTAATTTTTTGAAACACTTTGGCATACTAAAAACCAAAGCAGACAATCGTAGTTGCACATTTAAGCTCTATATAAAGAAACAAATATTATACATTATTGTCTTATTCGTTATACTAAAAATAAGTATCCGAATACTACTATTAAAATAAGTACTCGAATTTTAGAAAACATGATACACAAGCGCAGAAAAGTCAGAAATTGTAAACGGGTGTATTTGAGTTGAACGCTTGAAAACGTCATAAACTACACAAGAACAATTGAAATTATAAGAATAAGAATGACTTCCGTACAAAACTGAAAGGACAATTTAATGGTGCCCATATCAAGGGTCTTGGTTTGCATTATGCAGGTGATTTTTGATAGTGTTGTTTTGAAGGTTTTTCAATAATTAACAAGTTTCTGTCATATGAACTATACCTTTCATTGCATTGGTCATGTAGAGCAAAAAATTACCTTTCGAATGGTACCTGGCATAAGGTTCTAGCATGACTCTAGCAGGAGAAGTTAACATTTTTGTCGTGTTTTGAAAATAGCATGCAAATTTTTCCCTTGCTAGGACAGGCAGATTTTGGTCCAAATCTGGTGATTTTCCATGAACCCCTTTTTGGCGATATCTCAACGAAAAATCATCAAATTGACATGAAACAAAAACGGTTCAACAGCTGCACATTGGATCTATCATGATCCAACAGTTTTGGGGTACCACATAGACATTCCCTTCATAAATTCACTCAAAATGTGAAATTTCGTATCCCTCAAGCAGAGGGTTACAAACAAAAGTATGAGTTACTATATAAAACCTATACCATCCGATAGAGAATTAAATGGCAAACAATAGTTAAGCTCTACGCTACTTGGATTGACTTAGTAAAATTTGAGCGTAGACCCCTTCAAAAAGCACAAAAATCACACATGTTCACCTTTTCTTGATAATTACTCGTTCAAATCATCAATTACGACCCTAAACTAAACACGTTCTAGTCAAAAACGTGCACCCCTTTCGATTGGGCTATAGAAACTTGGGGCATTTCTATCAATTTAAATGACTTTTACTAGTAGCATAAATTAACCCTCCAAAAATATCACAAATATCTCTTTTGTCAGGAACTATGGTAGCTACCAAAAAATCGTTTGCAGATTCGCAATCAGCACAAAATTGGGGTTTCAAAAACCACAAAAACTCCGATTTTGTACTCCGAGTTTGTCGGAGCCAATCAGAATGCTGCCCTGCAGTATGTTGTACATTCTAGTTTATAAATAAAAGCTTTTTTTGGGAATAATTCTGAATGACTACGCTGATGCAAGAATAAAAAGTTTATAGATCAAAAGTGAAATGTATCTCTTTTGTATTACACTTAGGTATTCAAATGTTGAGGCTTGCTAAGGCTGTTGACATGCATTACTATAATAGTTGAATGTATTATTGCTTGTTTAAAAGCTGAGAGAATCTCGTTAGAATAGCATTCGACGTTTGGTTACGGCGTAAGAATGACTTATGTTAGATGGCATTATTAAACAGCGGGCCACAATGCCTATCATTTCCCGTTTAGTGTTATTAATTTCTGGTAAACCCAACATGAAGGCCTTGATCACTCAGGTCTTGGGCACCTTCAATGGAATAACAACAGCCAACTTTTGCCTTATGGGCGACCACCCATCCATGCAAATGAATGCCTTTATTTCCAGCTTTGTTTGTACGAGAAGCAATTGTTAAGTGTAATTTGCGTGAAGCATTTCAAATGACAATGGGTCAGTAAAAAACAAGGAGAATAATTTTCGCTGCTGCTCAAATACGGATCTCTTTTCGCTGTTGTTCGCTTCCTGATACCCAGACGTTGTTAGTTCTGCTGCCATACCCACCAAGCACATGCTGCATCACAATTACCTTTTCTAGCATCGATAATGCCGTCTTGATCTCCATTGTACGAAACTCAAGCTCTTCCTGCAGTGTGGTATATGGTTTGGGCACCATAATGAGCTCCTCTGTTGATTTAGAATGACTATACAGTGAGTCTGACAATCTTCTGTGCAGTGAAATCCTATACGTAGCATTAGGACGACAGAAAAAGCGTGAATCTAATCGCAAGGCACTTACAATTCAGCAGCTGCTTCTTGACAAGATTGAAAGTCTTCGTGCCATTTTTGGTTTTGCATTTTTGCATAATCTTGTAGTACTTTGATCTGTTCAGCCAGTGAAAGATCTGTTGTGTTCTTTGCCGTTTGCTTCAATGCTTTCTTAAGCAGCCCTTTGATTAGTTTTACCAAGAGCTTGTCATCTGATTCTGTGTTTTCCGGAGCTGATTCAAGCAATGGCTGCTGTGATGATGATGATGGATTTACAACTACCAGTGTTTCAAGTGAGCGTAACTGGAGCGTTTCCAAGGATGCATCTTTTTCGTATAGTAGCGTCGTCAATTGCTGATAAGAACGTTGCTTGATACTGACATCATACAAAGACTCCAAATCCTTGAGGTAGCTTTGAACAAATGCAATCTCGTTGGTCAGGAAGCTTGCATACAACGGATAAAATACGCTCTGCAGCACTACTCTCGCTAGATAGGGTCGTAAAACGTCCTTCTCAAGCTTCTCTATTTTTTTGGCCGTCTCCTCCATGTCTGCTGCATATGTCTCTGTTTCGGATCGTAGGATAGGTAATATTTGTGGCAGCGAGTTGAGTCTGGCTCGATCGCGCTCAAGAATCTGCATTTTTGCTTCCAGTCCGCTGATCTGTGCATTAAGATCCATAATGTCAAATTCGCTTTTCCGGTATTGACGCACTGTGGTATCAATGATGGCATTTGCCTCGTCTACATGGTCGTCCGTCAGCATAGATTCCCACTCTTGCAGTATGCGCTTGATTTCTTTGATGAGTTGTGTGTCTGACTTCAAGTAGGGTGTGTCGTTGCTGATGGTGATGGTTTCGTCTAGTTGCACATCTTGGGTATTTTTTAGCCGTGATTCGTAGAGCGCAATTGCTTCCTGTGCAGCAGCAAGATACTACATCATAGTTAGTTACTAGCAGAGAGAACAGTGTTGTTGATAGGCTACCTCGTCTTCGACTCGCTTCAATTGGGCTTGCTCATTTATCTCCTCTTGTTCAAGTGCTTGCAAACTTGCCTCTAAAGCAGCAAGCTCTTGCTGTAGATCAGTCTCCGTCTTCCTAATGTCCATTGTTACGAATGTCGATTGCTGCTCAAGCCAATTCATGTACATACTCTAATATTTGGTATTGGTTGTTGAGCACATCCATTTCTGCGGCATAAGGGTTTGGTGGAGTCGGCTTTATATGTCTATAGGATGTGGAGGTATGAATGCCTGATCGTTTTTTCCCGGCAAAAAGCTGCGATGGCGATGCCTACCTGATGGATGAAGCAGCTATCGATGCCTCTCTCTCCCAGATATCTTCCTCATCGTCGTCGTCTTGGTATCGAGGCGAATATGATTTCCTTTTTCTCGAGTGCATAGTATATTTTCACTTTTAGGAAACAAGAAGAAGAAAGAAAAGTACAAGCTATGCCTCCTGCCTGCCTGCCTGCCGTCAAATTGCTTACTTTCAACTTTTTTTACCAAAATGTCTAAAAATTTTTTTTTGGCTTTTCTTTCTTTTATTGATTATACTACACATAATACAATGGAAACGCCTATAGAAGTATTACGAGTAGAACAAAGTGGAATCTCGAAGGAATTGGCACGTTTCAGAGCTTGCGACACAGAAACGCGTAGTCTCTACTGTCGTGAATGGGCACAATTTGTATATAAAAAGCACTTTGTTTGGAACGCAAAGACGCAGGAGGAGGTGCCTGAAGGCCAGCAACAACATCAACATGGCGGCTTGCAAGCTGGACCTTACCAGATCAACTTTATCAGCAACGAGACAGCCAATGGACAGGACAATGTCTACAAAAAGGAGCGTTCAGCATTGATGATTGACAAGTTTATGAGTTTGGTGGACTCGTGGACTACGACACCTGCTCGAGCCGACGAAGAGAGCTTAATCACACAAATCGTGCAGGCCTGTAAATTATGGACGACCCTGCCCAGCGGACACTCTGGCTTGCCTGACCTGTTTGAGCCAGTCGAATTCAACCCATATCCCGATGCGATTCCTCTTGTCGAAGATCCCAAAGATCCCTCACAACTGCTGGATCCGCTCATCATTGAACGACAAGCGCTGTGCCTACCTTCTGATTGCTTCCACCTATTGAAAAACCTGACTGGCGATATCCTGTTGTCCCACACCACACCCACCTGCAACCATTCCAAGCCTACAGCCAAGACGCCCGCTGATTTGGACATTGACAGAAACATCTTCAACGAACACGAAGCCGTAGCTGTCAAAAAAGCATTGGCTGAGCTCAAGATGGCCCTGGAGCAAGCATGGCACCCGCTCGACAACTTTTTGGGCCAGTTGGCAGAGTTTGATAAAAGACGATCCAAGCTGATGGGAAAGGGATGTCAGGAAACCATTGACGAGTTTTACGCTAGCCAGAACTTTGTTTCCTTTGTGGATGTTTGGGCTAAACAAGCGGCTAATTTCAAAAATAAAAAATCGACTCCTGAGGAAATTGCCAAAGTAGACTCGCTTTTCGAACAGCACCTTGAACGCATGAAGGAGCTAGTGCATGAATTTATGACGGTATTTGCATTGGCTCATCTCAAGGAGATCCACGTCTTGACAAGCGACCTGTGGAAGATGATTGTGCCCACCATCTACGAGCTGGGAGAGCGCATGGCAAAGCATAAGGACCACAAGGGCAACAAGAGCGCCAATGCGTCCAAGATTGGCGAGTCTCTGAAGGCACTGGATATCGATTCATTGAAAAAGATGGAGTCTACCAAAGAAGTCGATGCAGCACAAAGCCGAATCTTGGACAGCCTATCAACAAAGACAAACGACTACATGAACGACATTGACGGCTTGCTCAAATTATATCGCGAAGGCCGTGGCAATCTCAGTGGCCGTTTGGAGAAGCTCAACAACAAGGACTTC
The DNA here is from genome assembly GCA_010203745.1 of Mucor lusitanicus. Taxonomy (NCBI): domain Eukaryota; kingdom Fungi; phylum Mucoromycota; class Mucoromycetes; order Mucorales; family Mucoraceae; genus Mucor; species Mucor lusitanicus. Next base: position 587,061 of record JAAECE010000004.1, on the reverse strand, counting down.
AAGAAGAAGATCAAGAAGGTGGAGAGCGGCTACTACTCGATCCGTCAGACATTCCGCTACGAGGTCACTGAAAACATCTTTCCCGAAGCCTTGTTTTGTAAGTTCTCTCTTGTGTGCTTGGAGCCTCTGATGCAGGAAGGCGAAGTCATGGAAGCGGTTACCATTGAGAAGGAAGTGAAGCGATTTGTGGAATCTCACAAGGATCTGCTGCAGCAAAAGTGCCATTTGTTGGAGGAATTTGAGCAGGGTGTTCAAACCGGTCGTCGTGAACTCGCCGGTGTGCTGGGAAAGCTTTTCTTGAAGGAAGGTATGCGTATTCAAGGCGACAATTTGGCTTTGAAAAGACAGCAATCACTACTCAAGTCGATGGGCGTAGAACCAGAAGATCCGTCAAAGAAGAAGAGCAAGAGTAAGAAGAAGTCGAGTACAACCAGTAGTGGCACAACTACACCTGCTCTTGTTGAAGAACCTGCCAAAAAGGCACCTGCCGTCAAAGAAAAAGCACCTACCAAGGAGAAGACTGATACCAAGGAAAAGGCTGCTACCAAGGAAAAGGCTGCTACCAAGGAAAAGGCTGCTACCAAGGAAAAGGCTGCTACAAAGGAAAAGAAGGCTGCCACTTTGACTGAGAAAACGTCTCCTGTCACTGAAAAGAAGGAGGTTGTGCCCGCTAAAAAGCTTGATGTCAAGGAAAAGAAGCCTCTTGCTGAAACGAAGCCTATGGATGTGCAAAAACCAAAAACTGTTGAAACGAAGCCTGATGCTGTAAAGGAGCCAAAGCAGAGTGTGTCTGAGAAAAAGCCTGTGATTCCTGAAAAGGAGCCTACTGTCGAAAAGAAGAAGAAGCCCACTGTCCCAGCAATGGAACCTACTACTGCTGAAAAAAAGAAACCTGCTGCTGTTGTACCTGACATTGCACCCTCTCCTGTTCCTGAAAAGAAGCCTGCACCTGTTGTGGAAAAGAAGAAGCCTGCTGTGGATGCTGCAGTCGTAGTGGATCAAAAGCCCAAGAAAAAGGAAGAGAAGCCAGCCACTGTTGAAAAGAAAGAAGCCAAGGTAAGTCCCACTGTGAGCCTCACACACACAAGGGTACTAAGAAATGCAAAATAGACATCGTGGCCTACTACTACAACAGATCAATCCAATGACATTCAAGATTGGGACACAATTCGAGCCTCTGTTATGACTGCCGAAGCCAATATAAATCAATTTGATGAACCTGAAGTGCAGGATTGGGAGACTCTTAAAGCTCAAGTGATGTTGTCAAACGAGAAGAAGCCCGCTGCTACCAATGTGCCTGGTGGATGGTCCTCTGTAGCTGCTGCTGCCGCTGCTGCTTCAGCCTCTGTCAGCTCATCATCATCTCCTGTTCAACCTTTAACAAAGAAGCCTACTACTACTTCATCAACTGCAACAACCACACCAGCTTTGGATCAATGGCCAGCAGCACCTGCCACCACCACCAAATCGCCTCAATGGTCCAATGTTGCAGCTGCCTCTACCCCATCTCCTGCTTCAGCTGATCATGGATGGTCCAATGTCGCAGCTTCTGCTTCTACAACGGACAAGGAATGGCCCAAGGCTGCTGCCGCTGCTTCGCCTAGCGCCAGTGTGGAAGTAAAGAAAGACGCTGATTTGGGTGGTTGGGGCTCTTCACCTGCTTCTTCTGCTGCCAGTGCCAGTGCGACTCCATCTGCTTGGTCAAAGACGCCTTCAACGAGTGCTGGATGGAACACGGACAACAAGAAGTCTTGGGGTTCACCTGCAAGCGACAAGAAGAAGCAATCAACATGGGCGGCCGACAAGGAGTCTAATATATCACTTGGTGGATGGGAATCTCCCTCAAAGGCTGTCGGTGGTAGCTCCGCAGATGACAATTGGCGTGCTGGCCCCAAGAAGTCGACTAACGCCAGTGCTCCCTTATCTGCCGCTAGTTGGGACAATGCTAAATTGCCTTGGGACGATGAGCCTACTACTGCTGCCGCTGCGGCCACTGCTACCACTGCCGCTGCTTCTCCAATGGCGACTACGCCAATTAAGGAAAATGTCAAGAAACCTGCTGTGACACAACCACCTGTTGTAACATCAAATCCTACTACGAGTGCTACTGCTTCCAAACATGGCATCTTGAGTCCTGCAACTCAACCTCCTCCAGGTATGACAATGTCCAACAGTCTTGCTGCTCCACCTCCGGGCATTCAGGCACCTAAAGTGATGCCACCTGGATTGTCCACCGGCATGGCCTCTGCTGTACCTGCTGTCACGACGCCCACCATCCATACCACCACCACCAGCTTCAGCTCGGTCGGCATGTCTTCGATGGCCAGTACTCCACTTCAATCCGCTTCCAACCCATTGCAAGAGCCTTTGCCCCACGATCTGGACGAGATGAGTTCCGACATGCTGCTCTTGATTGTCAAGAACCTGCACCGTGAAAATGGAAATCTCATCCAATCTGTGTACAACATGCAGCAAGAGATGGGCATGATGACAAGTCGATATGCCGAGATCATTGCATTAGCCAGAGAACGTGAAACACAAACTTTAGCCTTGTTTGAAAGTCGCAAACAGACGGAGATGGAGGAAGCTCGCCGATATGTATTGTCTCTGGAAGCACGTGTTAAGCAGCTAGAAGAGCAGGGCCAACAGCAAGCAAGTACGGGCACAGCTGGATTCGGTAACCAAGATTTGTTTGCTGGATACAGAGAAGAAATGGCACCTCAGCAGCAGCAGCCAGCCCAACAACACCATCATCAAAACCATCATCGTAATCATAGCAGAAAGTTGTGGCAAAAGAACACGGTGGTTCGCTGTAGTAATTGCGGGGAGGTGGGTCATGCATCGCAGGAATGCAAGGTAAATAGTGTGTATATACAAGAGATTTTCATCATATTAACCAATTTATTGAATAGGGAGTGTGTCGCTATTGCGGTAGCCTCGAACATCTCTCTGATGCTTGCCCATTAAACTAAATAATAAATACATGGGTCCAAGACTATAATATGTGCAAAATTAAGCTTTTTTCCAAAGATCTCTGCTTGGATGACCGACCCTTGATATCATGCCATTTTCTCTTGATTGTATATAATTATTTTTTGATATATGAAATAAAAGGGGGGTGAAGTATTAGTGTGCTTGTGCTTTTTCTTTGTCATGTATGTATAATTTTTATTTACAAGATGGGTTTTATTTTATGTAGTGAGAGAGAGAGAGAAACAGGCAATAAGGGGGTGGGATTTGGGGGGAGCGGAAAGGGGATAAAGGGGCAGTGCAGCAGCAGACACACAATGTGTTTGTGTAATTTGATATTCTTTGTCTGGTAAATGGTTGTTCAGAGGATACTTGTGCAAGAGAAGATGGAAATGAGATTGGTATGTGTTGGGAATCTTTTTTGTTTTTTGTTTTGGCAGTTAAATAGAGGGAGATGTGAGGGAGAGCATTTAGGACACAAGGATCGAGGTATCTTGACGATATGTATCGCTCGCTTTTGAACCGAGAATACTGAGGTCTTTATCCAAATTCGTGTCGCCTACAAGCTGGTGATTTTGACGTTTTAATGAGTCAAGTTGCATTCTCAATTGTTTGTTTTCCTCTTCAACAGCATTTAATCTATGCAATAACTGTTCATTTGCCTTCTTGTGGTCGTTGACTTGGCCTTCTAATGTAGTAATGTACTCTGTAGATGAAAGATCAGTCTTTTATCTCTCTCGCTCTCTCTCAAATCTCAACCTACCCTTTCTTCTCACTCGAAAGTTGCGTGCGGAAATCTTGTTTCGCAGCTGTCTTCTCTCTTTGGATGTAAGCTTCTTGATATCGATGCCACCTGTTTCAGCATAGGCTTCAAGCGAGATTGGGCCCTCTATTTCGTGAGAAGATTCGCGTTTTGAATTGTCAAGTGGTGGTGTGTCTTCGGATTTGATTAAAGATTCAGGTGAAACAGTGTCTGGAATGTCTGTTGTAGCAGCAGCAGCAGACGAGGAGGTACTACTGGCTGCTGTGGCGGCAGTTGTGATTGTAGCTGATGGGGTGGGGATTGAAGCGTGGTGCGTAGTCGCGCTGGGCGAAAGCGTCGTGTCCAATGCATTGCTGCTGCTGCTCTTGTATAGGTCTTCGATTTTGATCAATGGCTCCATGGGTGCAGTCAGCATGCAACTGCTGATTGTGGTGGTAGGCGGTGATTCCGGCTCTGGTGTAGGCTCAGCAGCAGCCATGATGGGGTTGGCAGCAACACCACTTGCGGCCAATTGTTCACGTAAAGCGAGCTGCCTCTTAGCCAGCTCAATCAGCTGCTTGATTTGCTCTGTGGTGGGCATCACCATCATGTCCTTTGCTGCCTCCGCAGCGTCTTGCACAACTAGCTGATCCGTCTCCATTTGTTGACTACTGAAAGAATGTTGGTAATCCATATTGAAATCCTCGTCTTTGAGGAACGGTGGCGATGGCAGCGATGTGGAGTCAATGGTATGGCTGTTGAGCCAGTCCATATCGACAATGTCTTCAAAGTCCATGTTGCAGAGAATAGTGGGTGCGTAAAGAAAAGAGTGAAAGAAGAGAGAAAGAGAGACAAAAGGCTTTTTATCGCTCCATGCTATTTATATACGGTTGAGCATATATTGCAGCAGCAGCAGCATTTAATCTTGAAAACATGCCTCCTTCTTGTCTGCGGCATCCCAATTGGCCCAAATCAATGGATAATGAAATGCAAAGGTCTCTCGCTCGCTCGCTCTCTCTTTCCGCATCCTCTGAAACGCTTGCTTATACTCCAGCAAGAGTGAAATGGAAAACCTGACAAGAAGCTACACCCCTTATTTTGAGCAACAACAACAAAGAATTACTCCAATAAGCCACATGCATAAATATGATTTTTTTTTCTTTTTGGGAGCGCACACAAAATGTGCTACCTCAATGCAAAAACACACGGGCAAGCAGGTAAAATACAACATTTCGCTCGTTATTTACGTCATTCGCAGCACCAGCAGCGAAATCTATCCTTACCTGATTTAGGCTGCGATTATGGTGTTTTTCTTTTTTCTTTTTTCTCTCGTTGCCATCCCAACAATGTCAAATCGGATGCTTGTTTTGGTTGGTCTGCCAGGCTCTGGTAAAAGCACCATATCCAATAAGCTGGTTCAATGCAGAAAGGTAAGCAAGTAGGCGGCCCTTGTCCGGGGCTTGGTGATTGACCAGGAGCATGTAGGATTGGCAACGGGTGAATCAGGACGACATGAAGAGCAGGAAGGCATGTGAGATGTACGCCAAAAAGTACCTCGACCAGCGCCAGAATGTCATTGTCGACCGCTGCAACTTTGATCGCAGTCAGCGCAAAACGTGGATAGACATTGCCCAGCACTACAAGGTGCCCGTGGATTGCATTGTGCTCACTGCCACGCAGCAAGACTGCGGCGACCGCATCATGGTGCGAGAACAGCACCCCACCGGCGTCCATGGAAGAAACGGCGTCCATATTCTGCGCAGATTCGTGAGGGACTACCACCCTCCCACTCTGGACTTTAACGAAGGGTTTTCTCGCATTCTTTATTTAGACCCTAGTCCAGATACGGCATGCACCGTCGAACGCATCGATGAAATTTTTGCTTTATTAGAACAATGCCCGCTACTGTTACCCTCCCCTTCAGACGACGCACCATCATCGCGTGCTCCTTACGAAAAGCCCCAAATCACTGTAGACAGCGATGGCTGGTCGACCATTCCCGTTACATCAAAGAAGGACGCTGATGAATAAAATTGTGCATATTAAAAAAAGGCCATCATGTGTGCGTGTGAGTGTGTGTACTTGATTTGATCGTTTGTTGATTTGACAGTTGTGTGTGCGTGTGGTTTAGTAAAATAAGATTAATTAACCCGGTGATCCGTCTATCGTTCATGATTACGGGCTGCTGAGAGCGTCAAGAAAACAATTTAGTAATGTGTATATCATGACCACAATTTAAGGTTGTTTGTCAGATTAGAGTTTCGCATTAAACACTGTTTATTCTACTATATCTGTGACATTCAGAGGGGGAGTAATACAACATTTGGGGGGAGAAGCGCATGAATGAAATATGACACCACGGCCAATTTCCATGGGTCATTGATCTGTTGAAGGGGGTTTTCATTACCAATGTCGACTGCATTTTGAAACGTGTAGAAGCCTATTTAGCATGACATCTCGATGGCAATCTAGTAGCCTCTTTTTTACGCGCTATGCCAAAGCAAACTAGGCTAAATTTGAAGCTATGTTTTTAAAATGTGTCAGTATTTGAAGGAAATCTAGTCTTGCAATTACCAAGTACCTGGAATTGTTTGCGAGTGTAAGGGTTTCAAGAAATTTATCCTTTATCCCAAGATGAAACTGCAAGCATATATTTATATAGAGAACCTCATGTCGATTATTTGTATGGCAGAGCGCTCATGCATACTAGATTTGATTCTGATACTGTTCTTGTAAGCATTTGTAAACCCAATGTGCCAAACATTCGACAACCCAAAAAGCTATCCACTCTCTAATTGGAGAGTACAACATTATTTGTGGTCAAACACATTTATAATATAGCAAATCTCTTATAGAGTGAAGGTACCTGCTTACGACTGTCGCTTAGAATCACAAAAGCGCGAAATTCCGTGATTGATTGCCTTATCATTTGAAACAGCATGGTGAATAAAGAGATTTCAGGGCTTAAAAGATCACAAGAACCGAGCAATTAGCAGACCAACTGAATATCACGTTTAAAACAGAGGACAAAGACAACTGGCATATCGTATAAAGGGCACATGCATCTATTTCAGCGGCTTACAATATGCTACAGTCGCCTTGCTTATCACTATATATGTCCGTTTGATTGATTATTCAGAAACATATGTGGGTGTTTCTTTAATCCTTAAACAGAGATCTGCGGCAATATGAAGTTATGATAGAACAAGTGATGAATACAAATGAAATTTACGAGTTTAACCTAGTGTCATTGAATCTGTCTGATCCATTTCGCAATGTCAACTTGTCAAAGCGGGAAGCCCTAAAAGAATCCACCACTTCCCAGTTGAATCTATCATGAAAATGATCAATCAGTCTCTGAAGAAAATCAGCAGAGAGACACTGCTATTATTAGATTTATCATAAAGAAAGAAAGGTGCGTAATAAGCTGAAAAAACCAAATCTTAGACAGGATAATAGGCTTATGAACAGTGAAATACAACATGTAAGGCTATAACACCATCACTTTTTAATGGGTGCAATATACTTTTGCAAATCAGCGAGCAATTGATATGGAGGGATTATTACTTGTACAGTATGCACATATTTATTTAGAGAGGGTTCACAGGAAAATCTTTTACTTGCTTGATCATGATGGCACGGTTGTAGGTGGTGCGAGGCAAGAGAAAAGGGAGCTCTGGATCGTTCTTGTAGCACACTTCCAGACGAGCTTCTTCCAAGGCTTTTTTAGCTTCCAATACGTTTTCTGCTGTATAGGGCTTCAAGTAAACTAAGCAGATAGCTCTATCTTTTGACATGATCTTGTTTGTCTCTGTACTATCCATGTTTAATTTGCTGTGTGATGTGGGGCTAAAGGTGTAGAAAAAAGAAAGAAAGAAAAGGAGGGAAAGTGGATTCAAACCAGAATTTGTCTTTTATCTTGATGGCATTCACATGACATGACTTGGCTCTGCGTTTTAAGGGTATATGTTGTCAATCGATCATCAGCGTTGAAATTTTCTCAATCGCACTCAGACTTGTCGCAGCCAAGTAAAGACGGTCAGAGACTGATGTACTGACATGAAGCGCTTCAATTGTGTCAATGTACATATCTTACATCTGTAAGATTAAATTTTTGTTAGTAAAATTAGATGAATCATCATTAAACCAAACAAATTGCAATAGACGAGATAATCATTTCGATTATAAGCAGTGTATAGCATCGCAGATGATATACTTTAGTGGCCAGAATATCCAACATACATTTGTAAAGCTTCCAATGAGCTTCGTTATACTAAAAGCAAGCATTAAGATACAAATTGTTACCTATAATAAACTTTCCAATGAGTAGCATGGCCTGAAAAGATAATAGCATATAGAAATATGTCTCTGAATTCTAGATAAAGCAGGTCCTAGATCCTAAAAAGGTATTCATAACTTTTCAAAGGTTATTATGCCCTCAGAGGCTAGTCGTATAGATATTACGTGCAAAATTTAGCGATTAATTAAGCAAGATTATCTATTAGTCAATTTGGACGGATACAGTGCAAAGTATTGTTCGCGGCACTAGTGCCAATCGTAAACACATTGTCGGATCAAATAATATCGTTTGACATTTCAACCCAGATATAGGGGTAGAGAGTTCCTGATCCAGGTACAGGACCTGTTGGCCCTGAATCTCTTTTGCTTACATGGAGTTTATTCACTTGAAAACGGCATCTTTGACAGAATAATACATGACGGGAATAGCAATTACAATAGAAACTAAAGAGATGAAAAACAGCTTCCATGATGCATGTCTGTTAGTATAATCCGCTCGAACCAGGTCACCCGAAAAAAGGTAAATGTACGCAAAACCGGGTAGCAGAAATCCTAATGATATGAGGATACAAACAAATAAATAAAACATGCAAAGCACACAGTTGCTCTACTAAAACTCACCCAGTACTGTTGTTGAAAAGCCACCAATAACATCAAACACTTTCCCCAGTGATGTTAATGTGGCTCCAAAATAAAGCACCACCAAAAACACGCCAACAGTAACAGTGTAATGCTGCTTTTTGGTGGGATTGTTTATATGAATGCCAAACATTAACATCACTGCTTCTCTACATGGATGCATGCAAAGCGGTATGGTGAGCACCATAAAGAGCCCCAATGCCAGCTTCACCAAACGGATGCCAGGGTCGTTTTCTGGAAAGTTGAGCAAAATGTTGGCCTGTACATTCTTGCCAAAGCACATGTAGGCCATGACAGCAAACACGATATTGATGATGAAGGCAATTGTGATTGCTATAGAACACACTCGCCGCCAGTTGGAGGGCTTTTGGTTTCTTGTCGTTGTGTAAACTCCAAACAGATTTTGAGCACAACCAAATGATAGACTGATAATGGCGAGACCTTTGAACATGTCTTCTGAGACAGGGACGACTTCTAGTTCGATGTTTTGATGCGAAGGAAGGTAGAAAGGTACGCGAACCAGCACACCCAGCAGCATGAGCATCAGCAATAAGACAGACATGGCTGACCATTTGACGAATTTGGCAGTTGAGCGAGATAAGCTGAGCGGAAGTGTCTAGACGAATGTTGGTCTATTTAGTAAATATTTTGATGATGATGAATGACCTCTAGTGACACCTACGCATAGCAATCCAAATGCTAAAATGACATTTCTTCTATCTGCAAAAAAGGCCACATTTGGAAACACCAGCATCAGCAAGCCCGGTAGTGTATCGCCTAACACTGATTAAAGGGCTGTGAGTCAATCAAACTTGTTCACACACACAGGAGCACACTTACACAAGTAGTAGGAGACAGCTGTTCCTGCTGTGTGAAAAAAGATGATAAAGTTCACTACATGCGAACCAATACCACCTATCAATTTTTCGCACAGGGCAACCAGACTGAATGTTTGTGTCGCGAGGCCGCACAGGATGGTAATTTGCATAGTGAAGCAAGTGAGGTAGGCGATCAAGACACTGAACAACAGCCCCACCCAAAAGCCGCATAGATGTAGGGCCAAGGGCAGGCCAATGATGCCAGTACCCATCATTGCATTGACCAGGTTGAGCGACGATCCCATGGCAGAACTACCGTGGTCTAGATGCATATCGTCGTTCGTACACTTATAATTGTCTAGAGTGATGGCTGTGATGCTGCTGTCTCTATCGCTGCTGAGACATGAATCATAGTGTGTGATGGCGCTATCATTGATAAGCAGAGAGGAAGCGGTATCGTCTGTCAGATCATGATTGTATTTCATTCTATTAAATGAGCAGAAGGAGATGTGTATAGAAAAGAAAGATGAAGAGAAAAAAGTAGTGCCATCTTTTATTTATATCGCTGTTCCTCTTCCCTCTCATCTTGGTTAATTATACAAACAATCAAGCACCTCCAACAAACCAATCATCAAGAGTGGCACAAACAGAGAGCATCTTTTAAATGAGCAGCAGTGTACTATAGCATGCACCAAAGGTTGTATACAAGGATGCTGTCAAGTAGTTGGCACTCATCCTTCTACACAATCGGGCTAACATGGAACAAAAAATGTCTATTAAAAGAGGCTTCAGCGTTTGGTTGGGAGTACTTGTGTCCCCACAGCAATCTTTATGACTAAAAAACAGTAATACATTTGCAGTATATGTCCAAAGATCTGCTTAGCAAGCATTTTTATTTAGAGGGCTATTCATATCAATGAATCGAGTAGTGCTTTAAGGGTGGTGATTTGTGATCAAGTGGTGGCCTAATAGATCCACTCCAATACTGAAGTATTGTCATGCTTTCTTTTGATCACCTTGGTCTTTTTGGAAAGAATATCGTCAACCTGGTTTGCAACTTGATGTTTGACTTGGACTTTATCATAGTTTTGACCAGCGAAATGTGAAATCACCTGCTCACGAGAGGTGGGTGGTCTGAGCTTGCCGTCCTGGAGCATTGTGGATAATCCGACCACAAAGCGACGTACTTCTTCTTCTGACAGCTTGGCTTGGCTAGCACGCTTTCCGGACCAGATCTCCTCAGCATTTTGATCTCTCTTGTATGCCACATTCAATGAAGATGCCTAACAACCGCACAGACAATTAGTAGCCGTATAATGTGCAACGCCAATGTTTATGCTTACAGATCGGGAGGGAATTGCAATGGCGCCCTTGACAAATGGCAAAGGGTTCGTAGGCTTAAATAAGGTAACTTTTTGTGCAGTGTTTCTAAACATATTGCTTTATAGAGTGATGCTTTTGATGATTTTGATAATTAAAAGGAAAAGAAGTATCCTCAATCTGTTATTTATATAAATTCAATTGTATCAGCGTCTATTCATGTGAGATGGGTTGAAGCAGGAAACAATAAAGAAACACATGCACTTTGTATTAAAAGGCCTTCCTCATCAGTCCTGGAAGTATTTAAGAGTACAGCTCACTCCAAGCCAAGATGAAAACTAAATAATTTCCAACAGAACCGATGTTATCAGCGCTTACTGCATGCAATGATTCTATCGTGGTAGTTTAAAAGCTATCAGAATATTGGGTATCCCATGAGATTAGCTCAAAACAGGAAAACATTAACTCATTTTAGCTTGAAAATTCATACAATATGTCTAAAGCATGTCAGTGCTAACGCAACCTAAACATTTAATGATTCATATATTCATACGCACTCTCACTATAGTCTGTATTGCAGCATAGATCTATATAGCCGATTATTTCGACTTAAATTCATCATTCTACAGCAGTACGAATTGAATACACGGAAACTAAGCAAAGCAGATTTGAGTGTGTCGCGCCAATCATGCTGTCGTCTTAATAGACAAAAGATCCATCATATCTGAGAGCACCAAAGCTCTTATAACCATATTCTATTGATGGTGCAGTTGTATGGGAGTGTTATTGCATAATTGAGATTTTGCCGAGTCTAAAAAGGCTAAAAGGGAGTAAAATCGGGCTCAGTGATCAAACTGAGAAATGAAAAGAATCCAGCGCTTCATGCATTTGCCATTATTCCAAATGTCTGGCCAGGAGTGTATTTATCTTGATAGATATTCTATCATTCAATATTTTGTCCGTCGCAGTTGCGACAATGCACTGCTGCAAATTTAATACGTATGTATACTTTTAATTGCTACAACTCTATCAGGAATACTGTATTGAAGCATAACATGCATCATTTAGTGAAAGGCTCAGGTCATTCGCAGGAGTTTATGGAAAATTATAGACATATTGATATTTGCACGATTCCTGTCAAAGACCTTCATTTACGCCATAAAAAGCGCCTTTGGACCTGATCATTGACAGCCTTGTGAAGGTGTTGGGTAAAAGTCAGGACTTATTCGAGTCCGGACTTGCACCTTTTGAGAATAATCAGGACTTCAGAAATCAACCAGGACTTCATAAAGCAGGACTTTTCGGCCAGGTATTCTACCGATTTGATGATCCATTTCACCGAGCAGCCATGTGGCTAGGCCCTGAATCTTAGAAAGTCAATTAGAAGTGCATCGACAGACGGATCTGTTGAGTCCTTAGAAGCACTGGAGTCTTAGGGACTCAGTGACAATTCATCTTCCTGCAAGATCCAACAAATTTCTCCTGTCCACCTGAGAGCAAACCTCTCTTTTTGCCAACAATTCTTGCTATTAGTATGACGGAAAACGTGCACGAGCTTCATGGTAAGATTTATTCAACCAAGCCTACCGGAGAGTGTTTTTACACGGTTTGCTACAAGACTACAAAGGATATCGTCCGAATCGAGAACTTGCGACGAATGGAGGTTCTCAGTACCGATGAAATGGAGTCTATTAGACTTCTTAAATCAACTGGCAATACAGTCTTCGCATGTTACAAGAAATTGTAATGTTCAGCCCTCGTTACTACCACCACCAAAAGGCTGTCGTAATGGATAGCTCACCCTATTGTTTTCAAACAAAACAAAAACAAAAGAAACGTTTATATATTATTAAAATCGTGTTTATCCCTTCTTAATACGACGTTATATGTACTTCTGTTTGTTTACAAAGCATATAATTGACACATTCTAAGGGAAATGTCGTGGTATCCTCGTTACCATGCAACATTGACAGTTACATGGGTTCTGTGGCACATATTTAGAGTGGCAACCCTTCCTCCAATAGCTATTTCTCGGTGAAATGGATCACCAAATCGGTAGAATACCTGGCCGAAAAGTCCTGCTTTATGAAGTCCTGGTTATTTTCTATATGAATAAGTCCTGATTTCTGAAGTCCTGATTATTCTCAAAAGGTGCAAGTCCGGACTCGGATAAGTCCTGACTTTTATCTACACCCGCTCAAATACACTCAAATTGTGCTGTATTAGGCACGCTTAGGACCAGAAAGGGGGGGGGGGGGCGGAGTGCTTGCCCATGCATACACAATCTATGTGTATACGGATGTGGATCATCGCATAAAAGTCAGATCCATAGGAAATATCGAGGACTTTTAGGTAAAAATGGATGGTTGAATGAAGCAACCGTACTAAAAAAAATGAGCAAGGGCAATCGATGAAGCGTGCTGCCACTGTGCAGCCTTTTTCTCGGCAAAACGAAGCAAATGTAGAGAGCCATCTGAGGCAAAAAGATACCTATACATCACAATGAGCTTTGTGTGTACCACTTCTACCTGAAATATACCAGAGGAGATATTGTCTGACGATGCGTCTTTAGACATTGGGTCAGAGAGACAAGCGCGTTTTGCGAAAAGTGTCCCTGTTTACATGCATGATGGTGACAAGGATCGTAGCGTGGATGTCAAACATACTATCTTTCACCACCAAGAATTGAAATAAACGGATTTCCATTTTATTAAACGTATATAAAAGCTATTTGCCTCCATTGGGATTTTCTTGATTTGCAATCATTTCAGAAATGTTCTTTTGCAACAGACTCCAATCATCCGGCTTGGGAGTTGCCACCTTGAAACAAAAAAAAAACACATGTTAGATGGCCATCATCAAGTTCACACTTTCAACAACTTACCTCGCCAATGTCATAGACATAGACATGACCATCACTGGAACCGATGGCCGTCTTTTTGCCCTCTTTGTCCCAAGCCAATTTGTTCAATGCCTTGCCAGAACCGACTTGAGTGCTGACAAAAGGCTCCTCGGTATCTGCATTCAAATTCCATAAATCAAACTGACCCGTGCCATCGACTGTACCAAACAAAGCAGGATGTGTAGGCGACCATTTGACGTCGTAGACATAGTCGTCCGCATGTTCAAACGAGTACAAGGGCGGAATAGCAGATGCTTGTGTGGAGGTTTTAGAAATAGACTGGTAGTCATTGTGAGTACACGGTGTTGGTTGCCTCGTCCCCAATGTCATACTCTTACCTTGGCTCGCCATAATTTCACTGTCCAATCCACAGAGGAAGTAAGGTATAAATCAGAAAAGTCGACAGGGCCATGCAAAGGATGGAAGTTCAAGCCTGTGACCATACCGTGATGGCCACGGTACGTATCGTATTGATTGATGCCTGCTTTGCTGCCCGCACGATCATATCTGTTTGCTTGGTACACATTGCCCTCTTCTGTGCCAGCCCAGTACGCCGTTGTCTCGTTATCAGGGAAGCCCATACACGTAACCGATACTTCATGGGTCTTGTTGTGAGCCGGATGAAGCAGCTCTAAATAGTCTTGAGGCTGAGCCAGCATGTCCAGCTGCCAGGAACACACAAAGCCATCTGTACTGGCAGAGATCAGGTTGTGTGCATTCTGAGTGCCTACCATTTCAATGCTGTAGACGGGATGGGTGTGGCCACCAGCCGACAGAGGTGTCTTCAACACGGGCAGCGACTTGGCTCGTGTGTCCCATAGCACGATTTGGCCAGAGTAGGTGCCACCGATAATGTAGTTTGGATGGAACTTGCTAAACATGACACTGAGCACATCAGACTGAGAGTGAAACACAAATTCAGGGCGATCCAGTAAATGCTCGTTCCAAACAAGAGCCACACCGTCGGGCTCGTTGGGTGCAAGTGGGTTCTTGTTGTAGGAGGAGACAACCAACTCGGGGTACTGTAGAGAATGAGTCTTTGCCGCCTCGACCAAGCACTTGGGAACTTACTTTAAGAGACCAATTAACGTCGGTGACAGATCTGTTCTTGCACCACTTTTCATCCCAAAATTCGCAGACAAACTTTACATGTTTACCCGAATTTTCATCACTAAGGCAACAGGGTCAGCATCTGATACAGAGCCTATCATGGCATCTTACTTTTCGACATCAATGCCAAGGGTATAATCTTTCATGAAATCATATTTCTCATTCAAGGCTCTTTCTACTAGCTTTGTAGACACATCGACAAATTCGGCAAATTCTTGAGACTTTTGAATGACTTTTGACTCTTCCTCCGTGAGTTCTATTGCAAGCGAGATCAGTCAGACGGACATGCGTTTCTAGGATGTGCATGCACTACCTCGAATCTCCTCCTGCTTCTCTTGCTCGGCTCTCTTGATCTCCTCTTCCAACTGTGCCATCTTGATCTTTTCTCTTGCTTCGAACTCCTCCATGATTTGCTTTCTGATCTCTTCCTCTGATATCTCGGGTGCCTCCATGGATCCATCTGTTGTCTGAATTTCTTTGCTGTACACCACTTGTTCCTGAAGAAAAGAGTGAGAAGGGGCGTCTCTTTGCTCTATTTGGCTCTATTTACCAGTGGTGGAATGTCAGCAACAAATGCTTGTGATTCCGTCAATTCTGCCACATAGTGAGGCGTGCTGCCTTGAGGAGGCGAGGAGGAATTAGGCTGGGAGGACATGGAGAGCATTGAAAGACGAGCCTCGGCCCTACAATGCAACCTAAGTACTCTTTCGCGCGCATGTGTTCCTTTTTATTTCCAGGCACTTACTGACTGATGGGTGTTCCAGGCACAGAATAATTGGCAGAAGCAGGACGTGAGTTGGAGAAATCTGAGCCAGCATCTGAACGATCACTGCCTGCTGCTGCTGATGCATTTGGTGTAGAAGGACGTTCGCCTAAAACAAGAGCCACAAGATCGTCGATTGCTTTTCTATCTCTGCCGGTAGTCGAAGTCGTGGTTGTCTAGGCGTCGTTGGGGATGAATACAGAGCACAGGAGGGTACATTTGGCATGGACTTACAGAGGAAGACTGTGTAGACTGGCTTTCTAAAAGGGCTCTTCTCTCCTCTCGAGCACGGCGCAGCTCAGCCAGCTTTTGTCTCTTTTTCTCCAACTCTTCTTTTCTACGATCCATGATAATGAATGATGTGTTGGAAAAAAAAGGGGAGAGGTTTGTGTTGCAAAAAAATGAAAAAGAGAAAGAGTTGTGTCTCAATATAAGCTGACCATCAAATCACATTTAATTAGAAGGGTGTGTGTTTAATAGGCACTGCATTTGGATGATGGGATCACCTAGTACAGTACATGATGTGACGTTTCAGCTTGATGGGACAAGATCATGGACAGTAGCACTTTTGATGGATGATTAGAGTGGATTGGTATGGCAAAGAGGCAGCTTTTGATTGCTTGATCTGAGCCGTACCCAGGACACCACACGCTCGCCTAAAGAGACACACGCCCCCCAAGACGCCCGTCGCGCTTGAATTTGCATGATCAACTCGATAGAAAAGACTGCGAATACTTTTAGAACTACGAGAATCAACCCATCAATCCATCATTGCTTTCTTTCCACTCGTTCACTTTCTTCATGTGGTTTCTCCAGCGCCTTATGGGCGGCACAACAGCCCACGTCAAGACCCTCGCCCGCTTAAAAGCGAATGATTCCTATGCCGTGAACCCAAGGATCAGCCAAGGTGAGTTTCTGTCAGAGCAGTGCTCTCATTCCACTGGGCTCACATGGACAGCACAGACAAGGCCATTTCCGTCCAATTTCGAGTGTTGGGATTCTCGGCGTCAGATGTTGTCGGCTCCAGATCCAAACCAGATGTGATTCTTGAGAGAAACGGCGTCAATGCAGTCGTCGACGGCCAGATTGTCACGGAAGACAGACATTACCTACATGATCAGCAAATTATTCATCTTGGCAAAGGCAATGCGCCCTTCAGACTCACGTGGGATCCAGTCAGCATCTACCACAACAAGGAACTAAATCCAGACATGCACAAGAAACTGATTGAGCAAGGCCAAAGGGCAGGCTTTTATGTGATTGACGGCATCAGCAGCAGCTACGACAAACCCACCCATCACTGCATCTCCATCAGCCCAGAATTGTACGAGCTCACCACACGCACCTGCCTCGACTTGGCATCCAACAAGGTCCACTTTGTTCGCCCTGACTGGGTGGAGGAATTGTGCAAAGTAGATGACAAGAAGCTTGATTTCAAGGCCTTCAATGACAAGATACAGCCTATCATGGTCGACAAGTATGAGGGATTGGATCAGACGGCCGTCCTTGGACCGGACGAAAGACGCAAAAGGCTGTTTAAAAGAATGGATTTTTGGTTTTTCAATCAACAGCAGGTAAGTCAAGGAAGCGCAGAAAGAGAAAGAAAAGAGGGGCTTATACGTCCATAGTTTAATGAACATGCAGAGCTTGTCAAACTAGTGGGAGGCACGGCGCATTTAAAGACGTTTGAGCAGGTACTGGCGTCAGACATTGAGGGAAACCCGCTGTTTATTGCACCACCCAACGCAGATATGCTGCCCGATTGGACGCATGTTCAGGATAAGTACTGCAAAGAGATGGATGTCATCCGTGTGTTGCTAGACAAGGAAATCGTGTATGCCATCGTGTTCTGCTCCACCAATGTGATGTGTAATCCTGCATCAAAGCCTGCGGAGCATATGAACCCTGACAGTGCTGTGTATGCCTCGTTTGGAAGTGCCTCTTTGCATCCCGCCTCTATCAAGATTGAAACGTTGGATCCCACCATGCCAGTGACCTGTCCTCAAGATGACGCGAATTACGTGCATCACCACCAAGAGCGAGATGATGACGAGCATTTCATGCAAGTCAAGCCAGAGCCTATGGAACCTTCTTTACACAACAGTGTCAGTTTAGAGCAAGCAGAGGACCAGCAGCAGCAGGAGGAAGAGGAGCATACTCATCATAGACGCGTCATCAAAGAGGAAGAGGATCAAGAAATGGTGGAATCTCTTCATCAATCACCACAACAGCATCAGCAACAAGAAGAGGATCTTGCAGATACAGTGCCTGTGGGAATGTCACCTACATATCACAGCTCTCCAGCGAACCACAGCTCCCCTGCCCATCACAGCCCTTCAGTATACCACAGCCCTCCAGCACATCACAGCCCTTTGGCACCTGCAGAAGGATCACCAGCTCCAGCAGAAGCATCGCCAGCATATCAGGCACACGAGGAGGCTGCACCTGCCCATTCATCACCCAGCATCAGTCAACAAATAGAATCCCTCAACGCCATTCCAGCCTCCATGGACCTCGACATGGATGTAGACGCGTTCCTGGGTGACGCTTTTGAGAATCT
This sequence comes from Mucor lusitanicus, assembly GCA_010203745.1. Taxonomy (NCBI): domain Eukaryota; kingdom Fungi; phylum Mucoromycota; class Mucoromycetes; order Mucorales; family Mucoraceae; genus Mucor; species Mucor lusitanicus. Next base: position 568,938 of record JAAECE010000004.1, on the reverse strand, counting down.
ACAATCACAAAAGATGAAGGACAAGCAAAAGAAGATGCAGGAAGAGGAAGAGGCAGAGAAGCAAAGACAACAAGAGGAAAAACGGGCGCAAGAGAACAGACGCCAGGAAGAAGAGCGACAAAAGCTGTTACAAGAGCAAATCGCGCAGGAAAGAGCCCAATACGAGGCACAGTTGCAAGCGCGAGTGGATTACAGTGCGGGCGGTGGTCGTGGCCATATGAATCAGGATGCTGTGATGGAGGAACAGGATGCGGACGATGATACACACGATCCAGAAGAGGAGCCATTACAAGAAGACGAGAACCATAATGACCAGGAGGCATCTGAACAAGAACAGCCTCCTTCTGCACCCACAGATCAACAACAACAACAAGAAGAAGCACCTCTGGATTACCGCAATGATCCCACTGTCATTGACGTGGTAGAACCCAATCCAGATCATGGCCAGTTCTCCAGAATCATTTACAGAAATCTAGAGGTGAACCCTCGACCTCTGCCACCCGCAAATGGCATTGTGAATTACAAGAAATTTAAAAAGGTCAAGCAATTTGAAAACTACAGTAGTTTTGATCAAAGTCAAGTGTCCAGCGCTCCCAACGCAGCAACATCATCATCATCACGAAATACCAACAACAGGCGCCGAGCAAGAGGTAAGAAAGCGGGACATACGATATTAGATAGGGAGCACATACTGATTGATTTATTCTAGACATTTTTCATGATACGGATCTGGGCACCTTGGTACCTGAAGACCCTGATATCGCTATTCGAGTGAATCGACCTCGATTTCGTTAATCAGCAGCAGCATTCCGTCTTGCCATCTTTCGCTTTCTTTTAAATTTACACTTCTTGCACATACATGTACCATCTTCTCTATCTGTTTCTGAGTCTGTTGAACTGACCATAATAAACTTTCTTTTTCTTTTGGCACTTGGGCGATTGTTTTCAGCGCTACTGCTGCTACTGCTACTGCTACTGCTACTGGAGGACGTACTGCTGCTACCACTGCTACTGCTGGGTGGTAATTGAGGTATATACTGTGTTGTCTCTAAGGATTTTGCAACGTGCGCATACTTTTCAGGTTCGTATTTGCCCAGTTTCTGAATTTCTCGGTACAATTTCTGGCCAAGCTTGGGCCGGCTGTGTCGTGTGGACAAATACACATACTCGGCATTGGTGGATGAGCAAAAGTTTTGTGTGACAGCAGCTGTCAAATCCAGATTCATGACCACATGGGGCCATCCGCCAGGCACAAAGATGGTCTCCCCCGGCTTTTGCAATACTTCCACCATGCCCCATTTCTCTCCCAATGTCTGTCCATCTGCAAGCCGTTTCTTGAATCGAGGGTACACTTGATCAAACCAGGAGATGCCTTCATGGTCGTAAGGTTTCATAGGCGGATCGTAGAGTTCTTTGGGTGTGTTGGGTGGGAATAGGCACCATCGCTTATGTCCTCTGACCAATGAGTTCCACGCCGATGTGCCAAGAGGGTCTTTGTGGATACTATACAGATGGAGGTTGAGTCGCTTGTCTCATTGACTTGCTGCTAATCTTTCTTACCCTGTGCCGCTACGAGCCCCACCAATGACCAGCCATCGATAAGGAGGTCGTCTCTCGCCTGTCAACTTGAACAAATCTTCTTCAAAGTACTTGGGCACTTGATAGTCGTCTAACAAGGAATTCTTCTTCTTTTTGGATCGGGATGTCTTGTAGAATCCACTATCGAATATATACAGAGGCGAGTCGTCCTTGAGTCCGTCATGACTAGAGTAGTGCAAGAAATGCTTCATTTTCATGTACACATTTTTATTGTCATCGTCATCGCCTACTTTGAACAGATGGGATCCATAGTGCTTTAGCAGGTACTAAATGTCAAATGGCGTCAGTTACGTGCATGTTGCTTTATCAAACGACGCATATACCTCGTCTGTCCAGTGCTTATTGGCTTTCCAGAGATCCGTGACATGGGTAATCATCACAGGTATATTCTTTGCTTCATACTGCTTGATGAATTCCGCCTTGGATGTGGATCGATAGTCGATTCTCTTGAGTGTGTCTACAAACGAGTCGATCCAATAGTCGTTTTCATGGAATTTCCACTTTTGCCAATTGAACAGGTCGAGTTCTGTCGTCGTCATGAGAGTAATGTCAATAACAAGGAGCACACAATTGCAGACGCATTAAGCCTTACCTGATCGGCATTTGTGCTTGATCCGATTGATCTTGGTGTCATAGCGAGCATGTTTGGATTGCTTGTACTTTCTCTGCTCGGATTTTTGTGCTGATACTGATTTGGACACCATGATCAGAAGACACAAGTGTGGAAGAAAGAGAGAAGAAGAAAAAGTCTCGGGAAAACTCTTTTCTTCTTTTCCTTTCTACTGCTTGACTGGCTTTTCCCTGTGTATACACTCTGAATGAAATTGCAGTGCAAATAACTAAATTTCTGCATAATTGCATATTCGATTGTTTACACTTGATGAGGTATTTCACTCTCATTTGATGCTATGTGCAGAGGTTGAATGCTGAATAAAAGATGCGTTCTCTAAGCTATTTTGCTCGAATTGCATTTGATCCAAATTCAAGACGTAGACAAATATTCATGCTACATTTCTACTATATCATCACAGTGTATCATAAGAGACACAAATCAGCATCTCAGGTACCATATTAAACACACAAAACATCAGTATTGGCACCTTTTCTGCTCATAATGCAGCATTCTGAAGAGCATTGGATATATAAAAACCTCTCATAGTGGGTTTTGCGTACATTGCACTACGAGGTAGTTTTAAATCACACCAAACCCTAGGTGTACAAATGTGTTCTATGCTCTCAGGTTTTGACCATTCAGGATTTGATTTCAAAATACATATCGATGCTAGAGTATCGAAAGTGACACATACCCATGTTAGGTTTATTAGCGAAAAACACAATGGCATAGTTGAAGTTCAGATTGAATGGATGAGTCGACGTTGACGAACGGACAGTTTTTGAGATCAGCACTGATCTCGACAAAAACCATATAAAAAGCTGCTAAATATAAAGCTTGTACTGTAGTATATCTAGTAAAAGTGTCGCCATGCAATGTGCATTACCATTCTGTACACTCTTACTATGGATTCAAAAGAGCGGTCATAGAGAGGGACGTTGTAATGATAAAGTTTCTTGAGTAGGTGTAGTAAATCGGCCATGCTTGAGAAGAAGAGTTCAGTCATCATTGGATCAGTAATGGGGATTAAATATGATATAGCAATAACGCAGTAAAAGTGTAATGATATTGAAAGATCCAGCTTTAATCAATAGTCGATTCAAACTTGCAGCAGGTTAGATCAACCCAAACACGCTGCATTCGAAACCTACATGCAATTTTGTAGTAGGTATGCTGCCAAACATTACCATTTTCCATCACTTCTACATTCTAAGGTGACTCCATCTAGCACGGTCTCCTCAAAATCGACATTTCTGGGGGGTTCCAGAGTAAAGCATACACTTAGTTCACGCCACTTTTATCTGTCTAATGCTATCCAGTGTGTAGACCTGAAAATACAAACGGGTTGAGGTCTTGATCAAGCCTGTAGAATTGGTTGCCGTCGATCTATAGGACATAAAAGCTACTTTTCTCAGCCAAATTGTCTAACTTCAATCCTTAATAACTCGTCTTCTGAGCCCTTCTAGAAGCTCGGAATAGTGCCAAATGATTGCTAACAATCACCATTTATATCTTAGACCTTTATCTTGATTTTTTTTGGATCGATCCAAATCGATGAAAATCCACGATTTTTCATGAGGTACCCCTCATGGTTTTTGTTAAAAATCAAACGATCGCAATTTTGGAGGCAAAAACGACACTTTTTACTATGATATATATTAAATCAAAATGACCGCACAGATCTAGGGTAACCTGTGCAACTGTTATTTTGAAGGTTGTATATGCTAAATCTCGACTTTTCCTGGAAAAACCGCTTTTTACATTTTCTCAAAATTCTTTATCTTTTCATTCTAAAAGTAAATTAAAATTGACACCATTGAATGCGCCTTCAAATTCTCCCCTTAAGTTTATTAGAAAGTAGTATACGCTGAGCACACTTTCTATAGCTAATTTCAACAAAGACGTTTACAAATGTCAAATTAAATCGATTTTGATTCAAAAAAATCATCGCAAAAAAAATCATTTGGGTACAGTCACCGCAGTGCAAAATATTCATTGTACACGTCATTCAAATTCCGTGTGCTCTGTGCTGCGGCAGTCTATTGACTGCAGTCACCCTCAGCAACGCGTTTTTTTTTTTTTTTATTTTTTTTTTCTCGCCCCCGTTTCCACTGTTTTTGCACTGCACTTTTTCTATTAAACCATACACTTTTTATTACTATTAATTGAATACAACACCACTTTCGCCAGAAGAAGCATGCCTTTACAACCACCAGTACCCAAGACGACACCTTTCAAGTTTGTTACAGTAAGTAGGTATCAGCCGATAAGAATCACCTTTCGCGTTACAATATACAGTAATACTAATTACACAGTTTATTTTAGGCCAGTTTGCTACAATATATTGTTGTTTCTGTTTGGTTTGTATTTGGTTTGTATATTCCCCTTCTTTGGTTGCCATGGATTACATTCATTCAACCCTTTTACTACTTTCTTTCTCGTAATACTGTGCATTCTTCTCTAGTTTGCTCTATTGCGATTTATTCTTTCACCCTTTTTTTCTGCTGCACGCAACTATTTTTCTGTTGCTGTATCATAGTGCTATGGTGTATTTTTTGATGCATTGTATCGCTGGCAGTGCTGCTCTATTCTGGAGTAACCTTGCATTCTTTTTGTTCTTCAAGTATTACTTCTGTAATACTAGTGGTGGTATTGGTGTTTTTGCTTTGTATGAGGCAATCACCACGCTGATACTTTTTTCTACTACTTTTTTTTCTTTCTTGTACTCGTCATTTTAATGGTACACATTGCATGTTACCTTTTTGTATGTAACTGTATTGCGATGTTTCTGTTCCTCATCACTTTCTAGTGATGCCCTTTTGTTACTTTCCCTTCCTTTTTATGGTTCTTTGAGCCATAACCCTCTTTTGCGTTGTGTGGATACGCCTATCGTTGAAGCACAACTAGATTTGATTAAGAGGCTGGGGGTAGATAGGCTGCCCTCACTTGATTTGTATCACTTACTTGGTGCTAATTGAGAGTCTTAAGCGTTTGCATTATAAGCTGGGGTGTGTAGTAAGGCATATTCTGGCATTTTAGGGGATTTTGATGATAGAATTACTAAATTACTTTATTTAGTAATACTTAAAACTCCGCCTAACGTCAAAACAGGGAAACCCTCGCAATTTTTTTTCTGGGCTGGGGTGTCTGTAGGGCAAATAAAGCGTTGTGATTGGCTCAAATTTGGAGACAGCTCAGAGAAATAAAGCATTGATATTGAAACTAAAAATGTGATTATAATGAGAAAAGCACGATTAAACATTCAAAATGCATGGTACAAATGGCGTAAGGTAACTACACACGATACCACCATAAGTATTAGACATGATCAAATACATTCACTATACTGGAAGAAAGAATTTTGATTAAATCGAAGTGTGTTCATAACATCCAAAAGTACAATTTTGCATTATATTGGTATCAAATCAATCAAAGTCTTCAAATGTCAATCATATGGCTTATGAGATAAGCATGTATCTATGCCAAATCTTGCGAGGAACACGATTTTGTGGTCAGACTTTAGTCATCTGGACGCGTTGCCATTGATGGATGGACTATTTTCAAAATAATCCAGTTTTGAGCACTGGTCTAGACAAGATTCATAAGGAAGGCGGCTAATGACAAGTTTTTAAGGATTCTAGGTTGGTAGATGAGGCTTTGGGGCAGCACTTTAGTCAGATCTGCATAGTATAACTTTGCGCTCCATATGTATACGACTCTGTAGCACAACTGATGATGGTGCAGATCGTTCCTTATCACTTGATATACCCAGGCCATTGCTATGTTGAATCCATCATCAGTCGTTGTACTGGCAGAATATCGCTAAAACGGTATTGTCAAATCAATGTTCATCACTGCTGAACTCTACTTGGAACTTGACTACTATCTCAGAAAAATCGATGATCTGCCATGCATCCAACAGTGTTGTTCATATGAAGGTGAGTAAAGCTTCCATTGATAAAGTGCATTTTACCATTTTTGCTCGATATGTATTTGATACAGCACTCCTAGTCATAATATTTCCCTTAATTAACTGGATTTAACTATTTAAATAGGTTATCTTTAAGGAAATGATGCATCACATTGGTTCATTTGACGTATCCCGACAGCTTTCTGTTCACCAAATTGAAATGTATCTGTCATTGATTTGAAATTCTACTACCAACTCGAAGTCTCTTGCACTTGCATATCATAACATGGTAGACTTGCATGCAATTAGCTAATAATGTGAAAACACTGTACATAGATAACGTTCTTCTAGCTAATGAAGTTTATTTTATCTGATTTACTAACGACATGTGCAAAGATCTTGAACGCCGGAAAAGTCGATACATCCTGTAAATGGCTGTTTGGTTGCATGCCTGCTAAATTTCTATATTTTGCATTATTCCAGGCTTAGGTTTAAACGGTAGCACATCAGATAAACACAAGCACTTGCAATTTCACAATTTCACCATCAATCCTGCAATTTAGCAATCGAACCCTTCAAATCCCGCATCTTGATTATAAAGCCTCTCTTCTACATTCGTCTTTTACTTCTTCTATTTCTTGTACGCTTTTTCCCATTTCCTTTTTACCCAAGTATCATGTCTACCTCTATTGTCGTCAAAAATTCAGATCAAACTACAACCCGTCTGGCCATTGAAGATGACAAATTGGTCATTCAAGCTGTGAACGATAAGAGCGATACAAAAACCATTGATCTCGAGTTTATCTATGGTATTGATCACCACGGGGACAAGGTCGACATCCATACAGCTGTCATCCAAGATCCAGTCACCGAGAAAATTGAAGCCAACGCAAATCAAACCCTGACTAATATCCGTCCCAAGGATGCCAAGTGGATTCTACGTACATTGCACTATCAAACAGATACTGCGGCAACAGCTACAGAAGCATCCTCTTCGTTATCCGAGTTTGTAACACAACTCAAAGCGCAGGTCGCTCCTCATCACTTGACATTTCCTGAAACAGAGGTCATTGTTGTGCTGAATCCATCATCCGGTGCTCGACAGGCAGAATCCCAATGGAACACTATCGTCAAACCAATGCTTATCACTGCAGGATTTGCTGAATCAAAGTTGACCAAGATCACAACGGAAAGTGATGGCAAAACTCGAGCTTTGGTTGAAGCATTGGGCCAGCGTATCTTGGCCAGCACTGAAGCAGGCAAGTCTGCACCTATTATCATCAGTATGGGCGGTGATGGTACTTTGCATGAAGTCGTCAACGGCTTATCAGACGCTGCTGCTACCACTGGCGCCAAGGGCCATTTTCGTTTAGCTGTAATTCCTGCTGGATCTGGGAACGCATTTGCTCTAGGCCTCAATATTGACAGCATTGAACAGGCTACCCTCAAGATTATCAAGGGCCTGGAGGAAAAGCCCTTTTATTATATGGATGTCAAGTTTGGTCATAGTGAAAAGCACGATAGACAGTGGCACGATCATGTCGAGTACGATGAGACCAAGAAGCCTGTTCGTTTGCTAGTCGTCTTGAGCTGGGGATTCCATGCGCAAATTGTGTCCAAGTCAAGATACCTTCGCTACTTTATGGGCAACAAGCGTTTCTCTTTGGTCGCTATGTTTTTGTTGACATTCTTGCAACAATACGAAGGTGAAGTTGTGCTGAAAAAAGCCACGACCTACAACAAGGACGATGGAGGATTTGATGGTCCACCCCACACCATGTTTTTGGAAAAAGACGACAAGTTCACCTACTTTGTCATTAGCAAGCAGCACTCGCTAGAGAAGGGCTTTAAGATTGCACCCTTTGCATCGTGTCTCTCAGATGATATGGATGTAGTGATTTTGCGTGAAGCTGATAAGGACAAATTGACCGAGGCGAGCATGGCTGCATTTCAAGGCGGCGAGCATGTCAAGATTCCAGGCGTCGAATACTTCAAGGCAAAAGAACTCCTTTTGCGAGTGGAAGACAAGGCCGAGATCTGCCTGGATGGTGAGATCCACAATGTGCCAGCCAAAGGCGTTGTCCACATGAAAGTAGAGAAATCATCCACTGATAAATTAGCTTTTACCATCTTTGCCTGATCGTCTTATATTCCCATACCAAACTCAATAAACCCTCTATATTATTCCTGCAACCATGACATTCGCATTTGGTAATTTAAGAGTGTGTATTTCTTTGAAAAAGTGGATTATTTCAGCTTTTTTTTTGCCATTTTTTTAATAATTCTATAACATCTCAAAAAATCCTTTACAAATCATCACGAACTCTGAAACCAGGGCCGTAGGGCTCTTCATTCAATGTAGTATAAACACCAGGAGCATACTCACAAGTATGACGTCCACTTTGAGGTCCAGGTGTAATGGCCTTATCAGCCTTCAAGTTTTCCAAAAGCTTCTCAGTTGTCTCTGGTGTCAAATCCTCCTACATGATGAAATCATCTTAGATGCCGTGCATATTTACCGATCGTCAAGAAAAAACTTACGTAGTAATCATCGTTGATGGCCATAACGGGAGCATTGACACAAGCACCAGCACACTCGACTTCAACCAAAGTGAATTTACCATCCTTGGTGGTCTCACCAACTTGAATACCGAGGTTGTCCTTGACAGCGTTCAAGATCTTTGTTGAGCCACAACCACCCAATTGACAAGGAGTTGTTGTACAGACTTGGAGGAAATATTTACCAACAGGCTGACGGTTATACATGGTATAGAAGGTGGCGACTTCATAAACACGCATGGGAGGAACTTCTAATAAACGAGCAACTTCGTTCATGACAGAGATGGAGGTGAATCCAAGCTGTCTTTGACCAAGATCCAAAAGAGGCATGATGGCACCCTTCTTGTATTGCTCAGGATATTTCTTTAAAATCTCGCTAATGCGCTTTTTGTTGTCCTCAGTGAATTCAAAAGGAACATTGGCATTGTTTTCAGGTGTATCACGATGCTGTTGTAGATGCAAGTATTGGTGAAATGGTGATGGCAGTGTGTAGAGTGAGGTGGTGTGGTGTGGTGTGTGTGTTGAGATTGAGAATAGTGGCAAATAGACAAGTTAGATATGAGGGTCCTTTCGTTCAAACATTGCAACATCTTACCACAAAGAGAGCATCTGAGAGAGAGGCAGGTGAAGAGAAGATGGTACGCTTGGCAAAGGCATTTCGTGCAAGTGGCTTGGCAGCTTGACGAACAAGAGAACGCATAGAGTTCATTGTATGTTATTAAGAAGAGAAGGGGGGTGAAGGTTTTGGGAATTAATGGATAACAAGAGAGAACAAAAACAAGAATAAACAAATTTTTATCACTTTACCCCTTCACACCTTCGCCCACCACCCCACACTCACTTTTTTTGTTATTCAAACCCAAACCAGATGTCTACCATACAATTCGTGACGTCAAACAATGATTGAACCCTTGAAAGCTTCCAGATGTTGATCAGATATCACTTGTATCCAGCATGTCATGTCGCATAAAAATGGTCAGAATCAATGGATCGGATAAGTTTGTGCCTACAGAATACATAATTGGGACTCTAAAGTAGACAGAAATACGGGCCAATCTCTATTTCATCAGTGGGGATCTTGAGATGATGAGGGAAAGCCGTCTAATCGCACTACATTCAAATGTGTGTCTGTATTCACTGTTACACATTGAGCATTTCATCAGATCTTCTTTATTTAGTAGACATTTGACCTTATAAAGTTGCTAGAGCAAAATTCTGAGCCAATGCTGAAGATAAGGATAGCTTATTTGATGGATTCTGCTGATTTCACTGAATGGCTGGGCATTACCACAATGAGAATCCTCCAAAATTGACCTGGAACTGTGGATCTGAGTTGTCTCTGCGAAGGTCCACATCTATATGAATGGGAAAACTCATACTCGAACAAACTGTATGCTAACATTGCCTCTGACTGCCCAAAATTAGGTAGAACACAGCGAAATTTGGGTGCCTTTGAACAGAGATTCCTCGTGCTAGAAGCCGTTTTAAACCGCCCGAGTAGCATCAAACAACTGCTCTCATCTAGCAATGACTTTCTGACACCGTTGCTCAACTTTTTTGGGATCATCGAAAATTGAGCAAAAAGCATGAGGGGTACCTCATGGTTTTCATCGAAAAACAAACAATCGCGATTTTGGACTCGAAAATGAGCATTTTTACTATGCTGCATATTAGATCAAAACGCTCCTCTCAATCCAAAGAAGCCCATAAAACTTTATATGTGAGACCTTTATATGCAAAATCTTGACATTTTTGCCAAAAACTTCAAATCATATTTTCAAAAATTGCTTGATAAGCTAGTTAATCACATTTATTTTACTTGACACCATTAGATGCGCCTTAAACAGTACTTCTAGAAAGCCTAAAGGTGCATGGGATGATTTTGCACTTTATATATAGTCAATCTCGGCAAAGTAAGTCGAAGAGATTCATTTTCGATCGAAAAATTACCGTTTTGAGAAAAAGGAACTGCGGCGGAAATAAAATAATTTGGCAGCAGCTGGTGAGCAGGCAATGCCAGTGCTTCTCTAATCATGAAGCAATGACAGATGCATTTGAAGCTAATTCAAAATGAATGGCAGATCAAGTTTTAGTTTTTCTAGACATATAGCCATAGACGTGTCTATTCAACATCAGTCTTTGATGTGCTCCTCAAGTAACTCTTTGTGGAATAACAATATACATCTAATAAACAAATGATCGGCAGGAGGTTTGAACGTTAGATCCTCTCCATGTATAAGATATAGACAGCGTGGTAACCATTATATCACACAAGGAATCTGCAGAAACTCACATTTCCTTTAAACTTGGCTGTAATTTAGTATTTTATTGAGCGAACTCGAGGTAATAATGCAAGTAGTCTACCCGCATATAACACCTTTTTTTATTGATTCAGATCTGGAGCACCCTGGAAGGCTTCTTATACCCACTGTTACAAGTGAGCTATACACTTAAACCACGATGTATGATTGCATAAGCAAATTTGCGCTTAAATTGCAATCTATTTGTCTTTTATTATAAATCCTGTATACACATCAAGCATAAATTAGTAGCATCAGCATTATACATAGTATCGCATTAGATGTACTCTGTATACAGTTGATTGCCGGACAAGTCGATTGGTTTACAACGTCAAAGTTACTTAGATGTTGAAAAGGAGCGTCTCTTCTCAACAATAGGATGGTATGATATGATGAAATCTCAGATCAGAATGCAGGAACGGCAACTGCTGAATAATCCAAATGTTCTTCATGCGACAAAATTAATATTGAATACTTATTAAATTTTGTAATGCGATATGCGTCTACTGATCGATGCGAACAGCTTCTATTTATAACACAGCTTACCAGATTGAAGGATAATATGTGCATAGTGCTGTTGAATGCAAATCTCGTGGCACAGTGTGATGCCAAGCTAAAAACGGCATGTGTACAGTAATGGGATTACGTTTATTGCTACATTTATCAATAATCTCTTGATCCGGTTAAAAAAATAACTACATAATATCCTGAAAAAAAAAGAAACGATGAAGTCTATGGAATATCCACCACTACTAGCTAGCATTACAATTCCATCATGATGTTTTATTGAGTTAAACGAGGATCTTTTTGCTTCAAATGATGAGCAGCTTGTTTGGCTTGAGCATGAAGCTTGTAATGAACCTTTGCGCCAAACTCGTACATTCCCCAGCAGAATACACCGGAACCAGCAAAGAAGGCAACCCGCATAGGCAAGGAGAATTCAGCCAAGAAGGGGTATGCCCAAAATCCGTTGACCTGGTAACAGTACCAAGACCAACAAAAGTAAAAGGCAGCAAATGCGTAAATGACTCCCACATGTGCATTGGATCGCTTGAAATCAACCTCAAATGCCAAAAAATCGATCCACAAAAACACAGCAGGGAATAAATGAAGCGTGCAGTCTAGTAAAAGCGGGATGCCTGGCATGTCCTTGGGGATCAAGAGATGTGGATCTATCAAGATCATGGACCAATACATGACACTAATGAGGCCCTCCAACTAGATTTATATTAGTTAGTAAATGACCTAGACTTCAAATCAAGATGAGCTTACTGGAGTGGCGATATTGGTGACAATTTCATAAATGACTATACGGGATCAGAGTTAGTCTATACCTGAAGCGAGCCTGTCAACATCTTGCAGTACTACTGCAACTCACGAGGTGAAAAACTGGGTATAAAATGTCGAATGATTTTCAGCCCAAAGGCAATAGTAGCAGTGGCCAAACCAAGAATAGTCAAATACTGCTCGCAACACGTTTATTTCGTCAATTTGGGTTTGTGTGTCCATTGGTGATTAGCACAGTTTCCGTACCTGATATTGACCACCAAACCCAAGAGCATATGGGTTTTCAAAAGCAGCTGAATTCATGTTTCGAAGGGCATAGACATTGGAGCAAAGGCCAATGGTATTGAACACCAAGCTTAGAGTACGAGGCATTATTATAGAGAAAAAGTGGAGCAAGAAGAAAAAGAAGGGGGTCAAACGTAATTGTATCGTTAGTGTATATACTACATCCCCCGGCCCTATATTTCTTCCACATACATTTACCTACAAACAATGGCAATGATGTCCATTCAAAGCTTCCGTGACTTATTAAATCAAAGAGGAGCTTGATGCGTTTGACAAACCAGAGCCCTCTTCCTTCTCTTTTCTGATACTTTTACACCCACATTATATCATATGGCTCTCCCAAATCTTTGGAAGATTTACTCGTCATTTCGCACACCAGAAGAAGAACGACAGTTTTCTCGGTCAGCCTTCTTCAAATTCAGCGGCTACATTCTGTCTTGCATTGCGATGACTGTATTTGCTTCACGTTACAGCAATAAACACAAGCTCATCTGTTGAATCCATTCGATTTTTCTCCAGGAGCCCAAAGGCAGTTAACCTCTGTTGGACAAGAAAATGAAATATCACATTCATCGCTGGTACTCCGCTTGAATCAGGACACCAATTTGATGCCAAATGCTATTAATATAAATATCGAATCCTGATTTCCATGCCAATTCTTCCTTTCTTCCATTCATATACACATACACTCATTTAAAAAAACCAAATAAAAATGTCTGCTCAATACACATCAATTGAAGTGATTCCATCCATTGTCAATGCTCTCCGCAAGGAGTTCAACACGGGTAACATCTTGACATCTTGATCTTTGCTCGTCAGTCATTAACCACATCGCAATGTCGCAGGTTTGACCAAAGATTTGAAGTTTCGTAAGCAACAATTGAACAATATGCAACGCTTCTGTGAAGAAAACAAAAAGGCACTCTGCGAAGCTCTTTGGAAAGATTTGAGAAAGCATGAGATGGAATGCGATGTTGGTGAAATCTCTCCCATTGTGGACGAATGTAAATTCATGGTCAAGAACTTGGACACCTTCAGCAAGCCTACACATACATCCAAGCGTTATCTCATGAATGCTGCCGACAAGACTTTTATCAGAAAGGAAGCCAAGGGCGTTGTCCTTGTCATGGGTAAGTTGCATTGACGACGAAGTGTCCAGTAGTAGTCAGCAGAGATTAACCTTTTTTTCCTGCAGGTGCTTGGAACTATCCTGTATGTTGATTTACTTGCATGCACTACTAGTAGATATTTTGCTGACATGAGTCTATAGGTCAATTTGCTCTTGATGCCTGTTGTTGGTGCCATTGCTGCGGGTAACTGCGTTGTCATCAAGGTGAGCGTCTGCTAAAAGAAAAGAAATCACTGTACAACATTGTACTGAATCTTGTTTTCATTGCCGTCTTGTAGCCCTCCGAAGTATCTCAACACACTGCTGAATTGATGGCCACTCTCTTGCCAAAGTATTTGGATCCTCGCGCATACACTGTTGTATCAGGCGCTGTTCCTGAGACCACCTCTTTATTAGGTTAGTTGGCGAAACCTCAGACTTGCCAGCAGTTTGTTCTAACAGCGATTCAATAATAGAAAACCGATTTGATCACATCTTTTACACTGGTAATGGCCAGGTGGGTAAGATTGTCATGACCGCTGCTGCAAAGCATTTGACTCCTGTTACACTTGAATTGGGTGGCAAATCGTAAGTCGAATAGGATGGCTGTCCTATACAGCATTTACCAACACATAATCTGAATAGACCTGCTTTTGTCACTGAAGATGCCGACGTGAATATCACTGCTCACAGACTCTTGTGGGGCAAATACTTCAACAATGGCCAAGTAAGTGTTGCAACATTCAAGCGCATATTAAATGTGTATAATTGAAATGTACCACCAAACTAAATCATCTCGATATAGACTTGTGTTGCACCTGATTATGTTTTGTGCGCAAAGAGCAAAGTGGATTCCCTGTTGGAGGCCTGTCGCAAGACCATCATTGAATACTATGGTGAGAATCCTCAAAAGTCTGGATCTTATGGCCGTATCGTCAGCACCCGTCAGTTTGATCGTCTCAAGGGCTTGCTCGATGGCTGTGATCCCTCTCAGATTGTCATTGGTGGTGAGACAGACCGTGAGGATCTCTACATTGCTCCTACTATCGTTAGCCCTGTGGACCCCAATACGCACGTTTTGATGGAACAAGAAATCTTTGGTCCCATTCTCCCCATCATCCCAGTCGAGAACATGGACGAGGCCATTGCTATCGTCAATGCTAGGTATGTGTGAATAGGTACCGCTTTGTATTGATACTGAATTTGGATGACAGAGATCAACCTTTGGCACTCTATGTGTTTGCTGGTGCCAAGTACAATTACAACAAAAGTAAGATTTTGGAGTGTGCGTATAAGCAATTTTGCATGACTAATCTGGATTCGTCAATAGTCCTCGACCATACCTCTTCTGGTGGTGTCCTCGTTAATGATGTCTTGATGCATCTCCAAGAGCTTTCATTGCCTTTCGGTGGTGTCGGCCCATCTGGCAGTGGCAACTACCATGGCGAGAAATCATTTGAGACTTTCACTCATCAGCGTTCCACCATGGTCAAGGATCTGATGTCTGAGCCTGTCTCTGCTGTCAGATACCCTCCCTATAACGAGGATAAGGGCAAGGTTCTTAACGTTTTGGTCTACGGTTTCCCTCCTCAAGTTGGTGCCAAGATCACCACATTTACTGGCTTCTGTAGCGCCTTTTGGAACTTTCTTTTCAAGAAGCCCGAGCATTATAGCAAATTATAAGAGCTACTAACACTACACTCTTTTACCGCTCTAAAATACACTCTTTTATCTACTACTACTACTTATGTTTATTCCATCGATACTTATTAACCCGTATTACATACTAATCCAATAAAAAGATGCTTCATCACCTCAATATTCTCTCTTGATAATTGATATACAATTAGTAAATCAAAGATGATCTTGTCATGTTTGTCCATGAAACATTATCTAGGAATATCTCAATCAACAAAAGAAGATGATGCTCTAATTTTATAAGGTTAGCAAAAGTTTGCATAAATTTGGATACGCTACGCTTTTTATCAGAAAAAGGACAATGCTTGACGATTGAATAATAACACACTAACCAGAATTTAGCCATCGATGAGCACTCGCAAACAACAAATGATTCATGCAATCAAATGATGATGGCCTATACTGACTCCTTGATTCCCCTTTCCCCGCCCCCTTAAAATGATGCGCCATGCGTCCAATTTTATACTGATTTCTTTTTAGTGCACAGAAAAAATGTTGCCATACATAAGCCCAAGCAAAATTTTTGCACGTTCTTATCATGTCACTAGCATCTGCCAAACTTAGGAGAACCCGTTTCATTCGATGCACCACATAAATAAAATAGCTTAACCTTGTTTGCTAGTGCACTTTTTCTCTCCTCCTTCTTGTTTTAAACAAACACACGCACACACAGGATGTCTATCATGGGCTTCAGAGATGATAATGACGACTATGAGCGCTTCATGAGTGAAAAGATGGATGTACAGCGTAGAGCATTAGCCAATCGACTAGCCAATGATGAGGGCCTACTGTGGACGGACCAAGATGTTGACTTGCTGCTAGATGAATTAGAAATTGAAGTTGGAGAAGGCACAAATCAGTTTCTGTATCATGATGAGCGTATCATCTATTGCCATCACTTGTCGCAGACCATTCCCTTTGGTCAGCACAAGACGCCAGATCAAGTCCACGATAAAATCTTGTGGTTATGGGCTACTTGGGAAGCAATAAGCCGAGCTACGGGAAAATCTTGGTGGTCTATTTCTGAGCAAGACAAAGCTCAGCTGTCGCTCATGTCTGATGACAAAGGTACGTAGTACTAGTATATGAAAATTAGGATGCTTTGTAATGAAGAAAGCTCAAGTTTTGCCGTTTATAATACTAGATCAATTACTCAAGGCCAAGTTCAAATACTTTGATAAGTGCGATCGCATATTTGCATATATCAAGAAAGATGAAGGCGAGGACGATGATAATGGCACAACATTGGATAATTCAAACAGTATTTACTATTAAAAATCATGCGTTTTTATATAGTTTATATTAGCTTTTGTTACTTGAGAAGAAGGGATTAAACAGAAAAAAAAAGACAAGAAAATGCATGCAATAAAATAAGATTGGAAAATGTTGGGGAGTTTGAGAGGTTGTATGTATGTATGCGTGTTTATGATAATCCAAGGCCAAGGGTATTAACATCCTCGTATTTCAGAGGCTGAAATTGATGAGAATCACGATGCGTGTTATGGCTAACACCGGTCATGATAGGAGATCCTAGCATGACAGAAGGGACAGGGCTAGGGGGCAAAGGCGTATTCACTGCTGTATCAAACATATTAGGCGACATGGGAGCGGGCGAAGGGCTGTTTGATGTATCATACATGGACATGGTCACATCAGGGGTTGCTTGCAGAGGATGCTGGATTGCCATACTGTTGTTGTCCCAATTTTGTTGGTCATTTACAAATTGCATAGCATTATAGGCGTCATTATGATGGGCTGGGTGGTGGTGGTCTGGGGCGGGAGATGTGACGAATACAGTCAACGGGCTGGCAGTATTTGAGTGATTATTTGAATGAGCAGTTGGTGACTCAAAGTGATGCTCATTGTCATCTGTCATTTTGACGGTTAATTGATCATTGAACATCTAAGCATTACATAAACAAGCACTTACTTTGCATTTGTAAGATATCATTCTGGCTTAAGCCTTGTCTTTCAGCCAGCTGATTGATGATTTGTTGCTGTTGGAATTGTACCTTTTTGGTTTCTTCGAATCCTTGCAGTAGATTTGAGAAGTTTTCTTGCAGAATGTAGAATTGTTGAAGTAAGTCTGCTTGTGACATCTGGAGCATGGCAAATGAAGCATGGATATCGCCCGTTTCACGTCTCAACAATTCCGAATCCATGGCTTTACGTTTGATCTCCTTCAAAATGTCTGAGCGGCCGTGTTGGAATTTAGGGTGAGAGAACTCCCAAATCTCATTCTCGTTGTTGCCTCTCTGTCCTCTTGGCGACTTGTTGATCTTGTGGAAGCCATACCTATAATACATCGTTAGGCTCAACAGGACAGCTGCGCAACCGCAATGATCCCATCAACTTACATGTTTAAAAGACGCACAAAGCTAGAAAAGTTGCTATGCTTGAAATATTCAGGCAGTACTTCTTGCGCAAATTGAGTAGCATTGCAGACGAAAAATGATGTTCCATTCGGGTTCCAAGATATTAAGTTTTGATGGCGGCCGTCTTCTACCATTGTATACAATTTACTGATAAATGTGCTGACACCCTTCTTGGAAGGTCTACGTTGCATGGCTGGAGATTGGTTTTCATTGAAGGATAGAAAATCAGATGGTGGCTCATAAGGCGACGAAATGGAGGCGCCCGAACGAATCGAAGACATGCTGGCACGCTTGTTGCGATTGAATGTGTTGAAAGAGTCGTTTGGATCCACAGAGTCAGGGATAGAGATGTGTAAAGAATCCATAATATAGAAATTTGATGTAAAAGCTCAAACAAGTCGACTAAATCGTATCATTCATGTGCGTTTATATAGTCGATTTTGGCTTTTAAAAATACATGTTATGAAACATTTTTTTTCGCAATCAAGGAAGCATTGCTACTGGCAATGTTTCTCCGTGTGCAGCAGCAAAAAAAAAAGTGTGTGATGTTGGTGCAACCACAACAACAGTGGTCAGATCAAGCACTATACCAAAAGGGTAATTCTGTCAATTTACATGTGTCATTGACATCATATCAGCCTTATCAGAGCCAAGATCATTGCATTTTGTATACGCTTCTCTTTCATACATCAGTCCCTATGCAGTGTTTAGTCGCCCATCCCCTATTGCTGAATACTGCCCAAGGCTCTGCCTTTGATTCCTTCAAAATGGAACTCATCTCCGAAAGATGAAACCATACTATGGGAAAGGGAAGGAAGCTCAGAATAAATCTTTGTCATGTATATAAATTGACAGCAAGCACAATAGAGAGTATATACATGTAAACGGGGTAGATTTGACAGATTAGATGTGTATATATTCGATGCTTGGTGCGGCGCTAAAGTGGTCGATATCAAATAGGATCCTTGCGTTCGATTACCATGTTTGGGTTCAAGAAATCTTGCGATTGTGGGTGGGAAATCATGCTGAATTTGGGGAGCTTAGGCCACTTGGACAGAGCGGATACCATTGGTTAGCCTCTATATTGCCTGATTGTACGACAGATAAGTCTGACAGATCAGGCTATGTATAAACACTCCATTTGTATAATGGCCACACACTTTGCTCATCAATGCAAAGCTTCAATTGCTATTGGTAATCATCAGATGTAATTGGCCGTAGCGGGAATCAGGAAGCAATGTTGAAAGGGTCCTAATTTTGTCTCAGTATGGTTGGGTTGGAATGATGGCATGATTTAAAATACTACATAATATAATAGTAGGTACCAGATTATAAATTGCTATGTGTAATTTAACCCTTTCATTGTTGAGACGGTTCTGATCAACTCGGAACCTCAAAGTTGGGTTGAATCAAATTAAACTTTGTGTCAAGTAAACCATGTATTTTTGCACCTGCGTCCTGGGATGCGAGCTAGACCATCCCATTTCTGTAGTACGTGGTATAATACTGCTGCTGAGCATTGTTTGCGCAATATTGTTGCCTATGTTTAGTCAGCATGATATTCACGTTTGCTTTCATTTCAGAGGAGCTTTACTTGGCTTGGCAGTAAATTACACTAATGTTTAATACGTTTTGACCAGAAATTCAGGGTAAAAGATAACTAGCACTGGACCCTTACATTACACAACGAATACGATCATATTGAGCCTTCAAAATGGTAAGTGAATATGCATGCTATACAAGCCGCTAGAAGAGGACATACACTGCCATATAACACCTCCATTTGAACGGTCAATTCCCTGGCTGTAATCTGATATCAACTCCTACTGCTCTAGGATCAGACCATTTATGCAAATCAAGATGAGTGGATATGTCTTTTTTCCCCTTTTTTTTCAGGATTCGACGTGCTTTTGCAGTTATGAATTGGATTGTTGGTGTCTCACTTCTATTCAAATGATATCTTGATATAGTGAAAAGAATTCCATCCGAGGATCTGCCAATTCCTTTTGAGGTATATATTCCAATATGAGGCCATTTAGACGACAAGAGAAACTTCCAGTGATCTACAACAACCTTACTCCATGGACAAGAGACTCAATCTGTCCATATCTATCCCATCCTAGTATTTGACTTGAGTACTGATCGTGTCTCACACCCTCCGAGGCGCAAATGTTTGGCGTTGAAACCCCTTCCTCGTTGTTCAGTAGGCATAGGCTTTCACACTTGAATTCCATAATGCTGATTAATTGTCATAGTCGTTGGTATTGGCAAAATAATGAAGGCGAGATGTCGTACGGCAGTTGTCGATAATGAATACCATTCTACATTCGAGTCATGTGTATATAGAAGGACCAAATGTATATAATAGTAGCAAGGGCATTCTTCCTCGTAGATTCACTCTTGAAGAATGAGCTAAATACACAGACACTACTAGGGTTTCTGTGGTTGATCTGATATATGGTCCCTAGATGCTTGCGATTGACTGATAACCTTAAAAACGGATGCACAATGAACCCCTTGCTGTGCGATTGTATTAAACAGATTGATTTGTTTCAATCTAATATTGTAATTATACCCAGTTTACGGTAAAATGCTACACATATGGATGTCAAATCTCGTATATGTGGTAGTTCCTCTTTTGCTTCTTATATATATATATATACAAAATGCTTCCTCTTTTTATTGTTTTATGCTAATATCATCAAGAAATCGTCTAGCGCTTCTTCTTGTTACGCTTTTTGGATGTTTCCAATGCTCTATCTACAGCATGCAAGACTGGCATCAAAGTCTAGTGGTATGAAAAAAGTGAGCAACCTGCCACTTCAGTCAAACATACCACTCCACTTACCTGTTTACATCTTTCAGGATCACCTTCATAACTGACGACCGTTACCAGTATCTCCTTTAGCTTTTCTTGCTGCTTCTTCAAACCCTCAATCATACGAAGATTCTTGTCTGCTTTATAAGGCTCCCAAGAGGACCAAAAATGGCGAAGGATCTCATTTGTTGCCGAGTGGTAGCTTTGTATCTTTTGCTGTACTGGAGGTGGTAACTTGACATCTATGTGGGCCTTGTGTAAGGACGGACAAGTACAAAAGACACACAGAAAAGCTTACCAGTAGCAGATTTATCGTCGTGTCTAATCTTCTTTTTGATAATGTTTGTCAACTCCAGGCACACTTTGTCTGCTGCTCGAGAATTGATAATGTCGTTTGTCATTTCGGGCTGCCATCCCTCAAACTTTCGTTTGTATCCCACCAGCAAGTTGATGGTATCGTTCTCGCTCAGCTTCATCTCGTCTAATCCTCCTGTTTGACTTTCGAAATAACGTCTGGTATCTTGGATATCTAGAATAATCTTCTCGGGCGGCTTTTCGTCCAGCAGGTCTGTAATGATGATATCTTTTTGGATTTCATCTTCAAATGTAGGATCAGGCCGTTTGTTTTTCCTAATGACAAGAGTTTAGTGTGATTGCGACAGGGCCAACGCGGTCCACAAACGTACGACGGTGCTGTTTCAAGCACTCTGGATGAATGCTTGTTGAATCGACGAATCAAAGGCAGCGACTGCGCTTCTCTGCCAGCCTTCATTGTGAAATCAGGCGCATTTCCACTCTCTATATGATCCTCAGCTGTGGCAGACAGATCCAAATCAAAGCGAATCTTGTCCATGCGAGACATGGGTGGTGGTTTGGAGTTTTCTGTATTGAGCCCAAGTCAGTGCATTTGGCAAAAGCACATGCATGTATCCATTGATTACCATCATCTTCTTCCTGCAAACAGCGATCGAAAATGTCATCGTAAGGCGTCAACTGAGATCTGCCACCTGTACGAGATCTGTGGAAGAATTCTGATGCGAGGAATCGTTTCCAAAATGATTGCTCTGTCATCTGAATGGAATGCGTGTGTCAGTTTGAGTGTCCATTTCACGTGATTTGAAGGTTTCTACCTTGTCAGGTACATTGGTATCGTAAGCTCGTTTCACTAGTCAATTCTCGTCAGCATCGTATCCTTGATGTCCTCCCTTTTCGCACCTACCTGACGGGAATTCGGTAAAGATGTTGTGAATGATCTGGCTTGTCAATGTATACTTGATGTCGGACCCCTCTTGCTGGCCTGGCTTCAGTTCAACCATGCGAGAGGATTTGCCCTTTTGTCGACCTTCTCTCGACACGGCATCTTTTTTCAGTTTCTGCAATGACAAACCACATGAATATCGCACATCGCATTGACCCACACACACACACAGCTGCTCTTTTACCTGTCGAATACGCTTGACATAGGGACTAGACCAAAACTCTTCCTCATCTACACTTCTTCCAACAACCACCAATTCTTTGTGCAATGTCTGCAGTTCTTTACTGGATGTCAGTAAAGCTCTTCGATCTGCAAATTCTTCTTGTCGCCATGATTTAGGACTCGCTCCATTCGCACTGGGCGAAGGCGTGTTATTCAATGGGGTCGAAGGCCTGATGTTGGCAGCTGCTTGTTGTTGCAATGAGGGCGGCGCAGGTGATGCTGTTGCTGTCTGCGGTGTGGATGGAGACGGCGAGGCTACTACGGATGAAGGAGTGATTGGTGCTGGCGTCCCTACAGCCGAAGAAGAGCTGAGGCCTCGCACACGAGCCAATAGTTCTGCAATTTGTGCTTTGATCGATTCCCTTTCCTGTATATTCTTTGCCGAGGTAAACTGAAACGTATAATCTTTTGATACAGGTGGTTTTGCTGAAATTTTAAGTAGTACTTTGGGCGATGATTCGGGTGTTTGAGCCAGACCTATCAGCAAAGCGTACGTGAGCAACGTGTGGGGGCCAAAAAGAGCTCCATATGAATGCGCATACCACCAATATCGTTGTAGTAGATGGACGGCGTTAATTGAGAGGAACCTTGCTGCTGCCAGGCTACTCGGCGAGGAGTAACAAACAAGGTGCCTTCATGCTTCTTGTAACGAACAGCTGCTCGCAAAAGTAACTGTTCGTTGGGCTCCCACATTGTATAGTTGTCGCAAGAAGTGAAGAAAAGAAAAGGATGGCAATACGAAATGCAAATGCAATTCTTTTAAACTGCTTTGCCTGCGCATCTGTGACTCCCGTAAAAAGTAGCACGTTACACTCTACGGTAAAATGGGACGTGAAAAATTGCATGAAGCAGTAATCAGAGTCTTTCAGCAAAAGCAAAAAACATGCTTGGTTCTATACAAGACACTCCATTTTATTTAGATTGATATACTCAAGCATAGAGACAGAACGTCTCATATACGTGCCAACTACTCCCACTCGTCATCATCGTCGTCTTCGTCATCACTTTGCATAGCCTGTTGACGCTGCTTCAACACATCTGCTAAACTGGAAGCCAAACTGCCTCCTGCGGCTCCTGCTGCAGCTCCCGTAGCAGCTCCAGCTGCCTGAGTCGCCATGGAAGGCGTAGGTGGTGCCGACGTCTCAGCTTCACGAAGTTTACCCGAGGATTTCAAGGTACCAAAACCGCCAGCAGCACGAATTGAGGCCATCAGGTTGGACCTGCCATCGCCACCAGCCGCAGGAGCAGGAGGAACGCCCATAGGAGGTGGTGGAGGCGCTGCTGGTGCTCCACTGCCATTTGACATGGGAGGAGGTGGGGGAGGTGGAGGCACATTGCCCATGGGAGGTGGTGGTGGTGGAGGGGGAGCGGGAGGAGCGGGAGATCCATTGCCCATGGATGGAATGGGTGGTGGAGCAGGCACTGGTCTACCACGGTTGGGCACAGGAGGGCCTGGATGTCTAGCAGGTGGAGGAGGTGGAGGCGAGCTATGGTTGTTGTTGGATCGTCTTGGTGGGGGAGGAGGTGGTGGTGCATGATGGCGGCCTGGGGGTGGAGGTGGAGGAGGCGCCTTTTTTCTCGATGTCTGGATAGGCGGTGGTGCCGTGGTTACAGGAGGCGGTGGTGGAGACGAGGGAAGCGCCGTGCCATTTTGCTGCAAGAAATCCTGGATGAATTCTTGATTGTCGTTGATTTCATCTGCAGAGATGCCCAATTCCTTGAGTTGCTCGAAAATGCCATTCCACTCAGGATCGTTGTTTTGCACGCTGAATCCCTTTCCTGGTGTATAACCAATGTGCCCAACATGTCTAAAATCTGCTGGCATGCCAATGTGATTCTTGTCGATTTTGCTCTTTCGCTTATTCAGAGTATTTGAGAAGCTTGGCGTTTTTCTGTGTCCAAATGTAGAGGAGGCTGTTGAAGCCTTGGTAGTCAGCGAGTCTCTCCCTTGCACTTTTTTGTAGAATGCATCTGCCTCGCCTTCATCCACGAATTCCAGAGCTGTTAAGCAATCCTGTACATGGCAAACGATGAGCCTCCTACTACTACATTATCGTCCTGAGCAAAACTGTTTTCTTACGTCTGTCTCGAATGAATGAAAGTAGCTTGCGTCCTTCACGTAATTGAATCCTTCATAAAGCTCTTGTTCCCAAATAACACCTGAGCCATTCTGTAATGCCATCAAAAAAGACAAAACGGAATATTTTTTTAGCGTCAAGCGATTACATAATGCCACCCGCAGACACAACCATTAGACTTACTTGAATATCCACTAGTCGAATAAAGAAGGAATTGTTCTTTGTCTTGTCGATGCAAAAGACAGCAGCTCCCCATACCTGGGAGTAGGTCCATTTCGATGGGTCTGGGCTAGCGACATGAAGACGTGCTACTCCAGCAGTGAAAATTTTCTGTGCATGGCGTATAAGAAGCTCGTCTGTGTCTATCCCACAAGTCAACTTACCGAGGTAGGCACTGCTTTTCGCACCAGGTTCTTGTCATCAGCCGAAGAAAGTGTCACTGATTTCATAATTTTACGTGAGGAAAAGAAAGAAAAGAAGAAGAAAGAGAGAAAAAAAGTGTCTTGGCTTTATGATGAACGTTTATCTATAATCAACCCAGCATGTTGATGAAATGGGCTTGTTTGATTGGCCTTGCGAAACATGATGCATTTTCTCGGTTAGAACGAGGAGCATATAGAAAGTCTTGGAGCTCAGCAGAGATGAGCGATGAGAACACGCCTAGTAGGCACAAACATGAGCTCAGCCTTGCTTGCGCAAAAACATGTGCGGATTGAAACGGTTTCCTGGAACCAAATGCTTGAGTGCACCCTTACTCTCCAGCTGATAAGCAGTAATGTAGGCATTGCTGCCCCCTTACATCTCACCCATTGTCCAATACCAAGAGATCCAAAAGACAGCTAGTACTGCAGACGTGCCATGACTCATTAACCAACAATAGGCTTCCATTAAGCCCATGAACAATGTGCATTAGACATGTAGTAGACCATGGCTTGCTTAAATGATGTCATGTCCTCCATCTGTTGCAAACGATCTCGGCTGTATTACGCTTTTTGCTACGTTCCACAATCCATGGAAAACCTTGTATTCAATCAAAAACTTCAAATGCGTGTGGCATATTTCTTTTGTTTGTTGTTTTTCAATGTGATGTTAATTGCAATTTCTTTTAACAGAACGTGTTGAAAAATGTGAACAGCAAATCAACCTCAGTTGGGATGCTCTTTTTTTTTGTTACCATGGATGGAAATGTGTTGTTACCATGGTTACCATCATGCTGCTGTTTGACAGGCGCCATGCCACCGTTTGCATGATGACGATGGGCCTCCTTTTTCAATGCGATTTATACAACCTGGAATCCAAGATTCAAAATGTGCTTATTTTTATAAGCAAAAAAGAGTGCTCCGTACGAAAAATCTTTTTTTAGATTTTGTATCAAATGCTATAAAAATCTTGGATAAAATGGTTCGGTCCTTGCCCTTTTCTCTTTTCCTTCTTTTCTCTCGTTTAGATTGCTCATTAAATGACAACACTTCCCAGCGAGAACGGTAATTCAGGCTATCAAGCTACAGTGGTGGAGCCCAGAAGAATGGCGTCGCTCAATTCAATCCCTTACTCCAATGGCTCCACCCCGAACAGTTCTCTGATCAATGTGGGCAAGGTACCGCCTCCAGTGCCCCCACCACACCAACAGCTGCCAATGTCGCCACCGCCCAGCACCGTCAACTTGCAAAGCACACCGCCCATCTACCCAAACAACCGACCTGAAGACATGCAATACTTTTACGCCCCTCAGCAGCCTCAAGAATACTCTTCTACGTTTGCCGATTCAGCCGAGGATCAGGATTATCTTCCCGATAGTTCACTCAGAATGGCCATTTTAGCCGGTAAACGCAGATACGATCGCATCCACAATGCAAACCCAGAATTTCCACCAGTGACGGTAGAAAACATCAACAAATTACGGGAGGAAAGCAAGACCAGCGGTGATCCCCGATTCCAGCTGTTCTTTGCCAGATTTCTGCTGGAGGCTGTCAAGCATTTGAGACCGAACCCTCAGGATCCTGTGCGTGCTCGCCAATTGAACGATAATTTGACTAACGAGGCCATCAAGACGATCAAAAAACTGGCATCTCACAAGATTGGACTCGCCGATGCGCAATTTTTCCTGGGTAATTGTTATGGAGGTGGACTACACGGATTGAAGGCGGACCCGGAAAAGGCGTTTGGTCTGTATCTCCAAGGCTCCAAGCAGAGCCATCCTGAATGCACGTATCGTGCAGCCGTATGCTATGAACTGGGATTGGGCACCAAGAAGGATCATCGCTATGCCATGCAGTTTTATCGAAAAGCCGCCAATCTCAGTGACCCCTCGGGTATGTATAAATTGGGCTTGATCTTGTTGCATGGATTAGTGGGGCAATCAAAGAACCCGCGCGAAGCCATCTCCTGGTTTCTGCGAGCAGCACAGATTGCAGACGAAGACCATCCACAGTCATTGCATGAGCTCGGTTTAGCCTATGAAAAGACAGACAACAGCATTCCTTCTGTCATTCCTGATTTGAATTATGCGAGAGAACTGTTTAGTCAGGCTGCTCAATTGGGGTATGCTCCCTCCCAGTTCAAGCTGGGGTTGGCGTATGAAAACGGCCATTTGAACTGCCCCATTGATCCTCGCAGATCCATTGCTTGGTACTCGCGAGCTGCTGAACAGAGCGATCCCAATGCGGAATTGGCCTTGTCGGGTTGGTATCTGACCGGTGCAGATGGTGTGTTGAATCAGAACGATAAAGAAGCATACTTGTGGGCGAGAAAGGCAGCTGAGCGAGGATTGGCTAAAGCAGAGTATGCGGTGGGCTACTATACAGAAACAGGTGTGGGTGTCATCCCTCACTTTGAAGAAGCCAGGCAATGGTATACGAGAGCTGCAGCACATGGCGATGTAAAGGCCAAACAGCGCATAGAGGCACTCAGCCAGTCTAATGTTACCGTCAAGAGAAGACCCACTCGAGATAAGAATGGCAAACCCAATGCCAAAGATTCTGATTGCAAAATCATGTAAAATATCGCCAGCCCTATTTATTCATCCATCCTACCATACTATTACTACTACTGCTACTATTACACTTTTACTATACACCCTATCATGTTTTCATTTCTATAAAACCCCTCATCTGCAATAAACCAACTACTAGTCCAACAATACATGTACATGCGGCGCAAGAGGCTCAATTCCAGGATGAAACCACCTCACTACTACTACGGTATATGCTTGATCCCACTGTGCAATAGTAGTAGTGGTAGCTAGTATTGAAGCTCCGGGTAAAGAGTCCCTCCTCTGGTCTCTCTGTCTAATCTTTCTCCATTCTTTTTGATCAAATTTTTTCTTTCGGCTCTCCTTCATACAATCCCAAAATGGCACGACAAAAGCACAATGAGGATGATGACGAGGACATGTATACATTCACAGAAGACTACCGCTCTCAGCAGAAGGCCAAGTACATGTCAGCAGGCAGCAATGTGCGCTTGGCTTCACACGACAAGACCCGAGTAGCCTATTTTCATGATGAAGGTGTTGGCAACTACCACTACGGCGTAAGTCTTCTGCATCAAGATGAGCGCATCAAGCGTATTTACTCATGCTGCAACCTGTAGGAACGACACCCCATGAAGCCGCATCGACTGACATTGACCAACCATCTAGTGTTGAAATACGGCATGCACGACAAGATGGAAATATTCCAGCCTAGAAGAGCCACCGACGACGAAATCCTCAACTTTCACTCCTCAGACTATGTTGATTTCCTGAAGCGAGTGACGCCAGACAATGCAGACAACTATGAAAAGCTGTTTCAGCGATTCAATGTGGGCGACGATTGTCCCATTTTCGACGGCATATACGACTTTTGCCAGCGCTATGCGGGTGCGACCATTGAAGCTTCGCGCAAGCTGATTGCAAACGGTGCTGACATCTGCATCAACTGGTCTGGCGGCCTCCACCATGCCAAGAAGAGCGAGGCTAGTGGATTCTGCTATGTGAATGACATTGTGCTGGGAACATTGGAGCTGCTGAGGTATGTTGTGCCGCATGCGTAGGAGAAATAATGCTCGCTCACGCCTACATGCACAGGTATTTCCCTCGCGTGCTATACATTGATATCGACATCCATCATGGCGATGGTGTGCAGGAAGCATTCTACTCCACCGACCGCGTGATGACCGTGTCCTTCCACAAGTACAATGGCGACTTCTTTCCTGGCACAGGCCACATTGACGAAATTGGCTCCAATTTGGGCAAATACTACTCTCTGAACGTGCCTTTACGAGATGGCATTGACGACGAAGCGTATGTATGGATGTTCAAGGAAGTGATTGATGCCGTCATTGGCCACTTTAGACCCTCAGCCATCGTGCTCCAGTGTGGTGCCGACTCTTTGGGCTGTGATCGCTTGGGCTGCTTCAATCTGAGCATCCGTGCTCATGGTCAGTGTGTTCAGATTGTCAAGGACTACAAGATCCCTCTGCTGGTCGTAGGAGGCGGCGGATACACAGTGCGCAACGTGGCTCGATGCTGGACATACGAGACATCCGTATTGACAAACACAACACTCAGCGAAGATTTACCACCCAACGAATACAGAGACTTCTTCAAACCCGACTACAAACTACATCCAGATCTCAAGGGCAGAGTAGAGAACCAAAACGATAGAACCTATCTACTCAAGGTGCGACAACGAGTCATGGAGCAGCTGCGATACTTAGATTCGGCGCCCAGTATTCAGATGCAAGAGATACCACCCGACATTCAAGGTTTCTTGGATGGCGAACACGAACAGCAAGATGCTATAAATGATTCTGAGAGGGGCAAAAACAGACGCAATCCGACAGGCGGACGAGTCGTCCATGAGGCGGAATGGTATGAAAATGACAAGGATAATGAAGGTGAATCGCATGATTCATCATGGAGCAGCTAATGTTGTCTCGCTCTGTATCCTATCATCATATCTGTAAAACCCCATTGTTGCTTGTAAAATATTATATATAACACCCATCTTCTTACACTTTACTCCTAATACGAATAAACAAAAAAATCAAAATAGTAATGCTCTACTGTTCCAATGTTCTTTAAGCCATTGACCTTTGTGGGCATGATGAATGATTGTCAATATCATTTTTTAATTGGAAATTATACTACTTACTACTGTAGCCAGTACGCACAAATACAATATTACACAGCTATCCTTCTTTTATAATAGATTACAAGCATAAGGATAGCGATTTTGGAGCAACTAAATGACCAGTTGTTTCATTGAAATGTACCGGGTGCAAAGGGGTACAATCGTTTTTGCGGTAATGTTGAATAGAAGTGAATGATGGCTACCAGATAGCCGAGAGAACTGAAAATTACTATAAGAGGTAACTTTTCAAGCTGTGATACAGTATATAACAACAATGCTCAAGCGAATGGTATCATGCTAATAAGATTGGATCAGGTTTTTGCTTTGTTGAGGAATATCCTCCAACGCTTCTCATTTAAAGGAATGCTTGAATGAGTTTGCTTTTGCATGCGATTATCGACTTTGAACAGTGGCTGCCTCAACTTTGTGATGATGATGACCAGTGCACATATCATTGAGTATAGGTATTTCATCACATTGCCAGCGTTCAACCAGCCCTACAAGCAACATATTTACTACACTGCAATACCTGGTGGTATCCTCAAATAACGGTGTGATTCACAGAAACTACTGCGCATCGACATCAAGTGATTTACTTTCTTTTAAATGTATAAATATAGCCTTTTTTGATCAATTAGGTTAAAAGTGCCAGATCAAAATTAAACTCGCCAATGATCGACTATCCAATTCAACAGTATCCAACAAGAACATGAGTTTCTCTACAACAGCTTATTGGAAGATCAACGGTCCATACTAAACAAACTCCTTAATTTCTTGTTCCAGACTCATGGCACCTAATAAACTTTCATCATTGTCGTATGATTTGTTTGAACTTGCCTGCACAAAAGGTTATCCTTACGATGGAGTATCATGAATCGAACCCCAACGTTGAAATGCCTGTTGTTTGGCTATTTCTTTTCCTGCTAAAATGATCAGCAGTGAAAATTAGCAGTGTCTATCAGCGGTATATAAGATTTGAAACATCTCAGCAGGTCAGGAGGGTAAAAACAGCCTCTAGAATCCATTTGGACAACGATTACTCTGGAATACAGAATCTGATACAACTCTACCTATGTAACGCTATAGAGGAGACTCCTTTTAGATTGTCGCTTCTCGGCAATTCGACAAATATTATACAAAACGCGTTTGTCATTAAAGTGTATACGTTAGCTAAAGATCCGTATCCGTTTTAGCTTTAGCTTTGGGAATCTCTCTGGTTTTTTGTTTAGCTTGTATCACTGTGTTACAAATTGCATTAGCAGTTGTAGTATTTGGCTCAGGGAGCTCATCACCATCAATGCTTAAAAATAAACATAATGCCTTGTGTCATGAGTGTCGTAATCTTATTCATCATACTCTGCTGTTTATCATGTTGAAGAAAGAAAACATGATGTGCATAAATACGCCAAATGTTACTTTGGTACATAAGGAGAACATATCCAATTTTAACTGCTTACTGTGTCTGTTGCCTCTCGTGAATCACTGGGAGGAACCTTATTCAATCATACAACATGATGATGCTATTGAATGTGGTTCTGAGCCGCCGCCGCCGCCGCATTAAATCATATATGTGATAGACTCTCTTTCCCTGTCTTTCCTGCTCTCTTTCCCTCTGCTGTTGCTATTAATGAAACTACTCACATGCGTGTATGCATGCTGCTGAAAAAGGAATGGCCCTTTATTGCCAGGCTCATCCCTGGTGTGGACATCTTTTATGCCCAAAAACAACGATGAACAAGGCTTTTTTTAGATCAAAACCATAACAGCTCGTACATCATTACCAATGTTTGCATTTTAGCATGATTTCATGCAACATGTTGGCTGAGGCATATAAACAATTGAGCATTTTGAAAGGTATATAAACTCTGTACCCTGAATGCAGAATCATAACTTGTCATTAAACACCTATCTCTCTTTTTTTATTATCAAGCAATCACAATGAAGTTGACAGTTCTCTCAATCTTGGCGCTTGTCTTTATGTTGAACACTTTTGTAATGGCTCAGGACCACTGGATCTGTACTTGCTTTGAACCCAAGTACGACCGTGGATGCTGTGCTGAAGTGGGGTTAGTATTGAACTCTGTTTGCTTGCTTGTTCAAATCCTAATGTCAACTTCTAGTTACCAAATGATGGTCGATGGTAATGTCTGTGACATTGATCGTAAAGATGTCGCCAGCAAGGAGAAATTCAAGCAATGCTGTTATGGTATTCAAGGCAGAATCAAGTGCAAATAAATAGCTCGCTATGAAGGATTTCCTGCAACCTTCCCATTTCCATATCAATAAAGAACACCCTTTTTTTGGGGGCCACATATACGATAACCATCATGCAATTTTATTACATAATGTCTACCTGAATGCCCTACATTTAAAATCTTCATCCAATGCCACATGCGACTTACGCGATAGAAGCTATATGGGGATGTTATAATAAATAGAGCTCAACTCTCCTCGCAGGCTTTGCTTTTTTGGGGTTTAGCCATATGTTTCTTTTTGTGTTTTTTGAGGTCGCTGGAATTGTCGGTACTGTATTTGCAATCCTTGAAATCGCACTTGTGCTTCTAGAAGCAGTGTCAGTATCATCTCGTTGATCCAAAGTAGAGCATTCTTATACCTTTTCTCAATCTTTAGGGAGATGTGTCTTCTTATGTATTTTAAACGCGTCAGGACGGTCTGTGCTGTAATCGCACGCCTTAGCATCACACTTGTATTTCTAGAAGCAGTGTCAGTGTCATCTCGTTGATCCAAAGTAGAGCATTGTTATACCTTCTCCCTGGCCTTTGGAAGATGCGCGCGTCTATGTACTTTCAAGTTTGATTTTTTGTGCGAGAAGTAATCATAGTCTTTGGAATCGCATGGATAGTACTAAAATGTAAAGCGTTAAACCCTCATGTTTCCCTCAAGAAGGTGGTACTTACGAAAGGGTTTGGGCGCACGTTTTCAGGTACGCCACTTGTAATTGCTCTAGTTTTGCAAAAGCACATGTAACGAACAAATAACTGTTGCTTTACCGTCCTTGGTTGCACCTTCAACGAATTTTCTTTGAAGTGATTTAATACGGGCCACCTAAATATTTCCTTAGGGACCACCAAGTCCTGGGCAAAATAATGAACTACTACCTAATGTAAGCTACCCAGATGTTAGAACCACTTGTCATATTGAATATTCAAGAAATCATTGAATTGAGGTGTTGTAGTATACCTACAGGTGCTTCTTTGTTCAAGAAAGATAGAGAAAGAAAGGCGTCTATATCATAAATCAGTGATTTTATCTGATTAAATAGTAGACTCTAAGCAGGTAGATCATTCTTCAGGCGGTCCACACGTGAAAACTCGCCCCAGACTTGGTCCCTAAGGAAATATTTAGGTGGTCCGTATTAAACCTGATCTTTCGTGTAGTAAAAGACAATAATGTAAACGTCTATTTGATTTCGCTACGTTTAATATCTGCGGACGGCGCTCTGTAGGCCCCAATATATTATGAATTGTCTTTTTCCGAGGCATAGATTATAATGCGAATCAATTATACTTTGACATGCATAACATGTAGACCTCAATTTACACCATCCGACGTCTTTATGGATTTAGAGCTTTTGGGGCATTTGATCACTCACTTTTGCTTCTCGTTGGAAGAATAGTTTAATGAGAGCCCAGTTAGACCACATGCTACAATATTTTTGAGGCCTAAAATTTGAGTATGTACGCTTAGGATTACTGATCTCCCACAGTACTGTGGGACCTTTGATGTCAAGCGTGGTGAAAATCAGATGTGTGTATTAAATGCTTATCATCGCTTAACAGCAAACTCGAGTACATTACCTGGAGCCAAGAAAAAAGATCTACATGGTATACGAATCCCGCATTCATTTGAACGAATAAAGTGGTTGCCATGGCCAACGCAGTTAATTAAGGTATGTGTTTGTGAGAGGAGCTTATTTTCAATGGATCACACACACTACAAAGCACCCGGATTTCAATCTCTTTCTTTTCTTTCCTTCTCCTTTCTATTCCACTTTTTTGCCCCTGATTCTCTTGTGGAGGCTTTTCTTCTTTCTTTACCCAAAAAAGAATAGATAGGGCTGAAGAAACTATAAAAAAGAAGCCTTTTTTTCCCTTACATCATGACTTTACCTGTTCCTACCATTTCCATCACTGACCCAGACTTGGAAAGTCAAGACTACAACATGGCAGCAAGTGGCACTGTAACGCCAAATTCACCAGATTCACCTACTGTATTTGACGTTGTCAAAGAGATGGAGGAAAGCTCGGCCCAACCCTTTGACGAAACCGAGTTGGAAGAACAACTTGACCTTGACACCAACACCAGCAAGAAAAAGAACAAGCGAGAGAGCTTTTCCATTGACGACGACGACGACGAGGACGATCCTACGGGACGCAGCACCAAAAAGTCGATCAAGTCATTCTACCATCAAAAGTGCATCCTGATTACGGGCGCTTCTGGGTTCATCGGCAAGGCCGTGTTGTGGAAGCTGATCCATTCGCTGTACGATTCAGTGGACAAGATCTTTATCCTGTTGCGACAAAACAGACAGCGCTCTGCCAATGGCCGTTTGCAGGATGACATTCTATCCAACAAGGTATACGGTGCTCGTAGCGATATCATCTTGAAACACGGGACACTAACACAGCAAGCAGGCGTTTCTCAGTCTTCGTCGATCCATGGGCACCGAGATGTTTGACGAGTTTGTCGAGGACAAGATCTACCCCATCTTTGGCGACTTGACCGAGGCCAACATTGGGCTATCGGAAGCGGATTCAGACGTTCTCTGCAGCCAAATCAATGTGGTCTTTCATTGTGCGGGCAATGTCGATGGCAACGAAGGCATTGAGAATGCAGTCAGGGTGAGTTTTGGGAGATATTGGCTTGCATGACACGACGCTCACTCACCGTCCTTGGCAGATCAACACATTGGGCACCAAGCAGCTGTTTGATTTCGCCAACCAGTGCCACTCGATCGACGCCTTTGTTCACTTATCCAACATGCAGACATTCGCATCCAAGCCGTCCGACGAAAAGCACCTTTACCCCATTTCCACGTTCGAGAACACATCGCCCTCACCGACCCAAATATTGGCTGAGATCCTGGATCCAAATCCGGAAAAGCAGCAGTACAACTACTTTCGACCGCTCTACAACAATGCCTATTTGTACTCCAAGGCATTGACTGAGCATATTCTTGTGGATGAAGTGGTCAAGAATAAGCAGGCTGGCAGCCGACAGTTCCCCATTGCCATCATGCGATTGAGTCCTGTAGGACCCAGTGTACAGGAGCCGTTGGTGGGCTGGGTAAGTGGGTTGTTTCAGGGACAAATACAGAGACATTAAGGTTTAAATCCAATAGGCTGATGGCGTGAATGGCATCAACGGTACTATCCTACTGACAGGCAAGGGCAATAAAGTCATTCAGCCTCATATCGGAGATGGCGTGGCTGATGTGGTTCCTGTGGATTATGTCGCTCGTTTAATCATTGGTAGTGCAGTGACACTGACTGTACCTCACGACTATCAGGTCCCTCAAGCAGCACCCTTGGCCGACGAGCAGCAGCAGCAGCAGCAGCAAGAACAAAACAAACAGCAAAAGCATCAAAGCGACCCTGCCCTAGATGATCAGCCTATACAGCAGCCAGAGAGGCCTTCCGACCGTGCCAGAGCGCATAAACGCACCTCCAGCACAGCAAGTCGCATGTCGATGCGAAGCATTTCCAAGTATTCCATGCCCAAATCATTGCTGAGTGGACACCAGGAGCATCCAGTCGTACCCGTCATCTACCAAGTATCTGTGTCAGACATGCGCCCTGTCACATGGAGAATCGCCTATGATGCTATTCGTCAGTACTGGACAAGAGCCACACACATCCACTTGCCGACATCCAAAGCCTACTTTAATGCATCCCAAAGAAACACAGGCTCCTTTGGTGCAGCAGCAGCAGCAGCAGGATCGCCTGGCCTGTCCCGTGCTCGAACTGTCATGAACTCGTTGCGTGGCTACTACATGAACACCTCATCGTCAGACACGACATCCAGCAGCAGCAGCAGCAGCGTGAGCAACACAGTCATAGCACCCTCACCCACGCATTCCAGCGACCGTCTTGGCAATGGAGGTGGCATCACAAGCCCAGCCAACAAAAGAAACTCGCACCGTCTGAGTCGCACGGTAGACAAGGCAGCCAAGCTGGCCAACACCATCAGTATCTACGGATCCAGCCCCGCCATCAACAGCAACCATCTAGCACAGCTCATGTACGCCTTGCGCAGCTTGGACAGCAACATGGAGTTCGATGCCAGTGCCATTGTGCCTGAGGACGTGGACGGTCAGTTCTGGGTCAACTATTTGACCAATGCCAGTTACGGTATTCACTACTTTGTCTGCGGCGAGACCAACCTGAGACTGCCCACGCCTGTGTACGGCTGGAGTTGCGGTATCCAGGCCACGGTGGACGGCGTCTCAGAGGACGACGACAACTACTACTTTCAGCATGTCATTAACCGACGCGTCAACAGCGCAATCTTTTCTCAAGACCAAATCACACAGCGCACAGGGCGCATGGTTGCTCACATCAAGAGCCTCTTGATGCACAACAATCTCAAAGCAGACGACGACGCCTGGCTGACGGATTTGGATGATGCCTTGGATGACTGGTGTCAAGACAACGATGTGGCCAATCCCGACAAAGACCGCCGTATGGCGCTGGGCAAATGGCGCCGCAAAGTGGGCAGCAATGACGAGTCTGTCAAGATCATTGTGCTGAACGACAAGCGAGTGAACCAGGCCATCACGCAAATCACGCAGAATGCAGGTGTTCCCAAGCAGACGGCGGTGAATGAGGCCATGAAGATCCTGATGCGCATGAGCGAGAGAACACAGCTGGCCTTTGTCTGGTTTGCAGGCTCGTTTCTCAAGTCGCTGCTGGAGGACATGTTTGAGCACGTGCGCATCTTGGACGACAGCCTGAGAGCCATACGCCAGGCCACCATGGGGAAGCGAGTGGTCTATGTGCCTGTGTCCAAAAGTATGCTGGATCCCCTCCTGGTGTGGTACATTGCCATCCGCTATCATTTGCCTGTGCCGGCTTTGGCGTGCGATGAAGTCATGTCTCAAATGGGCCCCATCTCGGATGTCTATCGTCTTGCTGGTGCTTACTACGTGAAGCGCGACAAGTCAAAGCGTTCGCCGCTCAACTCTGCTGTCACCGCCGCTTATACACAAGTGCTACTTCGCGAGCACGGCGCCCTGTCCTTTTGTCTCGAGCGATCCAGGTCCAGAACGGGCAAATGCCAAGAAGCGTATCCGGACGGCTTTGTGGACATGATTATCGAGGCCAC
This sequence comes from Mucor lusitanicus, assembly GCA_010203745.1. Lineage (NCBI taxonomy): Eukaryota > Fungi > Mucoromycota > Mucoromycetes > Mucorales > Mucoraceae > Mucor > Mucor lusitanicus. The sequence continues at coordinate 532,370 of JAAECE010000004.1, read as the reverse complement.
ACTGCAAACCAACCAGACCGCGAGAACATCGTCCAACACCTCCAGTGTCATCAACCGTGTGGCATCCACAGACATCAATACCCCGCCTGCTTCGCCCGACTCACCCTCAGCCTCGGTCGTGGACAGCCCCACCATGAGCATCGATAGCTTGGCTCACAACTTTACATCACCTACATTGCAGAGAAAAGTGCACAAGGATGTCGTGTTTGTCCCTATCAATATCACGTACGAGAATGTCCCTGAATTGCCTCACTTGATCGACCAAGTCCTGGATCAACAGCCCACGCGCGCTGGTCCTGGTGGTAGACAGCGATCCGCATCCCAGTCCAGCCTCTCGTCGACTTCTCCTGCCCCACTTACTCCTCCCCCTCCTATGCCATCGCAGAGACCGCTGAGACCAAGTGAAGCCAAGGACAGAAGAAAGACGCTGTTGGAGGGCCCTGAAGCCCCTAAAAAGTGTGGACGTGTGACATTTGGCGTGGGTCCATTGATCAGCGTGCAAGACGTAGCAGAAGAATTCAACAGACATTCCAATGGGTAAGTTTAGTCTGTGGGGGGAGAGTATACAAAGACTGACATTTACAACAGAAGCAACGCCGAGACATACGAAGCGGATTTGGTCACGGAAATCACAAAGCGTATCCATGACTCTCAATGCAAGGGCCTCGTCGTCTCTCCAGTGTCGATTGTCTCTGCTATCATTCTCTATGGCCGTGCTACACATGGTGTGTGTATAGGAAAGATCAAGGAGTTGATGGAATGGATGCGATATGAGATCAAGCGTAATGGCTATTCCGTTGACTGGCAAGGTAAGTTACGCAAACACAATAGAGGCAGACATTTGATGCTGATAGCCGCCATCGCCATCCACAGAGGGCGAAGACTTGGATTCTCTCATTTTAACAGCATTTAAACTACTGGATGAACCGAAAAACTTGATCATTGATGGCAGAGACATCAATGACGATACCAACATTCGAGTGAACGATCATGCTGATAATGTCATGGCCCTGTCCTACTATGCCAATCAAATGGTGGACATCTTTTTGTTGGATGCCTTCTTTGCCATTGTCTACTTGTCCTTCCTGGAGGAGTCTGTGCTGGAAGATGAGTTTATGGACCGCTTCCGTTTCTTGCTTCAAATGCTGGAGAAGGAATTCGTGCTGGATTGGGACTTGGAAGAGGTAGGCAGAGGGCAGATAGCGTGATGCGCATGTCAAAGCTAATCAAAAGTCTCTATGTAGAAATTCAATACCGTCGTTGCCTCCTATGCTCGCAAGCAAATCATCCGCGTCAATGACAACCGCCTGTCCCTGCTGGTCAACATGGAGAATGATCCTATGCGCTACGAGCAACTGATATTCTTGGCTTCCCTCGTGTACCCCACGGTCGATGCTTACTGGATCACATCGTGCTCGCTGTCTGCCCTGGAAGCGGTGCCCATGCTTCCTCGATGCATTGTTCCTCTCTTGACCCAATGGATTGCAACGCATCTCATCACTGGCCGTCGCACCATCTATCGCGAAGTCCTGTCTACAGAATCCAGCAAAAACGCAGTGGATGTGTTCATGTCCATGGGCTTCTTGACTGAAATCCAAGCCAAAGAAAAGCTATCGCCAGACGCACAAATCTTGCTGCATGAGTTGGGCATCCCTACATCAGAGGTGCTGATTGAACTCGCTGGACAGAACAGTGATGGTGGCAAGACGCCTGTGACGCCAACCGATCCAGAAGGCATGATGGTAAGTATCTTATCCACGTCGAATTTCTTTGCGCAAGAAAAAACAACTAAAACCTAACACTAGAAGGCTGTGATGGCGCAAATACAAATGAACAGAGCCAATTCCAACATGGCAGACTTGTGTCAACAGATTGATTCGTACCGCCTGGGTGCTGCATCACAGCGAGAGAGTTTCCAAAATGCGCAAGTGTTCCAAAAGTGTCTCAAACAGATCAAGGGCATATTGCAAGCCAATTCGAGTTTTGCAAAGAGAAGACATGTGGAGTTGCCCGAGGATGAAGATGGATTAGCACAGCTGGTTTATTCCCTGTTGGCGAGCAGTGTGCCTACAGGTGATCGCGCTGCTCAGGCTCGTGCTCTTCGTCGTATATCTGAGGCTTATAATTTGAGGTGATTATGAGGACTTTTTTTTTATGTTTGCTGTAATAATAAATGTTTATGGATTTGTGCATTGCAAATGTCTCGAGGTAATAATATGCCGTCTTCATCATTACAAGGCAGCAGAAAATATAAGCAGCTTTTGCTTGGGAATAGAATGAGGTTGAATTAGTGATACAGTCTGTCGTGTCTAATGGAAGAAGGCTCCTTATGTATTAATAAACATTCTGAATGTCTTGATGTCAATTCAGGCGTACCGAAATGGAAATACAAGGAACAAAAAATGGATGCCAAATTCATGTAGTTAACAAGATACAGTATAGTCTGCTTGAACAGAAGATGGGATGTAGCAAAAAAGAAACTGGTAATTGCAAAGCACAAGCCCGGTGAGCATCATTATTAACGTCTCACGCTCATCTCTAGAAAAAGAAAAAGCACGCTCTGTAACTAGGGGTCGAACCAGCAACCTTCTAGATCCCAAGCAGACGCTTTAATGAATACCCAATGAGCCAACTTCGCGTTTTTGTAAAAAAGCACATATATATAAAGGCGTGAAAACGCGCACATTGCTGCTTTTGATCGCGCGCGAGCTGTACACCGCCTCAGTGAAGCTGAATTTACCGTAGCGCAGCGAAGGTCGAAATTTAGCGGAACATGGTGGTGTACAGCTCGCGCGCGATCAAAAGCAATGTGCGGGGGCGAGCGGAACGTTTCCTGGAAAAATTCACAAAAAACACAGCAAATCTAGTCAAAAATACACATTTGGAATGATTTACTTAGTCAAATAGCAACATTTGGCGACATCACCGCCATAAATCGAAAGACAGCGGCGGTTAAGAGCAGCCCGAAATATAAGGCTTACTCGAGTGAAACAAAGCAAAAGTTGAAAACTTTGATTGATTTGATACTAATATAATGCAAAGTTGTACTTTTGGATGTTATTATGAACAGGCTTAGATTTATTCAAGCCTGTTTTTTCTTTTTTTTAAGGGTAGTGGATGTATTTGATCATGTCTAATACTTATGGTGGTATCGTGTGTAGTTACCTTAAGCCATTTGTACCATGCATTTTGAATGTTTAATCGTGCTTTATTCATTTCAATTACATTTTTAGTTTCAATACGAATGCTTTATTTCTCTGAGCTGTCTCCAAATTTGAGCCAATCACAACGCTTTATTTGCCCTACAGACACCCCAGGCCAGAAAAAAAAATTGCGAGGGTTTCCCTCTGTTTTGACGTTAGGCGGAGTTTTAAGTATTACTAAATACAGTAATTTAGTAATTCTATCATCAAAATCCCCTAAAATGCCAGAATATGCCTTACTACACACCCCAGCTTATAGTGCAAACGCTTGAGACTCTCAATTAGCACCAAGTAAGTGATACAAATCAAGTGAGGGCAGCCTATCTACCCCCAGCCTCTGAATCAGATCTAGTTGTGCTTCAACGATAGGCTTATCCACACAACGAAGAAAGAGGGTTATGGCTCAAAGAACCGTGAAAAGTGGGAAAAGTAACAAAAGGGCATCACTAGAATGTGATGAAAAACAGAAACATTGCAACACAGTTACATACAAAAAGGTAACATGCAATGGGTGTCGTCAAAATGACGAGTACAAGAAAACAAAGGTAATAGAAAAAAGTATCGTGGTTGCTGCATACGAAGCAAGAACACCAATACCACCAGTATTACAGAAGTAATACTTGAAGAACGAAAAGAATGCAAGGCTACTCCACAATGGAGCAGCACTGCCAGTGATACAGTGCCTCAAAAGATACACCATAACACTGTGGTATGTACAGCAACAGAAAAATAGTTGCGTGCAAAAAAGGGAGAAAAAAATAAATCGCAATAGAGCAAACTAACGAATGCATAGTACTACGACGAGAAAGAAAGCAGTAAAAGGTTGAATGAATGTATTTCATGGCAACCAAATACATGACAACCAAAAAAGGGGAATATACAAACCAAATACAAACCAAATACAAACCAAACACAATGAATAAATATATTGCAACGAACTGGTCTGAAATAAACTGTATAATTAGTATTACTGTATATTGTACCGCGAAAAGTGGCCCCTATCGGCTGATACCTACTGTAACAAACTTGAAAGATGTCGTCTTGGGTACTGGTGGTTACAAAAGTATGCTTCTTTTGTCGAAAGTGGTATTGTATTCAATCAAAAGTAATAAAAAGTATATGGTTTAACAGAAAAAGTGCAGTGCAAAAACAGGGTGGAAAGGGAGCGTAAAAAAAAAAAAAAAAAAAAAAAAAAGACGCGTTGCTGAGGGTGACTGCAGCCAATAAGCTGAGCACACAGAATTTGAATGACGTGTACACTGAACATTCTGCACTGTGGTGACTGTACCCAAATGATTTTTTTGTGATGATTTTTTTGAATCAAAATCGATATAATTCGACATTTGTAAACATTTTTGTTGAAATTAGCTATAGAAAGTGTGCTCAGCGTATACTACTTTCTAATAAACTTAAGGGGAGAATTTGAAGGCGCATTCAATGGTGTCAATTTTAAAGTACTTTCAGAATGAAAAGATAAAGAATTTTGAGAAAATATAAAAAGCAGTTTTTTCAGGAAAAGTCGAGATTTAGCATATACAACGTTCAAAATAGCAGTTGCACAGGTTACCCTACATCTGTGCGGTCATTCTGATTTAATATATATCATAGTAAAAAGTGTTGTTTTCGCCTCTAAAATTGCGATCGTTTGATTTTTAACAAAAACCATGAGGGGTACCTCATAAAAAATCGTGAATTTTCATCGATTTGGATCGATCCAAAAAAAATCAAGATAAAGGTCCAAGATATAAATGGTGATTGATAGCAATTATTTGGCACTCTTTTGAGCTTCTAGAAGGGCTTAGAAGGCGAGTTATTAAGCATCGAAGTTAGACCATTTGGATGGGAAAAGTACCTTTTGTGTCCTGTAAATTCACGGCAGCTGATACTACAGATTCGATTAAAACCTCGAACGATTGCTATCTCTTGGTACTACGAACTGAAAGCCATTTGATAGAAAGTGGCTTGAAGTAAGTGTATCCTTTACCTTAAAAACCCTTAAAACTATCAACCAACTCCCTTGCCACTTCTCATGCAGCTTCTGATAATATACCTATGTGGCGCCGTCTGCTGCGCATTTCAGTTTTTTGCAATTCAAATGAAAGTTTGACGCAATAGTTATGTGTAGTAGAATGATGGTTCTCTTATACAATAGATAGATCTAGCGATCAAAGTTAACCACCGTTCGGATAAACTGCATACGGAAATCGTATCTGTATTTTGAATTAACAGAAAGAGTGAAATTCTGGAGCTCATACTTCAATCCTAGTAAAATTCACTTACCTCTAGTCAAATCAAGATTCAATGTGTATATTCAAGTATTTCGACTGTGGGGACAACATTTTATGTGAAATGACAGAGGTCAGAGTGCAATGACAAAGATCAGAGTGTAATGACAGATTCCCGAGGGGTTTGCAAATCTTGAATGAAGTTTTCAAATTTTTGGTGAGCACTTCAAGTATTAGCAGGATTCAATCGTGTTTAAATAAAAAAACAAACTTTTTTTATAATTTGAAATTGACCCAATAAAAGCTGCTTGTTTTTTCGACGATTGAGTCGCTAATTTTGATAAAAAACAAACTTGCCTTGGATCGAAATGTCAAATCCTGTTAAAAAGTCGGTTCCTGCCAGAGAACCACCACATTTCATCTCATCCCTTAATTAATTAGTACATTGCTGAACAATATGAGTGGACGTAAGAACCAACAAACTCAAACTAAAGCAAAAAAGGCAGCCAACTGTCAGATGCGCCTACTAGTTTCGCAGCCGGTCAATGAAGCTCCTGTTGCAGCAGATGGCCCATCAACATACAGTAACAACAGCACAGATGACAGTAACGGTGAAAATTCAAAGGCTCGACGTTCGTGGGGTACCGAATACCATGGAGAAGGAAGCAATCGCATGACATCAAACGCAAGATAGATTGCATTACTTGTTGAAGATCGGGGAGACGATCCTTGCTGGCTACAACGTTTTGCTAAAATTTCTAATCCGAACGCAAGAATGTTGCAATATGCGCAGAAGGAGAAGGGCAAGAGCTTCAAAACTATCACTGGCGTTATGCAGGCCAACTTCGAGCTTCATGATGCCCCATACAGAAGGGAAACCTACATCATGTCGCAAATCACGATCATGATCAAGAAGTTCAGAGCAGCCCAAGCATGTTTGAAGAATTGTGGCCAAGGCATCAAGGCGAAATTCGGGTCCACAGGCCAGGATGCGGCAGAAAGAGCTATAAAAAGTAAGTCTATAACCAAGAATATCGCTAGCCCTTATCTCTCTTAAAGTAAGGACCTCTGTCAATGTACCGGTGGGTGTTCAGAAACTCCAGCATCAGTTTCTCAGTGTTGCCATACGTTCTGGCAATCTCCTTGAGGTAAGCCTCGAATTTGGATCGATCAAGCAAGTCAGAGCTTGTATACTGCAATGGTTCGTTGATTGTAACGCCGTCCTGTTGAAGGAGCATAAGGCCAAATAAAGCATTGGCATCCTCTTGAGCATCCACTCTTCGTTTCATTTCAGTGGTCAGTAGAGCTTTGAATTCTTTCATTTTTTACTTGAAATAAGTTTCGATATAAAGGATAAAGATGATGTTTACAGAAATGCAATCGATTAAGGATTGGCATTGGTTTTACAGCTGCTAGCATTCCGTTTATGATACATCCCCTAATAATGACCCCTTTCAGAACCAGACCCGCCAATCAGATGGACAGAAACATCACTTTTAAAAACAAAGATTTCAAGTTTAAACCAGATTTAAATACGATTGAATCCTGCTACACAAGGTGCCACAATCTCTATTTGCATCGATATTACACGCTTGTAATGAATTAGAGATCAATATATGGCGGCCCACTTAGAAAACTGCTCTGCAATAGCCGTGTTCACACCTCTGTAACTGTTGATTCACCACATTAAACATAAAAATCACCCCTCATTCAGCATTGTCGATTTACAGAAGGTGTTGCCAAATAGCTCTCTGAACTGCTTTGCACAATAATTCCTTGCTTGAGATACCTATTTATCTCACCTTAGTAGGCGTGATACATAATCATTTTGGCCACTCTACACGACATCCCCACAAGAGCACTGCATTGAATGCCATACCTGTATCATGCATTGCATCAAGTCACGTCCTGCAAGGCGGGTTTTTACGCGTCTCACCTTTTTCTTTGTTCACCACATCTTTTCATTTGTCAAGGTTCAAATGAGTCCTTTGGATAAGATCAAGGAAACCCTTTTCTTCAAAGGTAATTATCAGTGACATCTTAATCAGATGAAAAACTAACCATTTTGCATTGGCACCCTAGACTATTGGCTCAATAAAAAGCCCCTCGATTGGGATGCCATTGGGTATCTCACAAGCTTGATCGAGAAATACCCCGCCACAAACAAGCGCACTGCACACTACAACTTGAATCAAGATTTAGAACAACTTTATACAGCATTTATTGATGAACGCTCAATCAAGAAACATGTGCACAACATAAAGCAAAGCCTCAGTTCGTCAAGTGGTCGCACTGTCATCAGTCAGTTCTGGGAGAAGCATGCTGATACCTTGAAGGGTATATCGCTTGATAACAAAACCAGCCAATCTGTTGTGCTTAGTGCTATGATGAAAACCGCAGCATCTGCTGCTTCTGCCAACGCATCTTTATCATCTGCTGCTGCCTGCTCTTCATCTGGCACTCCTGCTGTGCCCTCCAACACAAGCAAAAGAAAGCAAGAATTCGACATACAAACAAGAAGCAGAAAGAGACGCCTTGAAACCATTGAAGCCTTAAAAGAAGTTGATGAGGTGTTCGTTTGTGATTTAGAAGAGAGCGTAGGTACCATCATCAAGAAAAATGCTATTGAAGTGCACGCAAGGCTATTATCCAAGGAGGTGTTGACTGTAAGAGAACGCAAAATCATGACGAATGGCCTATCCTCAATCCTTGATCTCGCCGATAACTCTCTTGCCTCCCAAAGAAGCCTGTTTAGTGAATCTCAATGGTCTGAATTGCAGTTGCTGTTTGGTGATAAGCTCAAGATGGATCCTGTGCTGCTGTCTGAAAAAGTTAAGGATGTGATTGTAATTGTTGTTGGTACGCTGGGCTTATCAGGTGATTATGATTGTTGTATCTCTTTGGTGAACAAAGAAATCGCACGATCGAAATCTGATAGTACTATCGCTGCTCTTGTTGTCTTGAAGGCTATCTTGAAAATCATGAAAAAGTACCCTTCCATGCTGATCAAACCACCAGGCAAAAAGGTGACAGAGAGCGATTACCTTCGCTGCGTGTGGTCCCCCATCCTTGAAGCTTTGTTTCCTCCCGAGAAAAACTTGATCAGAATCAAAAGTGGCGAATCAATCAACTCTGCAAGCACCAACAACAAGAATGAGCAGTATGTCGCCGCCAGCTCCATCAAGTCATTGAAGATTGATTTCCGTCTCTTGGTCGATGTTGGTAATGACGAGGTTGATGTGGGTGCTGGTGAATGTGCTTTGAACGATGCAGATGACAAGGCCATTGAAGATGAAGGAAAATTGACGCGCGAGACAAAAGATGCCTTGGACGAGATGGTCAAATCCGTGCCTGATGACTTGCTTGACACTACTTGTTGGGGGTTGCAGTTCACTGGTTCTCATTGCTCATTGGCTACTATTCATCTTGACTCTCAAGGCCTCTATGTCAATATGCACCGCCACTCCTTCAATGTCCCCCTTTCGCACTCGTTATTGGAGAGCTTTGGAGACACTATTGGCTGGTTATTGTTGATGCGAGAGCATATGCTGCGATTGCGTGATATTGCATTGAGACACAAGACGGCCAAGCACTCCAACAATATATCATTCAACAGACGACAAACACAGGCCCCCAACCCAAGATTGTCGTATATGCGTGATACATACTACACACCACCACGCTACCATGAATCCAAGCTCCCAGTGTTTATATTCAGCAAGGCAACAGTACCAGAGTCAGTCGCAACCTCTTCCAGAGCTCCCATTTCACCATCTTCTGCCACAAGCGCTATCATCACTGGGGAACCTGACAAGTTTGGCTATATCGATCAAGACAATGGAACATATTACAATATCCATACGAAGAAACTACACGACTCTCATCCCCACATGGACGCCAACCGCAATGAGGAAGAGGACTACCACTAAACAAGCAGCAACCAAACCACCACATGATTCAAGCAAACCTAGTGTGCCAGATCTGCCAGTCCGTCATGTGCCTCTACTGCTGACAAAAAGTTTGCCAAATGGTTACTCTGTGGATGATTTATAGTTCTGATGGTCATCTTGTTTCTCTGCTTTCCTCATATAAAGGCTCGACAAATGTTTCTGGAGCTGATGTATTTCCAACATGATCCACACCTGATCTGATACGATAAACCAGGCTGTCCCTGATGCCATGTTTATGGGGCTCGGATTATCGTGATGTCTTGTCCTGTAGTCCATAGCTAGCTATAAATAAAGCAGTCCGCTTGAAAGGTTTACACGCGAGCTTTTTTTTTTGTGAGGCTAATAAAAACATTCTCTTTTCTTTCTTTCTTTTTTCTTTCAATGCAAAAGAGCCAACAAGCAATCAGGTACGTACTTTACCAAACAACCTATACAGCAAAAAAAAAATTGACGTATCTTTTGTGTGCATTTCATTGTGTGCATTTTATTGTGTGCTGATCATGGTAACGTATGGAGTAAACTATGACCTGCGCCAGTTAATAGCTGCCGAGACAAGCTCTATCTTCCGAATTTGAGGTATCAGAGTTACGGCTCCCTCATTGTAGCAAGAAAGAGGTGGGAACGTCAATTGTTGGCACTAGTTTACTCCATTTTTACATGTTCACCCGAGCTATGACCTGCGCCAGTTAATAGCTGCCGAGACAAGCTCTATCTTCCGAATTTGAGGTATCAGAGTTACGGCTCCCTCATTGTAGCAAGAAAGAGGTGGGAACGTCAATTATTGGCACTAGCTCGATTGTGTCATAGGAATGCTCAGAGAAGGGTAGGTTGCTTTGGCAATATCAATTTTCAATGAGATATTAACTTTCTTTTGCCAATTGCGGCTTCAATGTGCACCCATTTTCAATAAATACCATTTTGTGCCAAACTTTTTTGAGCTTGTGCCATGTTTATTGAAAATGGGTGTAGCCAACCTCATCTAGTTGACAATCTGAATTAAGCCATGACCTGTCCCAGTGGGTAGCTATACCACTTTAAGCTCTTCCCTTCCGCCATCAGCAGTATCTCATTGACGCAAGAAGCTGCTGGTATTACCTTTATTTAAACACCCAAGATGCCAATCAGGACAGTATAGGTCGTACCTTTCCTAGTCAATGACAGAACCAATATAAGCAAAGAAGAAGGACGGCTCGTTTATCCAGGTGAAAAGGCCACTTATGGTGTTGTGCTGCTAGACCATGTTAACGCAATGCAATACACAGGTAGTGGGGACATAGAAATGTGATTTTCGTTATCATAGGTGTTAACTTTTAATAGTATAAATAAAGATTTCGTGAAGTACGAAAGGGGGTTTCATTTCATTTATTACAGAAAATATTTTTGGAGCCCTTAGACTATGCTATGATTACATTCATTGACTTCATGAAGCACATATTCATTGAGGAATGTTCATTTTGTACCAGGCCCATTTGGGCCGACCTACTCTCTACTTGTTAAATAGAGGGACCCCAAATGTTGCAAAAACTCACTGAAATCTCGCGCTATTGTTTCAAATGGTGTTCAAACACAAGGGAAACTTGTCTCCAAACTCAAGCCACGCAAGAATGAACACTCTAAATCGAGAATGAGCGCTCCACATCAAGGTTAAACAGGCTGAACACTCTCCAAATCAATGCTGGACACTTCGATCTTGTGTAAAGCGTTCTTGAATTTTGTTTGAACGCACTAAATCTTAAATACAAAGAGCTGACTATTGTCTGCCATGTCCCTTGGTCTTTGGTTAGTCCTGTCAAATGACGGAAGGAGCAATAATGCTGTGCTGGTGCATGCATCAACTGGTTCGTGCCACCAATCAAAAGCGTCGTGACTGAAATGTAACATTTAAAAGCGTGTTTTAGAGGCACATGAGTCCTTTAAACCTTTGTTCTTCATGTATTATTATAAACTAAAATGTGTCTTGTATACGCCCGAAAGGCTCAACCTTCCCAATGATTTCTTTGGATTATTTCCAGCGATTAATTTGCAAACTACAAGCTATTTAAGCAACTACAAGCACAACAACAACGCTAAGGCGCCTCCCTTACGAAGAAGGTCCTCACAACCACCGCAGTCGACCCAAAAACATGTTCCTCCAACTCCCATTCACAATGTAAAGCCTCACTCGAGCCACAGCTTAGAGGATCAGATTGATTTTCGGTTTGGACCTATCGAGATGACAGCCATGGATGTGTCAGCTCATAATACCAAAAAGAAAAAGAAGCGCATGGATGAGTCAACGCATCAGCTGGGCTACGGTGTCATGCATCTGTATAGGGGCCTTCGCCCTCTAACAGAGCAGGAACTGCCGGATACAAAGCTAGCAAAAGATCAATCGTTGAATTTACCAACAAGTGGCCAAGATGAAGATACCACACTGTGTGTATTGGCCGTGCCCTCGTACATGACGTTTAAAGATTTCACAGACTTTCTCGGATCAGCAAATTCGCAAATCGAGCATTATCGCTTTATTCGGTAAGGCATATGTATTCTAGCTGTGTGAGGCATCTGTACTGGACATTACTGTTTAGAGACTTTTCGCCCAACAAATATACAGCATTACTCAAGTTTAGAGATCGACAATCAGCATTTGCTTGCTATCAAAAGTTTAATGGAAGACGATTCAACATGACAGAGGTGAGAGCAGGTTGGTCAGATGGAACCGTAAGCTGTTACTAACAGCTGTACAGCCTGAAATCAGCCATGTCGTATACCTAGAATCCAACACAGTCGAAAGCGTCACCATTGCACCACAATCATACCCCTATTTGAACGAGACATTAAGCCAAGACTTAGCACACAAGACGCAGGATATGGCAGAACTGCCGACATGTCCTGTGTGTTTAGAACGCATGGATGAGAGCATCACTGGTTTACAGCATATCCAATGCCACCATACAACACAGTGCTACTGTATCGATAAATGGGGCCATAATCAATGTCCGGTTTGCCGCTATTCACAACGCCCTGTGTTATCAGCATCATCCGCCAAGAAGAATACGCACTACGAGTACGAGCAAATACAGTGTGAATGTTTTGAGTGCTCCTCTACTGAGAGTTTATGGATTTGTATGGTTTGTGGCCATGTGGGCTGCGGAAGATACCAAGAAGCACATGCATACGATCATTTCATGGAGACAAATCACTTGTACGCATTGGAGATTGAGACGCAGCGTGTCTGGGACTACTTGGGAGATGGATATGTGCATCGATTGATACAAAATACAGTGGATGGTGCTATTGTCGAGTTGCCTAGTCGCAGCGAGAACAGCTCGGCGGCTACGGAAGACAGTGGTCATATGAAGAGACTGCAGTCATCCATGATGAGACTGGATATTGGGTCAGGATCCAGTGGCGACGGCAGCGGTGGAGCAGGTGCAGGTGGATTTGGCAGTAGTGGATCTGGCAGTGCGGATAATCTGGGTGCTCAGGGCAGTCATCAGCAAGGAAAATTAGACTCAATATCTGTGGATTACACCTACATGCTGACATCGCAATTGGATTCACAGCGAATGTATTACGAGGAACAGCTGGATGCCTTGACAGAGGAGTTGTCCAATCTGACGAGCCAAGTGTCGACCATCAGCCAAGAAATTGAGGCGGCTAAAAGGCATAAAACAGAACTGATTGACAAGGGAAGGTCTCTGGATTCGGCAATTGTGGATGTCAAGAAGGAAAAGGAAAAGGCTGACAAGAGAGCGCTCAGTTACAAGGACAAATATGAAGCCATGCAAAAGAATTTGAATGAAGAAAAACTGGTAATGCTAACAGAAATTGCGCTTCTTTGATGTTTATAGGCTTAACCCTTCTATCCAATAGCTCACCAAATCCCTGATCAGAAACAACGAATTGCTCAAGAAAGATGCCGATGACAAGGACGCTACATTGAAAGTGCTCGGTGACCAAGTTCGTGATCTGATGTTCTTTTTAGAGGCTAGAGATAAGGTGAAGGAGGGTAGTCATGACAAGAGTAATGATGAGAATGCAGCCTAGTTGAAGAGCATTTATACCAAGAGCGGGCAGATTGATCACTACACTCTAACGCATATAGGTATATGCTTGGCCTTTATAGTATACAAATAAAGCCTAATAGACCCTTTCAGATCACTATTGTATGTACATCTTTTAATGCTGGATTTCTCTACAATCAAATTAAATGGAAGTTACACAGCTTCCAAAGAAACGACGAATAATTTCACGACCGTAAGGTATATAACTTGCTCTGCAATTCAAGCGAAATGTTAGCTCTCATGCTAAATGTGATGGCGCCCGGGGAAACACTTACGAATACCAAACAAGGGCAGCAAACTGGATACAAACCAAGACTATGGACAGTGCAAAGTTTTTCAACTAGATGTAACGATGGAGTTAGTATCACCTTTCACAATATAAGCTGTAATACTTGATAGTTCATACCCAGATGGACATGGCAAGTGTCAAAATAAGTAATACGATATAAGTAACCGTTGCCCAAAAACGAACTATAGATACAGAATGCTGGTTAGATGCATTGTCTTCAGATGACGCTTTGCCTGGAATTACCTGGAGCAAACATGGTTTTGATTTGTTTGGGAATACCGATAATAAACGTTAAGCTAACAATTGAATTTAGGGTTGTTCAGATGACCAATTCTCGAGAACCCCTCCTCTCATTTTGCCTTACCTGAACAAGGAAATGATATTGCCACAGCTATAAATAATACAAAATGCAACAATATTGCCCACCAAAAGAATCAGCGTCGACTAGAATGCCGTTGTATACAGTTTAGCATTTATATTTCCCGAGAACAGCATTGCTATCTTACCAAGATGGATAACAGAGCGCCTGCAACGAAACTAGTGGTAGAAAGCATGTTGGTCATACAGCCGCACAGTCCAGTTGAGACATACAGTATAGCTTACCAACCGCCAAATGCAAACATGCGCTGCGACTTGTCGAGGCCACAAAACTTCCAGCTTCCTGAAGAATTGTTGCATATCATGAGTACACATGTAGTTGCCCTATCACCGAAACAACTCTACAAACCGTCATCTGTCGTTCCCTGGTCACTGTAGTCTGAAGAAAAGAATCCAAACTTCATCTTTTACACGTTGATATCGTCGAGTTGATTGAAAAAGGAAAGAGATAAAAGAAACAACAATGGATTGTTTGTATTCAGATTAAATCTAGAGGGAAAAACACAAAAGCAGTCTATCCAGGTGAGCTTAATTGACAGAAGAAGCCTGAACAATGAATGACATTATTAAAGGAAGAGTTTAATTGATTAGGAGGTATTTACAGTCTACAAGGATGAATTCAGTCTTTTATACAACGGCAGAGGTTTGTTGAGAGTGGATGCTCATGGCTCTCTCCTTCTTCTTGCGACTGAAAAGGTCTCTGAGGTTGTCCCATCCACGCAAGATTTGGTACAAGAGAATGGCAGAGTAGGTAGGAAGACCAATGCCGTCCAGTTGGAAGTTGCCCCATTTCAATGTGGTTTGCATGGCAGCGCCAATGATGACTGTATACAGTGGGTTAGACGTGCTTTCAACGCGTGTGTCTTTCAATTGACTTACCAGGGACACCGGCAACAAGCATGTTTCGCGAATCCTTAAAGTCGACTTGGTTTTCGACCCAGATTCTGGCGCCAGAGACAGTGATCAGGCCGAAAAGGATGATGGAAAGACCGCCAAATACACCTTCAGGGATGGTGTGGATGGCAGCACCAAACTTTTGAATAAAGCCCAAAAAGATGGCAATGACAGCAGCAACCAAAAAGATCAATGTGGAGAAGATTTGAGTGACAGCCATGACACCAATGTTCTCGGAATAGGTGGTTGTACCTGGGCCACCGCCAGCAGCAGACACAATCGTAGCAACAGCATCACCCAAGATGGCGCGACCGAGATACTTATCCAAAGGCTTCTCAGCCATGGCGCCGACAGCCTTGATATGGCCAAGATTCTCGGCCAACAAGACGACACAGACAGGAACAATGATACTGATGGCTTGACCCTCAAACTTGGGCTTGACAAATGTAGGAGCAGCGAACCAAGGAGTGGCATACAGCTCTGTGTAATCGATAGCTGGGCCATGGCCAGAGTAGCCAACACCGAAATAGATAAGATAGCCAATGATCATACCAATCAGAATAGGCATGCGCTTCAACATGCCAGGAGCATAGACACTCACAAGCGAGATCAACATGACAGTAGTGAATGCCATCCAGCCGTCGAATGAAGTCTGAGTGGCACTTTGAAACGCAGATGTTGATAAATGGATACCAATGGTCATAACAACTGTACCAGTTACAACTATTGATAAGGTTAGAGATCTATTCAAAGGCCGTTCCGATTCCGGAAGTATGGGAAAAAGGTTCTATCTTGGCTTACCAGGAGGCATAATGACATCGATCCAGCCAGAGCCTGCAAAGAAGACAACAAGGCCAATGGCACCATACACCAAACCACAGATGAGAATGCCACCGCAGGCAACATCAGCATGCTCGTTGCGACCGGCACTGGGAGTATAATTGTAGCCTGTAGCTGAAACCACGACACCAATGAAGCCAAATGACGATCCCACATAGGATGGAACTAGCAGGCAAAAATTTTCAGTCAGTCGAGTCTAAAGTAAAGCATATACATAGTACCCACCTCTTCCACCAGTGAAAATGTAAAAGATAATGGTGCCAATACCAGAAAAGAACAGGGCAGCTACATAGTGTGTGTCAGCAATGTGGATATGTCAGATCATGGTCATTGCTCAATATTTACTATTTGTATCAAATCCCATCATGAGAGGTGCTATAGGAAGAAGCGTTTTTGATGAGCATGCAATGGCCTGTCAGTCAATGTTTACATGAAGCTTACCGAGCACAGTAGAGCCAAACATGGCCAGGACATGCTGGATACCCATAAAGAAGCATTGGTAGAGAGGAGGTCTCTCATCAATGTAAATAGCACCTGATTATTTTTTCATTTTCATTAAAAGGCAATTCTAATACCATCACAATGTAGCCTTTGGAAAAATACCTGACGTCTTTAGCTTGTATCTTGGGAAATAATTGATCAATGTGTGTTTAGAAAAGAACTTGTGCCCAGTGGCCACAGACTCGTTTTCATCATTGCCATTAGATGACCCTTGACTATACTTTTCAGTCAAAGCTGGATCAAAATCGTGAGGGTATTTTTCCATTGTAATTATGAGGTTTTTTTTTTACAGTTTGTTCTTGTTGTTGATATATGTAGATATATAAGATCAAAAGAATAAACGAAAAAATCAACCAAGAAGTTTACCTTTTTGGAAGAAAAAAAGAAAAAAGAAAAAGATTGATAGTTTGAGAAACAAGACGTTTAATATACCAGCTTCAGAATGGGGTTGAACCAATGATAAGGGAGTCCAGGATAAAAAAGCCAAAAAAAATTTTCACTGGTATACTGTAGAGCTGGTACGACAACAACACTCATTGAGAACATCAAATTTGTCTTGTGATTTTGGTACAATTCACAATCTGCCAGATTTATATATGCTCCTTTGAGATGCAAGTTATTATTGTAGTCTAAAAGCATAGCTTAATAGATAGATAAACAGTTGATCCTCGGATCAGACTTATCTGTTATTGTACAAAAATGTAACACCACGCCACCCACTTTATTGTGGGAAATGAAGACAAGCATCCTTATCTGAAAAACTTTGGAAAACTAGACGATTGTGCTCGTAGCACGACTTCACCAAACCGAGCATTTGACTTGGAATTCTATGGTTTTGATCTTGATCCTGAATCCAAGCTATCTCTATATCACATTCAGTGGAAGCAATCTTCAGGACGACACGCTTCATTCTCTCTCGAACGCTAGTAACGGATCATGCGAGGAAACGACAGTCAAGATGCGAGGCACTAGTATAGGAGGCTTAATTAGAGCAATTCGAACAAAGGTATCATACGGTATATAGGAATAAGATCTTGTATATCAACAGTATACACTGTCTCATATACGCGCTCACAGAAAATAGGTTGTCATGATACCATTTTCTGAAAGTATATAGCAAACAACGTAGTAAGATTGTTAACCAAGAATTCGATACTACACTTTTCTGCTATATGAGCAACTGTAGACCAACAGATCAGGTATCAAAAAGCACATTATTGAGTGAGCAGCCTTCAAATGCATTCACCACTGTAAAAACAAGATTTTAAATCGCTTGTATCTTGCTAACAAAGCGCGATCTCGGTCTCGGATCAAGTGCGATCGTGTTCTACGACCTCACATTAGATTACGGATCACTTTTCAGCAATATTTTGGGGAACAATTTGATCATCGATTTTTGAGCATTTTGCCCTTGCTCCTGCAAGGGAAAATTTGATGATTTCAAGAGATGGAAGTTTTCACGTCTAAAATGAGGTTTTCTACTATGGTATTCCTAAGCTCAAAGCAACCGTATAGATGCAAAGCATCGTGTCAAACTGTCTTTTGGGCAGTTTACTATGCGTTTTGTAAATATTTCTCCAAAAAACGTGTTTTGCGTTTTTTGGAAATTAATCCATACAGACTAAACAAATCAAATTGATATTGGTACCATTAGATTCCTTGATCTTTACTGCATGTATAAGACTAGAGAAATACCTGTTGCTTATATAGTAACATCTTGTGTAATTGCCCTTGGAAGGGTTTTGGATGTCCAGACGGAGTATCTGGAGGATCAGAATTGGGTCCTAAATTCAACCTCAGAGCAGGCTGGTGTTTTGCCCTATAGCTTTAGCTAATAATAAAAGACACTGTACAGGTCTAATTGATTTCATTACGCTCAATCAGTTCAGGTGCTGCCCTACGGGTTTTGACCTAGCATATACTCCTTTCCCAAAACCTTCGTATAGTCATCTGTCATCACCTTTTTGCTAATGGGTGAGCAAATTTACATAGAGAAACGGGATCATTGGATAGATCAAACAATGTGCAAGATGGCAAGTGTTTGGTCCTATCACAAGCCCAAACATGACTTGAAAGCTTTTCCTTATACAGATATAAACTTTGATGTCATGGATAAACAATCAAGACATCATAACTCGGGGCATTTCAGCCTAGGAAAGGCTGCCCTTCATATACATTCACCTGGTAATAAAAGGATAGAGAGTTGAGCATATTTACACCAAATGCATCATGAAGCATCACAGACTATTTTCATACTAAACTACTGCCTTATATCTTGACAGAATCAAGAACAGAATGGGCAATATGCCGCATTGAAAGTCTGGAACATGAAACATTCAGACTGCAATTCATGCTCGGACTGTTGGATATATCATAATGCACCAACCATCATGCAGCGTGCAGCATCAAATCAATCATTTTATTGGTGGAGATGTAATCAAACTTGGAATTATCTATCCAAATATGGCGTCCAAGCAACGAATTCTGTTTGTCCATTCAAAAGATCACCTGCTTCTTTCTGGGCATTAAAAAGGATATAAAAAGAAAGCATTCCTTGATTCCAATTAATGTAGTTTTCTTTCCTTCCATATCTTTTTATCATGATAAACTATCCCCTTCTCTGTATCAAGTCATCCTCAAGCTGGTTTTCTCCCTAGGTCCCTCTCTCTCTCTCTCTCTCTCTCTCTTTGGTGGTAATTCCTTTTTCAAGCATATCATGAAATGTATCTCGTTTGCTTCACCTCTGTCTGTTTGCGCAGCATAGATTTCTAAAGTAGCAATTGTATCAGCTCGACTCTTTTCGCTCTTTTTGGTGGTCGATAAGTACTCCAAGCCAACACGTTTGCACTGATATCTCTTTCCTCCATATTTGCGCTCAAGAATAACAGCAGATCTCCCCGTGTGTGTCTCCTCTCATTCTCCGGTTAAGTCTCGTTTACAACACTCGTTTGCACTGATTTGCATTTTCCCAGTAATTCTAGCTTTCAGTCATCGCCCTCTTCTTGGTGCTCACCGCGTGCATGCTACATCTCGGTTAAGTTTGAATTGCAACCTCGTCGCACTCATTACGTTTTCGTTTTGTATACAACAGTTCAACATCGCGGCAGAGCACATTTACTCTACATGAGATTCCTTCAATTCAGTTCACTTCAGTTCACTTCAAGTAATTCAACACAACACACATTTGTTGCACTGATCATCTCTTCAATTTGTGTCATTCCAAAGAACCCTTTTATTTCTCCTATCGTCATTAGTTAAATTTAGTTTATTACTATTTATCTCCTGATTTGATGCTCATGGTCTGGTTTGGTCCCTCCTATTGGTGGTCTGTCTGGTGATTCTAGGTTCTGGGTCTCCTTAGTCTTCTGATGTATGTCAAGTCTAATTGGTTCACTGCTCTGGTGGGTGATTCTGGCATCTCTCTGCAAGACTTTTTACATGTATACATGCGATGAGGATTCTGTTTGAGGATTAATTTCAGTGAGGATTGCTAGATCAACGTATATCAACTTCAGTTTCAGCTTCAGCTTCACCATTTCAGCATTTCAGTCGATGGACATTTTGCTTGTAATGTGTTTGTATATTCATATCTGACATTTTTGTTATTTTAGATCTCTTGAGAGCCTTTTTTCTGTATGGAGGGAAGTCTTGAAGGGGGATTCTATTGTGTCTTTTGTGGGTTTGCAATGATTGCTTGAAATTGGGTTGCTTGATCGATTTGTGGGTGTTTTTGTGTGGGCGTATCTCAAGTCTTGACTGATCTGCTTACTTCCCTCCATTCTCCTCCTCCCCCTATCCCTCTCTTCTCTTGTAGCAAGTGTTTGTGTTGTCTGCTGCTTATTATCTTTTGTTGATTCTTGTCTTGATAATTGTCTCTGTTTGGTTTTCTTCAATAATCATTATGTGGCCATAACAATTAAACCACTTTGATGGCATGAATGTAGTTTAGATAGCATCTGCAAGTCTATTATTTGTCTACTTTACTAATAAAATGTCCTCTCATTTGCCATCACCCTAACATATCTATGTTTACTTCAAGTTTTGGTTTTATAAATTACAAACAAGTACAAATAATATGAATACACTACTAAATCTAATCGCTATCCTCTTCATCGTCATCCAGATCAGTATCTGAGGAATCGGATGCTTTCGTCGTCTTTTTGGACTTGATACGCTCCAAAACTGCACCTACCATGGATGGTTGACGCTTCAGATTACCACCTACACCACCTGAACTAATAACATCATCCAAGTCCTGTCTATTCTCGAAATCACGACGGCCATAGAAGGATCCAACAGGAGTCATGTTGTCGATATAAGGCGTCGTCATGCGTCCAGGGATGACTGCTGCAGCAGCAGGCGAAGTAATATCGCTAGGCTCCATAGGTAATTGTATCGTGCCTTCTTCTGCGTCAGAAGCAGATGACTTGTTGGCATCACGGAAAGCAAACGGCAAAGGGATTTCTTTGATGGCGCGATAATTACCGCAGTTGTTGATGTGCTATGTACGGTATTTGGTTAGCCAACATGCTGGCGTTTGCGACACTCGGTGATGAACTTACTTCATTCTCGAGACGGAAAAAGTTCCACTGGATACGTCGATATGCCTCTAATAATGCAGTGACAAATCCAATGAGTTCACCTTTATATCCTAAGCCAGCAGCGTTCAGTGTCCATCCAAAACGAAGAATAATATTCAGAGGGGCTGCGACGTAATAAGTCCATCGGTAAAAGACAAGGTCGTTTCTCAGTAGCAGATTCTTGCTGCCAGGTTGCAGCAAGCCCCAATCCATTTTGATGTCCCAGATTGACGTGTACGATGAATTGATGATACAAAACAGAATCCAAATAACCTCCATCGACGCGTTGGCTAATAAGAAAGAATCGTGATGAGTACACTTTTTGAGAGAGTCTATGTACAGTGGTATACTACTTACGATACATTCGTCGGTAACCTGTCGCTAATGTGGATCCAATACTCGTGGTGTACTTGAGCGCATTGACTAAATGCACCTTTTCTTTGGAGTCTTGATAACGACGAATACATTGGATGAAACGCCACCAAGGAGGCAAACAGGCCAAAAACGGGGTATACCAAAAGATCTTGACAGGACAATTGGCTGGCAAATCGTTCCAATGAAAGTTGTAGGCACAAACAAAGTAAGAAAACGTCCAGAAAGAATAAGCTAAACTATTGAGCTCATCTGCAATGAAGAAATCACGGAATTCGATAGGAAAGAAATAACTGAGGATAATACGACCCAAGGAGAGGCTGAGCCAGCGACGAGAAGAATAATACAAGATGGGGAATGGACAAGTCAAGGCAGCCATGATAATGACAAACAAGATCAAGGGACATAGCTCAGAGGGAATAAGAGGTGCAAATGACTGGGAAAAGTCCACGTACATCATGAATGACAGCAATAGCAGCATCAACGAAGGCAATTCAGCGAATTCGTGGTAGTCCAGGTTGTCTCGCGGGTCAAATTCAAAGATAAACTTGTAGTTGATGTGAGATCTTGTCCAGACAAGCGTGTTGATGGAGAAACCAAGGCAAAACAAGATGGGCAAACTGAAGCAGGCGTAGATCTGAAGGTTGTATTCCAGGTTGGGAAGCTGTTGCTGTACATTGGGGTCTGACGCAAGTTGGGTGACTCGAGCCAAAAGTGCGAGAGAAAGACCAATGTAGAATCCAGTTCTCCAGGTTGTGGGTGTATAGTGATCGTCTCTCTCTGGGATGCGAAGTTTGGCCATGCCTCGTCTACGATGTCCATCCGCAAATTCCTGAATGTACAGATTCTCGGTGTCGTGTAGAAATTCATCGAGCTTTTGAGACTTTGCCCAGTGATATCTGCGCACCTTCTCCATGTACAATGTACTTGCTTTCCATCCTGCTGTCTTGTCAAACTTCTTCAAAATCTTTTGGAATCCAGTTTCATTCAGAATCTATGGCCATCTTATGAATATGTGTAACCTGACATCATGATGCGTGTATTACCTTGTATGACTTGAGCAACTCCAAGCTACGATAATATTCGGTAATGGCCTTTTTCAATCTGCTCCTTGCCACCTTTCAAAAAGAGTAAGCATTAGTTTCAAACCAGCCAGGACGATCCTTCTTTAAAGTTTACATTGTAACTCATATGGTGATCTCCATTGTATTCCACTGAAGCTGGTAGATCAGGTATATCTGACTCGTTGGATCCTCTTCTCCCCTTGAACCAGTTCATTGGATTCAGTCGACCATCGGCAGATATAATATCATGTTCAGACTGCATGTCCAATCAGTAAAGTGCCATCATGTCTTTCTTTACAAGCAAACCTTACATGCAAATGTGATAATTGCACTGCGAAATCTCGCACTAATTGGACTTGAAGCTTGAGTGCTTCGTATTTGGCTTCCGCTTCCTTTTCCTTTTCTAATTGTGTAGCGAAATGATGCGTGAAAACGAGTGAATGACACATCTCCTTTTTCACATACCATCGTAAAACCGAGAAATTGTCTCTAAATCCTCATCCAGCATCACAAAAAAGTACTGCTCGGGCTCGCTTGCATGACGAAGCGCTTCCTCTAACACAGAAATGGATTGCAACTCATGAGCTATAGATTGTGCCTTTGATGAGCATAGTGGAATGGCTTTGTACGCATCGGCTTTTACCTGGAATCGAAGGGCGATTGACACTGCCTAGTTCTGTATCTTGTCGGTTGAAATGAAAGGAGAATCGCTTGAATAAGTTACTGGTTGAAAGGCTTCTTGGCTGTAGTCCGGAGGATCTATTGTCTATGATGGAAGATTGGGTACGTGTGGGTCTTCTCGGCGCTAGTCTGTTGGGATAATCCAAGTCTGGTGCATCGTCGATATCCTGAAGAGCATTTTGAAGCCGAACGTTTTCCTCGACATGATTCAGTCTACGGTACTATTTTGACAGATATGTTGCTATTGTTATTGTACATTTTAATGCAACAAACAAGCAGTGCCTACCTTTTCGATGGCCTTCAATCTCTTTTTAAGACCTTTGTAGTTGATGTAAGCTTTCCTCCATTCCGGAATACTTTCTGATTCGAGATACTTGGCAAATTTCATGGATTATTGCCAACGTAACTAATATTCGAAAAAGGTAAATGAAAGAAAAAGATTTTCTTATTTTTAGTTACATTTATTTATTTATTGCGGTTGGTTGATTTTGCAACCTTAATTCTTGCCTTGGATTGGAAATTAAAAAATGATAATCTGAAGATCAAAACGATCATGAACGATATCAAGCATGGATGGCATGTGCCAACGCACGGTATCCATGGCAACCCACAGCATTTCACCGGGCTCGATAGCAGTAACCTAATCATCCAAGCGCAATGCACGCTAATGCAGCGTGCAAATTGCATTTTGGACATTTGCCCTTTCTCCCTGGATATATACGATCTCGGTAGGAAATCACACCATATCATCAAGTCAAACTGCTGGAATGATGGCGATAGTATTCTACAGTACATGCTATGCTCTGTCGACATCTCTTCAAGTCGATGTCAAAGTTTCTGAAATTTTACGTTCAGATCATTATGCCCATCTCCAATCCTATGATGGAACAGACCCCACGTGAGGATGATTCTTTTGGAATATGGTCCACTCACATCATGGCAAATGACCTTTTCCAAGATTCTCGTATGGACATTTGCCAAAATCATGAAATCAAACAGTTGAACAGCAATGGTGGAAATGATCTCCGCATTTTACATAGGGCCCTTCCCCCCTAGCAGCCTATTGTTACAATCAGAATGAAATTCTGTGTACTAGGTGTAACGAAGAAGGCCACTACATGTTTGTTTGTATCAACTGCAACAACGTGAAAGGGCAATGATGACACTTTGGATGACGAAGCCAATGCTTTAAACGTGAGAATTTGGTTACATGAAATAAACATTTCTTTTTGGTTTATTAATGATGTTTAGAGAAAAAGCAGCTTGTAAATAGTCTACATTGTATACTATACTTGCACATGTGTTTCTGGAAAATAAAAAGGCGCTGGATGGTGCGGCCGTAGAGTAGGTGCTATAGGAAAAGGTATATACATACAAATAGTTGTTATTTACAAGGTAAAGGTAGGGTATCGAGATGAAGAAAAGGGCTTTAAAGAGTGTCATCCAACAAGATAGGACGATTGGGTAAAATGGATCGAATATCAAATCCTAAATCATGAAGAAACTTGGTAATCTCCTCATGACTCACATAGAGATCCCAATGCAAGAACCTCAAGAAAGCCAGTTCCATTTGAGTGATTTCCTTGATCGACCAAACATCGCCTGTAGCTCTGACAACTTGCTTTGTGGAAAGACAGCGATCCTCACTGTATTTGCTAGCAACCAACAGAGATGCAACAAAGATACGATGAGCGGCTTCAGGTTCAGCCTTGTAGCCTACAAAAACACAATGCCGTCAGTCTTATGAGCCGAAAACCTTGCAAGATTAATGCGCAACTTACCAGCAGGCAGTGATTTTCTGAATCTTTGAACGTACATGAGTGCCATGACCATATGAATAGGCTGGACATCACATTTGTCGGTGATGAGTTGGATAAATGGAATCAGGTCTGGTAAATGGGATGCTCTTCTTTTGATCTCGCCATCGTTCTGCGTGGATGCAGCAGGTGTTACCTCGACCGGAGCGTTTGGAAACAAGATGGCATCGAATGAAGACGAAGCGAAGTCTAACGTTGTTTGAAAAAATTAATACAAACAGATCCAGGGACCAAATTTAAATGAATGGTACCACACACACTTTCCCTTTCCATTCATTTAAACCAATTCAGTGCTACTTTACCTATGAAACCAGGGGGAATTGCTTCTCTTGTGATTGTGGTAGGGAGGGCCAGCATGGATGTTATAGTGAAAATTCAGAGGGTAAAAATACCAAAAAGAAAAAGAAAAAAAAGAAGAAAAGAGAAAAAAGAGGAGAAATTTCAAATTGCCTCCAGTATTTATACCTTTTTTTTTGTCTTGCACAATGTTGACTAGTGGATAAACTACCCGAGCTAATTTTTTTTTCTCGACTGATTGCCAGCTGATAGTTGATAAACATTTGATTTCCATTTATCATCATACTACATCGCTCAAGGCTGCTTCCTATCAATTCGCTTTATCTTTCATCGCATTGAACTATTCAGCACCCTTTGCTCCCCCCTTTTCTTGTTGTTCAAAATGAAATGATTGTGTAATCTGGATAAATCCTATTTTTCCCTTATTCGAAAAACTTGTTGAACAATACGAATCCTAACAAATCAGGTTCTCGATGGCTAAACGTTTCTTTTTGCGTTTTGAGAAACCGAAATCATTCTGACACATCCTTTTAGCTGTCGTTTGTCACTGATTGGCTCCCTGGCTCGACGTGAGAAAGGACAACTTGATAGATGAATGTGATTGCAATTGTCATTTCTTGATAAGCATGCTTTTCTGGATAACATTCCATACATCACTTTGCTCAGGAAACACATACACATAGACACAAATAATCATGTGTTTCACCTCTATTTGTTTCCTAAAAGCAACATGGCATGTAAAATATGAGGAATATCTCGGGAGCAACCATCATATGCTGCACATGGTGTTTAATCTCAGTGTCATGGTGAGTTGTGTTTTGTCATCGATTCATTGAGTCAACCTTAGCTTCTTGTGCTTCGTATCATTTACGATTAGGCGTAACCGTGAGAATGAAATATACTCTTATTTAAAATGAAAAATGACGAAATGCGTAGCGCTTCTTCTGTTTAAAGGTAATAAGTGATGTATTGAAACAAGCAGTAATGATTTGAAGCCCTGGATTAAATGTCTTATCTGATTTCATATATTGCAGTAACTTTTGCAGGCTCTTGTCTATTCGAGACGATCATTATTAGCAACCAAGTTGTATTCTTCAAGTGTTACCATGAGTGGTGGTCCATTTCTTCATAATAGTTATTCCTCTATGTAATCGTTCATTGGTAGATTCCAATCAATATATGACATTGCTTCCTCTAAGAAAGTGCAGTTCGCTGCTGCTGCTCATCATTGAGTACTATGTTGCTTTCACAAACAGAACAAGCTACATTCTCGGTCTTTATTGTGCTTCACTTTATGATTGAGCTTGAGAATAAAAGAGAAAACGGTTCATTTGATAGCACCACCCTTAATTCTCTTCAGAAATAACGCCAAATCTCGAGTTTACATGTTGGGGGTTTTCTATCTCATCCACAAACGCAACCGCAAAATCAGCATAACTAACGTAAGATTTGCCCTGGCTGTTGAAGATCAATCTGTCTTTTGTAGTCTGGTACTTTCCAGTTCTTGCACCATTAGGGTTGAAATAAGATGCTGGGCTTACAAATGTCCAGTTGACGTCTGAAGAGGCTCTGAGATCAATCAAATTCTGGCCTTGAGCTGTAGCCAAAGCCAAGTACTGCTCAGGGAACTTTTCGGTATCCACCAAACGAGTCTTGAGCTCATCATCGACATAGAGACTAGCAGCACCACCCACGACAATCAAGCGTGTGTTTGATAACCCCTTCATTAGATCAATAAGAAATCTACCTACTGTAACATGATTTTGCTCTTGACCAGGTGGTGTACCAAATGCATTGGCGATGACATCAAATTGCTTGAGATCATCTTGTGTGAGATCTTGCACCTCCTTTTCAATAATGCCCACATCTTGGGTGATTTTGCTCTTGTTGCGCACAATGGCAGTGACTTGAAGACCCCGAGAGAGAGATTCCTTGAGGATAGCTTGGCCAGCCTTGCCGCTAGCACCAATGATGGCAACTTTGATGACCATTTTGCAATTTTGTAATTGTAAAAGAGAAAAAGAAGAAGCAAACCAATTTCTTGATTTATACGGATTATTGAGATTGTACCTGTGTAATGCTACAATTGTGCTGTTGTTGTATGCAATAAGAAGGGTGATTGGAAGCATTCTGCAAATAGAGGCTGTGCACTTGCGCCACCTTTTTGATGAGCACAATGTAGTGGTGTTACAGCATGAAAAATGCCCCTTGTTATTCATGCTGATAAATGTGTTTGTAAGCAATAGAAGTTAATGTGAGAAATGAAAGTTTTATTTGAATGAAAGTATGATTATAATGAAGAAGCAATGCGAGGTAGTTGTGTGTGTATATAGTATAAAAGTACAAATAATTCACTATCAATGTTATAGCTTACTAAACAGTGATGCCTGTTCTGTTAGCAACAAAGGAAAGTAGCTGATCATGCGACACTATGTTTTGAAGCACAAGCAAATGTGAATTATCGGTTACTTTGGCATGGTTATATTCACGCAAGAGAACATCAATTTGTTCCAAAGTGAGTGCCTTGACATCTGCAAGCTGCTTGATTTTGTTGGTAATCTTTTTGGCATCTTCATCAGTCAGGTCGTTCAACTGCAATTGCTCGATTCGGTTCTTGACAGCGTTCCAACCAGTTAAGCGATGGCCAATGCTTACATAACGAGACATGCCAAAATCTTCAGGTCTCAAGATTTCGTAGGTAGAAGGATTATTCAGAATAGCCTTTGCATGGATACCAGCCTTGTGAGTGAATGCGCAGTAACCAGTAATGTAATTGTTAAAAGGAACAGCAATTTCGACCGCTTCTGCAACAATATTCTCCACTTGACGGATAGCCTTAACATCATACTTGTTGAGAACATAATCGCGATCAGAGACGTACATACGAGCCAAGAAACCACCTAAAGCAGGAATACCATTACGTTCACCAATGCCCAAGACAGAGGTGTCAATGTGAGTGGCACCTGCTTCAAGAGCAGTGTAAGCATTAGCAATAGCACAACCAGTGTCATCATGGAAATGGCATTCAATTTCACACTTGACTACACTACGAAGGGTCTTGACGAGATCATAGACTTGACGGGGGTTAGCACAGCCCACAGTATCAGCGATACCAACGCGATTGACACCAAGACGGTCCACAGTTTGATAAATGTCCAAAAGATCTACTAAATCAGAACGGAAAGAGTCTTCAGTAGAGAAGCGCACTTCAAGGCCCTGACTCTTGATGTAGGTAATGACTTCAATGGCTGTCTTCTTGATGTATTCCATGCTTTTGCCATGAGAGAATTCGCGCAAGTAGGAGGAAGTGCCAATAACTACGTGGACGCCATCGACGCCTGTCTGAACAGCTAAGCGAGCATCGTTCATATGGCATCGAATATGAGTGACAATTCTGGCCTTTAAGCCGAGAGCAACAATGGCCTTGCAGTCATTAAAAGATTGCTCTGAAGCAGCAGGTGATGTTAATTCGAGATAGTCGACACCAACAGCGTCTAAAGCTTTAGCAATTTCTATCAACAGTGCATTTGATTAGTTCATGTCAATGTGTGGTGAGCCGACTCTATGTCAGGACATACCAATTTTCTTTTCAGTGGAGAAGAATGCGTTGGCAAATTGTTCGCCCTCTACAAAATTCATGCAGAAGACTATGAGTAAGCAATGATGGATTAAATGTGTTCTATACAAAATCACATACCTCTTAATGTTGATTCAATAATCTTGAAGCTGCCCACATTGGACATGGGGTCACGTCTGCTAGCGTAGGGAGAAACAAGTGGTTGGTGGTGCTTTGTATGGATATCTTGAGGAAGATTGCTTTCATCGCTGTGATTGTCTCTGGGTGGTGCCATGTTTGGTTATGTATATGTAAATATGTCGTTGAACAAAAGAGATTGAAATCGACAATAGATGATGCCCATTTATATATAAACAGATATTCTAGAGAGATCTACTCTTCCACCCACACACAGACACACAAACACTTGATTCAATCTCTGTATCTCTACCTATCCTAGCTATGGCCATCTCAACTTGCTTGCCTTTCTTGGGCTTCATTACTAGATCGAGAGTCACATTCAGGTGTGGTAAAGCCAATTTCATCTTGTTTGATTTACCAAATTTAGAGCTCATCATTGAAGAACATCCTTAATCAGGAAGCAAAGATTAGATGCTTTGCGATGTAATTGTTGGACAAGTGCTTGTAGAAAATTCTGGGTGTATTGCTCTTCTGTATTTCTGTACAATCTTGTCATACCTGATTTTTGCATTATGATGGAAACATCTATATTGGCCTCCTGATGTGAGGATTACCAGTGTACTGATGAATTCGCTATTGAGCTAGTATGCCGACTAGGAACCAGATCCATGCTCCATACTAATGCTTTCCTCATTTGAATAAGGTGGTAACAGCATCTCGCATTTACAAGATTCGCCATTAAATGAGCAATTTGAATCTTATAAATCCCTCATATACAAAATTAAGCAAACAAAAGCAAAGTAGTGTATTTAAGTACATATATGGCGCTTTTATATCCGCAATCCTTTTCTTATGTGCTTTCAAAAGCATCAATTACCGTCATAAATGAGGATGGCATCAAGTTTGCCAGCCAAAAATATTTACATCTCCGGCCTCAAACTTTCACTTCAGATTGGATAGATCCTGTACAAAATCGACCTGTTCGACCTATTTTGCTCAACTCGATTATGTAAAATTTCAAATCTCACTAATGCATCATTAATCTTTTTAATAGTACTTTTCAAGGCGCTTTTAATGAACTCAAAAAAAGTGCATGTTATGAATGCTATTTTTGAGCAAGTTTAGAAAATATGAATTGAGGTTTTTACCAAAAATGTCAACATTTTACATATAAAGGTCTCACGGACAAAGTTTCTGAGGTTGCATTGAGCCGAGAGGAACGTTTTGATCTAATATGTGCCTTAGTAGAAGTCTTCGTTTTCGCGTCCAAAATGCGATCGTTTGGTTTTTGGATCCAAAGCATGAGGGGTACCTCATGCTTTTTAGTCGATTTTTGATGATCCCAAAAAAGCGGAGCAAAGGTGTCAGCAAGATACTGCTAGACGATAGTAACTGCTTGGTGTAGTTTTGGCGATCTAAAACGGCATATAACGCGATAAAACATGGCCCAAATACCCGGGGATTATGCTGTATTTTGCACAGTTTTGAGTAGTGAAGGGGGTTGCCACTATACTGTAGGCTTTTTTTATGAGATTTTCTTGTAGAAACAAACGGATGGAATGCAGGAAAGCAAAGTCTGCAGCTACATATAGTTTGCAAGGAGTTTTTTTATGAGGATGAACAGCTTACAATGCCATATTGGTCTATAACGGTAGGATCTGATAACAGTGCTATCGAGCTTTTTCGGGAAAGAATGCAGCCATCTTGCTGACGAAATCAGATGATTAACATATGCAATTGCGTTGGTCGTATACAGAGATCAAGTCTTTACATTGGCTATGAGATTAAGAGGAATTCAGTTCGTCTGCTGTATCAGCAATAATCCGCACACATCTGCTCCTACTAAGCACGGAAAGAAAAGTAAATAAAGCTCAATCCGACTGCAAGACAAACCCTAGTTGTTTATTAACGCAAAGGGCATGATTAGCATGAATTAGAGATTCAGGGTAGTACTACTTGAACGACTCCAAGCAGTGGATATTTCTTCCTTTTGACATGCGCTCACCTAATGAGCTTTACAGAAATAGCCGCAGATTTTGTAGTTTTTCTCGGCCAAAGACATTTCCAAACACTCAAATGACATGCGCTCCATACAGCATGTAATAGATGACTCTTCATTATCATAATACCTTACAGTGGATCATAGCGATCAAGCCCTTCTATTTCTTGATCCATCCATTCATGATGATGTTGATCCGAATACAGTAGTCACTGCCAGTAAGTTTTTTCCATGAACCCAAAAAGAGCTCTAGTGTTTGCATTTGACAAATTCTTTTCTTTCACCTTACAAATACACCTACAGAAATGTCAAATTTGACCATCAACGTTGAATTCAGGTAAAATCCAAGTACATGCATGGTCGATGGGCGTCAGTACTTACGGGCCATGTAGCGGAGGCATGGAGCTTTTGTTTGAAAATGTCAGCAAGCACAGCATCCAATTTCCTGCCACCAACAAGGAAGGCAAGCCCTCCAACCTTCAGGACTTAATCCTTCATATCCGCGATACCATGATGACTGAAAAGAAGGATCTGTTTGTTGAAAAGGACACTGTGTAAGTGTTTGGGTTGATTTTGCGAGTATGGCTATTGATGATTGCAACAGCCGTCCTGGTATCTTGGTCTTGATCAACAATGTGGATTGGGAGCTATGCGATGAATTAGAGTACGAGTTGCAGGACAAGGACGAGATTGTGTTCATCTCAACTTTGCATGGTGGATAGATCGTTGAAAAAGGGGGACAGTATATAGTAATAAAGTTAATTAAGTTACTCGGA
This sequence comes from Mucor lusitanicus, assembly GCA_010203745.1. Taxonomy (NCBI): domain Eukaryota; kingdom Fungi; phylum Mucoromycota; class Mucoromycetes; order Mucorales; family Mucoraceae; genus Mucor; species Mucor lusitanicus. The sequence continues at coordinate 500,761 of JAAECE010000004.1, read as the reverse complement.
TCTCTGTTCATACGTCTTATTGGGTGGTGTCCATTCACCCCCTTTATTTTTGGATCTAGTGTTCCTAAAGCCAATACACCTCTTTCTTCCCTCTTTCGCTTCCTTGTACACAATATGAACACTGAGTGTATGTACCGCAGTGCCGGCCAAGCAAGACATGGCGCTAACCTCTCTCTAGTTACTGAACAGCCCAGGGCAGGCGTCTTGCTCATTCGGGTGTGTGAAGCAAGAGGCATTACGCTGCCGCAAGGCGCACAGGTACCGAACACAGGTCCTCTCCCTGTTCTCCAACGTAGTAAAAGAGAATCATTTCATAGAAAGCAAAACTGGTGGCTGCCCTACGTTGTGCTGGAATTTGACAAGAATGAAGTGCTGATTGACGCTCTTGGCGGCGACACCTCGAATCCTGTATACAACTACAGAGCCAACTTGTAAGTCCTTTTCAAGCATGCCACTCTCATGAAACTGACGAGCCATCACACAGCGACGTCTCTTGCCAATCCCTGGTTGCCATATCCATCTACCTGCGACAGCCGCCAAGTCAAGAGACGGGAGGCGTGCCTGCTGCTAGGACCGCCAGCGACCATTTCCTGGGCACAGTCAAATTTCAGCCCAACTTTGCATCCACAGCCTTGGAAGATCAGGCCTACAACATTATGGGAGGCACAGGAGCCATGTTTGTCCAGTCATGCTACACGCCCCACCAACAAGCAACCAGCATTTCATTCCAATCGTTTGATCTATTGCGAGTCATTGGACGAGGCAGTTTTGGAAAGGTGTACGTGGTGCGCAAAAAGGACACAAATCGTATCTATGCCATGAAGGTTCTGCGAAAGTCTCGCATCATCTCACGCGCTGAAGTGACGCATACAATGGCAGAGAAGACGGTGCTGGCCCAAGTGAGAAATCCGTTCATTGTACCACTCAAGTTTGCCTTTCAGAGCCCCGACAAACTCTATTTGGTACTGGCGTTCATTAACGGTGGAGAGCTGTTTCATCATTTGCAGCTGGAGGGGAGATTTCACGAAGAAAGGGCAAGATTCTACACAGCTGAATTGTTTTGTGCCCTGGAGTGCTTGCATGGGTTCAACGTGGTGTACCGGTAAGTGCGACGCCTATATAGATGCCACGTCCGCAAGGGCTAACTAGACGCTTATCCTCCATAGAGACCTTAAGCCAGAGAATATTCTGATCGATTACAATGGTCATATTGCATTATGTGATTTCGGCTTATGTAAATTAAACATGACTGATTCTGAGCGAACAAATACTTTTTGTGGAACACCAGAGTATTTAGCACCGGAACTGCTATTAGGCCAAGGTTATACAAAAAACGTCGACTGGTGGACATTGGGCGTGCTATTGTATGAAATGTTGACAGGATTGCCACCGTTTTACCATGAAAATACCGACGAAATGTACAGACGGATCCTTCGAGACCCGCTTGTCTTTCCAGATGACATGTCAGATGAAGCCTCCAGTTTCCTCACAGGCCTGTTGACTCGAGACCCAAATCAGCGTTTAGGAAATCGAGGCACAGATGAAATTAGGCATCATCCATTTTTCAGATCCATTGATTGGACCAAGCTGATGAGAAAGCAGTTGCAAGCACCATTCAAGCCCTCTGTGGAAAACATGTATGACACGACCAACTTTGACGATGAATTCACCTCAGAACAACCCGTCGAGTCAGTCGCTGCTGAAGAAGACTCGCAGATATCCAAGACGATGCAGGAGCAGTTTAAAGGGTTCACCTACAATCCCGACGGCGCAATGACTGACAGTTACAATAGCCATCAGCAAGGCTCCAATTTGTCCATGTCACAGCAGCAGCAGCAGCAACAGCAGGCATCCCAATTCTCGAGATGGCAATAAAACTCGGATATATTCTACCGCTATTTATTCAATGGAGCAAAATTTCCCTTGCCTCTCTTTTTCCTTTATATACATGCAACATGACATACTTGACTCTTGATTCAAATCTAATAAAGAATAGATCAAAAAGCTTTTCAAGCTTGGGATCAGTGGCAAGCAGTACTAGCCAGTCCTCCTCCTCATCGTCCATGCATGAATTCAACCACAAACCTCGGTCTTGCTATACAGACAACAGTGCCGTGCAACACAGCATCAAGCGGTTCCACTCATCGCATCTGGGCAAGCCGCCTGGGCTGAACCAGCAAATGAGTCGATCTGCCAGTCATAGTAGTAACAGCTATAGTAATGAGATCAACAAGCCACCACCGCCGCCGCCGCACACAAAGACTAAGATAGCACCCATGAAAGAAGTGGAAAAGGTAAAGCGAGTTGCATGACATGTGCCATGTGGGCTAACCACAATTCACAGCTAATTACAGATCTGAAGAAGGAAAATTTCGATCTCAAGCTGCGGCTGTACCATTTGGAGGACATCATGACCAAGGATCTTGATTTGTATCAATTAAAGCAACAAGTACTAAAAGCAGATGGACAGCGCAAAGCCAAGTATGCTAATAATAACACTTAGAATCGCAAGTTACGGATGAATTTAGAAGATTCAAGCAAACACATGGAAATATTACAACATGAGCTAGATATGCTCCTTAACAAGCCAACAATTTCGATAGGCATCCAAACTGATCCACCTGTACTGCTGCTGATGGATAAAGAGGAGGACGATGATGATGCCTCCATGGACAGCTATTTCACAGCGCTTGAATCGCCCATCGTCAGGAAATACCAGTTCAACATGGACAGGCAGATCGAGTCATGGCTAAATCATATTGATTATTCCAAATGCAGAGGAGGACCAGCAGCAAAGATATGAGAATAGGAGGTCTAGATTAAGCCGGCCAGACAGTTTGGCTAGGCAGCAGCCGTCCAGAGTGTCACCAACAAATTATGTGATTGAAACCCCTTCGCTCGCTCGCTTTCCCTCTTTCCTAATAATGCCATTGCTTTTCAAACGAAACAGACAGAAAGCTTTTTTACACAAAATTATTTTGTCTTACCTGAATAGCTAACAAATTCACTCTCGCAATTCCCTTTTTTTGTTTTCCCTTTTTCTCTCTCTATTGTACATTTCTGCCCCCCTTTTCTTTCTTTCTTTCGCTCCAAAATCTCGAGAAATAAACCAAGTCAACTACGCACCTGAAAAGACACAGCATCGACATCAACACAGCAGCCCCTTCCCCTTTCATTTCTCACTTCATTTTATAAATGGATCCACAAACATGTACAATTATCCTGTTAAAACAAACAAACCCATTCTACATTTCAGATCATGACGATGCATTTGACAAGCAAGCAGAGCAGGCCGAAACGGACATTTTGCAAAAATCATTTGGACATGGTAATTATTACGAAATATGAAGAGAGCAAATCAATAAAATTCAAATCAAATCAAATCACAAGTTCATAAGGATACGAGCCTTGAATCATGCTTGAACTACATAAAGCTGCTGCCGTCTTCCTCGACACTGCTGCTCATGGAGTTGGACGACGCTGTGGAGAATCAGGAGCAAATTCAAGCGGTGTCGCACACCATTGAACAGGTGTCTGACGCTGTACCTGTCATTGGTAATTTTGCGCTGGCGTGTCCTCGAGCTGTTACTAAGCACCTCTTTTGTAGTGTACTCGACAAAAGACGACCCGCAATTTATGCTGGAATGCATCCAAGTGGGTGCTGCTGACTATGTGCTGCGACCGCTGCGATCTGATGTGATAAAGACCTTGTTTCTGGTACTATAGTCATTGTGAGTGACATGTCGACCGAGTAACTCACAAACTGTCCCCTCTCTCCCAATAGACACTGGTGCGAAGACAGCACCATCAGCAATCCTCGCCGTTATACCAAGATCACCTTATTTCATGTAGTACCATTAGTACAATCACTTCAGTCATGTCTCCCATCACACCCACAACGGCACAGCACTGTAACCATAGCAACCATGATAGCAATAAAAACTCGGCTTATTTACCGGATCGCATCCATGATCGCATCAAGGCCATCAACAGCAGAGATATAAAGTAATACCTACTACAAGCACAAAATCAGTGGAAAAGGACGGGTATTAATGCATCTGTTTAGCTTTACAAAGGCCATCATTGATTCATATCTGCCAGCGCCATCAACAATGATAACCTGCAAACAGCTAACAGAGTAAGTTTTGTCTCTCTCTCTCTCCCTGCTCTCTCCCGTTTGTTTCCCTCCTCCTTTTATGGACAATAACAGAAACACCTCCTTACTGCTCACATGGGAAAAATGAAATATTAATCCCCTTTCACTCTTTACAGTCAACATCGAGAAGCGCTGCAAAAGAAGGTGTCTAGCTGGGACTTTAGTCCATTGAACCTGTCTCATGATGACCTTGTCCATTGCTCAGTCATCATTATATCTCAAGTATTTCTACTGGACGAAATCACTCATTTCAGTCAAGGTGAGTGGTGGCATAGACCACGTTAAAAAAAAATAAAAATACTATACTCACTCATGACGATAGACCAGCTGTATAGTTTCATATTGGATTTGGCTAGTATCTACCATGATGAAAATCCATACCATAACTTTGCTCATGCAGTGGATGTGCTGCAATGTATATATTACTTTACATGTCAATTGGGTCTGGTACCATTTGCCGATGGCACTCCACGCATGACAAATTCGAAAACATACCGTATACTAAGGCCAAGAGACCTATTCGCACTATTTATAGCTGCTATTGGACATGACACAGCACATCCAGGCGTGAATAATGCATTTCTGGTAAGCAGGGTTGTCTTGTGCCCTGGCGAATGACACGAAACTGACATATTTTTTTAGATCAATACCTCGGCTCCTCTAGCGCTGCTCTACAATGACAATTCCGTGCTGGAAAGCTTCCATGCAATGACCTTGTTTCAGCTGCTGAAAAAGCACAAGTTTGACGACACTCTGGGTGGATCAGATTCCAAGGAATATGGCGAATTTAGAAAATTAGTCATTACAAGCATTTTGGCAACGGATATGGCGTTACACGGAGATTATGTGACCAAAATCAAGGAACAAAAGCAGCGATTAGTAGACAGTGATCCAAACGATTGGGATGCGCCGCGATGCTTGGAGGAGAGGCTTCTGTTTTGCAGTGGTCTGATCAAGTGTGCGGATATCAGTAACGTGGCTCGTCCGTTTCCTAGAGCTTACGAATGGGCACAGATACTCGTCGAAGAGTTTGCCTCGCAAGGCGATTTAGAGCGAGAGTTGGGGATGAGCGTGATGCCCATGAACGATAGATCTCAAATCATTTTGGAAGACTCGCAAATTGGATTCATCAGATTTGTTGCAGTCGGTCTATTTGAGAGTGTGAGTGAATACATGCAAGGTAAGCAAAAAGCTGGGTTTGCCATTGCGATTACATAGCAGCCACTGATACCATGAATACACATGCAGAGCTCTCTTTCCCAGTAGAGCACATCAAGCGAAATCTCTCCATCTGGGAAGACAGAAAGCGGGAAAACATTGAGCACAACCATCACAAGTCAACACAACAGCAACAGGAGCAGCAGCAGCAGCAGCAACAACAAGAAGATTCAAACAGTAGTAGCGATACCACAGCTACAGCCGAAGACGACTATCACTCGCAGGCAGTAGCCGCACTGTCCAAGAAGGGTGATATTGACTCTGGATATACCTTGCCCGAAATGCCCGCCACATTGGCCATGTCTAGTTTCTCATCCATCACGACGAAACAATATCAGCATGAACAAGATCAGCATGGAGATTGGGATCATCGAGAATCCTCTGGCCCAGTCTACTGTTCATGCAACATTATGTGAAAACTTCCTCTCCCCTCTCCCTCCAAAAACACTGTGTTATTACTACTACTATTACTACTATTACTACTACTACTACTATTGCTATATTACATAGACAGATTTTGTATATTTAGATTTCTTTTTTTTTCCTCGCTCCCCCTTTCATCAAGCTCACTTTCACCTATGATATTATACACCATTAACCTTTATTCCTATATGTTTATAATAAAGTCCTATTGTCGTCTTTTTTGCTTATCACTGCTTCAAGACATGATGGTGGTTGCAATCACATAGCCAATGCCTAATGCTGATAGCACACCAAATCCTGATTGAATCCAATAGTGCGTATTTGTCTTTTTCTCTACCAAGAATGAATGATGCAAATGTTTACTGCTGGCTGTCGTGCCTGTGGTATTGAAGGTTTGCTGATCTACTAGAGGTGCGTCCTCTGCGACTGTATCATTCACAGCATCTTCTTGCTGCACAAGTGGGTACCGACTCTTTGTAAGCTCCACATTCTGTACGTTGCCAAAGAAATCTGTCACCTTGACTTTGTTTAGTGGGCGATTGAACAAATCAGATCGAATGCCTGGATGAGAGGCAATCTTGACCGGATCGTATGTATCAAACTAGATGCATAGGTATTAGCATTAGCAAGAGATGTACACTAGCCCCAGCTCACCAATTCCTGCAATGTCTTGTCACTGGTTTGATCCACATTCTCCAAAAACTCCAAATTGTAGTATGTAAAGCTATCAATAACAGCAACACCAATGTCGTAGTCGGTGTGATGCTAAATCATAGAAAGCATTAGACGCATATTTCTCAACTACCAGGAACGACTTACGGAATAGGAGCTTTCATCTAGTTTACTACTGCCAGCAGCAAGAATATTGGTAGAGTTAATCTTACTGTACATGGTATTTGCTTGGCAGGTGTCAATCATGAATAAAATCTCGTTGTATCGCTTCTTTTCAGACATTTGCTTGAATGAATCTGCCAAATCGTAGGCGCTAATCTCTTCGGCATCCTGAAACTTTAAAAACTCGTCTCCTCCATGGCCCGTCATGTAGACCAAGATATTGGATCTGTCGTCTGATAATAATCGCTTGGAACGAGGCGTATCAGGCGAGACACGGCCTAGTATGTGCAGCAAGCCGTATCAGTTACTAGGCAGTTTTCCCCCAATCAAGAGGACAACTTACCTGTGAGCATACGAATGAAATTCTCTACAGTCACTTCATATCCTCTATAGTCCACTTCTACATTATCGCCATAGAGATCCAGTAATCGATTCGCATTGTTGTACACTGTTGCCGGGTATTTGTTACGAGGATTGCAAGAGACATCGTCTGCTAGCATCAATATAATGTTGGAATCTGGAATGCCTAATCGTTTGACTGTGCGATACATGGATAATGTGTTGGCTACATGGCGATAATTGAACCAGAATCGAGAGGTGCAGACCTTGGTTGCCGAATGGTTAGCATTGACCTCCTTCTGCCTTGTTATCAAGTATTTACCAAAACTGCCCAATTGTTGGTATGTCCACTTTGACTAAAGAATCCTTCTACTTGCTCTTGATCATTGCTGTAAACTGATAGAACAAATAGACATAGCAGAGTTATAACGTTATAACCCCACCACCACTTGGCCATTTCTTATATCTTGCTGATTAAAATGTTTATGTAAAAGAAAGAAAAGCATGTTGATGAATGGTACCCGCTCCGTAATTAATGTGTGCGTTGAGCCGTCCAATGAGAATGGCGGCCACATGAGCATTCCCCTTGATTTGAATACATGCATTTCAAGCTGGTGCATGTTCCTGCGATTGCATTCGCCTAATCAAACGTTACTCTTGTATCCGCGTTGGTACATTCATTTATAACAGTGAAAGCAAATTTAAAGCTTATCTATTAGCTTGTTTTGTCAGGATCGTTTTCCTTCAGCCAAATTGCAGTTTTATTTAGTAAAAAAAACACATCCTGTCTTCAATAATATAGTTAATTTTTAGATTGGATGAGTTGCCGTTGATGTATGGGTGATTTTCAAAATTATGTCGATTCTGAGCACTTATCTTGACAAAATTTATAAAAAAAGACCGTTGATTACAAGTGTCTAATAGTGGCAGACTAATAGAGGGGATGTTGCGCAACACTGCATTCAAAACCGCTCGACCCTAGTGCGCTTTGTTCTACAATGGCACAGGTTGACCATTGTTTTGGGCGTTGGACAAAATACGGCAAATCGTGTTTTCAGGCTGTGTATGTATGTTACAGAATTCATATTGATAAAAAGTTGCTTACCTCCTGTGGGGGTCTATAAGCATAGCAACAACCAAATCCTAGTGGCTACATTAGGCGTGGATGAATTAAACGATTGTTGCAGTTTACCAGTAATAAGGCGATAGATTTTACTGGCTTCCATCTCTGAATTCATGTATATCGTATAAAAGAAACTTTTCACTGTACGTAAATATTGCTTCCACTTTATATTCGATATGCAAAAAACTAAAATAAACAGCAGATAGCACTCCTCTTATTAATTAAGAGGTAGCATATTAGAAGGTGCGTTAAGACATGATAAATTAAGAGTTTATTCATGATTTCTGAGGGTTTCCAGAGAAAATCATGCACTTAGTTCACGCCACTTTCTGTCTAATCGTATTCCGTGTGTAGTACCAAGGAATACCAATGGTTTGAGATCTTGATGAAGCCTGTAGCATCAGTTGCCGTGGATTTACAGGACACAAAAGGTACTTTTCTCAGCCAAATTGACCAGATTCAGCCGTCAATAACTCGTCTTCTAAGACTTTCTCGATGCTGGGAATAGTGCCAAATGATTGCTATTGATTACCATTTACATCCTGGATCTTCATTTTTATTTTTTTTGGATCGATCCAAATCGTCGAAAATTCACGATTTTTCATGAGGTACCCCTCATGGTTTTTGTTAAAAATCAAACGATCACAATTTTGGAGGCGAAAACGACACTTTTTACTATGATATATATTAAATCAAAATGACCGCACAGATGTAGGGTAACCTGTGCAACTGCTATTTTGAACGTTGTATATGCTAAATCTTGACTTTTCCTGGAAAAACTGATTTTTATATTTTAGCAAAATTGTCTATCTTTTCCTTTTAAAAGTATTTTAAAATTGACACCATTGAATGCGCCTTTGAATCTTCCCCTTAAGTTTATTAGAAAGTAGTATACGCTGAGCACACTTTATATAGCTAATTTCAACAAAAATGTTTACAAATGTCAAATTATATCTTTATTGATCAAAATAAATCATTTCAAAAAATTATTAGGATACAGTCACCACAGTGCAAAATGTTCATTGTACACGTCATTCAAATTCTGTGTGCTCTGTGCTGCGGCAGCCTATTGACTGCAGTCACCCTTAGCAACGCGTTTTTATTTTTTTAGTTTATTTTTTTCTGGCACTGTTTTTGCACTGCACTTTTTCTATTAAACCATATACTTTTTATTACTATTGATTGAATACAACACCACCTTCGTCGAAAGAAGCATGCCTTTGCAACCACCAGTATTCGAGATGACACCTTTGAAGTTTGTTACAGTAGGTATCAGCCGATAGGAGCTATCTTTCGCGGTACAATATACAGGAATACTAATTACACAGTTTATTTTAGGCCAGTTTGTTGCAATATAATGATTGTGTTTGGTTTGTATATTCCCTTTCTTTGGTTGCCATGGATTACATTCATTCAACCTTTTACTACTTTCTTTCTCGTAATACTGTGCATTCTTTAGTTTGCCCTATTGCAATTTATTCTTTTTCCCTTTTCTGCACGCAACTATTTTTCTGTTGCTGTACCATAGTGCTATGGTGTATCTCTTGATGCATTGTATCGCTGGCAGTGCTGCTCTATTGTTGTGGAGTAGCCTTGCATTTTTTTTTGTTCTGCAAGTATTACTTGTTCTGTAATAATACTGGTGGTGGTGGTATTGGTGTTCTTGCTTCGTATGAGGCAACCACGATACTCTTTTCTACTTTTTTCTTCCTTGTACTCGTCATTTTGATGATATTCATTGCATGTTACCTCTTTGTATGTAACAGTATTGCAATGTTTCTGTTCTTCATCACATTCTAGTGATGCCCTCTTGTTGCTTTCCCTTCCTTTTTATGGTTGTTTGAGCCATAACCCTCTTTTTCGTTGTGTGGATAAGCCTATCGTTGAAGCACAACTAGATTTGATTCAGAGGCTGAGGGTAGATAGGCTGCCCTCACTTGATTTGTATCACTTACTTGGTGCTAATTAAGAGTCTCAAGCGTTTGTATTATAAGCTGGGGTGTGTAGTAAGGCATATTCTAGCATTTTAGGGGATTTTGATGATGGAATTGCTAAATTACTGTATTTGGCAATACTTAAAAGTCCGCCTAACAAAAAAACAGAGGGAAACCCTCGCAAAAAATTTCCTGGGTCAGCGGTGTTTAAACCAGTTTTTAAGCAATTTTATTGGCTCGAATTTGGAGACAGCTCAGAGAAATAAAGCATTAATATTGAAACTAAAAATGTAATTAAAATGAGAAAAGCAAGACTAAACATTCAAAATTCATGATGCAAATGGCTTGAGGTAGCTACACACGATACTACCATAAGTATCAGACGTAATCAAATACATTCACTATCCTTAAAAAAAGAAAAAAAAACAGGTTTGAATAAATCTAAGCCTGTTGATCATAATAACATCCAAAAGTACAACTTTGCATTGTATTAGTATTAAATCGATCAAAGTATTCAAATTTCAATCATCTAGCGTATAAGATAACCAGGTACCTACATATGACAAATTTTGTGAAGAATACGATGGTGTAGTTGGATTCTGGATTGGACAAGTTGTTGGTGATGGATGGATGATTATTTGAGATTTATTTATTTTGAGCACTGATCTTGACTAGATCCATGATAAAAGCCGTCTATTGCGAGTTTCTAATAGTAACCGATCGATAGAGGGGGTGTTGGGCAACACTGGATTTAAGACCACTTTGATCTAGCATGCTTTGCTCTATAGTGGCACAGGTTAAACACTGCTTTCAGCATTTGACAAAAGAGAGCAAAGCGTGTTTTTATAGCCTATCTGATTATAAGAAACTTCACACTATTACGGTTGTATATAGCAACTTTGTGGGATCAGGAGGCTTATATGTAGCCGTATAAACAAACTTTCAATGACTAGCATAGTCGTTCATTAGTTAAGGGAGAAAATTGAAAACCACTTTAGCTTGGAAACTGAAGTCGTTCAACGCTTAAAAATGTGCAAATACCCTTTTGCTTGACTTCTTCATTTGCATATTTTGTTATGCTCTCTTGACTGTTCAAAATGATAAGCCGTTTTTGCTTTCTAATAGAATGAAGAACAACCAAAGCACAGTTTCTGGGCAAAGCATTGCTGAAATCGGTAGCAACGCACAGGCAGCACTTGTATGCTGTCTCGTATGATTGCATAATCGCAACACAATTTACTTTCGAGACTTCATCTCGCTGAAATTGCCTGAATTTCATGATTTCAGTCTTTGTTGACTCGTAAAAACAGACTAGAAACATTCTGCAATTGTGGATCTGGCTTTTCTAGGATGCTCTACATTGGTATCAATAGAAACAAACCATTTCAGAACGGATAGCATAACAGTAACCGCTTTCACTACTCGAAACTTTGCAAAATACAGCATAATCCCCAGGTATTTGGGCCACGTTTTATCCTGTTATACGCCGTTTTAGACCGCCAAAATTGCACCAAACAGTTACTCTCGTCTAGGAGTATCTTGCTGACACCTTTGCTCCGCTTTTTTAGATCATCAAAAATCGACTAAAAAGCATGAAGTACCTTTGTAAAGCCTTGTCATGCATTTTTGTATTGCAATCAGATGCAGTCGGTGCAGATTGCTCATTTAAATGCGAATCCTCAATGACAAATAATCATAATGCTAGTAGCTAGTACTAGTAGCAATTCTTTCCTTGATATTGAAACCATTATTACTAATTTACCATAAACTCAAGTTGCCTCATGCTATGCAAAACAATCCATAATTCTTTTTCTTGATTGCCCATGGGAATATCACTTACAAACATCATCCGGAAGAGGCGGCCTAGATTTTAAGCGATTTGTGTGCACAATCTTACAGCGGAAAAAGTAAATGCCCCCCTTTTGAACATCAGTGGCAATGGTTTTTTCTCTCTCTTTTGTATCCTCAAAACAACATGTCTGCCGAGCATTTATCTGATAGCTGTCTTTTCTGTAAAATCATCAAGTAATGTATAACTATCGAGCAGTTGGCCCTGTACATGACTAACGTGCTTTTTCGTGAAAAGGGGTGATATTCCATCCTGCAAAATCATCGAGACCGAAAAGAGGTAGGTTTGCATGTTTGAATTCGATATTCTTGAATTAATACGCGATATAGTTACTCTTTCCTCGATATCAATCCTTTGAGCGAAGGTCATGCTGTAAGTATTAATGTGTGAAATTCTATAAATGCCGAAACATTGAACAACATTTGTATTATTTCGCATAGCTTGTTATTCCCAAGTGTAAGCAATAGTATAAATCTAGGCACACGATTTGCTTTTCAAGCACCTGACAAATGGAGTAACATTTTGGTTTTCCCTGGATAGATCACGCAGAATTCTTCCATCAAGTTCCTGACGACATCCTCGCTGACATGTTGCCTGTAGCTAAAAAGGTAGCTCTTGCTATTGGCCTGGCTGATGGTCAATACAATTTGTTGCAGGCAAGTAGAGAGAGAGAAAAAAGTAGACAGGTTAGACAACATTGAGATTCTAATCCGTTCATTCAGAACAACGGCCGTATGGCTCATCAGGTACATGTATACTATACATGTTATAATGCAAAACAACTAACATATTTTTCTTTTATAGGAAGTTCCTCATGTTCATTTCCACATCATCCCCAAGCCCAACCCTGAGCAAGGCCTTATTGTCGGATGGCCCCAACTCAAGGATGTCTCTCAGGACCAGCTCAAGAACACACTGGGCCGCATCAAGGAAAAGTTGTAAATTCCCCAATTTCAATAAAATGTGGATTATTTCATCATTCATCATCATGGTAGTTGAATTTTTTTTCTTGTGGTTGTATAAAATCTTTTACGACTTACCTTTTGAAGAAAGTGGTAAGATCACCGTGTCCAAGGCAAGTTCTATAAACTGAACCACCGTGTCAAATTACAAGGAATCAGCATGTTCTATTGGCTCAAACCGTGGGTAAAGTGACCATTATCAAGAAAAAAAAAAAAGATGAAATTCTACCGAAAATGTACCTACATTGTGCTTTCAGTATAAAATCAACCTTTTTCCCTTTCTTTTCCAACTTTGTCAGGTTTCTTCTTCTTCTTTTCCCCTCTTTTTCCCTTTTATAAAAAAGCACTTTTCAACAAATGTTTGCTTTGAAAAGATTCTCGACTTCACTCAAAACTGTTGCTCAACCAGCTCTTCATCGTCAATTGAAGAAATATCCGTCGATTCAAGGTCGCACGGTGATTGTACCACACTATCAAACGTTAAAGCGCTACCTTGCAACCACATCCAACACGGCTGAAGCAGAGGACAGCACCGGCGCCTCTGAAAACACAAACGACCATCATGCTGTGGTATCGACATTTGATCTGTTCTCGATCGGCGTCGGACCTTCTTCTTCGCACACTGTCGGCCCAATGCGTGCTGCAAAGATTTTCATTACTGATTTGAAGGAACACAACGTCTTGGATAAAGTAGCTACTCTTCGAGTAGGTAAGTATCGTTCCAAAGGCATCAGAGAGAGGGAGAGAGAGCAAAGGTCTATTAATAGCAAAAGAAAGTTATCTTTCCGCATGTCTATTGATAAGACAATTGATTATTTTTTATGGATCCGAGGAAGAAGGCGCTTATCTCTTGCTCATAATACCGCTAAGTCCGGAAATTAACCTCCTTTTTCGCCTCGAATTTAGACTTGTTCGGATCCCTTGCTTTGACAGGCGTAGGTCATGGTACTCCAGAGGCTGTGCTGATGGGCATTGAAGGTGAAAGCCCTGACAAGGTTGAAACATCCACCATCAAGTCCCGTGTGAAAGACATTGAAACAAACAAATCGATCCGCTTGGACGGCACACATCGCATCACGTTTGACTACGAAAAGAACATGGTGTTCAACTATTTCAAGACCCTGCCCCAGCATCCCAACGGCCTCCGTTTCTGCGCCTATGACAAGGACTCCAACATGATTGCCACCAACGAATACTTTAGTATTGGCGGTGGCTTCGTGGTGAACGCTGAAACCCAAATGGACCACGGTGAAAATGTGTATTACAAGCAGATCAACAAGAAGGATGCTGTCGTTGCTGAACGTCGTGAACAAGATATCGCCGTCGTTTCTTTGCCTTTCCGCAACTCTGAGGAGCTCTTGGCTGTCTGCAAGCGTGAAAACATGACCATTGCGCAAGTTGTCTTTGAAAACGAGTTGAAGTGGAGCACGCCTGAGGAGATCAGAGAGAAGCTTCTGAGAATCTGGAACACCATGGACGACTCTATCCGTAACGGCGTCATGGCTTCACCTGATGACTATCTGCCTGGCTCTCTCCGTGTCAAGCGTCGCGCTCCCAGATTATACAACAAACTCTTGAAGGGCTTGTACGGTGGTCCCTTAAACCAAACCGGTGGTTATAGCCAGTCTTATATACCTGCTAATGGATCGCAAGAAGAAACCACAATGGCCCCATCGTCTGAAGCCAGCAATACCCAATATCCTCTTGCACTTACATTCTTGCCAAAAAAGCCCAAGAAGAAGTTTGTCTTGCCTGCTCTTGATTACCTCTCTGTTTACGCCATTGCTGTGAATGAGGAGAATGCCTGCGGTGGCCGTGTGGTTACTGCCCCTACCAACGGTGCTGCTGGCACCATCCCTTCTGTCCTCAAGTACTATCTCGAGTTCATCTCTGAGAACCCTGAGAGAGATGTCATGGAGTTCTTGTTGACCACGTCTGCTATTGGTATGTTGTTCAAGCGTGGCGCTAGTATTTCAGGTAAGATCAGAGCATGCGTTGCCATTGATGCAATACTAACTTTGTCTTGTAGCTGCCGAAGTGGGTTGTCAGGGTGAAGTTGGTGTAGCCTGTTCCATGGCTGCCGCTGGTTTTACTGCTGTTATGGGTGGTTCCGTAGATCAAGTTGAAAACGCTGCTGAAATCGGTATGGAGCACAATTTGGGGTTGACTTGCGATCCCATCGGTGGTTTGGTTCAAGTGCCATGTATCGAACGTAACGCTTTGGCTGCTGTAAAGGCAATCGCTGCTGCTCAGTTAGCTCTGAACGGTGAGGGTGATCATCGTGTATCACTTGATCAAGTCATTGAAACCATGCGTCAGACCGGTGTAGACATGATGTCCAAGTACAAAGAAACCAGCCAAGGCGGTTTAGCTGTCAATGTTCCTTTATGTTAGATAGAAACATCATTCTCCATATTCATACGTTTCATTCATTTTTTTCTTCTACATTTACGCAATATCTTTATTTATTATATTAAAACATGCTCTTTTCGAATCGACCAAAGTTGTTATATATTTCCTTTTAAGTTGAAATATAATATCTGTACATATCATAGCACTTATACGGTATATAGAAGAAGAAGGTATCTTTCCATTCAGCAGATCTTTGATGTGATACAAAGTCTTTGGTATTATAGAGCTCTAGCAGATGAAACGAAAGATGTTCTTTCTATTTATTAGTACGATGCGTTAAACACAAGAGTTTGTCATGTAAAATTCTTATCCTGAAGCTTACAAATAAAAGAAATTCATGCAAAGTTTTGTTATCAATCTTCCGGATCAACTGTTGTAAGTACCTTTAACTTGGTAATAAAATCGAGGTTATAAATAAAACATGAAGGCCAACAAACACATGTGTACTCGATGTGAAGGTCGTTATAGGTATCTCTCAAGCAAAACCAGATGAATTTATTATACCTTCAAAAATGTCACATCGTTGCAGTAAAGCGTCTCTCATTATTTGCACGCAAGCAATTATTACAATTGTATTCAAAACTTTTACACTAATAAACACATTGCAACTAATCCTCTTCATCTTCATCTCCTTCATCGTCGCCATCTTCATTGAAACTTGCTGTCAGGCCCATGGTCAACTGGCCAGACTATGAGCAGAATATACGTTGTATTAGTATAGTTGACAACACCAATGCTATACTTATAGATATACTCACTGATATGGGACAGGGGAAGTGGGAAGATTGATGGATGGTTGGCGATATTGCTATACCGGCAATGCGTATGGTTGGAATCAAATCATACTCAATGTACAAGTCTTCCTTGTTGGATCCACCCAATAAACCACATTTAGAAGCAATATCTGTGAGCATGGCATAGCCCTCGTCTTTCATGGGGTCATACTTTATCGAGAAGGGAAAGGTAAAGTTGGTGATGCCGTAGGATTGTATATGTACGTTCAAGATCTCACCGCCCCCTACCGATACTTTAGGAGCAGTTGGGTAATACGCCTGAAAAAAAAAGCAAGAAGGTTAATCATGCTGCATTGTTTGTTGTTTAGCGTGTGATTACAATGGCTCGTATGGATTCAAACGTGATGCTCTCTACATTGTCATTGACAACGCCAATCTGAAGTCCAAAGTTGACGCTGAAGGCCAGCGTGTCATTTGATTTCTCAAAAGGAGCATAGCCAGCAGGATGCTTGGTGGGTCCGTTGAAGTTCACTTCTGGGATTTTAAATAGTGCTGCCAGTACACCTACAATGATCAGGAATAGGACAAAGAGTACTAGCAGGGAACAGCAGCCATATCTTGCCCACATGGGAAGACATGGACAGCAGATACAGCACAGGTAGTGCTTCAATGGCTTTCTTTTCCTTGGGATGTCGTCTATTACATACGAAGCTTCGAATTCAGTCAGATCTCGAGACATTCTATTCATAAGGCGTACCTTCAGGCACCTGCTCGCAATGCTCTACAGCGGTTTTCTCTTCTTTTCGCATGACATATTCATCATTGGATTGATCTGGCATGAAGCTGCTATCAACTGTTGTGAGAGGCGGTAGCTGATGCGAAGCCATGTTGCTTAAATTTGTTCAGAAAGAAGAGAGATAAAGAATAGTGCATGCTCATCAAGTCGTCTTGTACATGCTATACAATGAATCGAGGGATGAGATTCCAAAAAGAGACATGATCTACAGGCTTGAACAACCTGCATTCTACTATATCATACTAGATCAGAGGTTTTGCGGCCCGCATCTTGGGTGTCCGGCTGCTAACAATGGTAGTGCATCTAGCCTCATACAAAGGCAAAATGGTTATTTAGAAAGTTACAGTGCACATTCACGTCCTTTTTTTTTTCTTTTCTTCAATTGAAAAATTTTAACAAGCATACTGTATCAGTTGCCTTGCTATTGTACATATATATATCCCTAATTACGCTTCAATTTACATAACCTCCTTCTCAAGCGCCCACCTCTTATGGAGCAACACCTCACGCTTTCAATCATCACATTTACAGCCTAGACAAACAACTCGAATTTTTTGACGGAAAAAAAAAGAGATACCAAAAGAAGAACCAGCCATCATATCACACACAAACACACACAAACACACATACAATGACCACCTTGCAAGTCTTTGCTCATAGATTAGGCGATGCAAACCTAGGTACGTGTGTGCGTGCGCATCATGTCCCCCTCACACGTTGCTCATGCTATGTGGATAGGTATCAATCTCAAAGTTACTATTGCCAACGAATTGAGAGATCAAGTAGAGGTGTTCCAAACAGCAGAGTATCCCAAATTCCTGTCGACACTGATACCCGTCTTTCTGGACATACTTCAAAACGACCAGCCAGTGTTTATCAGCAATGCACCTGAACAGGTAAGCCATCACGAGAGCGCTCGCTGCCCTGTCAGATATAGACTCATGCTGCTTCTTGACAGAAATTGCGAAATATCCTGCTGGAGATCATTTATCGATTGCCACAAACAGAAGCATTGAAGGAATATGTGCCCGAATTATGCAGAGCATTGATGAAGATTCTACGCGTGGAGAACGAGGACAATGCAGTTGTCTGTGTCAAGATCATTATCGATCTGCACAGATCGTTTCGACAAGTGCTGGAGGATCAAGTGCAGCCCTTTTTGGAGATTGTGCAAGAGATATTTCAAAACATGGAGCAGACGGTCAAGGATGCCTTTGACAATCCCGATATCGCTACAGTAAGTTGTGTGTCTGTGATGTATAGTGTGGAGGGGGAGAGTTATTCACGCACGACCGTAGCCATTGTCAGCAGCATCGCCTCGACCCATGTCTCCAGCAGCCGACACACCCGAGATACCAACCAAAGTACTGGCAAAGAGCATGTTTAGTTTCAAGGTCTTGACAGAATGCCCCATCATTGTTGTCCTGCTGTTTCAATCCTACAGACGCTCTGCCTCGGAAAACATTATGAAATTCATACCGCTTATATTTCAGGTACCATTGTTTAGACACACGACCGTAGCCCACTAGACTCATGATGACCATTGAAAAAAAATAGACATTGGGGTTGCAAGCCAAACCACAGATGGAAGCTGCCAACGCTGCACTGGCCAGAGGCGAAGTCTTTGTGGGTGTCAGCCCAGCCATCAAGCAGAGAAGCCTGTACAACGAGTTCATTGTCGCTCAAGTCAAGACCATGTCGTTTTTGGCCTACATTTTGCGAAGCTACACCGCCCTGTTACGACCTTATCAACATCAGATTCCTGACTTTGTACTGCGATTGTTGCGAGAATGTCCAGCCGAGTCCTCTGCCACCAGAAAAGAGCTCTTGGTGGCTACCAGACACATTTTATCCACTGACTTTCGCACCTCCTTTGTGCCCAAGATTGATTTATTGCTCAACGAAAAGGTGTTGATAGGCACAGGCGTAACAGCACACGACACACTGCGACCCTTGGCTTACAGCATGCTGGCCGATCTCATCCACCACATTCGAGCAGAACTGTCTGCTGCTCAACTGTCGCGCACCATCTACATTTACTCTCGCAATTTGCACGATGCTACACTGGCACCCAGCATCCAAACCATGTGCGGCAAACTACTACTCAACCTGATTGACTGCATCATGAAGATTCCTGACAAGTCGGAGGGACGCGAGCTGCTGATGCGCATCCTGGATGCATTTGCCAGTAAATTTGAGGCTCTGAACATTCAATTCAGCTCCTGTGTCAAGCAGTATAAAAAGAAGAATGCTGCAGCCACGACTACAAAAGACAGCAGCATGGAAAAAGACGACTTTACAGAGATTGACTTTGACCGTGCACGCTCCATCCACACAGCCTCTTTTCTGTCAGAGGCAGCTCACGACGGCATCAAGGACGGCAGGTTTCTGTTTAAAAACTTGGCGATTGGACTAAAGCCATTGTTTATTGGTCTTCGTCATTGCAACCCACCACCACCGCCAGGACAGGAGATCAGCAACCCGCAAGTCTATGCGCAGTTTGCACGCGGATTCTCGCAGGACGACGTGCAGCTGTTTGTTCGCCTGTTCAGAGAGGGTCTCCAGTGCTTTGAGTACTACAATGTAGACAACTATGGACCGGATGGCTCGTTGCCTGATTACTCGCCGCCTGAGGAAGAGAAAACCAAGGACAACTGGACCATTGGATCCACCGAGACATGCCTCAAACTGAACCTGCAGCAAAACGGAGAAAAGGAAGTGCTGGATACGTTTCCCATTGTGTTTACACTGCTGGATCCCGCCGTCTTCCAAGAGCTGTTTGCCTCGCAGATCGACTTTTTCTACGACCGCATGCTGATCAATACCTCGCTGCTGCATCTGTCGCAGTACTTTTTGGTCAATGAAATCACCACGCAGGGCTTTGCGGGCATCTTGTTTCGCTTCCTGGTGGACCGCATCGATCAGCTGGGACAAGACAACCTGCACTACTCTGCCGTCATGCTGCACTTGTTCCGACTCGCCTTCATGGCTGTCAACCTGTTTCCCGATAACAACGAAGGCATCCTTCAACCGTATCTAGCCAACCTGGTCATGTCCTGCTTCAAGCTCGCTGCAAAGGCCAAGGAGCCCGCCAACTACTTTCTGCTGTTGCGCGCCTTGTTCAAGAGCATTGGTGGCGGCCGGTTTGAGCTGCTCTACAAGGAAGTGTCTCCTCTGCTCCAGGTGATTCTGGAAAATCTCAATTCGCTGCTGTCGCTTGCACACAAGACTGACATGCGCAACCTGTTTGTGGAGCTTTGTTTAGCTGTGCCTGTGCGTCTCAGTACACTGCTGCCCTATCTCCCCTATTTGATGCGTCCCCTTGTGATTGCACTGCAAGCAGACCAAGACCTGGTGTCTCAAGGCCTGCGCACCATGGAGCTGTGCAACGACAATCTGAACCCTGAGTTTCTGGATCACATTATGGCGCCTGTCATGTCGGAATTAATGGATGCGCTTTGGAAGCACTTGAAGCCTCTGCCTTACAATCAACAGCACAGTCATGCCGCCATGCGTATTCTGGGTAAATTAGGTGGTCGCAACCGTCGTATGCTCAAAAGCCCACCTAAACTAGGCTTCAATGCACGTATCGAGAGTGGTATTTCCTTGGAAGTCGTCTTTGATCCCAATCCTACACCACACACACTGCCTTTGGACAAGTGCTTGGAGATTGCCATCCATGCATTGACTACTGCACAAACAGACATTGTCTACAAGAAGCACGCGTACAACTTCCTCAAGACGCACTTGATTCTGATGCTGGAGCTGGACGAAGGACCTGATGATTTAGCTGAATCCCTGTATAGACGCGTCAAGGAGCAATTCACGGATCGCTCAGTGGATGGCGAGGAGAGTGCACCTGCAGCAGCAGAAGCGACAACCACTACCACTACATCCTCCAACACGACAAGCACCCCAGCGCCTGCTGCTACTCTGGTCACTGCCACCATGGGCCGCATCACAGTCGATGAAGACAATTCTGTCGTGGGCAACACGTTGAATGAAACAGGCATGAAGCCCAAACGACTGGCTGGCAACGGCTACACCAAATACGTCTCCAAGCGCGTAGCACAAGAAGAAGCACTGCGCTCCATCCTGGTGTCTGTCATGTCTGCCTCCATCATCCCAGAGCTGAGCGATGACGCTTGGGGATTCTTTGTCAATATCTGCCGTCATTTCACGCTTCTTCATATCGGTGAAGCCATTGAAGCTAAGGAAAACGGCCGCAAGCCCTTGGCCAACATGATGGACGAGCGTTTGACGGTGCAGCATTTGAACACGACAATTCTGGTCGAAGCCATTGTGGAAGTCATGTCTTCGTCTCAGATCCAACTTCGCAAGCGTGGTGAGGAAGCGCTGCATGCGTGCTACGATGTCGCTACGGCCATCTTTGGGTCCAAGGAGCATGTGGATCAGTTGCCCATCTTTCGCGTATTTGCATCTCAATTCTGTTCCTGCTGCTACAAGCCTGAATGGTTCAAGAAGCGTGGCGGCTGCCTTGGTATCTCTGTCATGAGTTCGCAGCTGGATTTGGGCACCAAGTGGATGCGAGAGCACGAGCTGGATTTCATCCGATCCTTGCTGTTTGTGCTGAAGGACGCTGCACCCGAAATGGCCAATGTCAATACGGAAGAAGCGACCCAAACACTGTCGCATGTCCTCAAGGTCTGCAATGGCCCTGAAGATGGCGAAACAGCCGAGGCACAGCAAAAGTTCCAGAACCTGATTACCTTGCTGCTCAGCGAACTGTCCAACTCCAACAGTGCTGTGCGAGAGACGATCCAGTCTTCCTTCCAGCTGCTGGCTGATTTGACAGGCAACGAAGTAACCGAATTACTGGCTCCCGTGCGTGAGCGTCTTGTCGCGCCCATCTTTGCTAAACCCTTGCGTGCACTGCCCTTTGCCATGCAAATTGGCCACATTGATGCCATCACGTACTGCCTCACGCTGCGTCCTCCCTTTTTGGAGTTCAATGACGAACTGACACGTCTGCTGCACGAAGCCCTGGCATTGGCAGATGCTGAAGACCAGGCACTGCAGAGCCGCAATTCGCAATACAAGAACGCGACGTCGCTGATGAACCTGCGTATCGTCTGCATCAAGCTCTTGTCGGCTGCTTTGGCTTGCTCTGATTTCTCCAGTCAACGACAAACACACACACGTGCTCGCATCATCCAAGTGTTTTTCAAGTCGCTGTATTCCAAGTCGCAGGAGGTGGTGGAAGCAGCACACCGTGGATTGAAGCAAGTACTGGCTCAGCAGCACAAACTGCCCAAGGAACTGCTGCAACAGGGCCTGCGTCCCATCTTGACCACGCTATCCAACCACAAGACATTGAGTGTCGCTGGCCTGGAGGGTCTGGCACGCCTGCTGGAACTGCTGACCAACTATTTCAAGGTGGAGATTGGCAAGAAGCTGCTGGATCACCTCAAGCAGTGGGCAGAGCCCAAAGTGCTGCAGGAGGCTGCTGGTAAACCCTTGAGCGAGAACCATGAAATCAAGATTATCGTGGCAATCCTCAACATTTTCCACTTGCTGCCTGCCACGGCGCACATCTTTTTGGATGACTTGATTACGGTTGTGTTGGAGATGGAGGGTCATTTGCGTCGATCCGTGTCCAGTCCGTTTAGACCCAACTTGATCAAGTATCTCAACCGATATCCCACCGAGACAGTCGAGTACTTTTACAAGAAGCTGGATGACCCCAAGTGCTGCCAATTGTTTATTGATATCCTCAATATGGAGAATGCTTCCAGATTGCGTGATCAAGTCGCCAGTACATGTTCTGAGCTGATCGGCCACATCTTCAAGGCGCCGGAAACCTCCAATGTGCTTCATTATCGCGGTGTCATGATTGTGCACACTTTGCTCAACTACACGCCCGAATTCCTCGACACACACAAGCAAGTTCTGGACGCACTGTTGGACTTGTGGCGCTCGCGACAGAAAAAGGCACTGACACCTCAGCAAAAGGAGCAAGAGCAGCAGAGCCTCATCATTACGCGTGAACTACTGTTGCTGACCAAGATCTTTGTCGAGTATCTGGAGCGTAATCCCAGTGAAATTGACATTGTGTTTGACCTGGTATCTCTGTTTGCTCAGGAATCCGTGGTGGACCTCTCGTATTTGCAAAAGTTCTTGCTGGAAAAGATTGCGCTGGGATCCTCTGCCAAGCAAAAGCGACTGATTCTAGACAAGTTCTTGGTCTTGTTTACAGACACAAGCGTATCCTCGTACCTCAAGATGATGGCACTGCGTCACGTTGTGAATCCTGCACTTTTGGCCACCTTTGTGCGCAAGAATGGCGAGTATACCGAGATTCTGGATGCAGCCATGATGGAGCAGCTGCTGGAAAAGATATGGGCCAACCTGCTGATGGAAGCCAACGAAGACAATCAGTACACGGAGGACTCGTTGCGCATCGAATTACTGCAAATGACGGCCATGATTGTGCAATACGCTCCTCAACTGCTGGCAGACCGTCGCAAGGAAGTGATCAAGTTTGGCTGGAACTACCTGAGACTGGAAGACGCAACCAGCAAGCAAGCTGCCTACGTCTTGATTGCTCATTTCATTGCTGCGTACGATACACCGAGCAAGATTGCGATCCAAATCTACGCTGCTCTGCTGCGTGCGCATTCGTCCGAAGCACGCGTGCTGGTCAAGCAAGGTCTGGATATCATTGCTCCCGTTCTGCCACTGCGCATTGCTTCTCAAGGCAGCAACGAGCGTGTCCCTACCTGGGTGCGGCTTACGCGCAAGGTGGTGGTGGAAGACACACACAGCATCTCTCAAATGGTCAATGTGTATCAGTTGCTGATCAGACACGCGGACCTCTTTTTCGACTACCGTGAACACTTTTTGCCTCAAATTGTGAATACACTGCCTAAATTGGGTCTGCTGCAGAACGCAACACCAGAACACAAGATGCTTACGGTGGAACTGGCTGAATTGATCATCAAGTGGGAACAAAAACGCATCAGTTTGCAGCAGCAGCAAGTGGTTTCTCCTGGGTCGCCTTCCAAACGTAAAATGGATGCGGATGGTGATTCTGAAATGCAAGAGCAAGAGGAAGCATCCACAGAGAGTCCAAGCAAGAAGGCGCAAGTGCAAACCGCGTCTGGTCAGGTTAAAGCAGTGGCATCCAATACCAATACCAATGGTGGCAGTAACGAGTACTCACCCAGCCTGACATTACGTGAAAACGTCGTTGGTTACCTGGTGCGTCTTTCTTGCATCTTGTTCAACCCTACGGATATGATCCAGAAGAGACTGGTGCAGAGAAGCATTGAGCTGGTGAAATCCTTCCTCAAGCCGGATCTCTGGTCTGATGTCCATGTGCGTTTCCAACATGTGGAGCGTTCTCTCTTGTTCAAGGATGCTTCCAATGAAATGATAGTGTCCAGTGTGTGTCATGCGCTGGAGATCTTGCACGCCGATATCACGTACCGAGACACGGATTGGGTTATTGAGAACATGGGCCAACTGTATCGCCTGTTGGAAGCCAGTATTCGATCGGAACATGCGCGTATTCAGACTGCATTGTATCCCGTGCTGGTGTGTATCATGAGTGCTGTGCACAAGTACAAGGCTGCCATGCAAGTGCAGCAGATGGAGAGCAGCACGTCGCCCATGGAGACATTACCCGCCACGTCTTCAGAAAACACAGTTTCGCAGGAAGAAGCACCTACTACTGCTGCTGCTCCCAATGAGGCCACACCCATGGAGGAAGATACACCTGCTGTGCCCAAGAAAGAAGACGCGTCCGCACTTCTAGATGAAAATCTACCTGATGCAGCACCCTCGTCTTCTGCAGAGACCCCCGCCGCAGCGCAACCAGAACTCTCGTCTGAAGTCGTCGCCTTTATGGGCTTGGTAGAGCACATTATCAAGGAAGGGTTCACCAACATGACCAACCTGTACGGCACTCTCAAATTATTGCAAGCAGCCAGCCACAGTCAAGACGAGTACTTGGATCCTCATGTCCCTGGCCTTGTCAAGGTACTGCAGCTCTTGACCAAAGAGCATACCATGCCATCGCATTCTACCAGCGCCACTACTGCTACTGCTAGTACTGCTGCCACGACAACGCCGTATGAAACGCAGGTGAATCTATTAATCTTGGGGCTGTCTCTGTTAAAGAAACGCGTCGCTCATCTGGGCGATCAGCGTCGCTGGTTCTTGACATGCTTGATTCAGCTGATTGAAAAGTCGCCCGACATTTCTCTGTTGCGCAACATTTTGGACATGCTGAGTGAATGGGTGCTTGTTGGCAAAGCGGAGCCTATCCCAACCATCAAGGAGAAGGCTGGCTTGTTGGGCAAAATGATGACCATCGAGTCGAGAAACAACACCCAGCTGACAGAGGACTTTTTGACGTTAGTGCTCAAGATTTACAGCGACCCTTCGTTTGCTCGCTCTGAATTGACGGTGCGTATGGAGCACGCCTTCTTGCTGGGTACGCGCAACGACAATCCATTGATCCGAAGACAGTTCATGAAGCTGTTTGATGACAGCATTGGCCAAACATTGGCTGCTCGTCTCAACTACATTTTGGGCATTCAAAACTGGGAGCCGTTGGCCAACGCGTTCTGGCTGCACCAGGCGCTGGATTTGCTGGTGGGATCGGTCGATATTGACACACATGTGTCTGCGCCTTACACACTCAAGGTCAAGCCCATTGGCATCTTTGCCAACCACGGTGCCGGGGATCAAGACGCAACGGAGATGAAGGTGGATGTGCCCGAGAACATTGCCAGTATCGTCAAGGAACACCGCGCTTTTCTCAAAAACTTGCAGGGCATTCAAGTGAGCGATACGTTGAACGACATTCGCCAGTTGCAGTATCTGGACGACGAGACCGCGTTCCGGTTGTGGGTTGATCTGTTCCCCATGTGCTGGACGGCACTTACCAGCGTGGAGCGACACGACATTGCCAAGGTGCTGACGGTGCTGCTGTCCAAGGACTACCATGCCAAACAAGCTGAGCGCAGACCCAATGTCGTGCAGGCCCTATTGACGGGCATTTCCAACACCACGCCTGCAATTCCTATCCCATCACACCTGATCAAGTACCTGGGCAAGACGCACAACTGCTGGCACACGGCGATTGAGATGCTGCAAAAGCAGGCCATCACAGGCCGTCTGACAGATGTGCCCAAGGAGGAGCAGCTGGATCAGCAGCGCACCCTGGACGCCCTGGCCGAGATGTACACGACACTGGACGAACAAGACATGCTCTATGGCTTATGGCGTCGCCGCTGTGTCTACTCGGAGACCAACATGACTGTCTCGTGCGAACAGTGCGGCATGTGGCAGCAAGCACAGCACATGTATGAAAACATTCAGATCAAGGCGCGTGGCGGCATCCTGGCCCACACCGAGTCCGAAAGCATGCTGTGGGAGGATCACTGGATTATGTGTACTCAGAAGCTGCAGCAATGGGACATTTTGTCTGATCTCGCCAAGCATGACAACAACACCAATCTACTGCTGGAGTGTGCATGGCGTCTGTCTGACTGGACAGCAGAGAGAGAAGTCTTGGAGCAATCCCTGCACCAGCTGTCTGATTTCCCCGTGCCGCGCCAAAAGATCTTTGAGGGATTTTTGGCTCTAATCAAGTCGCAAACCAGCCAAGACAAGCTGCCTGAATTCACGCGCATCTGCGAAGAAGGCGTTCAGCTGTCGCTGCGTCAGTGGTACGCGTTGCCTCCTGTGGTGACTCAGAGCCATCTGCCCTTGCTGCAAACCTTCCAACAGTACCTGGAACTTTCTGAAGCGAGCCAGATCTTCAAGAGCCTCTCCAGCACCAATGCGCAAAACTTGGATCAACGCTCGGCCGAACTTCGCAGTATCTTGGGAACATGGCGCGAACGTCTGCCCAACATGTGGGACGACATTAATGTTTGGAGCGATCTTGTGGCATGGCGTCAGCACATATTTAGTGCCATCAACCGCACGTATCTGCCACTGATCCCTATGCTGCAGCCCACACCTGGCCAGAGCAATGCTAGCAGCGGCCATTCCTACGCTTACCGCGGCTACCATGAAACGGCCTGGATTATCAATCGATTCGCACACGTTGCTCGCAAGCACCAGCTGTACGATGTCTGCATCAACTATCTGACCAAGATCTACACCTTGCCCAATATTGAAATCCAGGAAGCCTTCTTAAAGCTGCGCGAGCAAGCCAAATGCTACTACCAAAACCCCAATGAACTGACCGCTGGCCT
Organism: Mucor lusitanicus; assembly: GCA_010203745.1. Lineage (NCBI taxonomy): Eukaryota > Fungi > Mucoromycota > Mucoromycetes > Mucorales > Mucoraceae > Mucor > Mucor lusitanicus. The sequence goes on along the minus strand of JAAECE010000004.1, from coordinate 473,749 downwards.
GGACGTGATCAACAACACCAACCTAATGTACTTTACGCACCAACAAAAGGCCGAGTTCTTTACGCTAAAGGGCATGTTCTTGGCCAAACTGCAACACAACAATGAAGCCAACGAAGCCTACGTCAATGCGGTTCAGATCGATATGACTCTTCATCGTGCGTGGGCTGAATGGGGCCGATACAATGACCGTCGTTTCAAGGAGAATCCCAAGGACCTGTCGTGGGCCAACAGTGCTGTCAGTTGTTACTTGCAGGCAGCTGGCCTGTACAAGAATGCAAAGTCGCGCAAACATTTGCTACGTATCTTGTGGCTGTTGAGTTTGGATGATCAGAATGGCACCATCTCGCGTGCTGTGGAAGGTTACAAGGGTGAATGGCCCGTGTGGTATTGGATCACATTTATCCCTCAACTGCTGACAGCCTTGCAACATCGTGAAGGTAGACATGCGCGCGCTATTCTGATTCGTATCGCCAAGCAGTTCCCTCAAGCGTTGCATTTCCAACTAAGAACAGCCAAGGAGGACATGTTGAAGCGCGCCAGTGTGTTGCAAGCAAGCATGGCTGCTGAAGCAGCTCAACAACAACAGCAACAACAGAGCAACGGCACTACACCCGCCACAGCAACAGCAACAGGTGGCAGTACCTCTGATAATGGAGCCACCGAGTCAACATTGGCCAAAGAGGACGCTATGGATGTCGATCAAAAGGAACAGGGCACAGAGCAAAAGACAGCCAATGAAACTGAGGCTGCCAAGGATGCTGTTAAACAGGAAAGTACTACTACTGCTACTGCTGTTGCTGCAGATGACACGAAAAAGGTCAAGACGGAAGAGGTCAACAGCGACAACAATGGAAGCAGTACGCCAGCCGCTGCTTCTCAAGCTTCACCTGCTGCTAGTCATACCAGTGAAAGAGCATCCTCTGGTACGCCCAAGCAAGGATTCTCTCCCAATACTGCCGCTGCTGCTGCTGCTAATGCCTCGTCTACGCCTGCTGTGCCTGGTAACAATAATAGAGGACCTTTGCCTACACAGATCAACACATCGACTACTGCCGCCAGTCCATTAGATGAAATTATGTCGATGCTGAAAACAGGCTATCCTCTGCTGGCCCTGTCCATGGAAACCATGGTGGATCAAATTCAACTGAAATTCAAGCCTCAAGCGGATGAAGACATGTATCGTTTGGTGGTGGCCTTGTACAACGAGGGTGCTCAGCAGTTGCTGACACGACTGACCAATCCCAACGACACTTTCCAATTGACGCATGCCACGGTTGCCAACATCCATCGCTTTGCAGACAGTCTCTATCCTGGCCACATGAAGACCGCCTTTGTCAATGATTTTGCCAAAACCAAGCTGAATTTAGAGGAATACGTCGCCAAGCTGCGATTGTGGCGTGACAAGTTTGAAGCCATGTTGGATGCTCGCCCTCGCAAGCACAAACTGGAAGCCTCCAGCCATTATTTGGTGGAATTCCAGCACCAAAAGTTTGACGATGTCGAGATTCCTGGCCAGTACTTGCTGCTCAAGGACAATGCCAACGACTTTTTGCGTATTGACCGTTTCCTGCCCGAGGTGGAGATCATCCGTAGCTATGGCAACTGCTATCGTCGTTTGACCATCCGCGGCCATGATGGCACCATTCACCCCTTCTTGATCCAGAACCCAGTGGCTCGCCAGTTCCGTCGCGAAGAGCGATTGATGCAGCTCTTCCGCATGCTGAATTACATTCTGGAGCGTAGAAAGGAGAGTCGTATGCGTAACTTGGTGTTCCATTTGCCTGCCATTGTGCCATTGGCTCCCAATGTACGCATGGTGCAAGACGACCCCTCTTATACGTCCTTGTATGACATTTACGAGGACCATTGTGACAGTGTGCAAATGCACAAGGATGACCCCTTGGTGTGCTTTGTGGAAAAATTCAAAAACAACGTGCATGCGCAGAAGGATGTAAGTAAATGACGATGGATGATGCTCTGCAGATGCTGACCACGCGTATCGTAGATTGTGAACCAAAAGACGGAACTGTTGAATTTGCGCATGGAAATCAATGATTACATCTCGACCAATATGGTGCCATCCAACATCCTCAGCAAGGTAAGTTGGTATTGGAATTGTTGATCCTTGGTAACCATGTCACTAACGCCTTCCCCCCTTAATTGCAGTACTTGTTCAAGACCATGCGTTCCTACACAGATTACTGGATGCTTCGTAAACGTTTCACTGCTCAATACGCAACAGCAACATTGATGGCTTACATCTTTAGCGTGGGCCACCGCATGCCTCACAAGATTATGATTTCTCGCAGCACAGGCAATGTGTGGATGACCGAATTATTGCCAGGTAAGTAGTTGAATTGGATGCTGAATCAAGCCATGGGTTGACTGACAACACTGTACATAGGCTGGAACTCTGCCAACCCCTTGTTTGGTAATGGCGAAGCAATTCCCTTCCGTTTCACACCCAATATCCAAGAATTCATCACGCCTATTGGCATTGAAGGCTTGTTTACCAGCTGCTTGATGGCTACAGCCCGTTGTCTGACAGAACCCGAATTCGAATTGGATCAATACTTGTGCTTGTTTGTTCGAGATGAACTCGCTACATGGCACCTGGCAAACCATCGTTCTGTCACTGATGTGCAATTCCGCGAAAGAATCAACACCAATGTACTCCAGGTTCAAACAAAGGCACAATTCTTATCCTGTAAAGCAGACCGTGAAAAGACCTTGAATGCAGGCAAACCATTGAATCAAAATGTGATTGATCTGATCTCTCAAGCCAGTAATCCTCAAAAGATGGCACAGATGGAATGTACCTGGATGCCTTGGTTGTAAACACCTTTTTGCGTATGTATTATAAAATTTCAACAAAATATATTTATTTTCAATACGATGTGTGGTAAATGGGGGAGAAGGAAGAGGATGGAATGAGTACGAGGGGAGGGATACAATGAAATTTAATACTGAATGCTCTTAACATGTGGATCATGCTAATGGGTGTTTGTGTGTGTGTGTGTGTGTGTGTGTGTGTGTGTGTGTGTTTGCATGAATGAATTAGTTGATTTCAGCCTTTTGATTGACATAGTTGTTGTTGGTAGTAGAACTCAACAAACCGTTACCAAGGAGACCAGAAAGCTACTCTATAGTTAGTGCTTGTCATGGATGCTCATTTCTGTAGACCTATGTACTTACGAGTCCCTTGTTTCCACCAGAGCTGCCAACACTGCCAATGTTTTGAGTGATATGCTTGTTACCAGAACTGCTGTTATCCTCGTGATTGCTGTTGTCTTCATAATTGGAGTTGTCATCACCATGGTGATGGCTACTATCACGACATGGAGCAGCAGAGACCAAGACAGCAACAGAGAGAATAGCGAGAAGAGAGAGGAACTTCATTGTTAAGAGTGATAGGATTAGATGGGTAGATGATGTTGATGTCGACTTGGATTTTTGTCAATTATTTATACTAATTTTTTCTGTAAAAAAAAATTACTCCTTTGAATCAAGCAGCATAGTATCTTAATTCATTATTCTATTTTTCTCTTTTTTTTTTCAAGGAAGGAGACAGAAGATGTCGACTTGAAACATTGGATAGCTCCCCTTTTTCTGATATAAATATACCATTTTCAATTAATGTCCATTACTGCTGCACTGCACGTGTGCTAGTGGTGTAAATGAAGCATAAGGGGCGAGGGAAGTTGAAAATAATTTGAGGGGCAAGACCAATGGGTAGGTAGTACGACACGCACTGGAGGACTAGAGCGAGCCAGAAAGAGAGAGAGCAGGGGAGATATTAATAACCTTTCTACACTTGTTTATTAAATTGTATGTCTAGACTTCTTTGGTCCATCACTGGCAAGCAGTTTTCTCCTTATATCCATGGCCAATTTGCAAAGCCCTCATCTCACCACATTCGAAAATTAATCAGTCCAAACGACAAATCGCACCTTGTCCATGTACACGAAGCATCTCCATCGCAGGTAGAAGAGGCGCTCGTGAGTGCAAAAGGCATATCTGTCACTTCTGAATGGCAAACCAACCCCAAGTACCGCAGAGATCGACTGCTGGCGCTCGCTCTGAAATTAGAACAACACGACCATGATATGGCACACATTGAATCACTGCAGACAGGCAAACCACTGGGCGATTCACTGTATGAGATTAGTGATGTGGTCGATTGTTTGCGTTACTATGCTGGCTATTGTGACAAATTCTACGGTCAATCACAAGCATTGCACAACATGCACACATACACTACTCGAGAACCGCTTGGCACAGTGGCATTGATCACCTCCTTTAACTACCCTCTCTTATTAGTGGGTTGGAAGCTGGGTCCAGCGCTTGCTGCTGGTAATGCTGCTATCGTCAAACCAGCACCACAGACACCATTATCAGCACTGGCACTGGCTGAATTAGCAACTGATATCCTGCCTCCAGGCGTGCTTAACGTGCTACCGGGTGGCATTGAAACAAGCCAAGCACTGATTGACAAGACGGACAAGACCAGTTTTACAGGATCGACTCGAGTTGGACAGCAGATCATGCGTCGAGCAGCCGATCGTTTACTGCCATTGACGCTGGAATGCGGTGGCAAAAACGCAGTGATTGTGTGCCAGGATGCAGACCTTGATACAACGGCGGATACTGTTGCTATGGGTGCGTTTTCTAATGCGGGACAAAACTGCTGTGCTATTTCACGCGTGTTTGTACAGAGATCCATATACGACGCATTCCTGGAGAAGCTATCCAGCACGGTGCACAACTCCTGGAAAGCAACATTGGACACAGCAGAAGGAGACAATGAATATAACCAATATGGACCCCTAATTGACGACAATCAATATAAACGAGTATTGGGTTATGTGGAAAAAAGCAATCAAGCACCCTTTCTTACGGGAAGCATCAGTGCAACCACATCTTCTCAGGGCTATTTTGTCCCACCCACTATCTTTGCTCATGTAGACGATAATGCTCCGTTAGCTACCGAGGAGATATTCGGCCCTGTCCTTAGTGTCATGCAACCATTCGATCATCTAGATGAAGCTATTCAGCGTGTGAATCAGTCTGTATATGGTCTTGCTTCAGGCGTTTTTTCTCAAGATATCAAAAAGGCTCACAAGGCTGCTCGTCTTATCAGGGCGGGGTTCGTGTGGGTCAATACCTACAACATCATGCCTCCTTCGCTGCCCTTTGGTGGAAGAGGACTATCTGGTATAGGGAAGGACCTGGGCCAATCCGCATTAGATCAGTTTTCGTTTGAAAAGAGTGTCATGATGGACATTTCTTGAGTGAATAATAAAGAAAGAAATTGTGATACAACCTTGTTTTCTGTCCTGCCATTCACACAGAAAGAAGAGATCAAGACATTACACAAGCTAGGCCAGGTACAAGATAGCAGCTATATCTTATCAAGAGCATGATACATCTGTCAAAAATCAAAATTCCCATAAACCAGCGTGTATATGCTTTTTTTTCGGTAAATCTTTTAAGGAATTCAACTATTATAAAATGTTTCTGGTGATTTCATCTTCTCTTTGCTCTTTTCCATACATACACTTTGATGATGAGCAGCAATATCAAACAATCCATTGAATCTACCATTGAAAGCATTGACAAGGAGCTCCGCGAGATCAGTCTCAAGGTACTCATCGATAATATTGGTGGTGTTGTTTTTATATGCTCATACCAATCGCCGTCTTGTGTAGATCCACGAAAATCCAGAATTAGGCGACCAGGAGTTTCATGCGTGTAAAATCTTGAGCGATTACATGGAGGAAAAGGGGTTCCAGGTAAAGCGTGAGGTGGCTGGACTCAAGACATCCTTCTTGGCCACATTCAGCAACAGTGAATCGGGCAGACGTGTTGGATTTGCTAGTGAATATGACGCATTGCCTGGGTAAATACATCATATCCCACGCACATCATCTTCAGAACTAACCTGCACTCATGATAGCATTGGACATGCGTGTGGCCATAATCTGATTGCCATTCAAGGTGTCGCCTGTGCTGTCAGCGTGAAGGCATTGATGGACAGTAATATGGTTCAGGGAACCGTGGTTTTATTCGGCACACCCGCAGAAGAGAGTAGCAGCGGAAAAATCAACTTTGTCAAGGCAGGTCTTATCAAGGACAATGTTGATGTCGCTCTCATGTTGGTAAGTGTGTAAAATCTTTCTCCCGGGTCTATTGTATTTAAGCAACACCGTGTAACTGCATAGCATCCCATGGCTCAAGATGTGTTGTACGGTAGATTATTGGCCATGGACAATATTGAAATTGAATATTTTGGTAAACCTGCACACGCTAGTATGGCACCCTGGGAGGGTGTGAATGCATTAGATGCCATGGTACAAGCCATTACTAGTTTGGGCTTGATGAGACAGCAGATTTTACCCACTGACAGGTACAACAGACATACATCATGGTCTCGTATAGTCCATCTAACGCGCTATGTGTATGATAGAGTGCATGGTATCATTACCAACGGCGGTGAAGCACCCAACGTGATCCCATCTTATGTCTCTGCTTCTTATCGTGCTCGCTCTCTCACCAAAAACCAACTTAAATCCTTGAAAACGCGAGTAGAGCAATGCTTCAAGGGTTCCGCTTATGCTTCAGGCTGCGAAGTCAAGGTGAAATGGCGTGAAATGGGTCCCATTGATGATGTCTTTATGAATGATGCCATGACAGCCAATTTCAAGAGCTATATGGAGGAGGAGGGTATCACCTACAAGGACCGTACAGTAGAGGAGCAAATAATCGTGGCGAGCACTGATTTCGGTAATGTGAGCTACACTGTACCTAGCATACATCCCATGTACGCTATTCATACAGATGCCGGTAACCATACAAAGGAGTTTACAGACGCTTCCAAGACAGAAATTGCGCATAAAGATACGCTTCGTGCGTCTAAATGTCTTGCGATGACTGCAGCGGATATCTTGACGGACGAGGGTCTCTATAAGCAAGTGGTTGCAGATTTTGAGAAGGGTAAACCTCAATAAAATATGCTACGTCTTGTTGATTAATATCAATTCATATTGAAAACAATTTTTTATTGTTATATTTCGTGAAAATATTGCTAAATTAAAACAAAATATGTTCTTGAATTCTCATGAGCTATGTAAAGTGAGGAGACCTTTAACATTTTATTCCTGAGGCGGTTTGTGATTGAATTATCCGTTTAAAACTAGCTCACTATAACCTGCTTTGTTGCACTGCAGTAAGCCTTCCAATTTGAGATATAGCCACCAGTTTCACTGCTTAAGATTGAGGTTTTTGTTCCGAATATAGGCCTCTCCAAATTCATATTTTTGACACAAGCATTGATTCAACTTAATATCTAAATTACAAAGAATTGAAATCCACAACAGTAGATGGTAGTGTTTTCTAATAAGCATTAGATTATCCAAAGAGTATTGCTATTTGAAAAATCGAAAATTACTTCCTGAACAATTTTAAATTTACTTTCGTTATTTTTTGTCGGTTTGAAGCTGTAGAACGGCTCGTAAGGTCATATAATACACCTCCTTTGATAATTGGATGTATAGACGACTTCAATCCGTAAATTTGCTATATAGAAAATGTACTTTACATACGAACGTCGCATGTTAATAATTTTGACAGAAATGTGAATTTAAAAGCAATTTTGCTACAACTTTTCCTATAATAAAGTCTGTACAAACAGTGATTATATACGGTACATACGGATACAATGCTTAATGTAAGGCTCGATTGTTATTATGACTTGAAACCACTTAAAGACGTTTAAAATTATTGTTCAGGAAGTAATTTTCGATTGTTCAAATAGCAATACCCTTATCCAAAACTGTATTTAAACATGATGACACGCAGGGGTTTATTATTTATGATTTCTGACGGTTTTCAGAGCAAAGCAAACACCACATTTACGCCAGGTTCTGTCAAATAATATTCAGAGTGTAGTCCCAAAAGATAACAATTGTTTAAAGTTTGGTTCAGATCTGTAGCATTAGTTTTTGTAAATCTACATGGCACTAAAGGTACTTTTCCCAGCCAAATCGTCCGAACTCAACCCTCAATATCTTGTCTTCTAAGCCGTTTTGGATGCTCGGAATAGTGCCAAGTGATTGCTTTCGATCACCATTTACATCCTGAACATTCATTTTTATTTTTTTTGGATCGATCCAAATCGTCGAAAATTCACGTTTCTTCATGAGGTACCCCTCATAGTTTTTGTTGAAAATCAAACGATCGCAATTTTGGAGGCGAAAACGACACTTTCTACTATGATATATATTAAATCAAAATGACCGCACAGATGTAGGGTAACCTGTGCAACTGCTATTTTGAACGTTGTATATGCTAAATCTTAACTTTTTCTGGAAAAACTGCTTTTTATATTTTCTAAAAATTGTTTGTCTTTTCATTCTAAAAGTATTTTAAAATTGACACCATTGAATGCGCCTTTAAATTCCCCCCCTAAGTTTATTAGAAAGTAGTATACGCTGAGCACACTTTATATAGCTAATTTTAACAAAAATGTTTACAAATGTCAAATTATATCGATTTTGATTCAAAAAAATCATCACAAAAAAATCATTTGGGTACAGTCACCACAGTGCAAAATGTTCAGTGTACACGTCACTCAAATTCTGTGTGCTCAGCTTATTGGCTGCAGTCACCCTCAGCAACGCGTCTTTTTTTTTTTTTTTTTCAGGCTCCCTTCCCACCCTGTTTTTGCACTGCACTTTTTCTATTAAACCATATACTTTTTATTACTTTTGATTGAGTACAACACCACTTTCGACAAAAGAAGCATACTGTTGCAACCACCAGTACCCAAGACGACATCTTTCAAGTTTGTTACAGTAAGTATCAGCCGATAGGGGCCACTTTTCGCGGTACAATATACAGTAATACTAATTATACAGTTTATTTCAGACCAGTTCGTTGCAATATATTTATTCATCGTGTTTGGTTTGTATTTGGTTTGTATTTGGTTTGTATTTGGTTTGTATTTGGTTTGTATTTGGTTTGTATATTCCCCTTTTTTGGTTGCCATTGGTTTGGTTGCCATGAATTTGGTTGCCATGAATTTGGTTGCCATGAATTACATTCATTCAACCTTTTACTACTTTTTTTCTCGTAATACTGTGCATTCTTTTAGTTTGCTCTATTGCGATTTATTATTATTCTTTCCCCCTTTTCTGCACGCAACTATTTTTCTGTTGCTTTATCATAGTGCTATGGTGTATCTTTTGATGCATTTTATCGCTAGCAGTGCTGCTGCTCCATTGTGGAGTAGCCTTGCATTCTTTTTGTTCTTCAAGTATTACTTCTGTAATACTGGTGGTATTGGTGTTCTTGCTTCGTATGCGGCAACCACGATACTTTTTTCTATTACCTTTGTTTTCTTGTACTCGTCATTTTGACGACACCCATAGCATGTTACCTTTTTGTATGTAACTGTGTTGCGATGTTTCTGTTCTTCATCACTTTCTAGTGATGCCCTTTTGTTACTTTCCCTTCCTTTTTATGGTTCTTTAAGCCATAACCCTCTTTTTTCGTTGTGTGGATGTGCCTATCGTTGAAGCACAACTAGATTTGATTAAGAGGCTGAGGGTAGATAGGCTGCCCTCACTTAATTTGTATCACTTACTTGGTGCTAATTGAGAGTCTCAAGCGTTTGCATTATAAGCTGGCGTGTGTAGTAAGGCATATTCTGGCATTTTAGGGGATTTTGATGATAAAATTGCTAATTTACTGTATTTGGCAATGTTTAAAAGTCCGCCTAACCAAAAAACATAGGGAAACCCTCGCAAAAATTTTCTAGGGTCAGCGGCGTTTAAACTAGTTTTTTAAGCGATTTTATTGGCTCAAATTTGGAGACAACTCAGAGAAATAAACCTAATTTTGTTGTTCTAAAGTTTCTCGTATGAGGGGCATTTTTTGTGCATAAACCAGATTACTGCAGCCCCAAGTTGTATTCATTGACGATATACAACGGTGCAGAAGAAGATGTTGGCTCGGGAAAGGTATACCGAGCAGGGTTTTGAAGTAGAAATTTGATACTACAAAAGACATTATAGTGATTGTAAACCGCTGTCTTCTTCATCGAATATATAGCAACTCGGTTTTCGCGAGCGTGTGCTCTTATGTATTAGCTAATGGTACCTCTTATATGCAGTAGTTTCTCCTGTCGCGGTCTATAATTGACATGATAAATAATTTGAAGCAACAGTTAGCTGATGATCACTAAAGAAAGATGGCACGATTCAAGAGATCAGTGAAAGGAAATCAATATTAATAAGACTGTGCGATGTATGTCCAGGATCATTAGGCGGATTTTTGTGTTTGTGGAATAGAGCCACCAGGATCGGCTCATTTGTTTTCTTTCTGGTCGCTAATGTACTACAAGAGGTCATTTATTTTCGTAATGGATGTAAACTTTGGTATACACTACTTTAAGTAGATGTATCATAAAGATGTATACTCTAAATGTGATAACATATTAATTACGGAAAATATGTCAGTGATTCCATTATTTGATATATTATTGTTGGGCTGTTTGGGTGGTTGATCTGGTGGATCAAGTAGTTCATTTTAATTAGCATGTATGGTTTGTGAATCGTGCGTAAACAATAGTCTTTACTGTTGAGCACACATCTATTTCAGGTTATTTTATACTATTATATATAGCATTTAACTCGCAACAGATTTGAAACCCCTTGATGTTTGATTTAGTACATATTTGACATCTCTTATTTAGAGTATTTTGCTCTTGCTATCATCTTGCAATTTTTACTATTATATAGGCTTATCTTTGATGATAGTTTGGCTCGTTTGAGATGGCATTTAGTTTAGTTCACTTCGAGGCGCAATGAACTTGTGCTTGTATTCCAACAAAGACTAAAAAAAGACATTTTACCATACATGGTTTAACGCTACGAACCTATGCGATATAGGCTTTGTGCTTCAGATTTGTACTTGAAGAAACAAAGTACATGACATATGCTTATATTTCTGATATGATATTCATCATAGATATAGTATGTACTACAGGCTTGCACTATATCTGAGCTAGGCTATGGACATGTATACGACATGCTATAGACATGCCATATATCCACATCTCAGGTTGTTTCATACATCGTACAGGCGTATATATAATATAATGAAATCAAGCCGATTGCATCGACAAAGCAAATACATATATATACTGTATATGTATACTAGGAAGGGTTGCGAATCGCAAGGCAAAATGAGATCACCTTCTAATTGATACGTGATCTCTGGTATCACACCAGAGATAATGCAGAATTTGAATGCTCTTCTGATGTTTATTTTGGGAGTACCTCTCAGATCAAAGGGAAGATTTATCCGAAGTTGACGCGCATAATCCAACCCCACGTTTTCACAATGACTACGGAGTAGGATGCCAGGTTTTTCTTTATCCTGCTTGCTGCTTGATTCCATCAAAGAAGGTGAATGGGGTATGTTCTGGGTCTTCTTTATCTAATACGTACTCTCTAATTGCCCCTCTTCTCCTTGCCAATTGCGAGCTGTATATGAGCCAAAAACAAGGAAAGTGGTATTCAAATCAAGAATACACTTCTCTATTTATGTCAAATGGCTCTTGATGTTTCACAATGGCAAACTGGATTATTAATTGAGGACGGGATCAACACGTTATTTGGCCGTTCAAGATAAGCTCTAATATAAGTATAGATTTGTGCCATAGAGATCAGGCGTGTCATGTGCTTTCAGGACTTTTATCCGTCTCCAGAAGCTTGGCTTGATCTGTGTATAGTAGATAAAACAAAGACTATAAATGCGTAATCCATTTTCTAAATGGAGATCATGGAGGCGATGGGGCACTCTGTGTTGAGCGCACAATGTGTAACGAGAGCTGTTTGCCATGGACCCGCAGCAACATTCATTTGCACGCACACATGGCAGTGATAGCCCGGAAAAATTACAACCGATTGCGAACCTTGTAACCATTTTTGAGCAGATCAAGAAATACGAGCTGTATCTCATTTACGTATGCTCAGGCAATGTGTGTGCCTTTTGTTTCGAGATTGAAAACACTATAAATACATTGTCTGTAATCGGTTCCTTTTTTTATTTCTCAACACTCTTTTCTTCTCTCAGTTAACACTTTCTAAATCAATGTCAAATCAGAAATTAGAGCTGTCTGACGCCACGCCGACTGCACCCCCTACTAGAGACGTCCACCAAGACGCCGCCAAGGCCTCTTCCGTCTCGGAATCTCAAGAAGAAGGCACCATCACAGACGAAGGCAGATATCCCAACAGCGGTGATATGTTTGTAGGCAATGGTGATTTTGGTGAAATAGAAAGAGACGACATCAACGTGGAAGGTAAGCCAAATCGCAATCTAAACCCATCCAAGAGTGCGCCGTGCATAACTGTTTATTCTTCTCGATTTCTTAGCTGCGATTGATGAGTTTCATGAACTACAGAAAGAGCTGTCTCACATCAGTCGTCGCTCTTCTGGCATGGCACCCGAGAAATTAGAGCAAGGTGAAGCCAGTGAGAACGATTTCAACCTGAGCAACTTTTTACACGGCATGTCTGACGATCGTAGGGAGGCCGGTCATCAATTAAAGCATTTGGGTGTCATTTGGAAAGATCTGTCGGTCGAGGTATGTGTTACAGAGACACGCCGGACATTTGCCAGCGAGCTGTGTGCAACTAACGCTATACTATCTGTATTTGTTGTTATCAGGGATTGGGGGCTGAAGCTTTCACTATACCCACCGTGATCAGTGGTTTGCTCAAGAACATTCAATTCTGGAAGCGATTTGGTGTTGGTGCCACACAGTCCAAGAAGGTGATTTTGAAGAATCTGTCTGGATTCTGTAAAGACGGAGAGATGCTTCTCCTCTTGGGCCGACCTGGATCAGGATGCACTACCTTGCTGCGCATCATTTCCAACATGCGAGGCTCATTCACGGCCATCAAGGGGACTGTCAGCTACGGTGGATTCGACCATGACACATTTGCAAAGCGATTCCATGGCCAGACGTGCTACAACTCGGAGGAAGATCAGCATTACCCCACACTGACCACCAAGCAGACGCTGCAGTTTGCCTTGCGCACAAAGACACCAGGCACCCGTCTGCCCAACGAATCCAAAAAGGAGTTTATCAACAAGATTCTATATCTTTTGGGCAACATGCTGGGACTCACAAAGCAGATGCAGACCATGGTCGGCAACCCCTTTTTCCGTGGACTATCAGGTGGTGAAAGAAAGCGACTCTCCATTGCCGAGCAAATGACGACAGAAAGCACCATCAATTGTTGGGATTGCTCAACACGAGGCTTGGATGCTGCATCTGCTCTGGACTACGTAAGGTCGCTCCGCATCATGACAGATGTCTTTAAAAAGACCACAGTGGCTACCTTATATCAGGCTTCCAACAGCATATACAACTTGTTTGACAAGGTGATACTACTAGACGACGGCTATTGTCTGTACTTTGGTCCGGTGGCCTCTGCCAAGCAGTATTTTGAAGAGCTTGGCTTCTACTGTCCTCCCCGCAAATCAACGCCTGATTTCTTGACTGGCATCTGTAACCCCTTGGAGCGTGAGATCAGAGAAGGCTATGAAGACAAAGTGCCTGTGTCTGGCGAGCAGTTCCAGTCTGTGTTCTATGCTTCACCCATGTACCAATCCATGATGCAAGAGTTGCAAGCTTATGAAGAGTTGATCGAAAGGGAGCGACCCTCAGAGACGTTCAAAGAAGCTATGAATCAGGAGCATCAGAAGCGTGCTTCCAACCGATCTCCCTTCATTGCTTCCTACTATCAACAAGTCAAGGCACTCACAATCCGCCAATACCATCTCTTGATCAAAGATATGCCAGCACTGATCTCTCGCTATGGCACCATCCTGATTCAATCTCTCATCACAGCATCATGCTTCTACAATTTACCACAGGATGGCAGTTCAAGTTTTTCAAGAGGTGGGGCTTTGTTTTTCGCAGTGTTGTTCAATGCACTCGTGTCGCAAACCGAACTGGTGAATTTCCTCATGGGCAGACCTATTCTAGAAAAGCACAAGCAATACGCGCTATACCGTCCTTCTGCATTCTACCTTGCTCAGGTTGTCATGGATATTCCTTATGCCATTGCCCAAGGTCTGTGGATTTGTTGTACAAACATGTGTGCTGCATAAATACTAAATCCATCTCTCTAGTGCTACTGTTTGAAATATGTGCGTACTTTTTGATGGGCCTCAAGCTGACTGCGGGTGCCTTTTTTACCTTCTTTATTACGCTGTTCTTTGTCAATATGTGCATGAATGGCTTCTTTAGAATGTTTGGTGCTGTGACATCCAGCTTCTTCTTTGCCACTCAATTTGCTGGTGTCATCTTTATTTCCACCATCACGTACTGTGGCTATGTGATTCCCTATCCTGACATGCACCCATGGCTGTACTGGATCTACTGGATCAGTCCCATCGCGTATGGCTACAAGACGCTGCTGATCAACGAGATGAAGGGCCAGGAATACTCGTGTGAGGGTGCTGGCAACTCGGTGCCGTACGGTCCCGGCTATGATCTCTGGGACTACAAGGTGTGCACCATGACAGGCGGTCATCCTGGACAGAATTTTGTGCTTGGCGATGACTATCTCATCACAAAGCTGCAATGGGACACCAGACATCTGTGGGCACCAGACTTTGTTGCTGTCGTGGGCTTCTTTTTGCTGTTCACTGTGCTCACTGCTTTGGCCATGGAATTCCGTGCTGTCAACAAGATTGGCTCTCTGACAAAGCTCTATATCCCTGGCAAGGCTCCCAAGGCACGCTCGCAAGAAGAGATTGCAGACCAACGTCGAAAGCAAGCAAACAAAGTGGAGACCATGGAGCAAATCTCTACTGGTACCAATTTTTCGTGGCAAAATGTGAACTATTCTGTGCCTATCAAAGGCGGTGAAATCCAACTGTTGAATTCCATCTCTGGTGTCGTTCGCCCCGGACATCTCTGCGCGTTGATGGGCTCTTCTGGTGCTGGTAAAACCACCTTGCTTGATGTCTTGGCCAAGCGAAAGACGATTGGTAAGGTAGATGGCCGTCTCTATCTCAATGGCGAAGCCCTGATCAACGACTTTGAGCGTATTACTGGCTACTGCGAGCAAATGGATATTCATCAACCTGCTGTTACTGTGCGTGAAGCTCTGCAGTTCTCTGCTAATCTGCGTCAACCCTACGACACACCTCAACATGAAAAGGATAGCTATGTCGAGCAGATTATCCATTTGCTTGAAATGGAGGACATTGCTGATGCGCAAATTGGCCAAGTGGAAACCGGCTTTGGCATCTCTGTGGAGGAGCGCAAGCGTTTGACTATTGGCATGGAGCTTGTTGGTAAGCCTCAACTGCTCTTCTTGGACGAACCCACCTCTGGCTTGGATGCTCAGTCCTCCTTCAACATTATTCGCTTCATTCGCAAATTGGCCGATGCTGGCTGGCCCGTGCTTTGTACTATTCATCAGCCCTCTGCCATCTTGTTTGAACACTTTGACCATCTGCTGCTTTTGGTGCGTGGAGGACGTACTGCTTACTACGGTGAAATTGGTCAGGATGCTCGCACCATGATTGACTATTTCGAAAAGAACGGCGGCCCCAAGTGCTCGCCTGCTGCTAATCCTGCCGAGTACATTCTGGAGGTGGTCGGTGCTGGTACAGCGGGTAAGGCCAAGCAAGATTGGGCCGAGGTATGGGAGCACTCGCAAGAGGCCAAGCAGCTGGAACAAGAGCTGGAAGCTGTACATCAAAACGCAGATCAAAACCCTCAGAGACATGCACTTACCTATGCTACACCCATGTGGAATCAGTTTTGGCTTGTCCACAAGCGTATGGCTTTGGCTTACTGGCGATCTCCTGACTACAACATTGGTCGATTCACTACCATCATGTTTACCTCCTTGCTCACTGGTTTTACGTACTGGAAGCTGGGAAGCAGTGTGTCTGATTTGCAAAGTCGCTTGTTTGCCCTGTTCTCTTCCTTCTTGATGGCCAACATCCTCATCATTCTCGCGCAGCCAAAGTTCATGACAGAAAGACTGTATTTCCGTCGTGAATACGCTTCGCGATACTACGGATGGATTCCTTTTACCATTTCGGCTATTCTGGTAGAGATCCCCTATATTCTCTTCTTGGCTGCCTTCTTCATGTTTGGCTTTTACTGGACTGCAGGCTTAACAAACACATCTGAAGCAGTAGGTTACTTTTATCTGGTCCTCATCTTTTTTGTCTTTTGGGCTGTTACACTAGGCTTTGTCATTGCCTCTGTTGCCGAAAATCCTACCATGGCTGCTGTCATCAACCCACTTGTCATCTCGATGCTCATCTTGTTTGCTGGTTTTATGCAACCTGAGAAATCAATGCCTCGCTTCTGGAGTAGTTGGATGTACTGGCTAAACCCATTCCACTATTTCATCGAAGGCCTTGCTACCAATGAACTATCGCACATCAATGTACGCTGTACTGACAAGGATTTGCTCAAGGTATGTACCTGTTTATAATCGCCGTATTATCAACGCATTACTAACATCTAGACTTTAGTTCCTCCCTCCTCCTAATCAAACATGTCGAGATTACACCAACAACTTCTTTTCGTACGGAGCTCCTGGTTACATTGACAATCCAGACGCTGTTCAACCTGAATTGTGTGGTTACTGCTCCTTCACCAGTGGCGAAGAATTCTACTCGACTACATTTGGCTGGAGTGCTTCGCACAAGTGGAGAAACTTGGGCATCATTATCGCTTTCTTTGTATTCAATGTATTCTGCTTTGGTGCTTTGGTGTACTGGAAGCGTAAGGGAAGACGTTAAAACAAGCTATCTATTTATTATCCATGTACATTATGTAATTCACTCTAATAAATCTGTGTATTCTATACAACAAGAGTCATTTTATGCAAACAAGGGGCACAGCAGCTCCATGGTCTGCTTGCATCGAGGAGATGCTTGTTTTGCGCTTGTCAGTGAAACAGTCAGGAACATAGATCGGTAAGGGAGTGCTAAGAGTGTGGATAGTCATCAATAGTCTGACAGCCAAGCACAAGAGATATCGATGCTATACATATTGATAGGCAATCGCAGCGATGCTACTATCGTAGCCATTATACACTTTCCACACTGCGATCCCAGCGATCGAGATGCATTTATAGAATTCCGTTGTCCATGTTTCAATGTTTTGATTAGCCAGCATTCAAATTGATCAGCGATGGAATCACAACAAAGGAGCAGAGAAACGCACCATATTTAAGTTGATACGCATGTACACTGCATATCAAAATGGCTCTGCGTGCGCTTGTTCATTAATGTAGATCAATTGACGATGGAGTCAACTGTAGCTTAAAGAAGCTCCACACTCATATTGTTTTTTGGACTATAGGCCTCCTTTTATAGCTTAGTAGTATATAAACAATCAAGCAAAATAAACATTTTCCTCCAAAACAAATCGTTCAAACACAATGCAAATCAAATTTCTCTCTCTTGGTTTAATCGCTATTGCTGCTGCCACCTTAGTCGCTGCTGATGTTGCCAAAGTCTCTGACACCAATGTGAGAGCCAACAACGTTGGTTCTTGTCTCCTCAACAACCTCAAGGTCAAGAATGTGCTCAACAATCTCAATGCCAATGTGGCCTCCAAGAAACGTAGCGTCTTGTCTCGCAGAAAGGTCGCTCGCACTGTCAGCCACATGCATCATCATCGCCATGCTCGTCGTAGCGAAAATGAGCCCGATGAGGAGGAGGAAGACGAAGACGAGGCTGATGAGAATGAAAACGAGCGTGATGAAGAGGAAGAGGATGAAAACGAAAATGAAGCCGACGAAGAAGAAGCTGATGAGAATGAAGTCGACGAAAGCAGTGCTAGCAAAGCCATGCGCCGTCGTGAATGGGAAGACGAGGAGAATGAAGATGAGAATGAAGAGGACGAGTACGAGGAAGATGAAGACGAGGCAAATGAGCAATCTGCCTCCAAATTGTCAAAGCGTGATTTGACCAGCGGTTTGCTTGGTGGTAGTGGCCTTTTGGGTTCAGGTGGTAAGGCAAAGGCTGCTGGTGCTGGATCATCTGGTGGACTCACTGACGGACTTACTGGTTCTCTTATCTAAGCCATACTACTACATTAGCATTAATACACTTAATTTACATTGTTACAACATCATAATAAATTGTTCAAATATCCTAGTACTATCATACAAAAAGACAGCATTGAATAGTGTCTATAGTTTGATCTCCTAAAATAATGCAGCATATATGCATTTAAGCACATCAATACAAACATGACGATATACAGGCACTGCAATGCTTGGTGGAAGTTACCAAAAGCGTAAATAGGAGTGCATACTTGACACATAATCAATATCGTTTTCACGCTCTTTTTCTACCCTGAGGATGCATAGTGAAAAAAGGCCATGAACAGTGGTATAGACCTTTCAAGTCGTATATTTGCAATGCATTTGTTTTGGTTTATACCTAATATCATATGTATATTGATATCGTGAAAAAGATCTGCTGCCAAACAACAGACAGCAGTAAAGCCGCTGTTGTATATGGTTGTTATGCAGGCTTTTAAGGGACAACCTGTTTTATGGAGGAGACGCCATTTATACATAAAGAGAATGCTGATCCTTCAGCTTGTCAATGCCTTGCAAAACAACATGTGCTACTTTTTTATCGAGTATATAAAGACAAGATTTTCAGTTTACAAAGGTTTTTTTCCTCATTCACTACAACACATCTCTATCATACACAATGCAAATCAAGTTCCTTACTATCGGTTTACTCTTTGCTGCTGTTTCCATGGCTTCTGCTGGTCTCATCAAGGTGGAAGATACCAATGTCAAGGCCAAGAACGTTGGTTCTTGTATCGCTAATAACCTCAAGGTCAAGAATGTTCTGAATGATGCTCGTGTCAATGTTGCCAACAAGAAGCGTAGCGTTCTGCCCCGTGAGAAGGTGGTTCATGCTGTTCGTCGTGCTGAGCAAGAGCCTGAGGCTGATGAGGAGGAAGAAGATGAAGAAGAGGAGGATGAAGAGGAGGACGACCAATTGTAATTTGACAGTACGAGATATACGTATGTTGACAGTGATCTCTCTGTATTCTTTTGGGGCTTTACATTGCTCCAAATAGTAAATTAAATGCTACTTTAATAAACTTACACACATATATTTTAAATCATTTATGTACTGTATGTATTATCGCTCTTGTCTGAATGGTATATATACTGTCTGTTAGACACAGCAATACAATTTAGGGGGTGACACATGCAATCAAAGATGTGGTTTATAAGACAAGTATGTAAACACACATAACGAAAGCTTATACGGCTTTTATGCATTCATAAGAGGGCCGGAAGTTCGTTAAATAAACGAGTCTTGATGCTGTGTATTCAGTATATATCGACGGTGTATTCAACTATTAGTGAAATGTGCACATGTATTAACATGGCACAGGCCAATGCCTCTAGATATATAGGATAGTAACAGGTTTATCTGAGTCTAGGCACTCTTTGAACTTGTATAGTGCATGCAGATTCCATCTATTCCATCTTGACGCACTGCAGATCATATATCACACTAACTACAGTCTCTGCTTCATAGAGACAAATCAATGACTCCTATTTCCATTATGTAGAGCATGGCATGTGTATCCAATCACCTACCTGTTTTTGGCAACAACGTAGATAAACAACTACAAACCATCAAACTAGATATTAACAAGCCCATTGTTAAGTGAGCAGCCTTCAAATGTATTTACCACTGTAAAACTAGCCATTTGAATCGCTTGTATCTTACCAACAAAGCACGATCTCGACCTCGGATTAAGTGCGATTGTGTTCTACGACCTCACATTAGGCTATGGGCCACTTTTCAGCGATCTTTTGGGGAAAAGTTTGATCATCGATTTTTGAGCATTTTGCCCTTGCTCCTGCAAGGGAAAATTTGATGATTTCAAGAGATGGAAGTTTTCACCTCGAAAATGAGGTTTTCTACTATGGTGTTCCTAAGCTCAAAACAACCGTATAAATGCAAAGCATCGTGTGAAACTGTCTTTTGGTCGGTTTACTATGCGTTTTGTAGACATTTTCTCAAAAAACGTGTTTTGTGTTTTTTGAAAATTAATCCAGGCAAACTAAAAGGATCGCTTTGAAAGTGGCACCATCGGATTCTTTGGTCTTTTCTGCATGTACAAGACTTAAGAAATACCTGTTGCTTATGTAATATTATTTTGTGTAATTGTCCCTGAAAGGTTTTTGGATGTCCAAATTCATTGTTCAAAAAGTCAGGGGAAGCTCTAGAATTTAAACCCAGCGTATGCCTATGTTTTGCCCCAGTTCAGCTATTTCGTGTAAGAGACACTCTTGTAGACGTCTGATTGATTTCACTACGCTGAATATCTAGCTGCGGCAGTTTACAGTTTCTAGTCTATCACATAAAATCACTTTTTTTGTAATATAACTTATTCTTTAAACAACCAAACTTTGCAATGTATACCATGTACGCCACACCTTGTAGGATCCAGCGTTTCACATCATCCACCAGTCTGCGTTGTATCTGTTCATAACAAGAACTATTTTACATATCATAGCTATAATCTTAAAGCAAAGGACGGATACCAATGCGATGCCTCTGAGAATAGTGAGTTGGATCACGCCAACTTGCGGGTGTTATACTGACACTAGTAGCACTTGTACTACAATGTTGTTCTTGCATTGATGTACACTGCATTATCGTACAAAGATAAACAAAACAGTGTAAATACAAGGTTTGGGCACATAGCGCAGCAGACACTAAATTAGTGTCATGTAACGCCTCTCTTATTCAGAGGTCGCTGCATGGCATCCCTATACTTTTTATGTACAAAGAATTCTTAAAATCCTGTACTTGAGACTACATGTTCTATTTTAATGTCGTCTTCCATCTGATGTAATCCTTATCTCGAGAGCCTTCCAGTTTGACTCATTCAACCCAGCATTCAAGGAGTAAAATTGAAGCGATGTATTCATTTCACAAACATTCACAAAGCGCCTTGCAAAAAGAAAATACATTCATTTCGATCAGATCAATTGACTGCAGGAGCGTTCAGTTGCAAATATTCAAAACAAATGTATAAACTCTTGGTGCATCCTACAGTGGACGCTATTCTCACCAAACTCATGCTCATTGCTTTTGCTCACATTGGCTCTTGAGAGAACCAACAAGCTCTTGATGCTTAGACAACAAATCGCATACATGTACAGATACAGATGCCTTCCCCCTTCACTCCTTGTTTACTAGTGCGAATGCACTGTAAATCAGAGCAACCGCTATGGTCATCATCACCACTTCAACAGGGATCCACCAATACATGATGCAGGTTGAATGATAATAGATTTCTGTTTTATTTTCCAAACAGGTAGCATGTCCCTACCTACATATTCACTATACGCTTGGTGGGGATAACGGATGAATTTAGCGTACAATGAACCCATCTCTAGCGAAAAAAGTATAAAAAGAAGCTTGTTTCTCAACAGCAAAAAAAAGGACAACCTTCATCTTAACAACACTTGGATCCGTTTACATTACAATGCAAATCAAGTACATTTCTCTCGGTTTATTCGTCGCTTTGGTAGCTTCTGCTACTGCTTCTGACACTGCTCGTGTTTCTGATTTGGATGTCAATGCCCACAACGTTGCCTCCGGCATCGCCAATAACGTCAAGGTCAAGAATGTCCTCAATGATCTCCATGCCAATGTTGCCAACTCCAAGCGTGCTGTCTTGTCTCGCAGAGATGTGCTCCGTGCTACTCGTCGTGTCCACCGTCGCAGTGAAAATGAGCCCGATGAGGAGGAGGAAGATGAAAACGAGAACGAGCCTGATGAAGAAGAAGCTGATGAAAACGAGAATGAAGCCGATGAAGAAGAGGCTGACGAGAATGAGAATGAGCCTGATGAGGAGGAGGCTGACGAAAATGAAGTCAATGAAAGCGGCTATGCCAAGGCCTTGCGTCGCTAATAACTTGTACCCGCCTGCTCTATAGTTTAATTTCCCTTGCCACTATACAATAACCCTTACTAGCTAATTAGCATTGTCATAAATAAACTTGTTTGATTAAACCATTCCATACACTTTGATTGCCTTTGTGATGACGACTGATGTATACTACAACAGATAGCACATGCCTAACAGCTTATCGTCTCTACCGTATTTGCATGGACTTTCAAATGTGGGAGGATTACAGTTTAGGCCGCCATTTCAATTAAACACACCCCCCTTTTGCTTCTTTTCTCCCCTTGTCAAGCCTTCTTGGACCATGAATCAGTGGCTAAAGAATCTATTTCGCATCAGCAGCAATAATGCAGCACACTTTGTGCCCTCCAATTACGACAAACTCACTCGGCCACAACTGATTGCCAAAATCAAAGCTCTCGAGGATCAACTGTCGGCCAAAACATATCCCCTCAAACATGGTAAAAGCAGACCCTTTGACATGACACAATACGGCCAGCAACGCATTGCGCTCAAGGTCGCTTACCTAGGCTGGAACTACTCTGGATTTGCAGCACAAGGAGACGAACTCAAGACACCTACCGTAGAGGGGCAGATATTCAAAGCGCTCCAAGCGTGCAAATTAATCACACATCCAGATCAATGCAATTTCACTCGATGTGGCAGGACTGACAAGGGCGTCAGTGGGGTGGGCCAAGTGATTGCCTTGAATGTTCGCAGCAGCCACAGCAAACACGGGTCTTCTTCTTCCACCACAGCGACGTTGCCCTACATTGAAATCCTCAACAGATTGCTGCCAGATGATATACGCATTTTGGCGTGGGCGCCCGTCGATCGCTCCTTCAACGCTAGATTTGACTGCAAATCGCGCACATACAAGTACTTTTTCCAGAAAGGAGCCTTGGATTTAGAACTGATGCGGAAGGCGGCTAGTTTTATGATGGGCTCGCACGATTTTAGAAACTTTTGCCGACTGGATCCGTCCAAAAACATAACCAATTACGAGCGCACGGTGGTCTCATTGGACATCGAGCCTGCTATTGCTGCTGGCAGTAACAATGCCTTTTACCAGGTAGAGCTCAAAGGAACGGCCTTTTTGTGGCATCAAGTGAGGTGTATCATGGCAATCCTGTTTCTGGTGGGGCAGAAGCTGGAAAAGCCAGAGATTGTCCGAGAACTGCTGGATATCAACACATTTCCCGCAAGACCTGAATACCCAATGGCCAGTGATTTGCCATTGTTACTGTACGATTGTGAATTTGACGATATCCGCTGGATCTATGCCAACCAAGACGATCAAAAGGACGTCAAGATACCTACACCCGTGAGGACATGGAGGCATTTCAACGAGTTCCGGTCAGAGCATGTCATCAAAAGCCTGCTCTACAAAACGTGCATCGACGAAATAGAAGCCATGCCAACATTCAGCGATTATCCAGAGTATGAACAGTCAGAAATCTTGCTCGGCGCTGGCAAGTCGATCAGAACGAGCCATTACAAACATCTGAAAGACAGGCCCCTGGCCGACTCGGATCAAGTCAAGAAGGAGAAATACCGCATCAAGCAGTTGAAAAAAAGCAGAGAAATAAAATGAGGGGAGGGTTTATTGATGTGTCAAGAATGGAATACTAAAGGCTTTTGGCTTCTGTCTTTTCGTATCTTGTTGGGTAGTGGAATCATGCGAGATGGAAGGTAAAGTAGATGGTGGTGTATGTGTGTCCGTGTCGATATCGGGTTTCTTTCGCTTGCTATGCGGCGCTGACGTATCGGTGGTATTGCTGTTGCTGCTAGTCTTCTTCTTTCGCTTGAGCCAAAAGTTGCTAATCAGCACATGCGCTCCCCAAAACTCGGAGCACACCTTCAGAGGCAGCAAATGCTCGGTCGCTGCTTCTAGCTTCCTGTAGGCATCCAGCTTGATGGTAGGATCCAGTCGACTCCAACGCAGGTCGGGATCAATGTTGTTGGCTTCCTTGATGTGAGACAGCACTGCTTTGGTGATCAAGATGGCCTCTTTGACCATGGCCTTGTAATCTAGGCCAGTTTTCGACGGTGGGCCCAGTATCTTGGTGATCAAATCAATGTAGAGATTGCATGTAAACTGTAAGCTGTGTGATTTTCCTCCGATTGAATTGGCAAGCTCTTTTGTTGAGGGCCGCGGCACAACTCTGTCAATGGGCTCGTACTTTGGGAAGGGTCCTTTAGTCACATTCTCGTCGATGGATGCTGTACTAATGTGCCCTCTTTTGGGAATTTGCACATTGTGTATTGGACTGTCGATTGTGCTACCTTCGTTGGAGGTGGAATTGCTGGAATCGTCTGCTGCCGCAATGGCATATTTGCTGCTGTTGTTGATGGATAGCTTGATGGCCTGCATCTCAGATTTCAAGTCTCCCACCTGAGATACAAGCTGTGTGATCTCTTGTGCCATTGCTTGTATCTTGCCTAGTGCTACGTCCAACTTTTGGTGGATCAATTGATTCGGATCTGTATCTTGATCTCTCTTTTTGGACCCCTAAATGTCAGTGCTGTTAGTCGCTGATTCACTACTGCAGACATTGCCGCAAAAAAAACCTCTTGTTCGTCTTGATGCCCTCCCTCCTCTATACACTTTCTTTTCGATGGGCTCGCTTTGGTTGCTGTATAATCGTCGTCATCGTCATTGTAGCTACACACATCAATCGCAAAAAAAAATCAACATTTCAGGCCACACATGCCATGTTGCAACTCAACTCACGTTTTGTGTGATTTCTGTCTCTTTGATGCTCTGACCATTACAATGAATCATCCATAAAAAATGCTGCTTTGGGGGAATATTTTATTGTGATTTTTTTTCCAAGAAAATAAGGAACCAATATGAATCACTTTGGGCAATTTGGGAGCTATTTTATACTAAAATCCTCTCTAGAAAAAAAAAACGCATCCAGTGTTTTCTAATTTTCCAAATCCACATTTTAGAAGGCCGTTTCCAGGTTGGAAAAAGGAAAAACTAATGATGAGCATCCCATTTGTTTTGGATCGAAGACGACCAACCAGGAGCACCTTCAAATCCATTGCGGCCTTGCTGATAGTCAGAAACGGCTTGAATGATTTCTTGCTGTGTGTTCATGACAAAGGGGCCATGCTGAACAATGGGCTCGTTGATTGGCTGGCCAGCAATGATCACAAAATGGGTATCATCAGAAACTGATTCAACTGGAATGAAATCGCCTTGATTGTTGTCCAAAACTAATGTGTGGTGGGCCTCGGATAAATGCTCCGTGCCTCCAAATTTTGCTGATCCTTCAATGGTATAGATGAATCCAGCATAGTTGGGTGGGATTGCCTGCTCCATATGCTTGCCCTTTTTCATCTTGACGTCGATAAACATGGTGGGTGTTCTTGTGAAGACTTGGCTGTCGGTGCCGTTGGAGGATCCGGCAATTACTTTGATGTCTACGCCTGGCTCAGGTGAAACGTGGGCCACTTGTTCCTTTGGAAGCTCTTGGTAGTTGGGCTCGGCAAGCTTGTCTTTGCTGGAGAGATTGACCCACAGCTGGAGGCCATGAGCTCGCTCCTTGGTTGCTGGAATCTCTGTATGAACAATGCCGCGTGCTGCCGACATCCACTGGAGATCTCCTGGCCCAATGCGTCCCTTGTGGCCCTTGAAGTCCTCGTGTAGAAACTCACCTTCCAGCATGTACGTTACTGTCTCAAATCCGCGATGGGGGTGGTCTGGAAATCCGCCAGGAGCATGGACATCAAACTCATCCAGCATCAAGAATGGATCAAGATTACGCAATGCGGCAGTGCCAATACTGCGATACACTACGGGCAAGGCAGTCGTTAGCCTCGAGGAGAGCAGCAGGCAGGGTCCACGCACTTACCTTTGGCGCCATCACCGTCCATTTGAGCCCTGGAACGTACACTCTTGACAATGTTTCTTGCTATGCGAGAGGCCATTTGGTAATCTGAAATATGGAAAATGGAATGTTTATCCCCATATTTTTTTTTTACCTCGACTTTTTATATGGTTGGAAACCCGCCCTGTGTGATCAGAAGGGCTTGGTCATAGCACAATTTGTAAAAGCTTACTGATGATTGTGTGGCACAAATACGACGCACAATACCAAACAAGTGTGGATGAGGCGTCAATCAGGCACACTGAATGATGAATATTATTAACAACATGTACAATTTGCAATGAGATGCTAAAAGAAGCAAAGAAAAAATCGCTCAAATCATTTGACAGATATCATAATATCGAAAAATCTAGCAACTCGGAAAGGAGGCCGATGCGAATTTGGCAATAATTTTAGTCATTGCATCTCCATTTTGTCAAAGATTCTTATTGTCTCTTGTGTAGTTACACTGAATAGCAACAGTAATCGGTATTGTATCACCGAGTCATCTAGATAATGCAATGGCATGTATGTTGTATCAAATACATGGCGTGTATTTCAACTCGGATGGCATCCGAAGGTTGTTTAGAACAAGGTATTTTAAGACGTCAGATGGAAAAATGGCAAAAGGTACGGTTACGGTTCTCAGCAATCTACTATCCTGTAATTGATCATGTCTCACTTGCCAGTACTTTGTCAATGTTTTGTAATATTTGAGTTTGATCCATTGGTCATTGGCCTCTGCTACATCTATGCAAGCGGTTTTAGTTGGTCAATAAATACCCGTTGCAGTGCTCGTCATTGGATATGGATTGTCTCTCATGTAACTTGCTAATGCTGTATTTGGCACTATAA
Source organism: Mucor lusitanicus (assembly GCA_010203745.1). Classification (NCBI taxonomy): domain Eukaryota; kingdom Fungi; phylum Mucoromycota; class Mucoromycetes; order Mucorales; family Mucoraceae; genus Mucor; species Mucor lusitanicus. The sequence goes on along the minus strand of JAAECE010000004.1, from coordinate 446,995 downwards.
AGTTTTTCAAAGCAGATCAAAAATAGATCACAGGGGCGCTTCAATGTTAAGAATTGTACGCTAGCCTCAATGCATTGTCTAAATCCGATGGCCGAAACGTTGCCTACGAGCCATCGTATTAAGCACTGGGGATATTTCTTTTGTTTGTCGGTTGTTAAGTGGTGTGAGTGTACATAAATTTACAAATTTGCTTAATATATCTCAATTGCATAGTAAATCTACGCCCTTTCGATGGATTAAGAGATTGATACTACACTATTATGCTAAATGAACAATTACAGACCATCAGATCAGATATTAATAATCGTATTATTGAGTGAGCAGCCCTCAAATGTATTTACCACTGTGAAATAGCAATTTGAATCGCTTCTATCTTGCTAACAAAGCGCGATCTCGGCCTCGGATTAAGTGCGATTGTGTTCTACGACCTCACATTAGGCTATGGACCACTTTTCAGCTATCTTTTGGGGAAAAGTTTGATCATCGATTTTTGAGCATTTTGCCCTTGCTCCTGCAAGGGAAAATTTGATGATTTCAGAAGATTGAAGTTTTCACCTCGAAAATGAGGTTTTCTACTATGGTGTTCCTAAGCTCAAAACAACCGTATGGATGCAAAGCATCATGTAAAGCTGTCTTTTAGCCAGTTTACTATGCGTTTTGTAGACATTTTCTCAAAAAACGTGTTTTGTGTTTTTTGAAAATTAATCCAGGCAAACTAAAAGGACCGCTTTGAAAGTGGCATCATCGGATTCCTTGGTCTTTTCTGCATGTATAAGACTTAAGAAATACTTGTTGCTTATATAGTAACATTTTGTGTAATTGCCCTTGGAAGGTTTTTGGATGTCCAAATGGAGTATCTGAAAACCCAAAAGAAGGTTCTGAAATTCGATCCCAGCTCAGGATGTTGTTTTGCCATAGCTTTAGCTTATAAAAGACACTGTATAGGTCTAATTGATTTCGCTACGCTCAATCACTTCAGGTGCAGTCCTGCGGGTTTGGTCTATCATACATTTCTTTCCCAAAACTTTCTTGAAAATCTAATTTGTTAGCATCAAACTGCCATTTTTAATCACTTCCTACCAATCACCCGCATTTCACATTTGCTGGGCAATCCGATCCAGACAAACTATATTTCAGTATATATATTTAGGATGCGCCATAACATAATAACCTGGGTATACGAGGCACTACTTGGCTGACTATACGAGAGTCAAACATTGGAATGTATCCAAGATATGTGGCATCAGCAGGGGAATGTCAATGGCAAAAATCGCTCATTTTATTACAATATTCACCAGGTATTTTACACCGAGAGCAACTATACTAAGACACAATTGAACCAATATAAAGCCGCTTTAGCACAAGTGGTGGGATGTTTATCGACTTGCTCCTGTCATTTGAACATCACTGTCGCACAATAAAGGCAATGCCAGTGCTTGAAAGTTGCATGCTATTTTTCAAGGTAAAATGTAAGGTACATCGTTCGTACATCTTGGTATATTACTCTCACGAATGAAGCCTGCTAAGCTGCTTTGTATTCACTGTGAACTACCATATTTCCAAGGATGTCGATGCTCCTCACATCTGACAGATTCAGGAACCGATTTTGAGTCAAATTTTCACAATTTCGCTTGATACTACTAGCAAGTACTTTCATATAAGCCAACAGAACATGAAGATCAAGCTAAAAAATGTAGTTTGTATCCTGAAAGAGGATCGATAAAGCACATTGAATCCTGCTTTAGCAACATCTGCTTGCAAAAGGCAGACAAAAGCGGCATGAACGGCCATCTAAGCCTCTGTAAATTTTTTCTTTTTCAGGCGTATGTGGAAAAATGTTCGAGCTTGCACTTCTTTTTTGTATTTTTGACATTTTACACAATACACCATGTCTTCACGTTTAGCCAGACAGTCATTAGAACTACTCACCGCCTCGCCGATCAAGAAGAACGACACTGATACCCCTAAAAAGAGCCAGAAAATTAAACTACCCAAGACAAACAAAGGCATCAAGAAGGTGAAGCAGGAAATTCGCTATGGAAGACATCAGAAAACCCGTTTATTACAAGAGCAAATCGAGAAGCGAGAAAATCCTATAGGTAATAATCTATAGTGCTTTGCTGGAAGAGAGAATATTGACAGTTGGAGAAACATGTAGACAAATTGAATGCAGAGGCTTTATCAAATGAGGAGAGATTGAAGAGAAACGTACAAATTATGAAGAGAGCTTTAAGGTCTAGCAGTTTGGAAAAGAAGATTCACAACGAGGTAAGGTCATAGATCAGCGAGATTTGTGTTTGATATTCACGATGCTTCATAGGTGATCAAGGAGAGAAATGCGAAAAAGACCAAGAAATGGTCTAGCAAAGTACATGGATCAGAAGGAGATACCGACAGTGATAGTGATTAGAATAAATTGTATTTCAAATGTACTATACAATGGCTGTAATTCTGGATTTGAGATGTGGTAGCTATGGATCTATGCTGTTTGGCAAGAAACTCGATTTGGTGCATTAAGATGGTATCAAGAGTATGTGTCGATCTTTTAGCTTTTGTGCTGCCATGTCGTAATTTGGCAGACAAGTCTATTTTGTATCTTTGGTGTAGACAAAGCGTACTCAATGCTTGGAATCTGGAAAGAAAGACATCTCGCTCTTGTAAACTGATCAAACACAAGCAACGATGAGGATGAGGATCTTCTTTTTTGAACGAGGACTCGTGTCAAATTGGTACACAATCGTAGCACCAAGACACAAGCACATTAAAAACTCCCCACTTATTAAAAGTATTGTGGTTTGGTGTCTTGCCTGCGAAATCCACACAAAAAGAGCTCCTAAATGGAGGTCCCTTAATTTCCTTGTGCTCTCCTAATAGTCTGCTACTAGTTTTTTGTGTGTGTTGCCCTTGATTTCTATACATCCGCCCTCTCTTCCCCCCTTTTTTTGCACTCTCTTTCTCTCTTTTTACTCTCTCTCTCTCTTTTATTTCTTTTACCTCTTTTTTTTGCTTCTTTTCATCCACATTTGCTCAAAATATAAAGAATGTCTGGTAAGTTGTTAATTAAATAGGTGCTATTCGCTGTTAATTAACACATCGCCTCAAACAGACCAAAACAACAGCCCATCTGGTGTATGACTTCAATGATATAACAATGTTGTCAGTAGGGAGACTAATCGCATTCAACCACTTAGATTACTGTTTTGCGCAAAAAGTTGCAAGGCTATGTTGGTTTCGCCAACCTTCCCAACCAAGTTCATCGCAAATCTGTAAAGAAAGGCTTTCAATTCACCGCCATGGTAGTTGGTAAGTTATTTGTTTGGTTGATATAGGGGCATTTAGGCAAGGGGATAGGGCATCGTATATGTACAAAAGCAGGAGTTGTATCAACATCTCACAGGGCACATTTTGAGAAGGGACATGGCAAAGTGGGATGAAAGCAGAAAGAGAAAGAGAGAGCGAGCGAGCGAGAGAATGAGAGTGAAGGGATAGCACTGGGTTCTAATCACATCTTGTCTCCCCTCATTAGGTGAATCTGGTCTTGGTAAATCAACCTTGGTCAACACCCTGTTCAATACCCAACTCTACCCTCCCAAAGAGACTGTCGAACTATCTCACGAGACAGCACAAACGGTCGAAGTCCAATCCATCACATCTGATATCGAAGAGAACGGTGTCAAGTTAAGATTGACTGTTGTAGATACACCTGGTTTTGGTGATTTTGTGAATAACGAAGAAAGGTAATACAGCACGTTTTCATATATTGTACGTTGTACCAACTTTTTTCAAATTTAGCTGGAAACCTATTTTAGACAATATTGAAGCTCGTTGCGATGCTTATCTCGAACAAGAGAATCGTGTTAACCGCCGTCGCATGGTGGACAATCGTATTCATGCTTGTCTCTACTTTATCGCTCCTACTGGCCATGCCTTGAAGCCTTTGGATATCGAGTTCATGCGCCGTCTTCACACTCGTGTCAACTTGATCCCTGTGATTGCAAAGGCTGATACCTTGACAGAGGAGGAAGTTGCTGCCTTCAAGGAACGCATTTTGGCTGACATTGCCTACCACAAGATCCAAATCTATCAAGCTCCTGTCTACGAATACGACGATCAAGAGACAATTGCTGAAAACCGTGAAATCATGTCCAAGATTCCCTTTGCTGTTGTCGGCTCTGACAAGGAATTCGAGATCGAAGGTGGCCGCCGTGTTCGTGGACGTAAATACCCTTGGGGTGTCATTGAAGTCGACAATGAAGAGCACTGTGATTTCGTCAAGCTCCGTCAAATGCTGATCCGGTAAGTCCTGCGCTTAACAACGTGTGATAGGCATCCATGCTAACCAATGTGAATGTTTAGCACCCACATGGAAGAGCTCAAGGAATTCACCAACGACGTTCTCTATGAAAACTATCGTACTGAGAAGTTGACAGCTATGGGTATTCAACAAGATCCTTCTGTCTTCAAGGAAGTCAAGTAAGTCGAGATAAGCCCCTTAAACCAAAGCACAACAAATATTCATGCATTCTGTTTAGCCCTGTTCAAAAGATGGAGGAAGAACGTCTTGCTCATGAGCAAAAGTTAGCCAAGATGGAGGCAGAGATGAGAAGCGTCTTCCAGGCCAAGGTCCAAGAAAAGGAAGCCAAATTGAAGCAATCTGAAGAGGAATTGTATGCTCGTCATAAGGAGATGAAGGACGCACTTGATAAGCAAAGAGCAGATTTAGAAGAAAAGAAACGTCGCTTGGAATCAGGAAGACCCATGACTCCAGAAAAGACAGCAAAGAAGAAGGGCTTCTCTTTTAACAAATAACTACAATAAAAATTACACCACATAGTAATAATATCAACCCTCCTCCTCCTACCCCCACTACTCACTAGTACTACCACTCAAACATTATTATACACATCAACTCAATCCCCCTTACTTTATATATATTTTACATGTTTCGTTCTAAATAAATTCTTTTAGAAGGTAATCCTTGTCCTGGAACATCCACGTATAACTGCTTGTATTCCCACTTTTGCTTTTCGTTCTGTCCCCAATAGCGATTAGAGAATTGCATGATATTCTACTATTATATATACTCAACTCACCTTGATCATCTCCAGCATGACGGTACCTTGATTTTCGGGTCCTTCAACATAGAAACGCATAAACAAATGAGGGTTGCCGTCTTGATCTTCAACAGTTTGTGAGGTAATGCGTCTATTGCGTCTTCTTTTGCTTCTGCTGGGTTCGCCATGTCCCTTGATAGGCTCACCCAGGATGGATACCAACTCTTCATGGCTACGAATGCGATCAACAGCATCTGAAAATATGCTCGTAGCACTTTGAGAGCCAAACAGCTCTGAGCCAATGTAATACACAATAGCTGAAGTCAATCCGACACCTGCTAGGATGACACCTACGTTGACTGTGGTCTTGGAAGCGACTACCACTGTACGCTGTGTTAATCGGTATGCTCATGCTGTTCACTATTACAAGTTTACCCTTTTGAGGTGTGGTCAATTCGCTCCAAGGCTTGGCAGCTGCTAAAGAGTTGGACTTTTTGTGAGCTGGCGTATAGCGAGCAGGGGTTGAAAATGGCCTGATTGCTTTGCTGTTGCTCATGCTGCTGCAGCGAATGGTCGACTTTGGAATAAGACGTGATAAAACGGATTGTTTACTATGATACATCTCCCGTTACTATTTGCTCCGTGTTTTGTACAGTTTCCTTGCGATTACCTTAGGGTAGAACGAAGCATGATTGACTTTCTTTTATTATTTCGATATTACAAAAGGAAGAAGAAGAATCCTACTAAATTTTACTTTCTACTCCACATATTATATACCCATTGCCCATGTTTCTCATACGGAGGTTTAATCAGTTGAGTTCATCACTAAAAAAGTAGCATCGTTGTTAGTGATACATTTGACGCTTTCATGCTACTATACATCATACCTCCATATCCGCCAGTGTGTTTTGTAGTTTGGTCGCACCTTTGATGGCAGCTCTAAGGATCTTTTTGGAGATGGGGTTGGATGAAGAAGTAACTCGTTCTGAGGATTTTCTACCGAAATATTGATCTGATGAGATGCTTTGAGAGCCTTGAAATTGGGCTAATCTCGAGGCATTTGCAGCAGAACGCTGTGGATCGTAATCGTTTCTACCAAAATACTGATCTGATGAGATGGCTTTTGCATTTCCAAATTTGTCTCTCGCATAGTGGTCACTGCTATCCTCCTCTGCGCTGTTGGCTTGCGCTGATGTCCTGCTCTTGCTGCCTGTTTTGCTGTTTAGGTTGAGCGACATGATACCGAGTCTCTCGTTTTCTATACTGTCTTCATTACTGCTGCTTTTGTCTACTTTGGATTCTACGTAGTTTAATCTTGTGCTTGTTGGCTTTTGTAATTTAGGGATGACAACTGACTGATCCATCATCATGGCTTGGTTGCGACTGCTGCGTCCTATGCTCTCCTCATCTACGCCTTGCTCTCGCATCTGTTCCTCTCGCATAGCAAGCTGAGCTTGCTGTTGAAACACATTGCTTTGCACCTTGCGTGCGCCTAGTTTGGATGAATGATGATGTGATTTAGGCGCTTTTAATGTTCTCTTCTTGGGCGTGGATGCTGCTGCTGCTGCTGAGGGCTGGCCAGAGGGTGCTGCCTTTTCAAATTGATCAAAGAAATCGTCTACTGCTGCATTGGAAGTGGTATTGGTTTTGGGAGAGGCCATAAATTCGTCAAACGGGTCGTTGTCGTCCTCGTCTATTAGGTTGGGAGTTTGACGAGTTGCGGTATTCGTTGAGGGTGATAATAGATCATCAAAGACGGTACTTTGTTTGGCAGGCGCAGATGCTGGTGATTGAGATGCTGTGCCCAGCAAATCATCAAATATCGATGGTTTCGCATCATTGGATGGACTGCTTGGCTTGGCAACAGGTTTAAATATGTCGAAATCATCCATCAAGTTGGTACTTGTGGCAGCATGCGTACTGTCATCATCAAAATCAATAAGAGATTGCTGTTGCTTTGGTTGATCAAAATCGATGAGGTTATCTTGCTTTTGCTCTATTGCTGGTGATGGCTGTGCTTGCAGCATCTGCGTAGCTTTTTTCTGGAGCTTATTCTTGTAGGAAAGTGCTGTTTTATAAGTATATTTCGACTTGAGGTCGTTCATGTTGAGTGCAATTTCGCCAAAGCCCTCTCGAGCATTGGCATTGCCACCTGCAATCATCAAATCGAGCTGTTCGCGTGTCCAAGAGTCTAAAATGGTGGACCTAGCAATATTCATTCATGCAACTATGAGTCCAACGCCTGATGTTGTGCTGTAATCTGATATCACTTTACTTGACAAAACTAATATGGACACCGAGATTGCGATGTGCTGCTGCACAATCTTGACAAATGAATATACCAAACGTTACTGAAGCCCATGTGGGTCCTTTGGCGTTGCAGTCAAAGCAACCCTAACATTATTTTTGTCTGTTGAGCATATCGTCGACATTTACATGTCTAATGAAAAAAGTACCTTGTTAAGCTTTTTCTGTAATAGACCTTTGAATGCCGTTGCCACCTGGTCTTTTGGCAGATTGTTCATGATATTTCAAGTTGAAAAATGCGAAGATTGAAAAGGAACAGGTTTAATACGGACCACCTAAATTTATTTCCTTAGGGACCACCAAGCTCGGGGCAAGTTTTCACGTGCGGACCGCCTGAAGAATGAGCTACCTGCTTAGAGTCTACTATTTAATCAGATAAAACCACTGATTTATGGTATAGACGCCTTTCTTTCTTAAACAAAGAGACACAGATAGGCATAGTATAACACCTCAATTTGATGATTTCTTGAGTACACAATACGACAAGTGGTTCTAACGTCTGGGTAGCTTACATTAGATGGTCCCTAAGAAAATGTTTAGGCGGCCCGTATTAAACCTGCACATATTATCTGTGTCGTGCCTTCAGCCATCTTGCGCTTCCTCACTATTGTCAGCCATTCACCATCCATGGACCACGAAAGATCTTCAGTTGTTGCATCCCACTTGTTTCAAAAGATTGCGTATGAAGTCATGAAGTCTCCCATCTTGCCTCAAATGAAACGATGACTAGCTATGTCTGTGTAAATAAGCAAGGGATTTCGTTTTATTGAAAAATATAAATATAAAAGTTGTTCAATATGGGTATTGTGGTTGTTGTTGGCTATATTGCTGGCCATATTGAGGTTGAGGAGGTTGATGTTGTTGTTGTGGTTGGTAATTGCCACCAGGTGTTGTGCCGTAGCTTTGAGATAACTCGTCCTCGCCCAACAGCTCCTTGACTTCCCATACATTTTGCTTGGAGCCAACAGAGAACTCGAGATCTTCCTTGGTAATGGAGTCCCAGTACTTGTAAACCATCATCACTGCCAACAAGGTACAAATAGACCCAAAGAACAAACCATCCACATAGTGCTTGACTTGGTCACAAATGACGACAGAGAAGATGTAGAGGATCACTTGGCCGATGATGAAGAAAGCTGTACCAAACAAGATATCACCCAATGGCCAGCGATCGTCCAATGTGTTGACCACTAGCACGATTTGTGAAATCACATAGACAATGAATGCGACGCCATTGATAATGAAATAAAAGGCCCAAAGAGCACCAGGAGATGCATAGTTGAATGGGCCAATGTTCTTGAATGTTGCAATAGCGATGAATCCAGTCAACAAAAAGATGACGAACGAACTAATACGAATAGACTATGGCACATGGTTGAGTCGAATGCTATCAAATACGGGATTTACGTATACTAACCCAAAGCGATAAAGGTGTGCCATCTTCAGCAAACTGGAAGCCTACAAAGCCGTTCAACAACAGACACCAGAATGTGGCGCACATGAAGCCAATGTGCACTGCAGTAAACCACTGTCATGTAATGTCGTTAGCACATTACCCAGTACACACACACATACACAAACAAATATACATACGGGATACACTGGTGATGAGGTTGGTATAATGCCAGTTACAAGCAACATTTCGAGAAACGTTGTGATCATGTACAAGTAAAAGAACATGACGATTTCCTTGCGGCCTAAATTTGGTATTAGCATGAGTGCTGGCTACTAGATCAGTATGTATGTCTTACCAACGGCAGTGTATTTGGATCGAATGTGATAAATCATGATGGCAGCCATAACGATAGCAACGATATCAATAACCAGAGTTGCTAGTAGTGATGAGATGTTAGATCAAACAATACAAACAATGTGGCTAAGTGGGTATATTTACCAGGCTGAAAGATCAGGTTGCCTGCTAAATCAATATTACGAGAATAGCAAACTGGCTCTACGCCATTTGCCTGTCCTATTAATGGACACAGCGATAGAGCCACTGTCTGGCAAATACCGGTGAAGCTGAATGCTTCAAACTTGTATGTGATATTGACCATTTCGAGATATTATTTTATATATATATTATGTACACACACACACGCACGAAAGGCTGCCTTGATCTAATGGTAAAATATGAAAGGAAAAGAAGAAAGAAAGAGAAAAGCGAGTAAAGAAAAGAGGGGAGGAGGAGGAGAAAGAATATATAAAAAGGGGATTCGAGGGGGAGGGGGTGCGCACACACTAGGAGATCATGGAAGCATGGAAGGAGGAGGACGACTTAATATATAAGAAAGGCAGGAGTAATTTACTGTTAGCAAGTCGTACACTGGTACATGATTTGATGAATGAAGATTAATTGTACCACTTGATTTAATAGCTTTTAAGGTGCCCGATCTACAAATAAGGCTGATTTGGTGCTACATTTGACTCAAATTTATACCAGTTAAAAATAGAGCCCATATACAAATAGAAAATCTAGCCCTTTCAAAGTTCTTTTCATTTTGCAGTTAAATGTAATAAAAAAAAGTGTGGTAAATGTCCAACAGCCATAGTCAGTTTATCCTCAAATTTGCATAATTTCAGCGCATATTCAGCAAACCCGGCTTAAGCGTCTCGATAAAAAGGTTTTGAGCCTTAGAACCGAATATAAGTTTCATCTTGAATATTTTGTGAGAGGGAGCGTACAAACAGCTAATCATGTCTCTTCTAATGGAGACAAACTCGCTCAAATCATACGCTAAAGTCGTCACAAATCATCTTGATTTCGAAGCTGCTTGCAAATGCAGTTGCTTGACATAGTCTTATATAGCATCTGCCACCAAATTGTGGTCCAACTCGAATTTACATTTACTAAATGAAAGCAGCAATTGCAATGAGTATAACAAGATATTAGTAAAGCCTGACCAAGAGCATATTCTTTAGTACATCTGGCTATTTAGCAAAGATCTGTGGAAACCAATTCTGCTAATCTAAATGTAATAAAGCAGAGTAATTGAGTCAGAATTTCATCGCTCATCACTTGCCTGGGCTGGTCTAAACATCTATACAGAGCATTCATAGCTGACATGTCATACGGCTAAAATATGCCGTTGGTAAATAAGGCCATACGCCGTATAAAATGCAACAAACTAGTGTCTTACCAAGCAATGAAGGATGATGGAGGTGTGTTTAAAGCCTTCTTGATAAGTAGTGGTGACCAAAACTTGACAATGTAGTATGAGCACGATGCTTAATTACACAATTGAACACTTTATTTATATTTTACTATTATCTACACTATTATCTTTGGTTTAGATGTACCAAAGACCAAACTTTTTTAAATCCTTCATCTTGTTGTCTCCCTTGCGGTAATTAGCATGCACGATCATGGGTGTCATTCCGTATTTTGTTGGGATGTTTCTGTCGAAATAAGCTCTGCCGTGAGGGAACAGCATCAGATCCAGCAGCACAATAGAGCTTGTCTGATAGTTGAGGTTCATGTCATCCAGGATTCTGTTGATGGCTCGCTGCTGAGTGACTTCAGGCTTTTTGTTTTGCTCGGTATCCTGAATGTAGATGGAGGCGTCCAAGATGCGCTTGTTTGTGTTTGTGGGTCGCATGATGTAGAACCCAGAATTGATGATTTTCTGCTCTGTCTCTTGGGAAAACAGCGTCTCTGTTTGTTTTCTGGCATTCAGTTTCATCAACAGATAGTCGTAAATGGAAGGCGATGTAAACACAATGTCGACATCCGAGAACCAGACAGTAACATCCGTGTAGAGCAATCTCTCCACCACCAGCGACTTGGAGTGCGTAATGGGTGTGTAGCCGTCTGATAGCCATCCTTCGAAGTCCTTGGACAACTCCTTGTGGAACCAGTCTTTGGGGATCATGACGACGTGCTTACCAAGTCCTGCCTTCTTCATGGTTTCCACCATCTCCTCGTCAATAGCAAACACCAGAAACTTGTCGTCCAATCCGCACTTTTTGAGGGAGGCGATCCAATTCATTGTGTAATCAGCCATGCCTTGGTTAGCCACAGCCGTCAGCAGGATACGGTCCGCCTTCTTGTTGCCAGAACCTCCAGCAATACGAACATTGTATTCGATAGCTTGTTCAATCTCAGGACTCAGACGTCCCCACTTCTTTGGCTTCCATTCCTTTGCATCGATAGGTTTGGCGGACACAGGCACAAGGTCTTCGTCGTCAGGCACATCCAAATCGCTTTCGGTGTGTTGTATCTGTGTGTTGGCTGCTGCTGTGTCTTGTGAGCCGCTGAATAAGGACCGAGATTGTATGGGTGTGATGTTTGACAAGAGCGCTAATAGAGATAACAGAAATATGGTCGCTAAAAGCATTGTCAGCGCTTTGTTTCTTGTAAACCTCTCCATGGTAGTCATTTGCGATTATTTGGTAGTTTTGAAAAAGAGACTAGAAGAAGAGAAAAAAAGAAAGGAGACAGAATTGATGTATTTCTAATCATTTATATAGGTCTAGTCGTTATTACATGGTGTAACATTAAATCATATTTACTTAAATAGTAAAAGGATCCGTTCAGCAAGGGAGGAGCAGTCTATTCAGCCTCATCTGTGGTTACAGCAAACCGATATCTCGTAAATTGTTCTGGATGATAATGTCATTGATGGCGTTCATTACAAATTCCATTTGCGCTGTGTCTGTTGCGCATGTGAAATGCGTGTAGATTTGCTTGGTGGCCGACTGCTTGTTCAGTGCCAAAAACCGCTGCCTCAGATACTGGCTTGTCTCTTGGTATGTGTTTGCGCCCTTGTATTCCGGAAAGGTGTCTGACAGCAGATGGTGGTGCTCAATCTTTTCTCGAAATATATCAATCTTGTTCAGGAAGAGTATGATGGACGTCTTTTTGAACCATCTCGAGTTGCAGATCGAGTCGAACAGCAGCAGCGACTCTTTCATGCGGTTCTGACCCGTGTAGTTTTAGCTCTATCCGTTCACTAACCCCCCCCCCCCCCTTCGCAACTCACCATATGCTCATCTTCGATCAACACCTGGTCAAACTCAGATAATGCAACCATAAAGATAAGCGCCATGACGTGTTCAAAGCAGTGGATCCATTTCTTGCGCTCTGATCGCTGTCCGCCCAAATCAAACATGCGATAGGTAAATTCTCCTATTCTGAATGTGGTCTCGGTGATGCCTGTTGTCTTTACTCGCGCACGCAGCACGTCCTGAGCCGTGGGCGTGTAATCCGGATCACCAATCCTGTCGATGGAGTCAAAAAAGCTGCTCCCAAATAGAGTTAGCGAAAACGTAAGAATGGCGACATCAAACAGTGTGGCTCGGCTTACTACTTGGCAGAATCGTTTAGTTGATATTCTCGGTTTCGATCGTACACAGATAGCAGATTCCTGTCCTTCCACAAGTACCGTATCGCTTCAGTGACCTCGGCTGACAGGCTTTGGACTTGAACAGGCAAAGCCCAAATGATGTCGCGGTATTTGCTCCCAACTGCTTGATCCTCAAGTGGTACTTGCATTGCTTCCATCGCTTCCAAAATCACACGCATGGACTGCACTGTGTTTGAGTAGATGATTTCTTTGAATTCGTCTCGTTCTTCCTTGGAATAGCCACCGTCGTGGATAAGCTTCATCTGCTTCAAGACTGTAGATTTGCCAGATTCACCAGCACCCAGCAGCAGTAATTTGATCTCGCGCTGTGAATCTGCTTTGGCTTGCTTGATTTGTGTGTCGATCTCCTTGTTGCGAATCGCATCTTGTTCAGCTTCAGTTGTTTGCTTTGATGGTGCGCAGCCCATGGCTCTGAATGGCGAGGCGTATATGTGCAAAGAAGAGTGTAAAGAGTGGCATCTGGGCGATCCTATCACAGAAAAAAGGCATTTGTTTATTTGTTCCATCTCCCTGTCTAACTGTCAACGCTGCTTGTTTAAATATTCCTCACAAACATTTTCTCCGTTAACAATGTGCCAGATTAATTTACAATCTTCACGGCTGCTGCTAAAGGCAAAAGATGACAGTTCTTCTCCCCTCATCCATCATTGTTGAAGATGGTACTACATAGTTGCCATTTGGAGCCACAATTTGCAGTAATTCTACCCGAAACATGCATTCTATTGAGACAGAGGCAAGACAAAATGACCAGGCTAGTATGCTGTGATTTCTTGTTTTGCAATCCACTGCCTGCAAGCTCTTGAAAGCGTTGATTATCTTCCTTGTAGGCATTGGCAGTGCATATCCCAGCCAAAAATTGGTTAAAACCCCGTTTTACGTTTTCGTTCGAAATGGCAATTTCATGATCAAAAAGGAATCCATTTCACTTATTTTGCCCAAACCAACTATAAAAAGTGCCATATTGCTCCTCTTTTTATAATACATCCATAGAGTACTTTTAAAGACGTATCTATTGGTGTAAACCAATATATATGTTATAAATCAAATTTTTGAGCAATTTTACAAAAAAGGAAATACGGTTTTTTGGGGAAATGTCGAGATTTTACATATAAAGGTCTCACAAAATAAAGTTTCAGGGGATGCGTGGGATCGATATCAATCTTTTGATATAATATGTGCCTTAGTAAAAGTCTTCATTTTTGCGCTCAAAAACGCAATCGTTTGAATTTCGATGAAAAGCATGAGGTACCCCTCATGCTTTTTTGTCGAATTTTGATGATCCCAAAAAAGTTGCGCAAAGGCGCCAGCACGGTCATCCTGGACGAGAGCAACTGTTTGGTGCTATTCTCGAGGTCTAAAACGGCCTGTAGCAAAAGATATTGGCAATAGAATATCACTAGTTATGTCAGTGATTTGGTCTATTGTTGGCTGGAGAGCGATGGTATTGATCTACTTTTTATGCTGTATGCGCTCGGGCAGACGATATAAGCATTGAGATGTTGAAGGCAAGCTTTGTATCTTGATCCAGGGTTATAATTTTGCAGGAAAACCAGTACAGAATCTACGATTTTTGCAGTATAATTTAGCTCCAGTGAGTGACAATCCCAGTAGCATGTTTCGCCCAAAGGAGAAAACTACAGACTGCACTCTTTTAGGTGTCTAGGCATCAACAACAATGCTGCGGGGGGCACAACAACGATTCGCTCCAGCCTCGTAGTCATCTCTGTATGCTCCTTTGAATTGATGGGATCATATATGCTGTTCTTGTACTTTATGTACTGCTGGAGCGTTCGGGTCTTGACGTCCACCCATCTGGTCCAACTGCTGTACTTACGGCTCGAGAACCACAACAACTATACAACAAAGGGCAACACTCAATTCATGTCATTGTTGTTTACAAGTCCAAAAAAGGAAATGCTTTTGGATACAGACATGTTGAAAACAATCAAATGCTTTAAAAGGGCAAATAGCAAAATTTAATGTATTTTCTTTCTTCTTTCTTTCCAATTTCCATTTATTGCTATTATATACAGCGCCTCTATGAATCCATCTAAAGAAAACATTCCACGACCTAGAAGCAATCTCGGTGTAAGAACTGACTGGCGTGCACGGCCTGTGTCCCCATCCAATGGCAGCATGACAGATTACAAACGCAGTATTAGCCCTATTCCAGACAGCCTTTCCAGTGCTGGATCGGATTCTCGTCAAAGCAGCAAATATGGCCGCAGGCCTATTCCTACCAGCACGACGTCCTCGTCCTCAGGCGCTGGACAGTCGGTAGCAGCATTGCAGCAGCATCACCAATGGCTTATGCAACAGCAAGATATCAATGCGGCTCCCTCGTCCACCTCGCGCAACAGCTATCGGTCGGTGTCTCCTGCTCCCCGTTCTGCTGCTGCAAGACCCATGGATGGCAGCAGTGCTAGACAGGCCAACAAGCAGCCACAGTACAACGTGCCTGCCTCTGTGGCAGCTACAAATGAGGATGAAGACGTCATTTTTGATCAAGTGGAGGATGAGGATGAGGGCGATGATGTGGAGGAAGAGCGCATGGTCATCATTCAAGATGTCAGAGCGCGATCACCCAGCATTAACAGAGGTAAGTCTGTGGATCAAGGTGTGAGCCAGAGTACCATCTCATGTTTATGGCGTTTAGGATCGGGAGGATCCATCATGTCGGTACAACAACCTGCTCCTAGTCTCTACCACACATCTCCTGCAGGACCACAAGAATTCAAGGTAAATAGTCAGGCCGGATAGAGAGTGCTCGGTTAATTTAACGCAGAATGACAGATTGTAAAAGAAGGCTGGCTATACAGAAAGAATGGATTGATGGTAACACGAGACATTTTAGCATTATTTACTGCTTTCCTAATGCAGGTATTAACGTCCCCTTTATAGCAATGGAAGCCTGTTTATGCAGTCGCTAAACATGGTAATGCTGTTAAGCCTGGAGGATTGTATTTGTACAAGGACATCAAGGTAAAGTACACTATTTCAGGGAGACAGGCAAAGACAAGGTCTAATGTGTGTGTGCTTCTAGTGCACAAACCACATTCAAACCTACGATATGAGCGAGGTTCTCGAAGTGTCGCCTCGGGCACAAGATTACAAGCAAGGCATCAAATGGGAGATCCGCATGCTGGTGAAGCGAGATGACGTTATATTGGCTACAGACGATATGCTGTCTCGCAAGGATTGGGTCGACTCTTTGACATCCATCATGGGAAAGGTGTCCATTGCTACACAAAACGAACTGACGTCGCGCATCCACTCTTCGGAACAAATGAACCGGGATCTTCAAGGTGTGGCAGAGGAACTGGATAGCGAAAACCAGAAACTAAGGGAGCAGCTTCAGACACTGAAAGACAGCGTCGCCAAAAAGGAGCGCTTCTTCCAGCAAGAACTGCTCAACCGGGAGAATGAGCTAAAGGAATCCGCTGCCAAGAAGGAAAGAGCGTTGCAACAAGAGCTGCAAGACAGAGAAGAAGAGCTCACTACGGAAATGGACCGTCAACGACAAGCCTTGGAGACAAAATGCGAAATCTTTGAGCGCGAGGCACTGCAATGGAGAAGCAAATACAATGAGCTTGAAAAGAAGAGCAGTAATGCCAACAGCAACATGCGAGCCGTGGATCATGACAAGATGGAATCCCTAGAGATTGAAGTGCGCAAATGGAGAAACCGAGTGGATGAGCTTGAGCATCAGCAAAAGCAAACAGAGTACAGAAACATCTCTAAAAGCTCGCGCAGCATGAACAGTGATGCCTTTGAAGCCAACGATGCGCTAAAAGAAACCATGTCAGACGTCAAATTCAACTTGCAAGTGCTGCGAGACCAAATCAAGAACTCGTCTGAAGGGCCACTGATGGATATCAAGTCAAGCGTCAACAAGCTGTGCGACACGCTGGATGACGCCAAGCTGGGCTGGAACGATCTTCAAAGCGACATTATCAAGTTTTTGGAGACGGAAAGAGACGATGCTGATATGAAGGACGCCAAGCAAAAGCACATGATGGAGCTCTTGCGCAATGAATTTGTGGATCTACGTCAAGAACTAGTGGGCGTCTCTGCGGACCAAGATGACAACGAAGATGCCAAGTTACCTTCTCTGTCTGAAAAGTTTGATATCCTGATCCAAATGGTGGAAAACGTGCAAATCAGTCAATCTCGCCTGTCTTCCTCCATGATGGACAACAGCTCTACTTCTTCAAGCGACAGTGGCATGCCATCCACGCCTCCTTTATCGTATGCCGACAAGGATTCTGATCTCTACAAGGCTGTCACATCGCAGCAAAAGCAGCTGTCAGACTGGATTCAAGAGTCAAGAGAGATGCAAAACTCGACACTGACTACGATTGAAAGCAACATGCGCCAGAGCAGATCGCTGCCCTCTGCCCCCTCCGATATTGGCCGTTTGCACGAGAAGATTACGCAGACAATTGAGGCAGCCATGTCCGATATACTCAAGAATCAGCAGCAAGGCCAAGACGAACAAGGCAAGAACATCAAGGTCATTGGAAACTACTTGCAATTGATTTCCAACGATATCCAAGAAAGTGCTATTCCCGATCTTTCTGCCTTGTCCCAACAGTTGGAAGATGTCGTGGATCGTTTAAACACAACAGAAGAGCGACTCTCTATGCTGAATGGATCCGCCATGTCGTCTACACATCACCAGCAAGAAGACGCCATATCGTATCGCAACATGCCTCCTGCTTCTGCCTCCTCTGCCGCCCTGAGTGACGATGACAAGCTATCACAGCTGCACAGCTTTGTCAAGAACACGGAGCGTTTCATGGAGCGTTCGCTTCGTATTCTCAGTCAATATGGCAGCAACCCCAACGGTATGGAAGAGACCATTCGTCGCGCCGTCAAGGGCGCTTCCAAGACACACTCTGAAGAGCTTTTGGTGATTCAAGAACAGAACAAGGATGAAAGAGAGGTGATTGAAAAGAAGATGCAACGCTACGAGGAGAATGCTCGCAACTACTTTGAGAAATCCATGGAGAAGATGCACACGGACCTACATGAATTCACGGGCGTCATGTATGAAATGTTGGAGAGACTCGTATTAAAGGCTTTGGAACAGTCGTCCTCCTCGACCTCCTCCTTTAGCAACGACGAAGAGCAACCACAGCAAAAATCCATCCAAAATGTAGTCGAGCTGTATGGAAAACTTTCCGGTTTGAATCAAGTACTCAAGGCAGAGATTACTCGACTGTCGCAAGAAAAGGAAGAGCTGGAAGCCACTGTCAAGTCGATGAAAAAGACCAGTAAAGATCTGGAAAAGCAAATCGACAAGCAGAATCAGCAATTGCAGTCAGTCAAGTCAGAGTATGAGCGGGTGCAACGCGACGTCCAAAAGTCAAGACAAGAAAGCGCGCATGATGTGCTATCCAAGGAACTGGAGCCATTGATGCAGCAAATTGCCAAGCTGAGAAAGATGGCAGCTGTCAATGATGAACTTTCCGAAAACCTCAGTAACCATCGCGAAAAGGTAAGCAATGTGTGATGCAGGACTTGAATCAGCGTACAGATGGCTAACATACTTGTGTATAGCCTACCCGATCAAGATCGCCTTTACCCAGCCCTCGTTACAATGCAGAGGAGGAAGATGACAAGCAGCTGCGATTTCCCACCATGAACATGCGCAACAGAAGAAGCTCATTCACATCTCAGTTCTCGGATGATAGCAGCAACAGTAATCATGACACTAGCAAGCGCTCCTCTTATGATCAACAATCCATCAAATCTCCATTGATTGGCAGTAGAGATAAGCCAAGAGGCAGAAGCCCATTAGCAAGCTATTTGGAGCGAAACAACAAGCAGTAAACGATAGCATACTTATACCATGACATGATTAAATTAAAGAAGCAATTTTCATCAGACAATGTACGATAAGCATCATACTAGCTGAGTTGGAGTGGATGTGTCAGGCACCTGATCCCCCTTGATTGGAATGAGTGCATGCGTTTTGACACGGGTGAATATATGCTGAACGTTCAGATCATTCGCTTCAGGCTTGATATGCAGCATCAAAACTTTAGATTAGCCATCTGATTTAAAACAACTTGCTAAATATCGCACTGCTACCGTTCGAACGATCCTGCGTCTAACCTCTTCTGTCGGCCAGTTGACTGATGGAACGACGGAAATCCCATTTTTGGGCATAGGAGAATTCTTTTCATGATCCTTCTGAATATCATTGTCGCTCATTGCATACATGAAAACTTGTTTTCTCTCTCTCCCCCCCTTTTTTCTCTGCTCTTTTAGTTTGGTATTTATCCTAGTTTCTCGTCTGGATGTATAGATCGTATCATGACCCCACTATGACCAGAGCAATTGCTCGACAAGATGAGGCTTTAGAGGATTTAATTCGATCCACTCGTCAAGTGATTCGAAAGCATTCAACCTATCTTGCACACACCAACGACCATGATGACTATAGCTTTCATCGTCGTCGTAACCATGGCAACCATAAGCCTCGATTACCACCACCGCTACCACCACCAGTGCAGACGCAATGCAGTCATCACTGCTGTGAAAGCATCACAAGGCCTATACCACCGAAAACACACCATCATTATCATGTACAACCACATCAACCACCACCACCACCACCACCACCACCACCACCACAACAACAACAGCCATCATATCAACCACAGCCTTTTCCGACAAAATCCAGGACAAAAACCTGGCTCAACAAGATTATACCTTCAAAATTACAATGCGAAACAGACGATGAAATAGGCTTGCATGATTTGAAAAAGAAGATTTATAAGCAAAGGCCAAAATTGCCATTGCCACCACCACCACCACCACCAGAACAGCAGCTACCTTCCGTCAAAACAACGGGTAGACCTATGATTATACCTTCGGTAGCCTCATCACCAGAGAAGGTGGTTGTGCTAGATGTTCCAGCAGACACTACAGTGATTTTGCGAAGCATCGATGCAGATGATCCCAATAGCAAGCAAACGGCAGCCATACATCACATTACAGACATGAATATCATTCACCAACTGTTTGGCCATATACAAATGACTGAGTCCAAGAGCACAGGAGATATCAAAGGTATTGTTGCTGATAAGAGAGAGAGAGAGAGAGAGAGAGCCCTTTCAGTAAGAATCGTACTGATCATAAGACATAGTGCAAGCTGATAATGGGATCAAGAAAATGTCAAAGAGCCATACAATGCAGCTCGGATCTATACAAACAGGCCATTTCCCGCCCAACAATAGTGGTCCAAATTCATCCTCATCTACATTGTCGGCAGCAACTATTGTGGTAAGTTCATCACATTTATGACAATGAGATGGTGCTAATAGTAAGTGGGGGGTTTTTTTTATATGCAGAATGCTCACGAAAGATCGCATCAACAACAACTACCGCAAAAGAAGCCCAAAGGAATGGCTCGGTACATGTCGATGCCAACACAACTCAGCCTCAAGGCACAAGAGTTTCATTACATGGACAGTGATGCGAGTACGGTGGATCATTGCGGAGAGCACTCTCCTTCTTCCATGTCGTCTACTGCATCTTCTCTTTATCATCACCACTACAACGACGATCGCAAAACATCAAAACAGGAGCGAGTGGCCTTACCACATCATACCAGAGGATGGATGCGGTGATGAGAACTGGATACACTGGTTGAAACAAGTCAGGAGAATGCGCAAGTTTCATGTTGTTACCACCAGCACATGTTTGGAATGAACGAGATAGAGTTTTGCGCTAAGAGTCCCACTCGTAGACATGATTTGTGTATAGAAATTACACTAAATGACACAAACATAGCTGCGTTTTATGTAATAAAGAACTATGCTGAAATCAAGAGGTAAACAATGGTATATTTTGGCATATATATATGTGTGTGTGTGCGTATATGTGTCTGTTTTCTGCTGTTTCTTCTCTACACCGTATATATAGTGCGATGCCGTTTAAAAGCTCAAATAGCAATGAAATGTGTTAGTAGTAAGCACGCTGGTAGACTCACATGTATGCTATGGTACTCATATTGTATATACAGTGTTTAAAAAGCAAAAACTATCGCCACCTACACCTACACCTACAGCAACGACATATGGAATATCTCACCATCACCACTCGGCAATGGAATGGCCGTTTCATCCCACAGATACCAACATGTGTGGCAGCACAGCAGCAAGCGATGCACTGACAATGTCGAACATGGCAAATAATGATGCGCCCATTTCATTTTTTGACTACAACTGTTGCGTCTTCCCCAACACGCCTGAACGAGATGGTGCTTATCCAATAAAGCACGAAGAAGAAGAAACTGTCTCATTGCCGGCAGGCTGGACACTGGCTGGACGCAAGAGATCCATCTTTGAGCTCGACACCAACATCCATACGCTCAGCGAACTGTACTCGACCTTGCTGGATCTTCGCAACCAACTTCCGGACCCAGTCGTGGATCAAGTAGAAGAATTGCTCTGTAAAAAGAAGCCCAGTCTATCACATACTCGCTCGTCCACGGACGATTACATGTCGATTGTGTCCAAATCTGAGTCATCCAACGTGCCATCACCGCCTGGGATGCTCTGTCGTCGCACATCTAGCACAGACACCACAGAGTGTGAACAGAGCACCGCCAGCAATGACTTTGATCGCCTCTACTGGACGTATCCTGACTTTATCTTTGAATTACTAGTGCATGTTTATTTAGATTGCATTTGTTTCACTCGCGTGCAGCCCGACAAGCTAGTGGAGCAACACCGTCTCCACAGACTCGACAGGGCCTATGTCTGTGCCATCTATGCTACTGCTGCTTTGCATGCCCTGCTCTGCCATCCCGAGAGATTCGGCATCTATCCATTCATGCAACAACTGGCGAAGGATGCTTATCAGATTGCATTCGACTTGGTGGAGTTTGATGCGATGGATCCAACCACATGCGAAACACTGGTGGTCATGTACCAGTACCTGCTGACAGTGGGACAGGATGGAGAGGCACGCAATCTGTTCTGCTTGGCCCAGCGGCAAATGGAGCTGCTGCTATTGACTAAACGACAGAAGCCGCACCCGCAAGATGTGCATCGGCTGTATGCCTGGATGGCAGAGTTGGATTGGTCTTTTGCACTGGCTAAGTTTACAGCGCCCTTGATCGAGTATCGTCAGCTCAAGACGTCTCTGGATCACATCAAGCCTGTTGTCACGACAAACTATACGGACGACCAACTGTACGTCAAGGCAGCCAAGTTCAGGATCAGAGGACTGCACATCCTGCTCTCTTCTACTAGTAGTCAGCATGAACAAGAGGGGCTTTCCGCATCAACAACTCATCAGCATACTAGCAGTAGTACTGCCACACCGCCGACTCCTCACCATCGATTAAATCAGTGGCGAACAAAGTATCTAGAGACGTTTTTGTATAAGCGACATGCTGCGCAGGATGAGTATGATGATAATGGTAGTAGTGATGACAGGAGCCATCCAACTACATTGTACACGCTGGAAGACAAGCTCGCCTTGAGACTCCATGCACTGTACTTTGCTGGCATGTTGGAGCTACATCAGCAGCACATGCTCAAGGGATTCGAAGCAGATCAACGCTGGGAATCGTCCAAAGAGCATTGGCCAGACTACTTTTCGTTTTCCTTTGGAGGCTCGTCGTCCTCATTCGAAATGTCCACTGAACAAAGCCAAGTGGAAAAAGGGCTGTATAGAAGCATGAATGCAGCCTACGGATTCATTCAGGTGATTCGGTTACTGCTGGATGAAAAAGACCGGTGTATTCTGCCTCAGGTATTTAGACACTACTGCTCTCTACTATGTCAGGATCTACCAACTAACAGAGTAACCTAGGTCATTGACACACTATCCGTCGCTTGCACTGTGCTCTACTTTGGCAACAAGGTCGTCTTTTCTAATAAAGAAATGATCCAAAAGTCCCAAGAAGCCCTTTCCTTTGTGGTAAATGCCTTTCTGACCTCCACTACCTTTGCCATGATGGAGTGTCCACGCATTGATCGGTTTGTAGAGAAATGGGCGTCTCTTATTTCCTAATAGTCATAATAAAACATACACACACACTTTAATCATTCAACAGAGGTATTTCATATTCATTTTGATGGACGGTTTCTGATAATGTCAATGCAGAGACAGTGTCTTGCAGCATGGCAGTGATGTGGACAAAATCAGGGGCGGCTCCACCTTGACTGCTGCAGTTCTTTTGTATCATGGCACGCAGCAAATCCAGCAACACGCCCAGCCGTAATTGCGTTTCCTCCAGCCAGAGCCGCCATTGATAGTGGTAGGCAGGTCGTTTATCGAGCGTCACTGTGTTGACGATGGATAGATGTGCATTGTGCTCTCGTATGTATATCCTGAGCCCCGCGTCTCGACTGAAGCTGACATTGGAGGGCCGTGTTAAAAAGAAGTGGTTGATATGATGGTAAGCCAGCGAGTCCATGTCGTTGGACGATATCAGGTTGGTTTGTGCCAAGCAGCATATGAGCTTGATGTACAGTTTAAAGTCTTGGGTGGGCGGTGCGTCTTTGCGAGGGGCTTGCTGATTCGAGTAGGAGGATTGGTCGGAATGATGGCTCTGGTATCTGGATTTGATGACCCGTAGTTGCTGCTGGAGGTGCTGAATGAGCAAATGGTGGTATATGTTGTTGACCATGTCTTCCTCCTCTAGAATGGCCACCAAAGTGTCGTGCAATGCCGCCAGAAAGTCGACCATCAGCACGCCCGTGTACCTCTGCTGCTCCAGCGGTAGCTGCTGGTCATGCTGAGCTCGTATCGACGAAATGATGCGGTCAAACTGCTGGCTGAGGACATGTGTCTCCTGTGATTTCATAAAGGCATGGAGCGTCGAGTCAAACAGACAGTGCTCCAGCAGGATAGCCAGCGACTTGTTCAGCAAAAAGTCCAATGAGAAGGCTCTGCCTGACTGACTGGGCATGCGATCGTAGATGCCTATGGCTAAATGATTCGCCACCGATTGGATAATGTGCTGCTGTTGATCTGCACAGCCCGTGTTGCCATGTCTCGTTAGATAAGCGACGGCTGCATGGATGCTCTGTCCAAACGGGTTGATGATGCGTGGCTTGATGAGGTCGATCTGATATAGCGACTGCAGCAGCTGGGAGGACAGTGTTCGGCAGGCGTGCGAGCAGGTGCCTAGGTACCACACATCTGCAAACTCCAGATACTGACTGATGTGTAAAACGAGTTCGTATGGTAAGTTGAGGAGGCTTGCATTGGGCATGTGAATAAAGATGTTGAGCAAAAATGCGACTTGGAAAAAAAAAGGTGTGCGTGCAAAACGAGAGAGGCAAGCAAGCTATTGTTTCTATTGGCTAGCGACAGGCTGCTCGATTTCTTCAGTTTAGTGTGATGATTTATTACAAACAGGAATTAAGTTTTTTCGTTTCATTTGATGGAAAGAAAAATATAAACAAACATAGAGAGAAACAATGTATAAAATTACAGGAGGATATATAGAAAGAGCATTATGGGAAGGGTTGCTGAGGAGCAAAGGGAGGCAGCGTAGGAGGCGAAGGCACGATAAAGGGATACAGCAGCATGCTGTCATCATCATCAGCGACTACATTCAGCGGTCTTCCGCCACAGGCATTACGGACATCCTGCTCCATCACACTGACCAAGTTGCGTGTCATTTCGAAATCATACAGATACGCCTTGGACATCCGGGACACATTGACAGATTGCGCCAGACACCGCTGAGCAAATTCTTGGTACTGATCGTCTGCATAGTTCAGCAATTTGATGTACACCATGTTGGCAAACAAGAACCCCAATAGCGGGATGTTGCACTCGTCGTGATGTTTCACCATGATATCTAGGGTCTGGGTGATGGCATAAGCAGCGTCAATGCATGTATAGAGACACTGCACCGAGAAGGGCGACGTGGGCACATGGTCCGAGGGAAAGAAGGCCTGGTAGAGCAGAATCTTGTTGATGTTGTAGTAGACGTGCACGCTGAGGATGCAGAATCTCGCAAATTCGTGAATGTCGACATGGTAGTACTGCTGCTCTGCTTGCTGTTCTCCATAGCCATTGTAGAGACCACCGCCGTTAGGTCCACAGCAGGGCTCTGGCGTGCCAGCGGCCATTTGGTCAAGCGCAATCGACTCGAGATCAGGATTCTTCCATTCGACTGGCAGCTTGTCATAGAATTCTTGCAGTCTGTCTTGCATTGCCAGCAAGTCCATGGAGAGCGTCGTGTCCTGCTTGCCGGCTGCCTGAGCTGACAGCAAGCGACTCATCACATCATGACGCAGCACTTGCAGTTGGATCATGCAGTACCACTCTGTGTAGACATAGTAGTTGATGATTTCTTGGGGCGGCTCGGCAGCATCAATGTCCATGAAATCAAGCACGGGCTTGGGTTGAGGCGGAGGCAGAGGGCAGTTGGGGTGAAACCTGTCAGATTCAGCAGACGTGTTGGAGACACCTTGCAAGACACGGTACCACGTATTAAAGTAGTATAGGCACCAGACAAGGATGCTTTCTCTAGTGTCCAGCACGCGCCCTTCGTCGTAAAGCCCCAGCTCCTGCGCCATGGTGAAAGAGATCCACTCGTAGATATAGATGACGCCAGGATACCCGTTTTGATGGTTGCAGTACGACAGCAAGAAGGCAGCCTGACAGTTGTCAATGGTAGGCTCGTCAAAGCACTCTGCCAGCTGTTCGCGCCCCTTGAGACAGTAAGCCATGGAGAGGGCCTTGCCCATATTGTAGTTGGGTGTTTCGTGCGCAGGACGTTTACTCCAGACGTGCATCTGGAAAGCATTGCGAGCAGCCATAGCACACACAGCATACACAAGCACCGTGGAGGGCCTCTTGTCAGGATCAGGGTCGTTATAGCGAGCCAGAAATTCAGTGGTATCCACAATAGGCAAACGAATGGCTGAGCAGCAAGGCGTTCTACAGTACAGTTCCACCAGGCTGTCTGTCAATTCGGGCGATATGTCCACGGGATAGTCGTCAGGCAAGACGTGTGTAGGATGCGACCAAGAGTTCCAGACACCAAAAGAGAAACCAGAGGACGTGTGTATTGAACTGGCGTCGTCCAATTCCGCAGACTGAGCCATGCGATGTCGCTCATCCTCTTCGCCTTTGATAGGGTCTTGCGTGCCGTCGTGAGGGTCTTCGTCATCGCGCGAGGTGATGTGCATTGATCGCTTGAATTGATCGACCAGCTTGGAGAGATCGTTGAACGAATTGACATTGCTTTCCACCGAAAGGCCTTTGTTGGTGGTTGTGATTTTCCAGGCAAACGGCTGCAAAGGCTTCTTTTTAAAGGACTGATCAACACGCTGGCCAAAATCTCGAGTCTTTTGGGCAAAATCCTTGGCCATCTTGTCGATTGAGTCTTGCCACTGATCCATGACTTTGTTCATGGTGTTGAGCACTTGGGAAACGTGGTTTGCTTTGGGTTCTGTCTTCATGTAGACGCACTCAAAATGGCTGCCAGCACATCGGCTACAGCTGGGCAACGTGAGGTCGCATTGCTGTAAATCTTTGTAGCATTTACTACATGGATAAACGGAGAAGGAGCTGGTAGAAGCAACTGGATTATGGGCATTACTGCTTGTAGTGGACATACCATCTTCCTCTTCGTCTGTTGCTGTCATGACTTGGTCGATGGAGCTGGCAGCGTCGTTGGAATGAATAGAGACGGAGGATCGTGCGTCGCTGTAATTGTAGATGGGCGATTCCATGTCAAGCGGTGAGGGTGCTACAGAGGATCTGGGTTGAGCCAATCTCTGCAGAGAGATGCCTCGTTTCGCAGTTGTGGTGGTGGTAGGCAATGCACCATTTTCGCCCGTCTTGAGCAGGTCGCCGAATCGCTTGATTCGATCACTGAGTGTCTCTGTTGCCTTTTGTAGCTTCTTCAAGGTCGGCGCTGCTTCTGGATACTGACAAGTGATGCCTCGTCTTTTGCAGCGAGAGCAAGCTGGTTTGGTTCTATCGCAGGCATGCCTATTAAAGCAGAATTCAAGTTATTTATTTGATTAAACAATTAGAAACAAGCGCAAATATCTAACATTGAGTATATTTAGTGTATTTGCCTGAATCCTCTGCATCGGTAGCAGGCTGCTCCCAAATTGTTGTGATTTGAAGTTGTTGGTTTCTTTACAGCATCAGCCATTCTATCGAGTCAGTTGCCACTTTTCGCAGTTTTTTTTATTTTTAAAAAAAAAAGAAAGAAGCAAAAAAAGGGGTAATGGTGGGAAATACGAATGATATAAGGAGATGGATGCTAGTAGGAAAAAAAGAACAAGAGAGATAACTGGATACACGCACAAAACTTTTTTTTTTTATATAAAAAATGACCCTCGAAACAGGCCATAAATAGGTTGCAATTTTTCCCTGAACTCATGTAATTTCAAGATGATCATTATCAGGGTAAAAATAGCCGCTTCAAATCAGCTCAATGTATAGGAAATTATCGACCCATTTTGGCCATACATGCTCTCTACTTTTGGAAGATCCAGATGCAGCATGTACATGATAGCAGGCGGGGTCTTGTACACGTCAGGCTTGGCATTTCTAACCGCCCATCATGATGGCATGTATGTTATATACAGGCAACATGGAGCCCTGCTTCGCAGCAGACCAGTGCGTGGTAACTTCATCAACACTCACACACAAATGGTATAGTTTCACATTCAACCCATTTCTCTACGCCGGTCAATAAATTGATGATTGCCCTGGAAATCAAGATATTCTGTCAATGCTTCCATTGAGCTATTTATTGTATTACAGGCGCTGCTGAGCAAGGATTATCCAATGTACAACAATGCTGCATAGCTAGAATGACTCATTTATCCTCTACTATCAAAGTACGCATTGTAATCGTTCATCGCAAAGCTACAGCTGCCAAATGACGCTTCTTGAAATGCTATTTTACATCCCAATTGGCAGATTCATCCATAAAGCATCAGTCATGTTAGACTTGGGTCTGTGCCCCCCATGTTTGGATCTGATGCTGTTTGTGCGCATAACTGATCTTTGATCTTGTGATTCGTCCCTCAAGACACTGATAGTCTTCATGTCGGTCTGTATCTTGTATTAGTCAAATAATCTATTTGCAACTCTTTGGATCCGTATTAAAAATAACAAGGTTTACTTACTGTAGCACGAGGATCAGAGAAATGAAGGGCCTCATGGCAGAATCTTTTGTGTGTATGTACACAATAGCATTGTACTCCTCCTCGTTATATATATGATCGATTGTACTTACTGCGGACCAAAAGACATGTCGTAATTTCTCAGTGTGGCATCTCGCTCAATTCCGCCGAACTTGCAAACACACCTTGTCGCTTTAGATGTTTACTAGCACCAGAGACACCTTCAAGAGCAGCTTGTACCTGCGGATCTGACTCTGTAGGGTGCCTTACGCCAGGTTTATTGAAAACAATTCGCATACAGGCAGATGTTCTACTCGTATTACATCTTTATGCTCACAGATATGCAAAATACAGCGAAATTTGGTGCATTTGAAGGGCAGTTTCTTGCGTAACAAGCCATTCTGGACCGCCAGAATAGCACCAAACAGTTGCTCTCGTCCAGGACAACCGTGCTGAAGCCTTTGCCCAACTTTTTTGGGATCATCAAAATTCGACAAAAAACCGAAAAAACCATGAGGGGTACCTCATGATTTTCATCGAAAATCAAACGATCGCGTTTTTGAGCGCGAAAATGAAGACTTTTACTAAGGCACATGTTATATCAAAATGTTGCTATGGACCCAGCGCAGCAGCTGAAACTTTGATTCGTGAGACCTTTATATGTAAAGTGTCAACATTTTCGCCATAAACCTTATTTCCTATTTTACAAAATTGCTCGAAAATTTAATTTATAACACTTAAATCGACTTACACTAGTAGATGCGTATTTAAAAGTGCTCTTAGGATGTATTATGAAAGATGGAGCGATCTCGCACTTTTCATAGTCGGTTTGGGCAAATTAAGTGAAAGAAATTTCTTTTTGATCATGAAATTGCCATTTCGAACGAAAACGTAAAACGGGGTTTTAACCAATTTTTGGCTGGCTTTCCTCATGAAAACAATTGTCGTTTGTGAAGCCAACAAGAGGAGAATTGCGAATTGAAAGGGACTATAGCTTAGTTTGAGTACTTGATATGGCTTCTGTTGCTCACTTTCATACTTTGTATTTAAAATTGCTGCAAATTGAGTATCTAAATGCAAAGCCCGATGTGAAATGCAGCAAGGCGGGATGTTTCTACTGACAATTATGATACGACAGCTTGCCCCAAAGTCCCCTTTCAAAGGTCCTTTATACTCTTAACGCACGCACGCACACACACACACTCCCTGAATTGCTTGACTTTAGTAAATTGGGATAATAAAAACAACCGGCAGCATCAAGCTGATTTTTATTACATGTAAGTGGTATAGCTACAGTATGTTCTAAAAAAAGTCAATCTAACAAAAGGTAACTGTATATTCGTTAGAGGCACAGATAAAGACACTAGTGGCATCATCGAAAGCATAACTATAGGCATCAGGACAAGCAGCCTTGACTTGAGAAGCATAAGAATTGGTGCTGCAGACATTGGGATTATAGAAATCACCAGTACAGCAGTATTCATCTGTATTGAACTTGGTACAGGCACTCTTGCAACCAGATACCTCACCCTTATCATCATAAGTCTCGAAACCAGAAGGACAGCTAGGCAAAGTAGAGCAAGTAGAAGTAGCACAATGGCGGTTATCGTTAGAGGTAAGACCTTCCTTCATGACAGGAGCGACAGTCATGGGCAAATTGAAGCCATCCACAAGAGAGATATCATAGTAGACAGAACCCGAATCCAAAAAGTGGAATTCAGCAAGAGAAGCGGGAGAGCCCATACCAGATTTAAAGCAGTTGTCACCACCACAGTTGATTCTACCCCAAATACGTCCAGACCAGTTGACAGGCAATGTGTAAGTGTGTGTTGAACCAGCAGGCACATCAACAACATCACCGAAATAGTCCACATCAATAGAGTTGCCGACCTTGAGCGTAGAACTGCATTGATTCACAACATTGACAGTGGGCTGACCAAACTTGAGGAATGACACGTTGGTTGCAGCAGCAGTGGCATTAGAGGAAGCAGCAGCAGGGGCAGCAGCGACGAAGCCAGCCATCAAGGCAAAAGAGGTGATCACTGTGTTGAAAATCATGCTGTTTATGTGATGTGGCTATGAAGGTTTGTTTGAACGATTATTCTTCCAACTTCCCTCTGTATTTATACTGTTTTTTGAAACAGAGATGAATGGAACTGATCAACACTCGGGTCCCCTTTCTCTCCTCCCTCTTTATGAAGTAAGAACTTCACCAATGTCGATTCAAGTTGAAATTTTTTCATAGGTTACATTTCACACAAGGCTGAAATCTGATGAAAACAG
The DNA here is from genome assembly GCA_010203745.1 of Mucor lusitanicus. Classification (NCBI taxonomy): domain Eukaryota; kingdom Fungi; phylum Mucoromycota; class Mucoromycetes; order Mucorales; family Mucoraceae; genus Mucor; species Mucor lusitanicus. The sequence goes on along the minus strand of JAAECE010000004.1, from coordinate 416,854 downwards.
GGACCCAGACCTTGCCTCTTTTTTTTTGCGTGGTAGATGAAATCTATGTTGAGTGAAAGTGTGAGATGGAGCGTGTGATATGAACAATGTACGCACTCCTTAATATTTCGCAAATGAACGATATTAAAAATGCCAGATCAACAGCAAAAGGCATTTGAAGCACAAATAAGAATGTGCCTTGAAAAGTGCACTGATCAACACTCATTGAAGGTGTTTCTAGTCCCTGTTCATTTTAATGGGCCAAATTTCGTTTTATCAACAAAAGTACATTGATTGATATGAAACATGACATACAACTGATATTGGTGTACCTTCCTCACACTCGACACGCATTTCCTAATACCCCTCTCCCATACATTGCCGTTTCCTCTTTGCAAATGACAAAATATAGCTTGAAACAGGCCACAATTTGATATACACAGGATCCAATCATTGAAAACGGAATAAAAATAAATGGAAAGATATATAAGAACCCCTTAATCATGTGCTTGATTGCTTATGTTTCAAGTGTGCTACTAAAAGTGCTATATTATGGATCAGTTCACACCATATAGCGATCATTAATTGAGCTGAAAAAAAACAAGACGAATGGTTGGGTGGGTAGCGAGCAGCCTGCTCTATAATAAGGCGTACATGTTCCAAGATCAAAGTGAAAGATGCTCTTCAAGTAATGTTATCACCTACTACTCCAAAATATAACAGCCTGCGTTATATTTCTACTTATTTTAAATATTTGGCAACGAGAGTGATATCGTCTAGAACACGACAGATATGCTGAGAATTGCTGCCATTCTGTTCTCTCCGATTCAAGCATACAAGACATGTCAAATGAGTTGCATTAGACCTTATCCTAATGTATCCACTAAAATGAACATCATTCTCGAAGATAAAGAAGGGGCCAATCCGGAATGTCGAATGAATACGTACTGAAATAGTCTATTCTACCTGGTTTGCTGTCTTGCAACAAAGAGATATACACAACTATGTAGCTAATCAAGTCAGCAGCTGCGAAACAATTGAAAAAGGGTCTGGAATATGCAACTGACATTTTACACTTGCCACCAAAACATTGAACGTTTTGTTGAATGAAGGTGGTTTCGAAATGTCTAGCTACCCCCTTGGACATTCGCAGCAGCTTCTTATTACTTCTCTGCGAGTTTATTAGCAAGCAATCAATCCTTGCCACACGATGCCTTTCTAGACCTTATTCTTTTGTTTTATAATTAGAATGTTTCTTTGCTGACATATGTCAAATTCTAACACTGAAATTACGTCCCAATTAGGAATTTATATGTAATCCTTGTTTCGAGCTTGCTGCCAAGGGATTTTAGATCAAATCCTCATCTTCGGGTCTCTACTTTAGCACTGCGGAATGTCATTGGGTAGTATCAGGATGAAGAATGAATTCATACAGCTTGGCATTGGGATCATGGTCCCATGCCGAGGGATTATAGCTCGAGTCAGGGAGCGCCTGCCTGTTAAACAAGTGTGCTCATTGTTGTCATTGTGTCAAGGACAATGACGCAAATGACCACAGTCATCCATTTTGATATAGGAGCCATAAAGGTTTTCAAAAGCAGGTTATACGGAGTCTCGTTCAGATCGACATGAGACGATAGGCGTCAACGGCAATAGATATACTCACTCGCGCCATATAGGAGTGATGGAACATGAGTAATATCAAACAAACCAACATGCTTGCAACATACAAACCCGGGTGAACGTAAGTTGTGTTTCGCCGTCTAATCCAGTATCATATTACAAATTCATTGTGTAAAACCAAAGATGAACCCTCGGTTGATCCCTTTCAGTTTAACCAAACTGGTTATTAATAGATCAGCTATAGTCATTGGATGTTGTTTGTGTGTAGTTGACACTGAATTGTGCATGATTTCTCACTTTGAATTGCACTTGAAGTTGTTTGCTGCTTCATCCGTGGTACGACAATGCAACGTGCAGTCTAGTTGTGTATTATACAGATGCTACTAGCTTACGCTCACATCATGCTTCGCCCTAAGGGATATATTTCTTTTATCTGGTTTATGGAGTATGAGAGTAAATTCACAAATTTGCATAATACATCTCAACGACATAGTAAGTTTACGTCCTTTTGATGAACCAAGAATTTGATACTACGCAGTTCTGCTATATGAACAACTACATATCATCAGGACATATACGGTATTATTAAGCGTATTATTGAGTGAGCAGCCTTCAAATTTATTTACCACTGTAAAACTAGCCATTTGAATCGCTTGTATCTTACCAACAAAGCGCGATATCGGCCTCGGATCAAGTGCAATCGTGTTCTACGACCTCACATTAGGCTATGGACCACTTTTCAGCGATCTTTTGGGGAAAAGTTTGATCATCGATTTTCGAGCATTTTGCCCTTGCTCCTGTAAGGAAAAATTTGATGATTTCAGAAGACTGAAGTTTTCACCTCGAAAATGAGGTTTTCTACTATGGTGTTCCTAAGCTCAAAACAACCGTATAAATGCAAAGCATCGTGTGAAACTGTCTTTTGGTCGGTTTACTATGCGTTTTGTAGACATTTTCTCAAAAAACGTGTTTTGCGTTTTTTGGAAATTAATCCAGGTAGGCTAAATGAATCACTTTGAAAGTAATACCATTGGATTCCTTGGTCTCTTCTGCATGTATAACTGTTAAGAAACACCTGTTGCTTATATAATAACATTTTGTGTAATTGCCCTTGGAAGGTTTTTGGATGTCCAAATGGAGTATCTGAAAACCCAAAAGAAGGTTCTCAATTCAAACCCAGCTCAGGCTGTATTTTGCCCTAGCTTTAGCTAATAAAAAACACGGTACAAGTCTAATTGATTCACAAAACTGAAAAGCCTCGTTACCGTTTGGATAAATAGCAAGTACTAGTGATATCAATGTGTAGAGTTTATTAATAGGGTGTGATAATAAGAGATAGTTAATTAATCAACTAGAGGTGGCGCTTTAATCCAACAAATTTCCCGACGAAGGAGGAGGAGGAGGAGGTCGCTGTTGTTGATACATTGGCTGTTGCCATTGTTGTTGTTGTTGTTGTTGTTGGGGTGGCTGTTGTTGCTGCCATTGCTGTTGTTGCTGATATTGAGGTTGATAGCCTTGATGAGGCTGTCCTTGCATTTGAGGAACAGGAGAAGTATATTGAGGCTGTTGAGGAGGCATTTGGTGATGGTATTGAGGTTGTTGAGGCAATGGAGGGGGTGCTTGAATGTTGCCATAGTAACCTTGTGGTGGCTGTTGCTGTTGCTGCTGTTGAGATGGAGGTGGAGCCCCACAGTTACTAGGAGGAGGCTGGTATGGTTGTTGCTGGTTGTACATGGGACGAGGAGGAGGCATGTGCTGCATAGGCGATTGAGGCGTAGGAGCATAAGGAGATGGAGGTGGCTGATGGTATGTGGCAGATGGCATATTGGCACCATAGATACCATAAGGCGAAGGATTGGTTGGTGGAAGTGGAGCAGGTGCCTGATGATGGTATTGCTGCTGTTGAACAAAGGCTTGAGGCTTGGGTGGAGGGGCAGGCGTATAACCACTGGAAGGGGCTGTAGGCTCATTGATCGACATTTGACGCGTTTGATTTGTCAAGTGAGACATGCTGGTAGACGACATGGACGAAGACGACGGAGCTGACTGAAGAGGAGCAGGTGGAGGTGGAGCAGTGGCATACTTGCTCAAAGTCTCACGAAGCATCTCTTGTTCACGAGAGCTCTTGCTGCTTTCAATGCTGTCCATCAATCGACTTCTCTCGTTGGCACGTTCAGTGATAAAGCGATGAATGTTACGTTGCAGCGAATCAACTGTATCCTGAATACCAGAGTAGAACTGAATGCCTCTATTCAATCCGTCCTTGATTTCGTTATACACCGATCTGGCCTCGTTGAAATCAGCTGTCAAATTGCGACGAAGACGATCTGCTTTGTCATGCTGCGATTGCAAGTTTTGAGCCTCTTTTCCTTCCATCAAATCCTTGAAAGCAGTTGTCAATTCTTGAATAGCTTGTTGTTGGTGCTGAATGGTGGCAGAGATACGCTGCTGATGAGGTCTATACTTTTCCAGTTCGGTGGAAAAGATGTGCTGCTCAACATTGGCCTTCTTGTTGAGGATCAATAGCTGAGAGATGTCGTCTTGCATTGTCTACCACAGGAAACCGTCAGCCTCTTACTCCCCCCTCATTCCACACACAATAGCCTGCTTCATTACCTTATCCTTCAAATCACGGAAAGTGTCTTCACGGTCGCTCTCAATTTTACGCAATTTTTCAATGATGAGTTCAATGCGCTTCACCTTTTCACTCAAATCGTCATCACTCTTGCCACTGTCAGCAGCAATATCAACGTCCAACAAATTGACACCAGCATCCTTCTGTGGCGTGTTTCCACCAGCAATAGCTGAAATACACTCGGCATAAGCACCTTCCAGCTCCCTGCTTTGGCCTCCATGCTTCAAAATTTCGATATTTCGTCTCACAGAATCATACTTGCCCATCAGCTGATTATCAGATTGCGATGCACCATCCAGCGTACGACGATGATTGGAAATATCGTGTCTGAATTCAGTGGTCAGAGGGCCTGAGGGAGGCTGAGTCCATTGATCCGCATACTGCACTCTTCCTTGCTCGCAATCTCTCATTTCCTTGTCCAAATCCAAACTGGCTTCGTCCAACGATTGTCTTGCCTTTGTCTTGAGAGCGGTCAATGTGTTGAGCAGTTCAGCAATAGGTGAGCGACGTTCTTCCGCAGCAATTTGTATAGCCCACGACTTGACATCAGAGGGAGGTGTAGCATAGTCATCCAGCGAAGAGTTGAGTTGTTGCTGCTGCTTGAATTTACCGAGAGAGCCAGGCAACTTCATGTAATCTAGAGATGCGTTCAACTCTGCTTTGGCAATATCACAGCGTTCGTTTTCGGATCGAAGCAGCTTGGCAATCTCCTCAGAGTACAGCGAGGCACTCTCATGAACACTGATGGGTATCAGCTTGGAAAAGATGTCGGCGCCAATCACCTTCTTCATCTCATCAGGGCCGTACAGCTCAGCAATAGGGATAGCCTTGACAGCCTTGAGACGATCGATGGGAGTCAAAATGGATTCTTGAGGCACAGTTTCATGGTAGATCATATCATTGTCACGGTTGGCAGTAGTCAGTTTCTCGGTGCAGTTGGCGCTCATGTTCTTGCAGAGCTCTTGGATGGCAGCACCACCTTCAGAGGGGACAGTGCCGTTGGCATGATTGGAGGATAATAGAGCCGAATTCAGGTTGTTGGCTAGTTTGACGGCCTCCTTGGCAGCCGATTCAGCAGCAGCGTAGCGACCAGCACACTCACCATACTTGGCTTCTGCCTCACAAGCAGCAGCCTTGTGCTCCTGGGCAACCGCAGCATAGTATTTTTGCTTGATCTGACAAAGCACAATCCACGACTTGTCGACGCCCACACCACGATTGACGGCATCACCGAGCGAGTCTACTAGGTTACCATATACCCATGCAGCATGGCTTGCTAGCTTAGCAATCAGTCCATCCTTGGTCTTTTCACGGATACTGCTTTCCAAGAAACATTCCTGCGCTTGGGCGAGCATCAATTCTGAGAGCATATTCACAGTTTCACGACTCAAATCTTCGGACGGAGCATGTAAAAAGTTATCATTGATGTATTGAAACATGCCAGCAGATGCTTGAAAGTAGTGGAAAGCCTTTTTGCGGCCCTCAGCTTCAGCTCTGTTCTGAGAGCTTGCAATGGCGGATAGTGTAGCTGCTTCGTTGAAGATGACGCTTGCTTTTTCAAAGGCGAGCGAGTACTGTGAGATGGCGCGGTTATTGAAAGCATCGTACCTGATGAAGCAAGCAGTTAGCATCTACATACACATCACATTTCTAGACATTTACCAGTTGAACAACACCTTGACATGCTTCTCATCCACAGGGAAACGCAGGTCGAGCAGTTCGAGTTGACCAAAGTAGCGATAGAGAAGGTCTCTGCCTGTGAAATCCTTTCCTGCACCACGAATATCTTGGCGTAACCTATTGAATGATTGAGTTTCCTCCTTGTATTTCTCGGGATCATCCTGATAAAAGCGAGCAATGTATTTCTTGAGTGGATGAATCCAGTCGACATCGTCTGTTTTCTTGAACGGAGCACTTATAAAGGGTATTTGCGGTGTAGCCATAATGTTTATATATACAAGAAGAGGAGGAGAATATGCAAACGGATAACGCAAACATTCGTATTCTCAACAGAAGCCCCCCGAAAGAGGTCACATTCACTTGCCAAAGCAGCCAAATGTTCAGCATGGTATACAAGGTTTCGTAATCCATCTGTTTTTTTTTTTTCGAACGAGGAGATGTCCATGAAAATGGATAATGTTGCTCTTTCACTAATTGAATCCAAAGGATCAATCAAAGCAGTCGAATCGAAAGTGGGATATTCCAGATTAAGGTCGAAACGAAGATTACAGGCAGCATATTTGTTATGTGAATCATACGGTTTTGTAGACCACTACTGATTCACCAATGAAATCAATTTGGAATAGCCCATTTTACATCATTAGACTCAGTTATAAGGGAGGGGCTACTTTAGGGATTCAAACAGCTTTAGGAAAGGGGGAAGACTTTAATGATATCATTTCATTTCTATTTAAAGAGATTCCTAAAATCTTGGTACAACATGCATTCTTATTTGTTACAATTCTCCCAATTGAAATTTTTGTATAAATAGAGCGAGCATTGGAACAAGTTTCGCTTTTGAATTTTTATCACTATCCAATTTACATATTCAAAAAATGACTTATTCTACTATTACTACTACCACTGCTCCCATTGCCACTACTACTACTACTAAGCATCAGCAACAAGCATCCATCAGCAGATTGACTGAACCAAAAAGATACACCAGAGATCAAATTATGGCCATGGCAAGATGCGAATATGCTCGCCAATTATGCGTGTACACAAGAGCCCAATTGGCAAAAGGCGAAGATCTGATACTCTCTCCATCCACATCATCGAGCTCAGCGTCGACAAACCCTGCTACACCACCTACAGCTAGAATGATATGCTAGATCATAGAATGCCGAAAAATATGGGATTTTTACCATTTTTGTAAATACGGTGAACTTTGTACCATAGCCCAATCCACATTATTTGTATATATAAACCTAGTATCCATTTCTAATACCCTTTTCTTTGCCTTGTTCCCTATTCATTAAAATCACTTTATGATAAAAATAAATTGCTTGCTTTCATTTTGATTCAACATGTTTACATTTGCTTAATGATTGGTACAAATGTGGTTGCCATGGTAAATTGAACATCGTTCCTTTACAGACTGCTTAGTTACACACCCGAAAAATCGGGCGGAGAGGCATAAATTAGGAAGATTTCCTCTTCTTGTCCCACTTCAAGCAAACCTATCAAGTGAATAGAAGGATCAAGAAGCTTTTTCCTAGTGTACACTGCCAAAAGATGGGTGCATTGAACGTCTGCCTTGATAATGTCTTGTATGTGCTCAAGACAGAATTGAGTCCACAGGATTGTGAATGCTTTGTTTAGGACCTAGCTACCGTCACTGGAGCCCGGCCTTCTTCATCATGTAAAATCAAAGCTCTGTTTCAAGACTAGCTTATAGTAGTGTAATCTTACAAGTGTAACACTTTGTTATGCAGTTGAAAAGCAGACTAAAAACGAGAGCATCTGGTCCAATATATAAATGTAAGAAAAGCCATGCTGTACATTTGCAAAGCATCTCGACTTGCCAATGTCATTTTGATCTACATAGATTTTGCAAGTTCTCCATTGTATATTCTAGATGCATCTGCTCACACAATGTATTATACACACGTCTTGGATGGAACATGCCAAAATAAAATCTCTGGTTACACTATCGGCAGAATGATTGTGTACAAGAACAATATGTTTGCTGAAAAACGAGTGCTCATCACAATGCGACCTATTGTAAATGCAATAATTTTCAATTGACATCATCCTCCCGTCCTCTGTATACTGAGCCCTCTCCTTAATATTGCATACAGAATTTCAAATGCTATTCATACAAAGTCAGTGTAAACAAGAGAACCAAAATAGCATTTTCATCGGACTGACGTAAAATGTGTTCTTTAGGCTTCTATCAGAAATAGCTCGCTTGATGCATGATGATTGGGATCCTCAAGTTTCCTTTTTCAGGCAAATATCTGCCATTCTGTATTGCTGTAACGACACCACGCTCTCATGAGATCATGCTAGTACGCGGTCTGATAACGATATAAGCGTTTAGACAGTTTCCTGATTTATGGTAGGGGTGTTGCTCTAGTAACACTATTCTTTTTTTTAAATTAGCTTCGAGTTTCACTCTGATCAGGGGTCTTTTATTGAAGAGATCAAGCTACTATTAAGGGCATGGTCAAACTTCAGGCACTCTTTTCTCTTGATGCATTGGAACATGAGGAGAGCAGGGACTCTTGTGTTGCAAAATGCTTCTGATGAGATCCATTGACGCAACATAGAATATCAGAAATAACCTTGCTTCAAGAATGAAACAGCGATTGTCGTAGAACTTTTTTTTACGTGAAATTGAAGGGGTATCACGTTGAAATTCTGTATATTTCCAATAATTTCTGTCAAAAATGATGTATGTTCCCAAGGATAGATATACGATAATAGTCATATGGGTAGCATTTATAGTGCAAATTCTTTTTCTGAATCAAAAACCGAGTAATGCACTCAAACCTGTTTGGCGTTCTTAGATACCGATGCTTGTCTATGACGTTCCTCAACAGATATTAAGCCTGGACTCTATAGACAGTTTTATTCAAGCAAATCTCACTACTAAAATACTCGTTTAACATTATGGACGGGTATTCAGATTAAGGCTGATATGTCCATTTGAATGTCAAACCCTAACACCCACAAATTACACCTAAAACTCTAAACTGGGTGATTCCTTCAGCATGTTTCAAACAATTGCACCTGGAATATTCCTCCAGGTTGTATCATGCAAGAATCTTCTAGATTTCATATCGTTAATTGACTGGGATATATATTTATTAATGGCTTCAAGTTCCATTGAGCCTCATGAGTCCTTTTTTTCAAAATGTTCTAATGTACAGATCAATGCTAATACGGTAGTCTATTTGTTGTCGTCTTTGGTTGACGATGGCTTCTCGTATTGTTTATCCACCAATGAGGCGTATTTTTCGATAATCTCTCTCTGCTTTCCGCGAAGATTTCTAAACAGAATGTTAGAACAAATGTAACATTTCTAAAAAAAAAAAAACACATCCATCTTACCTCGGCAGCTCAATCTTTAATTGAACAATCTGATCACCTCTGGAAGAACCTCTTAAACGCTGAATGCCTCGTCCGCGCAAGGCAATATTGTCGTCAGGCTGGGATCCAGAAGGTATCTTTAAATCCACCTCACCGTCAATCGTAGGGACTCGTATTCTACCTCCAAGTAAGGCCTTATGGAAGGGTATTTTAGCGTCATAGAATATATCGGCGTCTTGTCTGCGGAAAACTTTGGATGGTTGGATCTATAATTGTACGTTAAATGGAATATTCGAATCAACTTCCAAGGCTAAACTTACATTCAATGAAACAAACAGATCACCATTGGGGCCTTGCCCCTTGATAGGTGCATCGCCAGCACCGGGCACTCGAATTCTTGAATTATTATCCACCCCAGCTGGAATAGTAACCTCCACTTGCTTTCTCTCTCGCACTTTGCCAACGCTATCACAAGTGCCACATTTTGCGTCATGAGGGATGGATGAACCAGCACCACTGCAAGCCTGACACGCTGTTTGCATGTTGAATCCGCCCATTTGCACTGTTTGGACGCCGGATCCGTGACAAACTCCACATTGGGTCTTCATTTTCCCTGATTTGATCCCTGATCCATGACATGTATGACAAGTGGTGACTGGATTGATAGTGACATATTTCTTTGCGCCCTTGACAGCGTCCATAAAGTCTATGGTGAGTGGCACCTAGAAGAGTGTTTAGTCAAATGTTGCTGAATCAAGTATTCCCTTTTGTACTGTACCTGAATATCCTCCCCACTCATGGTACGGAATGGGTCTGCGCCACCGCCAGCGCCGCTAGCAAAACCTCCAGAAAACCCACCTCCAAAAAACTGAGAAAATATATCGTTTGGATCAAATCCTCCGGGAAATCCACCTGAGGCCGATCCACCATAGAATCCTCCTCCTGGACCGCCTGATCCTCCCATGCCAGCACCGTCAAATCCATGTCCATATTGATCGTATTGGCTTCTCTTTTGCTCATCTGACAAAATCTCGTATGCTTCTTGGATTTGGACAAACTTCTCTCGGGCATCTTTATCTTTGTTTGTATCAGGATGGTATTGCTTTGCCAGCTAATTTTTAAAAGTCAATCAAAACTGCATGATTTCTTCCTTTCTTTCGTAGACTCACCTTGTAATAAGCTTTTTTAATATCACTCTGGGACGATGATTTGGAAACACCCAGCACCTTATACGGATCTTCGTTCCGTTGCTGATTTATGGGAGAGGCATGCAATTTTCTCTAGTTCGTCATGTGAGTCACTCGCTTTAAACATGTTGCAGTGCTTTATAGCATTGTGTCTGTCAACATACCTTTTGCTGTTGCTGTTGATGCATGTATAAAGAAGGTGCAATTCCAACTGATGATCTCTTAAGGGCTGCAAAGTAGGCTTTTAGCAATAGTGTCTCTTCAATAAACTTTGCTTATGGATATTACCTTTTGCCATCATCGCTTGCTTTGATTGCCATGATGCAGCTGTTTTGACAGCCGGTTGAATTAGTCTGGAAATGTGATTGACATTCATGGGCAAATTATGAATGGAAAGTATTAGTGTAAGTGTTGAAAAATTGTATTCAGAATAAAAACCCTTGATGCTTTTATATACCTTTTTTGCTTTTTTCTAGATATTTCTGCCAAACATTTATTGATGTGACGAATTCTCAATGCTGAGATGGAAGATGTTGTGTCCTAATTGGCCAAATGTCTGACAACATCAGATCAGACCTTTCAATCAGACATTGGATAAACTACTTTTACGAACATCGCCCAGTGTTGCTCTTTTGTTGGATCGTTTGTTGAGAACTCGTTGACAGAAGGAGCAGATTCAGTTATATTCTTACAGCGTATTTTTCAACAAGTTTCTGGCCATACATTCTGTGTATACATCCCATCCATTCTCACCAAGAAAAGCAATGGTGAGCGTTTGCTTTCCACACATCAAAAGACTCTGCCGTTTCGTATACGGTATATACAAAAGGCGATGCGGTATGCTGATTTTCTCTACTCTTCTTTCTTTGCGAGTCCAAAATAGCTAGCGATCTCATCATTTATAGGATTCGTAGTATCTAAGAAAACTTGTTCAATTGACGAGCTCTACAGATTATCCTCTTGCATTTCGAAAAAGTTACATTTCTGGTCGACATGCCTTTTACTATGCTGAAAATTCACACGACTGCTGTCGCATTTACAGCTATTGATAGTAGGTTGCTGGTATTTGAGCTTGACGATATGAAAAGCGAAAATGGAGCATAAGCAAAACACCTATCTTAGAACCACACAACCATGGCGTAATTGTATACCATCTTCTGCCTTCCCATTACTGTGCTCTATTCTGCTTGCCAACATTCGCTGACTTGATAGTCTTTGCTGCGACGACAGATGCCCCGCCTATCAAAATCATCAACATCCTTCGTGCATTTGTATCCTCCCACCGTTGTTCATGTAGCATCCTAGGATACATTCTTCTTGTATCGTATCTTCTTTGTGTTAGAGATTCTTGATACTGCACTCCAGTCTTGAAGAATGCTCGCAGTGTAGAAGGCAGCTCTTCCAGCGAGCAACATCATTCTGATAAAGAAAGTTCACTGCAAACCCTCAGAGACGGCGAAAAATTGAAATTGTTCCTGTTGAATTCAAACCGTCCTTAATAAATTCTCTTCAAACAAGTATAAAAGGACCTCTTCATTCCCCGCATTTTCTCTATTTTGCCCTTTTCTCTTTTTTTCTCTTCAATTTTGAAGTTTTCTAGAATGAAGATAAAAGAACCTGAGCGAGAAGCACGATGGTATAATTGGATTTCTGACTGAATGATTTTTCGTTGATGGATCGATGATTTCTGCAATTTTGAGCACTAATTTTGGCAAGATCCATAAGGAAAGCTGTTAATTACGAGTGTCTAGTAGTAACAGATTCATAGAGGGTGTTGCGCAACACTGCATTTAAAACCGCTTGGCTCTAGCACATCGGCTCAGGTGTTATAACACTGTTTTTTTTCATTTGACAAGGTAGGACGAAGTTTATTGGCACACATACATGCTCAGCACATGAACAAACTGATTGACATTTGAAGACTTTGATAGATTTCATACCAATATAATAATGCATAATTGTGCTTTTGGATGTTATGAACAGCAGGATTAGATGTATTCAAACTCTTTTTTTTTTAGGATAGTGAATGTATTTGATCATGTCTGGTACTTATAGTGGTATGGTGTGTAGTAGCTACCTCAAGCCATCATCTGTAACATGAATTTTGAATGTTTAGTCTTGCTTTTCTCATTTCAATTACATTTTTAGCTTCAATACGAATGCTTTATTTCTCTGAGCTGTCTCCAAATTTGAGCCAATAAAATCGCTTAAAAAGCTATTTTAAGCGTCGCGGACTTTGAAAATTTTTGCCATAGTTCTCCCTTGTTTTTTTGTTAGGCGGAATTTTAAACACAGCCGAATACACTAGTATTAAGCTACGTTATCATCAAAAACCCCTAAAATGCCAGAATATGCCTTACTACACATCCCAGCTTATAGTGCAAACGCTTGAGACTCTCAATTAGCACCAAGTAAGTGATACAAATCAAGTGAGGGCAGCCTATCTACCCCCAGCCTCTGAATCAAATCTAGTTGTGCTTCAACGATAGGCACATCCACACAACGAAAAAGAGGGGTTATGATTCAAAGAACCATAAAAAGGAAGGGAAAGCAACAAGAGGGCATCACTAGAATGTGATGAAGAACAGAAACATTGCAATACAGTTACATACAAAGAGGTAACATGCAATGAATATCATCAAAATGACGAGTACAAGAAAAAAAAAAGGTAGAAAAAAAGTATCGTGGTTGCCTCATACGAAGCACGAACACTAATACAACCGGTATTACAGAAGATGTAATACTTGAAGAAAAACAAAAAGAATGCAAGGCTACTCCATAATAGAGCAGCACTGCCAGCGATACAATGCATCAAAAGATACACCATAGCGCTATGGCACAGCAACAGAAAAATAGTTGCGTGCAGAAAAGGGGAAAGAATAAATCGCAATAAAGCAAACAAACGAATGCGCAGTATCACGAGAAAGAAAATAGTAAAAAGTTGAATGAATGTAATTCATGACAACCAAACCCACAACACCCAAAGCCATGACAACCCAATCCACGGCAACCAAAAAAGGGGAATATACAAACCAAATACAAACCAAACACAATGAATAAGTATATTGCAACGAATTGGTCTAAAATAAACTGTATAATTAGTATTACTGTATATTGTACCGCGAAAAGTGGCCCCTATCGGCTGATACCTACTGTAACAAACTTGAAAGATGTCGTCTTGAGTACTGGTGGTTGTAAAGGTATGCTTCTTTTGACCAAACACAGTGAATAAGCATATTGCAACGAACTGGTCTGAAATAAACTGTATAATTAGTATTACTGTATATTGTACCGCGAAAAGTGGCCCCTATCGGCTGATACTTACTGTAACAAACTTGAAAGATGTCGTCTTGGGTACTGGTGGTTGCAAAAGTATGCTTCTTTTGTCGAAAGTGGTGTTGTATTCAATCAAAAGTAATAAAAAGTATATGGTTTAATAGAAAAAGTGCAGTGCAAAAACAGTGTGGAGAGGGAGCCTAAAAAAAAAAAAAAAAAAAAAAAAAAGACGCGTTGCTGAGGGTGACTGCAGCCAATAAGCTGAGCACACAGAATCTAAATGACATATACACTGAACATTTTGCACTGTGGTGACTGTACCCAAATGATTTTTTTTGCGATGGTTTTTTTGAATCGATATCGATATAATTTGACATTTGTAAACATTTTTGTTAAAATTAGCTATAGAAAGTGTGCTCAGCGTATACTACTTTCTAATAAACCTAAGGGGAGAATTTGAAGGCGCATTCAATGGTGTCAATTTTAAAGTACTTTTAGAATGAAAAGATAAAGAATTTGGAGAAAATATAAAAAGCAGTTTTTCCAGAAAAAGTCGAGATTTAGCATATAAAACGTTCAAAATAGCAGTTGCACAGGTTACCCTACACCTGTGCGGTCATTTTGACTTAATATATATCATAGTAAAAAGTGTCGTTTTCGCCTTCAAAATTGCGATCGTTTGATTTTTAACAAAAACCATGAGGGGTACCTCATGAAAAATCGTGAATTTTCGACGATTTGGATCAATCCAGAAAAAATAAAAACGAAGTGTCAGGATGTAAATGGTGATCGATAGCAATGATTTGGGATTATTCTCAGAATCTAGAACGGCTTAGAAGACAAGATATTAACGGTTCAACTTTGATCTTTTGGCTGGAAGAAATATCTTTTGTAGTCTGTATATCCACTGCAGCTGATGCTACGGCAGCTTTAATCAATAAGACATCAAACAATTGCTACCTGCTAGGACTAAACACTGATTATTATCATAAAAAAAAAGCAATGAACACTTCGTATAAGCTTTCTTTAAAAACCCTCAAAAATCATAAAAAAAAACCTCAAAAAATCGGAGACCCCACTTCTCATCATGTCTTAATGCCCCTTCTAATAGTCTACCTTTCAAAACTATTGCTGTTTAATGTGCACTTCAGTTCTTTGTGTATCGAATATCAAAGTGAAGTATTGACTAAGTACAGTAGAAGATCCATTTTAAACAATAGATAAATGTAGAAGTTGAAATTAGTGAAATTTGTTACTCAACTGCGGATAGACTCCAAGAATTCTTTAGTTGTTGATGCACGTCTAACGTAGTCAATTGTGCTATACATGCTAATAAACCCCTTAAAAGTAGCTATACAAAAGTGTTAATATGAACTTTCCAGCATATATAATCTAAGTACCGTATATATACTGCATGAAAACAGGTTTTGTCGTGTTTCGTCTAATCCACAAATTGATAAAGAGTGCTCAGCATACACCATTATACAACAAAGCATAATATAGCAAAGCGGTTTCAAATATAGTGTTGCGCAACGTTCCCCTTATTGTTTTGTAACGACTCGACACTCGTAATCAACGGTTTTTACTTTGGATTTTTTCAAGACAAGTTTTCAACATCGACAAATTTTAAGGAATCATTTATACATTATTATCGCCAACTCACCTGATTACACTATTGTGCTCCTCTCAAAACTTGTGATAAATAGGTGCCGGTTTTGCTACTGTGGCGATAGCATTATTTCGAAACTGAATTTTAGGATGACCAAAACCTGCTGGATATGCAAAACGCTATGGTATACTACCTACTGTTTATTGGAAATGCAAAGCTATTCTATGTGACATTCAAGATTTTGTCGCTTAACATCCCACCTATCAATTTCTTATCATTAGAAACTTTGAAGAAATAACAAATTCTAATATGGTGGCTGTCAAATTCAGTGCTGAAAATTGGCTTTCTTCCGAATTCATCTAGTTCTCAGTAGCCACCTTAACGTATAAACAACATCGAAAGATGAATTTCACCCAAAAACGTTCGTCTGAAACAATCCTACTTATATCGATTAATAAGTTGTTTACACGTTTTGCACTACATACCGTAAACGCTCATTATTGAATCATACCAAAGTAACGATGAACTCATAATACAGTAGTATAAAAGTTCTTTCATTTGTAACAGTACTCTTCAGCATATACAGTATATTTAAAATAGCTGAAAGAGCATCTAGCTGATCAAATCATAATATCTACTCGAGAGGGAAGCACAAATGAAGACTAAGCCATAGAAAAAACGACTCCAGCCATTTCGCATTGAGAACGATTACTTTTGAAGCCTTATCATTGGAGAAAACTTTGATGTGATGGTCAGATCCAAAGATATAGCTCTACTTTTTGGGTTTATTATTGTGCTTGACCATCTTATAGTCATCTGTTTTGTATATTGGTGAGACCCCAACTTGACCACGGTAGATGAAAATACTATGCGGGACATTGAAAAGTAGATGACTATATAGTACATGGGATGCTAGATGCTATTTTTAT
This sequence comes from Mucor lusitanicus, assembly GCA_010203745.1. Lineage (NCBI taxonomy): Eukaryota > Fungi > Mucoromycota > Mucoromycetes > Mucorales > Mucoraceae > Mucor > Mucor lusitanicus. Next base: position 400,579 of record JAAECE010000004.1, on the reverse strand, counting down.
ATTTAAAACAAAATCTTCAGACGTTTTGTGAAACATTATCGAAGTGAATGGAATCCAATGTTGCGTAAAATTAGATTGTTTCCCTCATTTTCAGGATATTAATAGAAACTGTGTACTGCCCATCTATAGTGTCCACTACAGGACAAGCCTATACCATACATTGGTAGTTATTTTACATTTACAATGCACTTTGAAAGGTAGGAATCTCCATAATAATATTAGCAAAGGGTATCAGATGTCGCAGCTCAGAAAGGCATGAAAAAATATGTACATATACAGGCAAAAGCGAGTTAAAAGTTCAGCAGAAATGAAGAGATGTAGGCGAAAGCAAAGTATAAGGTAGGGTAAAATATAGGCGAAAAAATGCAAAACGTAGGCAAAAAAAAGCTAGATGCAGGGGAAAAAATCAAATGTAGGGGGAAAAAATCAAATGCAGGGGAAAAATCAAATGCAGGAAAAAATCAAATTTTTTGGAATAAAGGGAGTTTTGCTTATTTGATGAGGAGTCCAATATAAAAAAAGCATTTTTTCTCTCGCCAAAAAAGCGACAGTGTAGTTCCTCATAGGTCAAAATTCACGTTTTTTCATGAGGTACCCCTCATGGTTTTTGTTAAAAATCAAACGATCGCAATTTTGGAGGCGAAAACGACACTTTTTACTATGATATATATTAAGTCAAAATGACCGCACAGATGTAGGGTAACCTGTGCAACTGCTATTTTGAACGTTGTATATGCTAAATCTCGACTTTTCTTGGAAAAACTGCTTTTTATATTTTCTCCAAATTCTTTATCTTTTCATTCTAAAAGTACTTTAAAATTGACACCATTGAATGCGCCTTCAAATTCTCCCCTTAGGTTTATTAGAAAGTAGTATACGCTGAGCACACTTTCTATAGCTAATTTTAACAAAAATGTTTACAAATGTCAAATTATATCGATTTTGATTCAAAAAAATCATCATAAAAAATCATTTGGGTACAGTCACCACAGTGCAAAATGTTCAGTGTACACGTCATTTAGATTCTGTGTGCTCAGCTTATTGGCTGCAGTCACCCTCAGCAACGCGTCTTTTTTTTTTTTTTTCACGCTCCCTTTCCATCCTGTTTTTGCATTGCACTTTTTCTATTAAACCATATACTTTTTATTACTATTTATTGAATACAACACCACTTTTGCCAAAAGAAGCGTGCCTTTGCATCCACCAGTACACAAGACGACACCTTTGAAGTTTGTTACAGTAGGTATCAGCCGATAAGAACCACCTTTCGCGTTACAATATACGGTAATACTAATTACACAGTTTATTTTAGGCCAGTTTGCTACAATATATTGTTGTTTGTGTATGGTTTGTATTTGGTTTGTATATTACACTTCCTTGGTTGCCATGGATTACATTTATTTAACCCTTTTACTACTTTCTTTCTCGTAATACTGTGCATTCTTCTTTAGTTTGCTCTATTATGTATTGCGATTTATTTTTGCACCCTTTTTTTCTGCTGTACGCAACTATTTTTCTGTTGCTGTACCATAGTGCTATGGTGTGTCTTTGGATGCATTGTATCGCTGGCAGTGCTGCTCTATTGTGGAGTAGCCTTGCATTCTTTTTGTTCTTCAAGTATGACTTCTTCTGTAATACTGGTGGTGGTATTAGTGTTCTTGCTTCGTATGAGGCAACCACGATACTTTTTTCTTGCTTGTACTCGTCAGTTTGATGATGCACATTGCATGTTACCTCTTTGTATGTATCTGTATTGCGATGTTTCTGTTCTTCATCACATTCTAGTGGTGCCCTCTTGTTACTTTTCCCACTTTTCATGGTTTTTTGAGCCATAACCCTCTTTTTCCGTTGTGTGGATAAGCCTATCGTTGAAGCACAACTAAATTTGATTCAGAGGCTAGGGGGTAGATAGGCTGCCCTCACTTGATTGGTATCACTTACTTGGTGCTAACTGAGAGTCTCAAGCGTTTGCACCATCAGCTGGCGTGTGTAGTAAGGCATATTCTGGCATTTTAGGGGATTTTGATGATGGAATTACTAAATTACTGTATTTAGTAATACTTAAAACTCCGCCTAACGTCAAAACAGAGGGAAACCCTCGCAATTTTTTTTTCTGGCCTGGGGTGTCTGTAGGGCAAATAAAGCGTTGTGATTGGCTCAAATTTGGAGACAGCTCAGAGAAATAAAGCATTTGTATTGAAACTAAAAATGTAATTGAAATGAGAAAAGCACGATTAAACATTCAAAATGCATGGTACAAATGTCTTAAGGTAACTACACACGATACCACCATAAGTATTAAACATGATCAAATACATTCCCTATCCTAAAAAAAAGAGTTTTGAATCAATCTAAGCCTGTTCATAACATCCAAAAGTACAATTTTGCATTATATTGGTATCAAGTGCAGTGCGCATTTGCAATCTGCACAAACCCATTACATACAAACATAAAAGAGTAGTTGCCATTGAAATTGGGGAACTTAATCGTTAATAACTTGAATCAATCTTTTAATGAAAAGGGAACATAAATGATACAATCAGAATTAGTTTTCTTCATTATTTGATAGTGAAACAAGGTGCTGTTTTATGCTATGAGTTGTCTATGGTATTAATGCTGCTCAGTCATATGGCAATCTAGTAAGTGGATTGTCACCTGTTGTTATCTGGTTTCTAATGTGAGTTCCACTTTGGTTCTTCTTCAATTTCAATTTTTTCAACACTTGTCTATAAATTACTCTGCTGTCTTTGATATTATTAATTCCTGGTGTACGACTCACAATTAAATTCAATTTTGATCTCTCTCTCTCTCTCTCTCTCTCTCTCTCTCTCTCTCTCTCTTTCTCTCTCTCTTTCTCTTTCTCCTCCTCAATTGGCAACTTGGTGCGGTCGTTGCTAATCTTCTGTTTGCTGTTGTAGTATCTTGTTGAATTTTTGGCATTGAACACATTCATATGCATGCCTTCCTCATTCATCAGACAAATAACTCTAGTATCAATCTTCATGTCCTGTTGGAAGCCACAAACAGAGATTTACTCCTCCAAAAAGAGATATTATTACGACGAAGGCATCAAAACTAATATAAAATGAGACTAGACCACTTTATAAATGTTATTCTGCCCTGTCAAGGTGCGACCGTTTGTCTCCTGCTTAATTTTTATTAAATATACATGGTTGAACTTTCTGCTTACCTGCAGTATGTGTAGGCTTTTGCAAATTATTCAATCCGGGAGCGACGTATTTTACACGACATTAAATAAGAGTAAATTAGATCGAATGTTACTGACAATCATACTTTTTACTTACATTGGCTTGAATGTTGTAAATTACTTCATTGAGATGGTCAACCTCTAACTGTTTTGCTAAAAGTATTTACCTTGCCTAAATCGCCTTGTCGTAAAATCTTCACAGTTTGGCAAGTATGTATAAATATGCTAATATATGGAGTAATGCATGATTGTCAAATGCCTTGTTAATGGTTTGAAGTTTTGGAGAGACATGCCTCGATTTGGAGGTTGGTGGCTCTTCATACTATTGATTCATCGTCTTCGACTCATCATCTTGAGAAGGCGCTTATACCTTTAATCTTCTCGACCTTTGAATCCCAAACAAGAATTCAAGCAGAGGCTACATTCAGTAATTAGATCATACTTCATAGATGTCATTTAGCGTGAATGTCAAAAGTGTTTGTACCTGACAAAACTTTGTTCTTTGGGTGATAGCTCGTTGAAGCGTTAGGCTTCTTTTCGCTAAAGTGTTTAATGGCTGTACCCATACTCTCGTTTTCAAAAAGGATGGGACTCTGGCCCTTCGAATCACAAATGTCAGTCTTTCACTATTTTATGTAGTTTAATATGCAAACAATTAGCTATCTAGAACGCGAGTAATCAGTCTTTGATTGTAGTTTTCTCGGCGGCCCTAAAATATGCTGCACAATCCAGCGAAATGCATCAAAAATCAAGCATATAGCTATTAGAGAATAGCAGCATTACAGTATACGAGTGTGCCTACTACACTTTGGATGGCTTTCTGCCTTTGCTATGCTTTGGTGGGAAACTAAACTAGATAGCGTCAGATTGCACTAGGCACCTAATGAGAGCTCTTGTAGCCAATGGAAGGTAGGTGTCGAACCGAATAGTGCAATTACTAAGCGTAGTATTTTCTTTTGAGGTTTAGCTTTTAATAACTACATCGAAATACAGGTCCACTTTATCTTTTTTTGAAACTTTGGGTGTGTTTGGAAACAACAGGTTCATTTTGTTGTGATAATGCATCTCAGCTTCAAGCATTGCTCATATTGCCTAAGCATATCCAAAAAGATGATCAATGAAACTTTTTCACGGATGAACATATCGGCTCCCTAGAAACATCAGTTACGGTTTCACCCTGTTCAACCTTAAACATGTATTTTAGCCTTGTATGAATATGTACAGGGTCATCCGAATTCAATTCGATGGTGTAGCAACAAGAGGCAAACAACTCGGAGACTTCAAATGGCACAATTACAAGCAAATCCCGGTTAGGACCGAGAGCATGTCAGTGCGTAGATACATGACGATGATTAGTCAGTAACAACACAAGCCATTGCGATCTACTACAGCACACAAAACTCTTATATGAAGATTGGATCGAAAGAAGCACATGGAAGTATACTATTAGAGCAAAACTAAAGTGGAGGAAACCGGATGGATCCCTCGTTTTTTCTCACGAGTGCTCACAGACCTGAGAATGTGGGGAAGGCTGTCTCTATTAAAGCAAATATACGGAACGAGCAATTTGTCTCCGACATGTACATTTGTAAAAGACGTCTATATTCATTACATGTGAAGATCAGTGAATATGACTGATAAAGATATATCCGACCAGAAGAACATGCCAGCAATGTAGCAGAGACGATGAGTTTTGTATGTAAGTTCGAGAGATTTTATTTATAAAACAATTGAGAAATTTTTAATATGAAACAAGATATAGGCATTGTCAATACATTTATTGAGCAGCAGCATCAACCTTGGCAGCATAGGCCAAAAGATCGATGACACGGTTGGAGTAACCGAATTCGTTATCGTACCAAGAGACGAGCTTGACGAACTTGTCGTTAAGAGCAATACCAGCAGCAGCATCGAAGATGGAGCTTTGAGCATCACCCACGAAATCGGTGCTTACAACTTGGTCGTTGGTATAACCGAGGATACCCTTCAACTCGTTCTCAGAGGCCTTCTTGATAACAGCCTTGATTTCTTCGTAGGTAGCACCCTAATGAATACAAACAAAATGTCAGCTTTTGTCTCCAAATATAACAAGCAGACCTATTTACCTTCTCCAATCTGACAGTAAGATCAACGACAGAGACATCAGGGGTAGGGACACGGAAAGCCATACCAGTGAGCTTACCGTTAAGTTCAGGAATGACCTTACCGACAGCCTTGGCAGCACCAGTGGAAGAGGGGATGATGTTGGCACCAGCACCACGACCGCCACGCCAGTCCTTGTTGGAAGGACCATCGACAGTCTTTTGGGTAGCAGTAGTAGCATGGACAGTGGTCATCAAACCTTCAACGATACCAAAGTTGTCATTGATAACCTTGGCAAGGGGAGCCAAACAGTTGGTGGTACAAGAGGCGTTGGAGATGACCTTGAGGTCAGAGGTGTACTTCTCGAGGTTGACACCACAGACAAACATGGGAGCATCACCAGAAGGAGCAGAGATGATAACCTTCTTGGCACCACCTTGAAGATGGGCAGAAGCAGCATCAATAGAGGTGAAGACACCCTGTGTCCAATGTTAACATTGCATTTTTCTCGGGAATGATTGCGCGTATACTTACAGTAGACTCAACAACATAGGCAGCTTCAACGGAACCCCAAGGGATTTGAGCAGGGTCACGCTCAGAGAAGACGGAGATCTCCTTACCGTTGACAACGAGCTTACCATCCTTGGCCTCAACAGTACCTTGGAAACGACCGTGAACGGAATCGTACTTGAACATGTAGACCATGTATTCCAAGGGGATGAAGGGATCGTTGATAGCAACAACTTGGACTTCAGGGTTAGAGAGAGAAGCACGGAGAACAATACGACCAATACGGCCGAAACTATTATAAACATTGGGATGTGTGAGGTGAGCCAATTCAGGAACATCAAATGTTTCAAATCAATTCAGCTTTAACTTACCCGTTAATACCAACTTGAGTAACCATTTTTATATAGAATTTATTTAATGTGAAAACAAAAAAGAAGAAGAAGAGACGCGTCCATGAAAATCCATCAACTTTTATACTTTTTTTTGGGATTAATCAAGATAAAATCAACAGAGCGACTATGCTGTTTTAAAATTGGTGTTTGGTGTAACTTGCGTTTCTTGAGTTGCACATGAGTAGCTTCCCAGTCCTTTAAATTTTTTACTATATTATGACTCAGATCTTTCTGTGAGCGACTAAATATAGTTGAAAGAGTAGGGGCAGCAGCAGTAAATGATGTTATACATAGAGCACAAAGTTTGGATAATGCACCGTACCCACTTTGCATGGCAAGAGCAGTAGATGGCGCTCTTCTCTTTCATTGAGCAGTAAACATCTAGTCATCAGATGACATTCCAAGCCTGACATCTTGCTTGCTCTTGAAGGATTAGTCAGATTTCGCAGTAGACCAAACTTGGATGTTATCATGTAAAAGATCTTTTGCATGTACATGTACGCTTTTATTTCATAGGCTCTTATCAAATATCCGTGTACACGTCAGATGTGATTTCTTTGGCGGTAGTCATTTGTTTGTGTAATGATTGATTGTTATCTATGATAATCTCTGGAAAAAATGGGGGTTGAAAATTTGCACAGTTTATCGATCAAAAATTTCGCTATTGAGGCTGCGAAAATGAGTCTGATTGCATTAAGCTATGCCATGAATTGAAAGAGATGATCAGAACCGCACCATGAAAAAACCTTGCTGCAAGTTTAACAGGAGCAGAATCGCTCTTCTTCTTCTTCTTTTTCTCTCATTATCATGCAAGATGGGAGGAGGCCTAGTGTAGGATCACTGTGAGATGCTAGTACTTGCAATCATAGTTTCGACTCGAAATGCCTCAAGTATATGCAATTTCCAACAGTTCTTTTGAAGGCAAGATCGTGAAACCCGTTTCTGGTAGTTTAAATATGCCATGATTGCATATCCATAGCTGCGTATAAAGCATTGTACCACGCGCTTGCTGCCAAATATGTTTTCTGGTAACTGCTCATACTCAATTTTCACAAATTACTCGTATGCTGATAAAGAGCAGACAAATTTGAGGCAATCCATGGCTTATTTGTGTAATCCCAATAACACTACTGCCGTGTTGTTTTCGGCCTACACTCCATTTATACACCACATTTCTTACCAAATAGCCCTATTTCCATTAGAAATGTCCTCAAGAGCTATGCATTGCACTGGATAAACAGAAATACATCTTATGACGATTAGTCAATAACAGAGCAAAGGTTACAGCAAAATCCTGCCAAGTTGATTGCGTAATGAAAGACATTTGATCACAAGACTTTGAGATGGACGTGCATAGACGTTTGGAGCAAGACATGCACACACACACAATACCAAAAATGTATCAAATCACCCAGGTGTAACACTAATAAAAGCAGTTTCTTTTCTATATAAAGACATCGATGAAGAAACACTGCATTTTTCTTCTTCTTCCTATTCTACATTTTTCTCTAGTAAAACACACTAATGTGTTTTAGATGACCCTGTTGTTCCTGAATGATCAAACTATTACTGCACAATAGCTGCCTTTGAATATAAAGCAAGAATATGAAAATGAGATCAAATGCAAACATTTGATTGTTCCTCTTTCAAAAAGAACGATACATCTATCAACATGAACACTAAATTAGGGACAATGCTGCTATATACAAAAGTGTGGTTATAAAGTTTAAATTGTATTTAAAAGCACGAATATCATCCAAGCTGATGAAATGTGCTATTGGGTCATCAGTTTGAACGCAAAAGACGACAATGAGATACACTGTGCTTTTTGCAGTAATATTAAAAGAGACAAGAAAAAGACAAATCACACACCAAGCTATGCGCTAAATGTATTCGCGTATATACGCAATGCACACAATAAATTATGGTGATGCAGCAGCAGCAAGTATAAAATATGCGAATACTTAGTTTGTAATCAATTTCTTTTTTGTTCTTTTTTCTCTCTTCTACATTTCTTTTCTCACTTTTTTTTTCTTGTTGATAACCTCAAAATCAAAGCTGGGTACTTCCATCATCGATTTTCATTAGGGGCAGACATTGATCACTTCTCCAAAGCCTGATATCACTACATCGCTGAATATCAGTTTAACAATCATCATGTACTATTATACCGCAGCTAATAACGACCTTGAAGTAACCTCAATAAGAAAGCGCCAGAAATTGCATGGATACCTCGAGTTTTTACAGCAAACAGGCATTGTATCCATGACAACCAGCAACAGTAATTATTGTCTGACACACAAGGTTTATTATACTACTACTTGGTGCCCATACTGTGGCCACAATTTCTGTATGTCTTTGAAATCTTGTGTATATGCCACTTGAGCTAACCCATACATCATTTCTAGGATCATACTACCCAATGCTATATGCAGTCTACCCTCTTCAAGCAAAGCAAACGAAAAACTATACGATATACATAACATTCAATCTACATTTGACTCCCATATTCAAATTATCCACACATTAAAAAAGGTACCGCTCTGCTATATTATATCCACTGCTCTTTTATGTAAACTTTGATCATGTATACTTGATGGCAATCAATCAGCCAATCAACATCCCTTACCGTCTATCAAGAAAAAAAGCATCAAACATATCTACTATGTAATTCACTTTCTCTCTCAAAATCTCTCCAATATGTATGATCCACCATCTGATATGAAAACGAAAAAGTATTCTGCAGCTTCTGTTTCCTTCAAGGATGAAATGAAAACTAATAAAAAAAAAAAGTAAAATGTTGAACCTGTGATATCTTTGTCCTCCTTGTTGTCATGGTATTATTTTCTCGACATTTTTTTTTTTGATTTTTCACAACATCTTATGACTGAATACAATCGGATTCTCCGAGCAGCATGGTGAGCGTATAGATTGGGTTTAATCCTACCATCACACGACGAAATCTATCATAGCCCTAGATACTGCTTCTTCAAACTATCAACTAGGATCGCCACGGCCTTTTTGCTATGATCTATGTATATGTATTATTTGCTTCTAATAGCAACATCAGAGCATTTACGCTTTGTTTATTTGTATGCTATACAAAATCAGCAGAGCAATCTTAATTCTCTTGTTGACGCCCAACCGCACCAAATTGAGAGCAATGTTGTTCGTTCTGAAAAAAGCATAGTAATAAACAAAAGACATCTACATCGATCTCTAAAGATTAAAATGGAAGCTAGGCATCTTGAATGTATTTTTAGCACAAAATACAACTTTAGACATATATTTACACAGAATATGGTCCTCGAGCCTATTCTACTTTAACAGAAGCCGAGATACCTTAGCGAAAATAAAAGAAAGGTCGTCTTAATAGTTTATTTAGGGACGCACAAAAGGACGAGCGGGCAACTGTATAACAAATCACATTATCCATTTGTTTGTTTGTTTTTCATTTCCATACATCTCATATACAAAATCAAGAAATTGTAAAGGTCGAGCTTTCATAAAAGTAGAGAAGAACGTGTTTCTCACGCTTCTTCTAGCGAAAAGTACGTGTGTGGGCCTCCATGTCAATCGTGAAATCATTAATAAGCATTCGAGTACCTGTGATGAGCGTGATTTGATGCTTTTTACGGCTTCCCGTGATTCAGTCTGACCGAGAAAGATACTACAAGATATATGGGAACCTTATTCTAAGAATAAACCTCATTCACGGATATAAGGAAATCAGACACCAACAATTTGATCGACCTTTATGCTTGCAATAGGACCCTCGATCACTCAACCCCAAGAATGGCCCTTCGGTTAAACTGTTTGCCCTTGTTAGCTCACTGACCTGTAACACAAAAATTCCCAAATTTTGACATTTGAGCGTAGTAAGAGCCCTGACATGAAACTAATTTCATTTTTGATCTGTTTAAAAGAGCCTCTGAAGGCTCTAGATCAAGCTCATATTCAAGAACATTTGACAGTTTTATCTTTGGTTGAAATTGAGTTTATTTCAAAAGGATTAGATTATAAAAGTAATACAGTACGAGATATTAAGTTAGTTAAGGAATACAAAGAAATAATTGAACAAAAAGAAAGCAAAGCGCTAAAAGTATATAGTATTTTTCTAAATTTTGAGGAAATATTCGTGGATCTCTTCCAAAGTCTTTCCAGATGTCTAATGTAGAACAAAATGTCATTAGTAAAGAGACTATTCTGTAGCCAATAATACCTACCTCTGGCATTAATTTAATCAGCAATCCCCATAGAATAATGGATAGACCAGCATAAAACCAAAAAGTGCCAGCCGTTGTCATTGCTTCAGTCATTGACAAAAAGGATGTTGAGATAATCAAATTACAAATCCAATTCACTGCGGTAGCAACACCATTCGCTTTACCACGAATGGACATGGAGAACATTTCGGACTGAGCCAACCAAGGGATGTAACCGAGACCAAGAGCGTAACTTGCAACATAAATGATCAAAAAGGTCAACAAGACGCCAGTGATGGCCTTATCTCTAGGTTCAGAGGGACAGCCTGAAGCAGTTTGGAGGATATCCTCGAGGTTTGTGTTAGAGATACATGTATTTTGCGAAATAGACCATCCACAACCAGTATCGAGGACGCAACGTGCACAGTGAGTAGCATAGCCAGCACAAGTTGGCTGTTGTGTGATGAATCCTTGTTGTGCTGCAAATGTCGCGCCAAGAGCGATTAAGCCGCCGATCATAACCAACATGGTGATAAGAAGCATCTTTCTACGACCAAACTTGTCAATTACAGAGATAGCAACAGCAGTGAAGACCATGTTGGTAGCTGCGACAATGATAGCCACACTAGTAGAGCCCTGGCTGTCTCGGAAGCCTGCCATTTGCAAGATAGTGGCAGCGTAATACATGGCTGCATTGAAACCTGATAATTGTTGAGCAGCTTGCAATATACATGCTAAATAAACGCATAGGTTAGATTCTATTCATCTTATATGTGCATCCTTCTTACCAATGATTAAAGGCATAAAGTTATCTCTATGCAAAAAGTCCTTGAATGAGCCCGATCGACAAGCGTGAATATCATCGTCAATCATCTTGATTTCTCTTTCGATAAAGACCTCCGTGACAGAATCACCATACACTTTGCGGTAAGCACTTCTTGCTTGATCCAATTTACCGACTGCAATCAAGCGACGAGGACTCTCTGGGAGGAAAGGCATTACACAAAACTGGAACAGAGCGGGAATACCAGCAATACCAAACATATAACGCCATCCATTTGGCACCTTAGCAAGAGCAATGTTCATGGCATAAGCAAACACTTGACCAAATGTAAGGACAAGGGTATTCAAGGTATTCAATCTACCTCTCAGATGTTTGGGCGATAATTCGCTGACATACACGGGCACAATCATTGAAGCAATACCGACAGCAAGACCCACCACCACTCTTCCAAACAAAAGCACGCCATAACTAGGAGCTAAAGCGAGGATCAAAGCGCCAGCAATAAAGATGACGGACGAAACAATAACCAAAATCTAGAGAATAGCATGAGTGGGATATTGTTGTTTGTCTGTAAATGTCGCACAAACCTTTCTTCCGAATCTATCAGTAAGCTTTTTGATTTTAAAGTTAGATCTTGTTTACCAAACACACATCGTATAAGCTTACCAGGCCTGAGAAGAAACCACCAAAAATGGCACCAAATGTCGTACCACCAACAACTAGCTCTTTCTCAGTGTTACTCATATTGAAATCTTGCTGGAGCAGCGTTAAAGCACCCGAAATGACTGTAAAAAAGTCTGAGTACATGGGCAACATCCATACACATCTTCAACAACCTACCACCGGTATCGTAACCTGCCAAGAAACCACCAACGCAAACAGCAATGACAAGCATATACACAAAGGGTGTGGCTTTACCGGTATGTTCGGATTCATCCGAGATTTCTTCATGTGGTTCAAACAATTCCTCGTGAGGATCAATGATTGTCTTGGGATCGCATTCCTCTTTGGTTTTGCTCTTTTCAATGTTACTGCGAAGACTCATGCTGTATATCTCTTTTGTTTGAGTGCGAGATGTGTCAATTGTGTATTGATGGCGAAAAACAAATGAGCACAAAGATACAATGGACCTAGATGTCGAGTTTTCTACAGGTGCAAAAAGAGAGAGAGAGAAGAAGAAAAAATTATCCCAACTTTCTGTAAGACTTCCTTATAAAATTACAAGATCCCTTCTTTTACCCGTTTGGCCCACCCATGCGCCCTTTCAATGTGAAATCTTCTCATTTCCATATCGAAGTTGCCTGATGTTCTAAATTGGGAAGAATAAAACCAAATGGCAAGGTATCAAATCAATCTATCATCCATCTGTATTTTGACAGGTTGCCAATGCGTATTTGATGCAAACCTAAAAACAGCACAATGCCTTGTTCAAACAGCGAAATTAAGCCTTTAAATGCCTTACATGTGTTTCATTGCAATGAATAGATTATGGGATGTAGAGAAGAGGATCAATGCCCATGACAAAGGTCGAACAATTTAACCAAAATGCCATTTTTGTATTGTATTTTTGGACACTATCCATCCATGGGTATTGTGACGATAGCAATGGAACCTTCACATCTGATTCTTGAGAAACTTGATCTACACCAAACAATCTTCCATTGGCTTCTTAATCACTCACTTCCCTTCAATAGCTCTGAAACGTTGTTGCATTTTCTCTTTCTCACAGCTTTTCTCCACAATTTGCACCAACACTGTCTTGACTATCACTCAGTCCAAGGTCTAGGTGTTGCTCCATTGAGCACGGCATGTCAAGAGCAACTCTGGCATGTGGTATCCATGGCAACCGGGCACACATTTGGCGCCTTCGTGCCACAACTCGTTACCATGGCAACCCGTTTTCTCGATATCTGACGACATTTCGCATCAAATGTCTATCATCTCTCTATTGTCAAGCTGTAAACAGGATCTGATGAATAGATGTACTCACCAACATACATTTTTTCGTGACTAGACATGCTATAGTTTTCTTCAGAGCGTCGCGCGTCTAATGGCTATGTGATTGGTCATGAAATGCAAAGGGCATGGTCCCAATCCAGGCGCAAAAAAATCCTTTTTTACTTTTTTCTAGACACAATTGACTATTTTAAACATTCATCAGATAAAAAATAAGGGGATCTGCCATAAAGTCATTGATTGGAAAAACTTGATAGCGATAACAAACACAAAGCCAACAGACTACGTACAATAAATGAATCCCTACATGAACCAAGGTAATCCAAACAATCCATATTTGCAAAACGCCTATGGACAACAGCAAAACTTTATGGCCAATCTGCCGCCTGAAATGCAATCTGCTGTTGGTGGGTTCTCGCCTCAACAGAAAATGGATGGTAATGCCAGCAATGCAAGCGCGAGTCCTCAACAGCAACATCAGCCTCAATTCGATCCTCAGAATAACGCTGCATTAGTGGCCAACATGATTGCGAAAAGACAAATGTACGGTGGTAATCCTCAACAGCAACAACAACCGCAACAACAACCATTTAGTCCTGTTACGTCGAATCCCTCTCTCGCAGGCTCTCCAGCTGCTGTTTCAATGGGTATGAATAGTCCCCAACAAAGACAACAAAGCCCAATGTTGTCTAATCCTCAACAGCAAATGTTGCAACAACAAATGCTTCAACAACAACAGCAAGCGTTTAGACAGCAACAACAGCAACAACAAGCCTGGGGGAACAAGCAAACAACGCCCCAGCAAGCAATGAACCTGCAACAAGGCATGAATGATCAACAACGACAACAATTTAATATCATGCAACAACAGCAAATGCTGAGAAAGCAGCAGCAGTTCCAACAGCAGCAGCAGCAACTGCAGCAACAACGACAGCAGCAACTGCAGCAACAACAACAGCAGCAACAGCTCCAGCAACAACCTCCTATGATGGCCACTGTATCATCCAACTCATTATCACCTCACACTGAAACATCTATTTCAGCAGTGGCAGCTGGCGCTCCTAATGTTGATATAAATGAGCTCAAACGATCACCTGCAGCAATGATACCTTCATCCACTCATATCGCTTCTGCTACGGACGCAGATATCAATACAAAACGAGTTGAAATTGTGAGTGATAGGATATGATTGACATGTGCTGCGTAAACTGACATTGCTGGGAAACAGATTTTAGCATTGAATATTGAATTGATCCGTCTATGCATCGAGAGCCAACGTACAGGAGCCAGTTTAGAACCTAATCTACCACTGTAAGTATGATAGATGGCATGTGGATTGAGTCCTGTTTAATGGTAGAACGATAGATACCAAGCTAAGCTGCAATCAAACCTAACATATCTTGCTACCATGGCCGATATATCCATGGTCAAGCCAGGAGAGGTAAGTTTGTTGGTTGAGGATTATAGAGATGGAGACCTAACACAGCGTGCTAGGAATACAAAGCGCCATCTCCTCCTGATCTATCGCCTTTACCTCCAGCACAATCAGACATTGGCAGGAAGATTCACGAATTACTCGCTACGGCTCAAGGCTTATTCACTACTACACAAGACATGAATCAACCTAAAAAGTCGGATTCCCCTTATTCAACATCGTCTCAGCAACAACAACAACCATCTCAACAGCCTCCACCTCAACAAGCATTGCCTCAACAACAGGCACAGCAGCAAATGTCGCCTACATCGATGCGGGGTACACCTTTACAACAGCAACAGCAATTGCAAATGCAACAGCAACAGCTACTTCGTCAGCAGGCTGCTGCTATGCGTCAACAACAACAGCAGCAGTTCCTGAGAGCTACTGGCAGATCCAGCGCCAATAACAGTGCCAACAGCAGTAATGTCAGTACACCTACCAGTGCCGGTACGCCCATGAGTGTAGCGAATCGCGGCGGTATGCCTGCCAATGCCGCCACCATGGACCCTCAAATGATGTTGAGACAGGCCCAACATGCGCAGAGCTTGATGCAGCAACAGCAGCAACAGATGAGACAGCAGCAAATGATGGCCAATATGGGACTCAACTTGGGCTCATCTTCATCGCCTACTTCCAACAACAATGGATTTAGTCCTCTTCAACAGAGCATAGAGTCTTCCAACATGCAGCAACAACAGCCTCAGCAAATGAACCCTAATGATGTGCTGGCTGCAGCGAATGGCATGATGAATCCAAATGCCATGTTGATGAATCCTGCAAGTATAATGAACAACATGTATAATCAGCAACAACAGCAAAATGTCAACAGTAATGATGATCCTAATAACTACAATAATGTCATGATGATGATGCAAAGACTACAACAGCAACAGCAGCAGCAACAAAATCAATAGTAAAAAAACCCCCCGTTATTTATATAGTATAAGCCATTCATGACAGAAATAAAAAGCAATGAGCATTTCATATTAATCATATACTGTATATACATCCAACAAGCAAGTGTTTTGAACTTGGGGTAAGTGCAGAACAATTGATTGATAGCTGTCAAATGCCACCTGATCCGATATATCCATCATGTGGGTAGATGCCACTCAAGACGGATCTGATAAACTACATGCTAGCTGACCAAATGTCTGACATCTCTTGTGCCCACATGCTCTTGACAGTGATACGATAGTGATAAAGCTTACATCAGGCTCTCTTCAACATGACAGCTACCATCCCACTTTAGCCTTTCCTGTGACATGTTATAACGAAGGTCACTTTTTTTTTCTTTTTGTTTGAAAGAATTTTACACATTTCGAATTTGTAGGTCTTTTTACAGTCTCAAAATCCTTCCGTACTATACAACAAGCTTCCAAGACACATAGACATAGATTTTGATTCCATCAAAGAGCAGTTGAATATGTCGAAATATAATACGGTCGAAAGAGAACTCATGTTCCGCAACCCCTCCAATGAGAAATTTGGAACACCCTCCTTGCAAGAAGTCGTTGCACCTCACATTGAAGCCTTCAACAGCATCTCTGAATTCGGTCAAGGCCAGCAAGGCTTGTTGGATTACGCCATCAAAGATATTGGCACCATGTCTGTATTCGACAATGCTGACAACGATATCAGCCTCGATCCCTCCGGCGTCACATTGGGCAACAAACTGACGTATTGGCTCGAAGATGTCAAATTACACCAGCCCATGGTGAGCGAGCGTGACAGCACCACCCTCAAGCGAAGAACCTACCCTTCCGAGTGCCGTGAACGACTCAACACCTACCGCGGTAAGCTGCAAGGTAAATTGTGCTGGAGAGTGAACAATGGCCCTGTGCAATCTGATCTGCGTGATCTCGGTCTGGTGCCCGTCATGGTCCGTTCCAATCGCTGTAATCTCGCTGGCATGTACCCCAAGGAGCTGATTGCTCACCACGAAGAGTCTGAAGAGATGGGTGGTTATTTCGTCGTCAACGGTATCGAGAAGCTGATCCGTCTCCTGATTGTGCCTCGTCGCAACCACGTTACTGCCATCATCCGTAACTCCTTCCAGAACCGTGGTCCCACCTACTCCACATTTGGTTGTGCTATCCGCTGTGCCCGCCGTGATCAAACCACGCTGACCAACACCATCCACTATTTGAACGACGGCAACGTCATGTTCCGCTTCGCCTGGCGCAAGCAAGAATACCTGTTGCCTGCCATGCTGGTCTTCAAGGCCTTGGTCGACACCTCGGACAAGGAAATCTTTGACGCTCTCTGCCAAGGTGATGTGCAGAACACCTTCTTGACGGATCGTATCGAGCTGTTGCTGAGATCCTTCAAGATCTACTCCCTCTACACGCGCGAGCAATGCCTGAGTTATATCGGTGAGAAGTTTAGAGTGACCATGGGCCTCGACGAGGATTTGACCGATCAGCAAATTGGTGAAGAGCTCCTGAAGAAGCTCATTTTCGTTCACATGGACGACAACCGTGACAAATTCAACCTCTTGGCCTTCATGATCCGCAAGCTCTACTCTGTGGTCTCTGGCGAGTGCGGTGCCGATAACCCAGATGCCCCTCAGCACCAAGAAGTCTTATTGGGTGGCCATCTCTACACCATGATTATGAAGGAAAAGATCTTTGACTGGCTCACGGGCATCAAGATGCAGATCCGTAACGACATTCGATTGAACCCCTCCAGAGTCGACTTCTTCAACAGTATGTATTGTGGACCATGATGATGTCAGAGTGGGCTATTGATGGCATGTGCATTTTTTTGATAGATACCTACTTTCAGAATGCCTACCGCAAGGTCAACAGTGATATCGGTGTTAAGATGTCCTACTTTTTGGCCACAGGTAATCTTGTCAGCAAGACAGGTCTGGATTTGCAACAATTCTCTGGCTTCACCATTGTCGCTGAAAAGCTCAATTTCTTCCGTTACTTGGCTCATTTCCGCTGTATCCATCGTGGTGCTTTCTTTGCTGAACTCAAGACGACCTCTGTGCGTAAGCTGCTTCCTGAGGGCTGGGGTTTCCTGTGCCCTGTCCACACGCCTGATGGTTCCCCCTGTGGTTTGCTGAACCACTTGGCCCACAAGTGTAAGGTC
Organism: Mucor lusitanicus; assembly: GCA_010203745.1. Lineage (NCBI taxonomy): Eukaryota > Fungi > Mucoromycota > Mucoromycetes > Mucorales > Mucoraceae > Mucor > Mucor lusitanicus. The sequence continues at coordinate 382,866 of JAAECE010000004.1, read as the reverse complement.
ATCAACGAGCCTCTGGATACCAAAACGGTGCCCCGTCTGCTGGCTGCCCTTGGTGTCTCTCAAAGCTTCCTCCACACCATCAATCGTCCTGGAGATGTGGTCGTCATGCTGGATGGTAAGATCATTGGCTGGTGTACGCCTGCCACTGCCGCCAAGGCAGCACAGAGTTTAAAGGTGTGGCGAGTAAACAATGAGCACGGCATTCCCTTGGATTTGGAAATTGCTTATGTGCCCAAGTCGTACGGTGGTGAGTATCCCGGCCTCTACCTGTTTGCCAGCCCTGCTCGTATGATGCGTCCTGTCAAGTATCTCGGCAACGGCAAGACCGACATGATTGGTACATTTGAGCAAGTGTACATGGACATTGCCTGTATGGACGACGAAGTTGTTCCTGGCGTCACTACCCACCAAGAGTTCACACCTACCAACATTCTCAGTATCATTGCCAACCAAACACCCTTCTCTGACTTTAACCAATCACCCCGTAACATGTACCAATGTCAAATGGGTAAGCAGACCATGGGTACACCGTCCACCGTCTTGAACCACCGTACCGACAATAAGATGTACCGTATTCAAAATGGCCAGACGCCCGTTGTCAGAACGGAGCTCTACAACCACTACGGTTTGGACGGTTGGCCGCAAGGCAACAACGCCATCGTCGCTGTCATCTCTTACACTGGTTACGATATGGAGGATGCTATGATTTTGAACAAGTCTGCTCATGAACGTGGCTTTGGCTATGGTACTGTCTACAAGGCTGAAACCGTCGACCTCAACTCTTACCGTGCGCGTGGCGAGCCCATCACCTACCGCTTTGGCCTCGATCCTGTCAAGGGCAAGAAGTACCGCAGCAAGATTGGCGATGATGGCCTCCCCCACATTGGCGCCCATTTAGTCGCTGACGATCCTCTCTGTTCCTACATTGATGAGTCCACTGGCAAGAACATTATCAAGAAATACAAGGGCCCCGAAGACGCCTATGTGGATGAAGTCCGTATCTTGGGCGACGATGCTGGTACCGGTGAGCTTCAAAAGGTGCACATCAAGCTTCGTATCACACGTTCTCCTGTCATTGGTGATAAGTTCTCATCTCGCCACGGTCAAAAGGGTGTCTGTTCTCAAAAGTATCCTGCTATTGACATGCCCTTTACCGAGTCTGGTATGCAGCCTGATGTTATCATCAATCCTCACGCTTTCCCCTCGCGTATGACCATTGGTATGTTTGTCGAGAGTATTGCTGGTAAGGCCGGTGCCCTCCACGGTATTGCTCAGGACAGTACGCCCTTCAGATTCAACGAGCAAAACACGGCAGCAGACTACTTTGGTGAGCAACTACTAAAGGCAGGCTACAATTACCACGGTAATGAAGCCATGTATTCCGGTATCACGGGTGAGGAGATGAAGATGGATATTTACATTGGTGTAAGTAGTGTTTGCAGAATGATATACACGGGATGCTAACTGAGTCAACCTCTAGGTCGTCTATTATCAACGTTTGAGACACATGGTCAACGACAAGTTCCAAGTGCGTACGACCGGTCCTGTTCACAATCTCACTATGCAGCCTGTCAAGGGTCGTAAGAGACATGGTGGTATTCGTTTTGGTGAAATGGAGCGTGATTCTTTGCTTGCTCACGGCACAAGTTACTTGCTGCAAGACCGTTTGATGAACTGCTCAGATTACTCACAAGCCTACGTCTGTCGCCTCTGTGGATCATTAGCATCGCCCATCTGTACAAAGATTGTGTCTACCTTAGGCAACCGTCGTACCTATGAATGTAAAACATGTAACACAGCAAAGGGTATCGATTTGATTGCTATTCCTTACGTATTCAGATATCTCACAACTGAATTAATGAGTATGGGTATCAAGCTGAATTTGGGCATCAAGCCTTAAATCGCTCTTGCTGTTTACCCTGCCTTGTTATTTCTCTTGTTTTTACTAATTCTGTTTTATATATATTTCTCTCTCTTACTCTCACCTCCTCTTCTTCTTCTACCATATCGTACACATTTAGATTTCCATAAACACATCCTTTTTTTCACTATTACAAATTTTTCTTTTATTTGTACAATAAAATGCATACAAAGATATAGCCCTCCTCTCTATTTGAGATTCTGACCAAAATCTTAATTTCAACTTTTAACAAACAATTAAAAGTTTGTTTTAAATGTTGTTTGGCAGAAAATGATATAAAAAGAATCATTCACTGCAAATAATTCAAATGATGCAAAAATGATTCTCTACAGAGTTCCGTTTCTGGCGACGTTTCTCGTCATTGTCAAAGCAACAGCAACAACCACACAGAATGCAGATGTAACAAGAACCAACTCGGTTGAATTCGTGCAGTCGTCACCTGCTTGGCTGGCCAATGTCAAAGTACCCACCAATGTCGTTATCCAGTTTCCTCGCGATGATGAGATCAAAGCAGGCCCGCTGCCCAAGGAAGGATTCAAGTTGGACGTGACCAGCTACCCAGCACCCAACAAGCAACCCCCCGTCGATCATCCAGAAGTGCAAGCCGTGCTCAAGCACCTTGATTTCAACAAAATCCCAAAATCCAAGCCTCGTATTGTCAAGGATTGGGTGTTTGACACCAAGGATTATAGCCCTACTGATCCTGATTGCTGGTGGTCTTCTAGTCTGTGCAAAAAGCCCAAGGTCAGCTATCTTCCGGAAGACATTTCTATCTGTCCCACCAAAGGCATTTGGGGTCTTAATTACGATGATGGTCCTTACAAAAAGTGGTGGCCTGCAAACGAAAAGGAAAAGGAGTATGACCAGCCTCGATTCTACAACTATTTGGTGGAGAAGGGAAAGCAAAAGGCGACTCTGTTTTGTACGTATATATACTAGGCTGTATCTTTTGAAAGAGTTGGTTTGTACTCATGCTTCCATTTCTATTAGTCGTTGGATCCAATGTCATCAATTTCCCTGAAGCAGCTCAAAGATCCTTGAATGACGGCCACACTATTTGCTCGCACACCTGGTCTCATCCTCAAATGACGACGCTGACAAACGAAGAAGTGGTCGCTCAATTGTATTGGACGCAAAAAGCTATCAAGGAAACCATGGGCATCACACCTAAATGCTGGAGACCACCCTATGGCGATGTGGATGACCGTGTACGTGCTATTGCGTATCAGATGGGCATGCGAACTGTTCTTTGGGATCAAGATAGTAATGATTGGAACTTGGTACGTGTGTGTGTGTGTGTGTGTGTGTCAAGAGTTGTCAGTCGATTCATGCTTTCATGTTGTAGATTACGGGCCGCTTAAAGACAGAGGTAGTAGACAATTACTTCAAAAATTGGGTCAACAACCGCGTCTCTGGCAATGACACGGACCATGGGCACATTACACTGGTAAGTCTCTTATTCAAATACATGGATCAACACAAATACTCAATACTCTGTCAACGCTCATTCTATGCATCTAGCAACATGAGAATAGTAATATGACTATTCAAATGTCAGAGAAATGGCTTCCTACATTGCAAAAGACGTTCAAGGTGATGCCTATCCACCAGTGTATCAATGACCCTCATCCTTATTGGGAAGAATCTTTCACCTACCCTACATTGGATGTGCCAGAGCCACCTAGACAGAATGCTAATTCATACGCTAGTCATTCTGGTAACGTAGCTAACCAACCTGGCGCTAAAACTTCAATGGCAAGCTCTTCCTTCTCTCATGGTGTTGCCGAAGTTCTCTTTAGCTTGAGCTTACTGGGATTTGCTGTAGCTACTACACTAGTTTAATTTGAAATCAACTAGAAGATGGTATACTAGACTCTAATTTATTTATAAAAGAATATTTACATTAATTCTTAACGCATTGGTGGAGTGTATTTTGTGAATACCATATAAATGTTCTCTTTTGTGAGTAATCTATATTTTTTTAGCATATGCAAACATACATACACCTAGACCTTGCGATTTTCAATAGCATCAATAACCTTCACGATAGGGCGTGGCACTCATTTTGCCAGCCACCACCGCCAAAAAAATGTTTTAATGCCCGCTCGGAAATATAGTCTGGTTTGATGATTTTTCATGTTTTTGGATTCGATTGAAACTGTTTTGCAACTTTTACATATATGAGATGTCAAGACGGACCCATACTTCCTAGTAGAGTTTAAAAGAGCTTTTTACGGCACGTTTGGTGGTACCAAAAAATGTGAGTAACTTGAAAGAGTATATTGAGAAATTTTTAAAAATGTGAAATGACGTTTTTCGCAAAAATGTTGACATTTTACATATAAAGGTCTCACAAAAGCGATTTCAGGGTCTCCGTTGGGTCGATAGAAATCATTTGATCCGATATATGCCATAGTAGAAGTGTTCGTTTTTGCGCTCAAAAACGCAATCGTTTGATTTTCGATCAAAACCATGAGGGGTACCTCATGATTTTTTACTAATTTTCGAAGATCCCAAAAAAATCGAGCAAAGGTGTCAGCAAGGTACTGGTAGATGAGAGAGATTGTCTGGTGCTATTCTGGCGATCTAAAAAGGCTTTAAACACGAGAAATTGCGTCTCAAATGCATCCAAATTATGCTGTGATTTGTATACTTTTGAGTGGAAAGAGTTAATGCGAGCATACTGCCGACCTGTATATGGAGTACTTTCAATAATAAAGACGTCGAGCATCGTAGAAAAGAGTCTGGCGGGCACTGTAAGTTGAGGGATGTATTACATTATTTACAATTGCATGCCGCCCATAATGTTCTCGCTGACTGGCTGTTTGAATGGAAGCCATCAAGAGAGATGTCTACAATAGCATTTTGTTTTCTTGCGGTAGGTTGTTCCACTTGGACATGCATGGTTGTGTGAAGTCGAGGAAAAACGCAAGCCACTCCAGTAATACAGATTTGCCCGTTGCATTTTCCATCTCCTCACCAAAATTGTGGTTGCTGTTGATCATTGGTATAACATTATCGTATTGCAACAGCAATTAATGTTGATCTGGGAACTCGCGCTCCCACGCGCCTCGTCGATAGAAAAGGGGTTTGCCTCACTGTGTTGTATTTCTGGCATTGTAATCACTAATTACCGCATTAAAACTGAAGATCCTGAATAATAAGGTTCATCCTGGATCATATGAGCCACGAAGAGATTGTTGTCAAATCTTAAACGAACCCCGTGTTGAGCCTCTCAATATAAATTTAAACATACTCTATACACGCTCAAGATGATCACTCACAAATAAAGCAATAGATTATATCATACATGATGAGGTGTATACGAGATGCATCCACAAGTTCCACGTTTCAAACCCGTGAGGACTCGATAACAACTGGGATTCCATAGAGCATAGTGCATACTATGCAGACAAAGTGTATCAAAAGCTGCTATAAATACAAGATCAAACACATCCAGCTGTCTATAGCATGCGCATATACATCATAGAGCACGGCAAGCAGCCTACACTCATACAGCAACGTGGTGTTTGCTTGCAATGTCTTGCAGGCGGATGCATCATCTCTATTATATGCAAGCCCAAGTGCATATGTATACTACATCTCTGTATAAACCAGCTCCACAATAGAATACACATGAAATCAAGCGCTGTATTCACGGATGCCCGAGATGGATCTATGGCTCATGACGCAGTGCTATCTAAATGTGGTCAATTTGGACCAGGTGCTCTCTCTTGCAACAAATATTGCCAAAGATTGATCGTGTCACAGGATTGGGTGAGTTCCATCAATCATGCTCATCACTTGGCAATCTCTTTTGTATAGCGTCCCAGGAAAGAGATAAATAGCGCATTTTTTCCATATATGTTATTTTATTTTTGATTTTGTGCTACATTTAAGCTCTGATGAGCCTTAAAGGCGATTGGCTTGATTTGCCGTGGTTACACCGTTCAACCTCACATTTGGACAACGATTTGCACTTTTATTGAGCTTATTTCCAGTGTACATGTTGAGCGTTTAGCTGTTGGTGATATAGAGAATCATATTTCATGGCTACAATGACCCTTCCACGTTCTCAAGAAGAGTACATGTGGGGTTACAAGTATAGAAAGTGGATAGGTTGTGTCGTACCCGATGATAAATACCTCTTTTTCACAGTTCCCAAAAAAGGATTGTTCATCCCATATGCTGATTTGATCTGAGAGAGGGAACGTGGATACCCTTAATTTATCACTGAGTGGCAGTACAGCTTAAAGCCACTGTCAACATTTGCCCTTTAGCGAAAAAAGCTCAAATGGTACAATGGTGATTGATTCAACCACATAAAAAGCCCAGTGTCGATCTCTTTCTTTCTCTCTTTTTTTTCAATTTTATTCCATTCTTGCTACATCTACAATGAATGAAAAGATAGAGAATGAAGATAAAGTTGCGGTTGTCACTGTGGAGGATGCCAACAAGATCAAGTTTGCCAGAGTCCATCGCCCTGAGAGAACCAAGACCATCCAAACCATTGATACAGTTGCCTCTCGCAGACCTTCTATCAGTGCTCCCAAGCGTCCTGAAAAGAAGTCGAAAGGTGAAAAGAAGAATGTCGATATTGTAAGTGGCTACCCCGCGTATATGTCACTTGTTGGCTCACTCTTTCTTCTTGTGCTGTAGACTGAACATTTGCTCTCTCCCCAAGACTGCGCTGCCAAGTACCATACAGATATCAACGTGAAAAAGGCTTCTGATTCCCATGGTCTTACTGCTCAGCAAGCTGCCAACATCTTGACTGAAACCGGCCCTAATCGACTGACGCCACCAAAAAAGCGACCTGCCATCCTAAAGTATTTTGACTGTGTCGTCAAGCTCTTCAACTTGCTCTTGATCCTGGCTGGTATTCTCAACTATATTCTCTTGGCAATCGACTTTAAGGGCAATTTTCCTAATGTAAGCATTTGTTTGTCCTGACGTGGATAGATTACAATAATTTATTAACAATTTGCATAGACTTATTTGGGTGCCATTCTCATCGGTGTTGCCTTGTTGAACGCCTTTATCGAGTTCTACCAAGAACAAAAATCACAGGCTTTATTGGATTCTTTCCTCGACATGGTTCCTGCCAGATGTATGGTAATTCGCGATGCCAAGGTGCAACAAATCGACGCGGTTGACTTGGTCGTGGGCGATGTTGTCTTGGTGCGTATGGGCGACAAGGTACCTGCTGATCTCTTCATCTTCTCTGCCTCGGACCTCAAGGTCGACAACTCTCCTCTCACCGGTGAATCAGACCCTCAAGAGAGAGGCGGCACCAACACGCAAAAGAACGTCTTTGAAGCTGAGAATATTATTTTCAACGGTACATTGGCTGTTTCAGGTGAAGGTTATGGTATCGTTGTGCGCACTGGTGATGGTACCGTATTAGGCCAGATTGCTGGCTTAACTGCGGGCGAAGCTAAATCAGAGTCCCCACTATCACAAGAGGTAAATAAACACAAATGAAGCTAAAACTCCAGCATCATTAACCTCTCTTGTGCTACACTAGATCTCCAAGTTTGTGAAGATCATTGCTTCCATTGCTCTTGTCACAGCAGGCATCTTCTTTGGTATTGGTTTCCCCGTCAACAATGGCAACGTCTCTCTCACGTTGAATTTTGCCATCTCTGTCTTTGTCGCTTGGGTTCCTGAGGGTCTACCGGCCACTGTCACTATCCTGTTGACTATCTCTGCCAAGCGTATGGCTGCTAGAAATGTGCTGGTCAAGGACTTGCAAGGCGTAGAGACATTGGGTGCTATTACTCTGCTGGCTACTGACAAGACCGGTACATTGACTCGCAATCAAATGACAGTGACTTATGTGTGGACCTGTCTCACCATGAGAAATGTTATGGACAAGCAAAACCAAAAGGGCCCCATTTTGGAAGAACCCGGCGTGCGCGAAATTCTCGAAATTTGTACCTTGAACACAAAGGCCAAGTTTGATCGTGTGGATGTCCCTGTGTCTCAACGTCAAATTCTCGGTGATGCTACTGAAACTGGTCTTGTGCGTTTTGCTGGTGAGCAGTTGGGCAAGCAATTTGATACGATTCCTGATGAGTTCCCCAAGGTGTTTGAAATCCCCTTCAACTCGGACAACAAGTGGGCAATGACAATCCACGAAAAGAAGCATGCCAACGGCCCCTTGACTCTGTATGTCAAGGGTGCCCCCGAAAGAGTCCTCAACCTCTGTGACAAGATTCTTCTGGAAGATGGTTCCTCTGTCCCTCTCTCTGATGAGCATCGCGCTGCTTTCCAAGAAACATATGCTCGCATGGCTAGTGAAGGACATCGTGTTATCGGCTTTGCTCAAGACTTGCTCTCTGAAAGCGAGTACCCCTCTGGATTCAAGTTTGACAAGTCTGCCAAGAACTATCCCATGTCAGGCATGACATTAGTGGCTCTCTGCTCTTTGGAAGATCCTCCCAAGCATGGCGTTCGTGAGGCAATTGGCAAATGTCGCCAGGCCGGTATTAAGATCATGATGGTTACCGGCGATCACCCGATGACAGCTGAGGCTATTGGCCGCAAGATCAACTTGATGTTGGGTGATACCAAGGCATTGGCATCTCAAAGACTGAATCGCCCTGAAGACGAGGTGCCTGAGAGTGAATACAACAGCATTGTGATTCACGGTGATACCATTGACGCTCTTACCGACGATGATTGGGATCTCATCTTCTCCAAGGAAGAAATCATTTTTGCTCGTACCTCGCCCAAGCACAAGCTTGAGATTGTCAAGCGCGCTCAAGCCATGGGACACATTGTAGGCGTTACTGGTGATGGTGTCAACGATGCTCCTGCTTTGAAGAAGGCTGATCTCGGTATTGCTATGAATATCTCTGGCTCTGACGTGTCAAAGGATGCTGCTGCTATGATTTTGCTCGATGACAACTTTGCAAGCATCGTCTCCGGTATCGAAGAGGGTCGCTTGATTTTCGTCAACTTGAAAAAGTCAATTCAATACACCATTAGTCACTCTATGCCCGAAGTCATCCCCAACTTGCTTTATGTGATTGTGCCTCTTCCTCTGCCCTTGTCTGCTATCCTCATCTTGGTGATTGATTTGGGTTTTGAGCTGTTTGCTGCCTTGACTTTTGCTTGGGACAAGCCTGAATCCGATGGAGGTCTGATGAAGATGCCACCTCGCAAGCCTGTGAGTCCCGAGTCCATTGATCGTCTTCGCCGTACTATGCATCGTCGCCAACGCTACATTGAATATGATGCCGAGGGAGAGGAAGTCAGACCACCCTTGTTCCGCCGTGTCTACAATACCTTCCACGAAGTGTTTAGTAAAGGCTATTGGAAAGAGAAGTTTGAAAAGTCTGATGATGAAGTCCTCGTTGATTTGCCATTGCTGTCTTGGGCTTATCTCGAAATTGGTATCATTGAAGCTATTGGTAATCTGACCAGTTACTTTGTTGTTCTCTGGTACAATGGTATTACGCCTTATGATGCTGTTATCATGCAACGTGGTGCTGGCTCCCCTACCTTTTACTTTTCTAATGGACCCAACTATGCTCAAGACTATCTCACTGCTACTGGCAAGCTCCTAGATTCAGCTGCTCAAAAGCAAGCTTTGGGTCAAGCACAATCTATCGTCTATTGGAGTATCATGGTCATGCAAATGTTCAACATGTTTGCTTGCAAGACTCGTTTCTCTGTGCCCATTGGTAGATACATGTTCTCCAACAAATACACGTTCCTTGGTATCATAGGTGGCGTTTCTCTTGCCACTTTGATCGTGTACTGCCCTCCATTCAACATCCCCTTTGGAACCGATTATCGCTTGTTGCCTCTTTTCTGGCTCATTGGCTTTGGCTTTGGCCTCATCATCATTGCTTATGCCTGTCTTCGTATCAAGATTAGACAAAAGTTTAGCCCTCAGTCATTCAATCCTGATATCCATGGATTGCGCATGTATCCTACTATTCGCACTGTCGCTACAAGTGACTCGAGGTCTGTCAACAGAATTGTTTAATCTGTTGCACCACACACATTTAGAATTCTTTGCTCTTATATAGTTTTATCATATCTTTTTTGTCAGTGCTATTACAATTAGTACTTTCCATTGTACACTCTTAAACATTTAATACATAATCACTTTTTGAATAAATTTGTAATCAAACCAAATTCAACTATTGTTCGTCCAGTGCAAGCATTTGATTATATCAAATACTCTGCAGCTGTTGGTTTAAATGTAAAAGAGATTTATCAGAGATTACATGGTACTACACTCAAAGGCTTGAAGCAAAATTGTTGACAGTTACGCCACCATCAACAGTAATCAAGGCACCATTGGTGTATTGGCCTGCACGCGAGGAAAGATAGATACAAGTACCAGCAATATCCTCAGCACTACCAATTCTAGAGACGGGGACCTTGGCTACAATTATATCGCCAAATGCATCTAATGTAGCTTTCATCATCTTGGATTGGAATGGTCCAGGCGCAATTGTGTTGACTGTAATCCCATCATAGCCTAAGCGACCAGCCAAATGTCTTGATAGATGGTGAAGGCCAGCCTTTGAAGCAGAATAAGCATAGGTTTCTTGTGCAGGTGTCTAGTATTATGGTTTGTCAGCAATCAGATTTGAATGTGCAGTACCAGACAGACTCACCCTAATACCATCAACTGAGCCAATGTTGATGACTGAAGAAGGATTTTCGGTGGATGCTTTTGCAGAGAGCAAGTCAAAGCAGCTTGATGAGCAATGTTAGTAGCTAGATGATACTTTTTGATCAGAAACCTACGCTTGTGTAAGAGTGAATACTCTCTTCAAGTTTAGTGTTAAAACTTTATCAAAAGCATCATCAGGGAAATCAACAAAGCTCTCGCCCCATGTAGCACCAGCATTATTGACTAAGACATCCAAATCTAATAGTATATGTTAAGCAACACATCATTCATTCATATGATGCAATTGAAGTACTTGCGATCTTCTTTCTCTGATAATTCTTGCACTAGACGTTTGACCTCGTCCACTTTTTGAAGATCTGCAGGTAACGAAATGCATTTTCCAGGGCCTTTGGCATTCAATTCAGCTGCTACCTTCTCGCATGCCTCTACGGAACGACTTGAGATGTACACTTTGGCGCCTCCAGCAACAAAGCCCTATTGAAACTGCATAAGATTACTTGCACATGTTGCATCTTTTGCAATCCACAAACATACAGTAGCAATCATTTCGCCAATACCTCGAGATCCACCGGTCACTAAAACAACCTTTCTCACAAATTCCTGGCTTAGACGGTGTGCTATCGCGTTTTGATGAAAATGGTACCTTATTTTCGACGTTAAATAAATTCTTGTAATCCATTTTAAACAAATAAAGTACTAAAGAAAGAATGAATTATGATTTGAAACCAGGTATGAAGGTGAGAAAACAAGTGACTCTCCAGCGAATTACTGTTTGGTAATACTTTAATTGCCTGAATTGACAAAACTAGTGTAATTTGTATCACAATGTCATACCTGCTATCTTAATATCATGGGTTGGAAAAAAATCCGTAGAGGCTTCTATTATCTTAATATTAAACTATTTAACAAGCTAATCTGCTTTGTCTGATACACTCGTTGTCACATTTTGCTTGGTTTGTTATAGATAGAAATGTCGCTGTCCTGCTTTGCAAGCACAGCAAGCAAACCATCTTACATTATTTCTTTAACCCACTTTTTCTGTCCAGCAATTGCATGTATTTTAGCAGACAATCAATGTTCTGATTTAACAAGCTGAACGCTTTAGATTTGTAGGTTGTTCAGTTTTCTTGCAATGCCTAATTTCCCAAAGCGGATAGAATGTGACATGCAGACTCCGCTCAGGGGTACGTTCTGGTCCGTAGTTTGCTCATCACCCTTGTATTTGTTCTGATGAGAGTAGTGTGGAATAGTCGTTCTATAATGTTAGATTCAAGCTACCTCAAAAATACAAACCTTCATGTTGGAAAATCTTTGAAAAGCTAGATAAAAGGAAAGTTTTACTTATCTGCAACCGTCAGCTTCGCTTTCACTCACAATGAGATTCTAGGTAGGTCAAGTTTTCGAAAACGCACAGAAAGAAAAGAGAGAATAATGCAGATAGAGATGAGCCTTTACTAACTCAAGGGTGATAAGGAAGAACTCATTGACATTGACTAAGTATTGTATTTCAGAACCGTTGTAAAATGCATGAATGTAAATGACACATAATGATTCAAGGAGGTTGTTGTAAAAGCTTTGGAGCAAATTATATGTACAATTGTCCCTATTTTCTTTCGCATCCTTAATACAGTATTGTTATCGTCCCTCTTATGTCTCTTCAATGTTTTGAAACAAGGTTAACGTCTCAGATCTCGACCTTATGCTGTCCTGAAGATAGCGCAAATAAGGCAGTGTACGTTTTCCAATCAGAAAAGTGTTGAGCTTGTGAAAAGTGCGATGATCTCTTTCTCTTGGAAAGCCAAATGCTTCTATCAATGAGAGTCGCCGACTCAACATGAGAATGTATGGGGGGGGTCCTGTTAGGTTGGGAAAGCGAATATGTGTTTGACTGAGATTCACATCTGCTCATGCTAACAATGACTGACACTGATGTCAGCTAGACCCCAATAGAAGCAAAGCTTATAAAACTTGAGAACCAGAATGCTGAACATAGAGTCTATGTAAGTTATGTAAGCATTTATATCTTAGTTTTCAAAGAATCTGGGGATAGATCAACCGGAGATGTAATCTCGCAAAATCGAGCCTTGTAACCATCATTGGAGTTACACTTCCATCTTGATTAATACCAGGTGCATTAGCATAAGCAGAAATCTGGGGGGGGGGGGGGGGGTTAAAGGGAAAGATAAACCGCGCATGAGAGGCTTCAATCAAGGTTCTTGACATTTTGTGCCAGCTCAAAAAGATGCCTTCTCAATTTCTTTTTATTAAACATTCAGGAACAAACTTTTTTTACCATGAACTCTAATCATTGTTTGATTCGAACATGTCAATGGACAGCACAGCGTTAATGGAAAGAAAAAGATTTGGGCTATTTTTCTTTTAGGTCCTGGAGAAGAGATCAGAAGCTTTTCTCAGATTTTACAGCTTTTTCCCGTTTACTGCCATTACCGTTGCTTCCAAGTTTTAAAATAAATACAATATTATAGTTTGTTTTGTCATCTTTTGTAAATATAACATTCCTTTTAAGGAATAGAAATAGTAACACTTGCATGTTCAACAATACTGCAAGAACATTTATTACAATTTGTGCTGTCTTATTCATCAAGAAGATGCCTCGCATTGAAAAACCTTATTGACTGAATACGTTCGACTTGCTTTTATGACACTCAAAAGGCCAAAAAAAAGGAAGGTATGTGTCAAGACATTGACACCAGCGATAAGCAGGATTCATTCAAACAGATTGACCGGCTACACACACTACTATTCATAGTAAAAATAAAAGAAATGTCCGGCTTACCTGATTCGAACAGGTGACCTAAAGATGACAGATTCACTACAGTCTTCCGCTCTACCAACTGAGCTAAAGCCGGGATTTCATATTTTGTCGTCTGAGGAGATAAATCCAATGGTAGAGTGTACAAATATTCAAGTATATAGTAAACTAAGACTAATGTTGAAAGCTGATCTTTATTGAATGTGTTGTTATTCGTATTTATACTTTTTCTGTTATCAATATCACTAATCTATGGAAGATTCGATTGTGCCAAGTATTGACATGTCGAACTTTCGAGCAAGTCAAATGCTTGATATGGCATTGATAATCGATCCGTTGTTTTACCTTAGTTTCCAGAACTTTCGAGCGCCTTCGAGCGCCTTTGGGTCGCTCTCTTCACATTTGGCTTAAACCTCATTTTGGGTACGACAATTTTGTTGTACCCAAAATGAGACTTAAGCCAAATGTAAAAAGAGCGACCGGTACCCCCCCCGGGTCCCCCCCCCATTGCAACTTTTACAGTAGTTGTTTTAACGTATTTTACTCTAGGGGTAAAATACGCATGTTATTTTGCCTGATATTTGGAGTATTTTATATGATGGTTTTTAAGTGGAAGAACATTGCAATTTTGTAAATTTTATGATTTGCATGTGATCTGAATGCAATATAGCTGTTGTGTCAACAATATAAAGCAAGAGATTTGTAACGGTGGTCAAGGTTGACCTGATACGAAAACTTACGTTAGATTCTTTATTAACTGCAAACTTGAATAAGACTTATACCTACATCTGTGCGGTCATTTTGATTTAAGATATATCATAGTAAAAAGTGTCGTTTTCGCCTTCAAAATTGCGATCGTTTGATTTTTAACAAAAACCATGAGGGGTACCTCGTGAAAAAACGTAAATTTTCGACGATTTGGATCGATCCGAGAAAAATAAAAATGAAGGTCTAGGATGTAAATGGTGATCGATAGCAATCATTTGGCACTATTTGCAGCATCTAGAACGGCTTTGAAGACAAGATATTGAGAGTTGAATTCGGACGATTTGGCTGGGAAAAGTACCTTTAGGGCTACGTAGATCTACGGGAACTGATGCTACAGACTGGATTAGGGCCTCAAACAATTGGTGTCTCTTTGCACTACACACCGATTGCCATCAGACCGAAAGTGCAGTGAGCTTTGTCTATGCTTTGCTTGAAAACCCCTCAGAAATACCAAAAGCACAACTTATAGTGTTTCAATGCAGCTTCTACTAATGACCTATGCCTATAAAAAGTAGTGCAATCTGCTATTCATTTTGGTTCTTTGTATATCAAATACACAATTCGGGCAGTGGTTGCGTACAGTAAAAGTGTTTTTTACATAACAGAAAGGATGGATCTAGAGGTTGGAATCAGGTAAAATGAACACTCCACTGTTGAAGTACAAGAATCGTTTAACTTATGTACACTTAACGTAGCCACTGGAAGTTTGTTTACATGCTTATAATCGCCTCAAAAAAATAAGTATACAACAATTTTAATATGAAATCTCCAAAAGTCATGTACGGCATGATGAAAACACGCTTTGTCGTATTTTGTCCAACGCCCTAAACAGTGCTCAGACTGTGCCACTCTTGAACAAAGCATGCTAGATTCAAGCGGTTTCAAATAAAGTGTTGTGCAACATCCCCTCTATCAGCCTACTACTGCTAGACACTCGTAATTATCAGCTTTCCTTATGGATCTCGTCAAGATCAGTGCTCAAAACTACTGCCACATTTCGAATATCGTCCATTCACCAACTACAACTCATCCAATCCAAATTCCAACTACTGCAGTCTTACACCATCGTTTTTCTCGCAAAATTCGGCATACCTACCTGCTAATCTCATTACATCGATTGGTTAAAATCGATCTCGCATGATGACCTGATCCTGCATACCGGAAATACGGTACCTGCATACAAGCAGGATATAGTATCGAGCACAAAGATACAGTATGCAGCTTTGAATAAAGTGTTTTCCAACACCCCACCTATCATTCCGTTAACACTAGATACTTGTAATTACCCACCTTTCTCATAAATCTTGTCTAGACCAGTGCACAAAATTGGATTATTTTGATAATCGTTCATCCATTAACGGCAACGCATAACGGCAACGCGTTCCGATGACTAAAGTCTGACCACACAATTGTGTTCCTTGTAAAAATTTGGCATAGGTAAAGGTTCTTATCTCATAAGCCAGATGATTGACGTTTGAAGACTTTGATTGATTTGATATCAATATATAATGCAAAATTGTACTTTTGGATGTTATGAACAGGCTTAGATTGATTCAAAACTCTTTTTTTAGGATAGTGGATGTAATTGATCATGTCTAATACTTATGGTGGTATCGTGTGTAGTTACCTTAAGCCATTTGTACCATGCATTTTGAATGTTTAATCGTGCTTTTCTCATTTCAATTACATTTTTAGTTTCAATACGAATGCTTTATTTCTCTGAGCTGTCTCCAAATTTGAGCCAATAAAATCGCTTAAAAAGCTAGTTTAAACACCGCTGACCCTAGAAAATTTTTGCGAGGTTTTCCCTATGTTTTTTGGTTAGGCGGACTTTTAAACATTGCCAAATACAGTAATTTAGCAATTTTATCATCAGAATCCCCTAAAATGCCAGAATATGCCTTACTACACACCCCAGCTTATAGTGCAAACGCTTGAGACTCTCAGTTAGCACCAAGTAAGTGATACTAATCGAGTGAAGGCAGCCTATCTACCCCCTAGCCTCTGAATCAAATCTAGTTGTGCTTCAACGATAGGCTTATCTACACAACGAAAAAAGAGGGTTATGGCTCAAAGAACCATAAAAAGGAAGGAAAAGCAACAAGAGGGCATCACTCGAATGTGATGAAGACCAGAAACATTGCAATACAGTTACATACAAAAGGTAACATGCAATGCGTATCATCAAAATGACGAGTACAAGAAAACAAATGTAGTAGAAAAAAGTATCGTGGTTGCCTCATACAAAGCAACAAGAACACCAATACCACCAGTATTATTACAGAAGAAGTAATACTTGAAGAACAAAAAGAATGCAAAGCTACTCCACAATAGAGCAGCACTGCCAGTGATATAATGCATCAAAAGATACACCATAGCACTATGGTACAGCAACAGAAAAATAGTTGCGTGCAGAAAAGGGAAAAAGAATAAATCGCAATAGAGCAAAACTAAAGAATGCACAGTATTACGAGAAAGAAGCAGTAAAAGGTTGAATGAATGTAATCCATGACAACCAAATACATGACAACCACACCCTTGTCAACCAAAGAAGGGGAATATACAAACCAAATACAAACCAAATACAACAATCAATACATTGCAACAAACTGGCCTAAAATAAACTGTGTAATTAGTATTACTGTATATTGCACCGCGAAAGGTGGCTCTTATCAGCTGATACTTACTGTAACAAACTCGAAAGGTGTCGTCTTGGGTACTGGTGATTGCAAAGGTATGCTTTTCTTGGCGAAAGTGGTGTTGTATTCAATCAAAAGTAATAAAAAGTATATGGTTTAATAGAAAAAGTGCAGTGCAAAAACAGCGTGGAAAGGGAGCCTGAAAAAAAAAAAGACGCGTTGCTGAGGGTGACTGCAGCCAATAAGCTGAGCATACAGAATTTGAGTGACGTGTGCACTGAACATTTTGCACTGTGGTGACTGTACCCAAATGATTTTTTTGTGATGATTTTTTTGTGATGATTTTTTTGAATCAAAATCGATATAATTTGACATTTGAAAACATTTTTGTTAAAATTAGCTATAGAAAGGGTGCTCATCGTATACTACTTTCTAATAAACTTAAGGGGAGAATTTAAAGGCGCATTCAATGGTGGCAATTTTAAAATACTTTTAGAATCAAAAGATAGAGAATTTTGAGAAAATATAAAAAGCGGGGTTTCCAGGAAAAGTTGAGATTTAGCATATGCAACGTTTAAAATAGCAGTTGTACCGGTTGCCCTACATCTGTGCGGTCATTTTGGTCTAATATATATTATAGTAAAAAGTGTCGTTTTCGCCTCCAAAATTGCGATCGTTTGATTTTCGACAAAAACCATGAGGGGTACCTCATGAAAAAACGTGAATTTCCGACGGTTTGGATCGGTCCAAAAAAAATAATAATGAAGGTTTAGGATGTAAATGGTAATCGATGGCAATCATTTGGCACTATTCCGAGCTTCTAGAAGGGCTTAGAAGACGAGTGATTAAGCATTGAAGTTAGACGATTTGGCTGGGAAAAGTAGCTTTTGTGTCCTTTAGATCGACGGCAACCGATTCTACAGGCCTGATCAAGACCTCAAACCGTTTGTATTTTTGGCACTACACACTGGATAGCATTAGACAGATGAAAGTGGCGTGAACAAAATGTATGTTTTACTCTAAAAGCCCTCAGAAATCATGAATAAACCCTACTACTACTTGTCATGTCTCAACGCGCCTTCTAATAGGCTACTTTTTAACATTAGTGCTATCTGCTGTTCATTTTAATTCTTTGTATATCGAATATAAAGTTGAAGCAATATTTACGCACAGTAGAAGGGTTCTTTTATAAGATATAGATGGATCCAGAGGTTGAAGGCAGTAAAATCTTTCACCCTACTACTACTGGTAAACTGCAACAATCGTTTAATTCATGTACACCTAATGATGTAGCCACCAGGATTTCTTTTGTTGTTGCTATGCCTATAGACCCCAAGAGTAGGTAAGCAGCTTTTTTATCAATAAGCAACTTATTATATCAATATGAATTTTGCATAAAAACACGCTTTGCAGTGCTTGTCCAACGCCCAAAGCGATGGCCAACTTGTGCCATTTTAGAACGAAGCATGCTAAAGCCAAGCGGTTATAAATGCAGTGTTACGCAACATCCAACCTGTCAATCTGCTACCACTAGACACTCGTAATTAACAGATTTCCTTGTGAATTTTGTCAAAATCAGTGCTAATAATCTTGAAAATCACAGATACAGCAACGGCGGCTCACCCAATCTGAAATCCAACCAAACCATCGCCTTTCTCGCAGAATTTGGCATAGATACGTCTTAATCTCATAAATCGATTGCCTAAAATCGATTTTTGTTAAAAAGAGTTAAAGAAGACACTAGGAAGAAATAGAGAAGATATAGGCCCTGCCACAGAACTCTGTCGCTTGGTGGGTTATACTGGACGGTCTTGCGAGCAGGACTATGGCGGCGAGATGAGACGAAATCCTGATTTGGAAGTTCATTAGGCTGTTTGGTCTGTTTCCATATGCATGGAAAAGGTATTTAGTACTATACACAGGCTTTAAATTCTTCTGGTTATTGCCTGCCTTATGGTAGCGAGTGCAGATGGAGTCATTTGATTGCATTCTTTTTCGTTTAGTGTTTGGTTCACTCATTTAGTTGGCTTTTTGATTGCTTTGCAATCTCTATTCATTGTCTGTTTTTTCATGTTAATGAGAAATCCTTTTTTTTTCTGCTTCTTACTCTACATGTGCCACAAGCTCTCTAATTATGGTCATCATTGTTTGCTTTATGGCAACGTGTGCAAATCTTGATGTTTTCATTCATCATGCTTTATTTTTTCAAATGTGAATGAGTGTTCTTTGACCGCCAAAGGAATGAAGATGAGCTTGCTCAACTAGCTATATATCATAACGGATTCTGTACAGAGGATAATGTCATTATCATCTCAACTCAGCTGTATATCTTATGAGGTGTTGTGGAGGATATCCTCTGAATATTTGCATGCTCAATGAAACTGTCAGCTCAATTGCGAGCAATGTAGTAGCATCTCGTTTGCTGGTCACCTACATCTTCTAAATGAACAGAACTTGTTGTGTTTAATATATCACAGTTCTCCAACATCAAGTGCGAAGAGTGGTGATTTGTTATTTAACAGCCCAAAAAGACGTTAAAGGTTCATAAAGACTCTGGTATCCAATGCCATTTGGAAGGCTACTTGGAATTCTCGATCTGCATTATTCAAACACTGGAATACACATTTCGCTTCAGATTCTTGGTCGCACTTGTAGGTCTTGCATTGAGTTCCTTGGAATCTAAATCGCCATATGCGGTCGCCTTACCCGAGTGCATTACCGTGATCTTTTCGATAAGGTGGAGCAACATTGCACAAGAAAGGGGCGAGCTTCGTGACTCTTTCGCTAGTAATTGCAATCATTTAGAACCAATCAAGATACCACAACAACCTGTGGAACGACAATCTAAGTGGATGGAGAGAAAAAGTATCAATATACATCGCGCCGTGATATTATATTTTTCAGCTTCTTTTCACCTCAGCACACATAGACATAATGGTAAACAAGATGAACAATACAACAAGAGAAAAAACTTCAACTAATCACCGCTATCTCTGTTGTAGCAAGCCGATTCATCAACTCCCAAGGGTACTATCAGGTAAATTTTGGGGTTCTTTATACGAGTTTGGGCGTTTCGTTGCATTCAAACTGTTTGGCTGTCCAGTTGTGTCAGCCATTAGGACAAGCCTGTCTTGTTTGAGTGGCAGCCATCATGGATCACAGACAGCACTTGTTGCAATCGAAGAGAGAGAGAGAGAGAGAGAGAGAGCGCACACATAAACAGAGAAGGGCTTGATTCTAATCATCATTTTGTCGAGTAGAAAGCGTGTTACCTCTCGCAGCAACAACACCAATGCTGCTCGCGGTGGTATCCCAGGTGGCAGCACATCCAGCATGATGCGTATCTACTCTGATGACTCTCCAGGACTTCGCGTGTAAGTAAATCTAGTTAAAACGTACATGGCCGTGGTAACTAAATATGTAATGGTTTGGTTTCGTGTATAAACAATTAGTGATCCCGTTGTTGTTTTGGTGCTTTCCTTGACCTTCATCGCATCCGTGTTTGGTCTTCACATTGTTGGCAGATTTTTGGCCTAAGATTGTATAAAATCACATAATATATATACTCAAATACAGTTTCGAAATGCCACAAAACCTCGCACCCATACATAATACACACACACACACACACACACACACACACACACACACACACACACACACACATGTACGCACGCTCACAGTCGACATTTGCCTCAAGTTTTCTTTTTTCTTTTCTTATTCAATAAAAAGCCAAATTTAAAAAAAGGAAAAACCACGCCTGACGGGGATGCTTATGCAAATGATAGGACCAAGCGATTGCCCTTATCATAATGACAAGAAAAACATCATGTATTTTTGTAATGTTTATGGGGTCGGTCAATCAATAGAATGGGAAAAAAAGAAAACCATCTAGTTCCAAGTTTGGAAACCCTTGATACCTTCTTATTCGTTTGCTTTTCATGTCTAACATGAAAAAAAGCTGCTCTTTGATTATCAAGATAGCATAAATAAGCAGGTCGGAAAATATCAACGGAATAGTATCTTTTGCGGTGAAAGCATAACAAACGCTGACCAGCTAAATGTGCTCTCAAAACAAGCGAGAAATGTCTTTGTTCGGAACACCAAAACACTGATTCAACTGGACAAAACAGCATCAGCGAGATGGATGGCTCAGTGCATGAAATGTAACAAAAGATGGCATGATAGATAACTGGAGATTTGGATCGCTAAAATAGCAAAGGGGTAAATTGGAGCTCTTGAGTGGAGATCACAGTAGAAAAGCGTAATGGAATATCTAAATCAAGCAACATGTCCCCCCATTTCTTCATATCTTTATAATCGCCGGTTTAACCATAGAAAGAGACCAGTGCACAGAAAACTTTCCAGCTTCCTTCCCATCACGCCATGAAGAGCGAGAAAAAAAAACAAGACACATATAAAACGACCGTTGCATTATTTGTATTTTCGTTCTGCTTCTTTTCCAGCTTTTTTCTCTTGTTTTTTTTGCCATAAAAAACGTATACCATCCATACACACCAATCATGACTACCGTTCAAAGAGACGTCTATAACCCTCTTCTCTTCGAGATTGCTTGGGAAGTTGCTAACAAAGGTAAGCTAGACTGGCAGCTGTTCTCGGGCGTTTTTACTCACAGCATGGCCATGTACCAGTTGGCGGCATCTACACAGTCATCAAGACCAAGGTTCCCGTCACCGTGCGTGAATTTGGAGATCGTTATACATTAATTGGCCCTTTATCTTACAAGACTGCCCCAATGGAGGTCGAAGCCTGCGAGCCTGCCAACGACAAGATGAGGGAAGTCCTTGATTCCATGGCCCAGTACGGCGTCAAGTATCTCTACGGTCGCTGGCTAGTAGAGGGATCTCCCTATGTCCTCCTGTTCGATACTGGTAGCGTCACCCACAAATTGGATGAATGGAAGGGCGATCTCTGGCGCTCTGCCGGCATCCCATCTCCCCCACACGACACCGAGACCAATGATGCTATCCTCTTTGGCTATCTGGTCACTTGGTTCTTGGGCGAGCTCACACCCAAGGTAAATATCATTGCAACGGTTTTATTTATACACATCGGATGTGTGCGACGTGAGGGAACGAGAAGCGAGAAGTGAGGTTTGGGCGATTCGAGTGGAGAATAAAAGAGAACAAAAAAGCACACATACTAAACAGTATTATTCGCATCTTGTAGTACAACAAGTCTGGAGACCCAGCTATTATCTGTCATTTCCACGAATGGCTAGCTGGTGTAGCCGTGCCTTTGATCAAGAAGCGTCATCTTGACGTTTGTACAATTTTCACCACTCACGCTACTCTTTTGGGTCGCTACCTCTGTGCTGGCTCTGTTGATTTCTACAACAACCTCGCCAACTTTGATGTCGATGAGGAGGCTGGTAAGCGCGGTATCTACCATCGTTACTGCATTGAACGCGGTGCTGCCCACTGTGCCGACGTCTTCACCACTGTGTCGCACATCACAGCTTACGAGTCCGAGCATTTGCTGAAGCGCAAGCCTGGTAAGTACCCTTCTCCCCGTTTTCGGTCAGCCCTGACTAATGCACTGACTAGATGGCGTCTTGCCCAATGGTTTGAACGTGGTCAAGTTCTCTGCCATGCATGAATTTCAAAACCTTCACGCCCTGTCCAAGGAGAAGATCAACGACTTTGTTCGCGGCCATTTCTACGGCCACTACGACTTTGACCTCGACAACACCATCTACATCTTCACCGCTGGCCGTTATGAATACCGTAATAAGGGTGTCGACATGTTTGTGGAGTCTCTTGCTCGTAAGTTTTTCTTCTTCTTGTGTGTTTGTGTTTGAAGCGGAAACTAACCTTCATCCGCAGGTTTGAACGCCCGTCTCAAGTCTTCTGGCTCCAAGATGACAGTGGTTGCCTTCCTCATCATGCCTACTGCCACCCACTCTTTCAATGTCGAGGCATTGAAGGGCCAAGCTGTCACCCGTCAATTGCGCACCACTGTAAGTGAAATTCAGGACCGCGTCGGTAAGGCCATCTACGAGAACGCCCTTCGTCTCGAGGACATCAACCCTACCAACTTCCTTTCTGATGCCGACAAGGTGCTCTTGAAACGCCGTGTGTTTGCTCTCAAGCGTACCACCCTTCCTCCCATTGTCACCCACAACATTGTCGATGATGCAAAGGATCCCGTCCTGAACCAACTTCGCCGCCTCAACATGTTCAACAACTCTGACGACCGCGTCAAGATTGTCTTCCACCCCGAATTCTTGAACGCCAACAACCCCTTGATTGGTATGGATTACGAAGAGTTTGTCCGTGGCTGTCATTTGGGTGTCTTCCCCTCTTACTATGAGCCTTGGGGCTACACTCCCGCTGAATGTACTGTGATGGGTGTCCCCTCTATCACGACCAATCTCTCTGGCTTTGGCTGCTTCATGGAGGAGAACATTGAAAACTGCGATGATTACGGTATCTACATCACTGACCGTCGCATGAAGTCTGTCGAGGACTCTCTCCAACAATTGTGTGACCAAATGTACCAATTCGTGCAGAAGACTCGTCGTCAACGTATCAATCAACGTAACCGTACTGAGCGTTTGTCTGATCTCCTTGACTGGAAGCGCATGGGTCTTGAATACATCAAAGCTCGTCAATTGGCCCTCCGTCGTGCCTATCCCGATAGCTTCATTGACGATGATGAAGAGGAGCTCTTGTCTGACGCACCTGTCAAGATTCCCAAGCCTTTGTCTGCCCCTGCATCTCCCCGTTTGAGAATGGAAGTCAACAACATGTTCAACGACGACGAAGAGGAGGAGGACTTCTTATTCCCTGCCCTCCGCAGAAAGAACCAAGTCCAGACAAGAGAGCAGGAGCTTTTGAGCGAAGGTGATATCGAAGCATTCAACAAGTTAACGCTGGAAAACAAGGAAGCCCATCATTAAATAATCCAAAAAAAACTCATTAGCATATTATATATATATAACCCCCTCTTACAACAACACCAACCGAAAAAAAAGTCTAATTTTTGTCTTGTTCTATGTATTTCTTTTAGTATCATTTTCTACCTTTTCCCTTTCTAGACATATTTACAATAAACCATCTTCGTCGCATCTTTTTCCAAGACGAATACAATGCAACATCTAGTAGCTCAAACAATGGTAACCCGGTCTGGTTTCCGTGGTTCCTGCTTGATCCACATTTTAAGAAGGATCTGTTTCTTCTGGAATGTCATGTGAAACCCTGTGTTTGACATCCCAAATCAAAAGAATGTAAATCCAAATTGATACGGTATACAGTATACTTTTGCGCAAAAGTCTACGCGAAATCTCACTGTTTTCAATGGATTAAGAGTCCAATACTACGCTATTATGCTAAATGAACAACTACAGACCATCAGATTAGATGTTCATAAGCACGCTATTGAGTGAACAACCTTCAAATGCATTTACCACTGTAAAAATAACAATTTAAATCGCCTGTATCTTGCCAACAAAGCGCAATCTCGGCCTCGGAACAAGCGCAATCGTGTTCTACGACCTGGCATTAGGTTATGGATTGCTTTCCAGCAATGTTTTGGGGGACGAGTTGATCATCGATTTTTGGGCATTTTGGCCTTATACTTGTACAGGAAAATTTGATGATTTCAAAAGATGGACGTTTTCACCTCAAAAATGAGGTTTTCTACTATGGTGTTCTTAAGCTCAAATCAACCGTATGAATGCAAAGCATCGTGTGAAACTGTTTTTTGGTCAGTTTACTAAGCGTTTTGTAGACTTTTTCTCGAAAAACGTGTTTTCTGTTTTTTGAGAATTTCTCCACGCAGGCTAAAATTATCGCTTTGATATTGGTACCATTGAATTTCTTGTTCAATTCTACATGTATAAGTGTTAAGAAATACATGTTGCTTATATAGTAACATTTTGTGTAATTGCCCAAAAAAGGCGTGAAGGTGTCCAAACCATTGTCCTGGAGGAGCAAAGAAAAGCTCTAAAATTCAAATTCAGCTAAGGTTGGTGTTTTGCCCAGGAAGCAGCTTCCTCTCGTGTAAAAGACACTGTAGACGTCGAGATTTGAGTATGTACATGAACATATCATGGTTCATGTGCTCGAGTAAGGCTTGCTACGCTAATAAATAGCCACTGTCGGGACATTTCATACGTGTAATGCTTGAAACAGCACATACAGAAGTAAAACCTGGGTAAATGTATTGTCAGCATGACAAACATAGTATGATATTTTCAGCACAACACATCTCGTTTATTTTATCAAGATTGCCCTTTCCTCCATTCAACAAATTCATCAAACAAAACCGGCCCTACAGCATAGATAATGAGTATGAGGACGGATTCAGCCCATCGTCCACAACTTACATGCAGAGGATTCGTCATAATCAGCAATGTCTATAGACACAAACTCCAAAAAACTCTGCCATTGGTCTCTGTTTATCACTTTGACAGGTTTCTTTTCTTGCAGAAATGATACAAAATCGTTTACAATTGGATATCTCTCGCTTAGTAACATGGTCCAAAGCACGGATGCCGTCTTTTTTTGTATTGTTTGTTGATTAGTCACTGTTGTTAGATACTCGTCAATGACAGCGCTGTTGATCAATTACCTCAATCTCCATACATTTCTGATCTCTATTCTTTGCGTAGGTAAATGTATATTTGTACATTTCTCTAAACTGCTCAGGATCATGGAACACTCTTTCAAAATCAGATCGCTTTGCTCTCAGTTTCTCCATCGTGTCAGTTCTACATGCCATTCTTGAGCTTTTCTCTCCTTGTTTTCCTCTTTCTGTTCCTTTATACATACTCTAATTCCTTCATTCCAAACATCCACTCATCTTTGGTAATGTAGCCTGTGTGATACATGGTTTACAGAGATTTTAGTTTCCTTGGCTATATATCAATAAAACCACTCACCCATCGTAGATGTACGCATCTTCCACGCAATGGCAAATATCAACACCTAAGATCTCTTATCAATGACCCCTTTCTTTCAGACCGAAATCCTCCTCTGTAACTCACATCTTCAATGGATAATCCCAAATCCTCAAAAAACTGCCTTGTACCATCTGGCGTAATCATATTTGGTGAATCCTGATCAGCATACCGCTGAAATAGCTGCTCACATTGCTGTTCGTTAAACTTGTGGTTGATTGGAAAAGGTTAATACTGGGCTTGGTCGTATCTTTCCATCGAGGTTACCTTTGGGCTATACAAACACATTAGAGATAGGATACATTACACTTTAAAAGCACCTACATGACGACTTGAGCAGGCACTGGAATCGTCCTTGTGTTGCTAGTACGCGTTGGCTCTTGAACTGTCTTTATGTTCTCCAAATGTGCGCTATGATGGGATGCTTGGGTATTTGAGCGTTTACGCTTGGTTGTATTATGTGCTGCTGCAGTGCTGCTTGGTTTGGAGCCCATAATAATAAGACGAGTAATGTGATTTGTCGTTCAACTGTATAGGTTGTACTATGATGCAAGCAGAATGCTCTCTGTATATATATATAATGTGTGAAAACGAGAAGAAAGAAAAAAAAAAAGAGAAAGGAAATAGGAAAACCCCAATATTCAATTATTTCCATATTTGATCAACTGGTAACTGAATTTTCATGATTTCCATTGGCAGACAAACAAGGTCAATAAAAGGCGCTCCTCTTCCTCTTCTTCCTCCTCGTTTTCCAGAAAATTTAAACCTTTCATTCGCTACCAAACACATGCACATATCGACCTCACGTGTGGCAAGAACATTGGGCTTCGACAGCTACGCAGCAGCGATAAAGAAAGTCATCTGACGGACATGGCTATGTTCTCAACACCAATCAGTCGCAAATCCATGCCAAATGCATCGACACATTCGGATCTCAAGAGGCTCGGTCATTTTCATCGTCAGTCATCACATTGCGTTTCTGCTGCCATGATGAAGCTCCAGTTGTTTATCTCCATGGCAACGGATACTTGGGATTCTGTACGAAATTGATATGAAATGTATCTGTTGCCACGCCAACATGTCTAGTTACGTCATTAGGCAATGTCAATGACAGTGTGGGTTGTTTGCTGAGCAGGCGCTTTGTTGTTTTTCATTTTTTCGCTCTCTCCCCTCAAGAGAATATGCCCGAATACCTCAAACTCTCCATCTTCCTCATCCTCTTTTATGGCCCTTTCATCTTCTTTTTGCTGATACCAAACAACTCGTTTTTCGCACACTTGTCAGTCAAGCAGGTACAATACGAAATATGCTCACGATTACCCGTTGGATTCGCCCAACACAAGAACATATTTGACTGCAAACCGCCCAGCATGACGGTTGCCATCATCAAACCCGACGGCATGCCACACCAACACGACATACTATCGCAACTGCAAGAGCACGGCTTCAGCATTAAATACGACAGAACGCTGAATGCGACTACAGATCAGATCAAAGAATGGTATTTTGATAAGCTGGATGCATCCTATTATCCCGAGCTGGAGAGATACCTGACACGCAGCGAGATACGAGTGTTGCAGTTATGGAGAATGGAGGCCATTCCGTATCTACGTCAGTTCATTGGTCCCACTAACCCTGATACAGCACGTCAGTTGTACCCAAAGTCTATTAGGGCTCTGTATGGTACAAATGTCCAAGAAAATGCGATTCATGCAAGTGATTCAGACGAGTCAGCTGAAAGAGAGTTTAATATATTCTTCCAAGCTGCGGCTCTGAACACAAGACGATTTGATTAGTGATTTGTTTATTTGCTTTTATAGAATAAAGATGACTTCCCACGAGTAGGCCGATTGCACACAATTTATATAAGGTTTATCTTGTGGATAGTAAAGGGATGTTGGTTAGTAGTACGCAATGGCTTTTGATGCTGAATATCACTCTGAGAGCGAGTATTGTGACATATTCAACATTTGGATTCGCATTCTTCAAATGTTCTCAAATCCATGTTACTGAGGAGAGCAACCGAGTAAGATGCTGGTATCCTCAGGGTGCATGGTACTAGCACTAGTAGCCTGCATTGCAGAGCATCTATGGTCTGTAGTATACTCAATTGCGATAAAACGTGGTTTCAAGTCGCTGCTTCGTTGTAGTGAGGATATGTACAAGATGCCATGGTGCGGCGGCACTAGTGATGGGATGTTCAGTGTGGCAATGCGTTGAAATGTCAATCTTTTGAGGCTTTTATATGGCTTCAACAGCTTGAGGTGTGTTCACTAAGCGAAATAATAGCAGAATGTCTTTGAAAGCTGCCTTCCTCCAATACAGTCCTTCTCGTTCATAAGCAGCATGATTGCAACATGACGATCCCAAATGCAAAATTCATACAACATGGTGCCTTTTGAAATGATATGGAGAGCTCATTATCGGTATGCTCCTATATGATTGTTATATCATTATATTCCATTTTTGATAAAATTGCTAAAATTGGAGCACACATTCTATCTATTATCCCCTCCCCCCATCCTCACACCCCCCAGACAAGTGATGGATGAAAAACTTTTTCAATATTTCGGAGTACTCAAGTTAGGCATCATGAGTCATTCCTACTAACATTTATGAGTAACAAAAAAAGAGAGTGTGTTTATGCGGCAGTTGGATTAGCCCTCCCCCACATCCCACTCCAACATCACATTATATAATGATAATAAGGGTTAAATAAGAGCCATGAAAGGGGGGAAATCAACAATAATAATAATAAAGAGTCATCGGAACATGGGCAAGTTGTTTTGCAATGCTGCCCACGTTTGGATGTTTGTTAAACCAACAGGTACCTGAGCAAATGTCCCTTAAAAAATATAAGCTATACTCCAGTCAGCACCCCCAGAAATTTACGTTTTCTATCTTTGTAGATAGTGAGAAAAAAAACCTATAAAAAGGCAGATCAATATTTGTTTAATTGCACCTTTTCATTTCTTCCAAACATTTCAATTTTTTGTACATACTTCATAAATATACCACTCTATATATACATCTCTTATAATATGACAGTCTGTATACCTACACAAGATGGCGTCCCATACATCCAATGGATCAATGTATGTATTTCATTGTCATTTGCTGCAATAATGCCATTCTGCGACGATGCTCATGCCATGCTCTTCTTCATTTAGTATGTATTCGGCGATTGCGCTTACAGCACACAAGAAGCCGTCAGTTTACTGCTCGGCTATGCCTCTATACTGTTCTGGCTAAATGCCCAGCTACCGCAAGTGATAGAGAACTACAAGATGGGATCCGCAGATTGTCTAAGTTTAAATTTCTTGTCCATATGGCTAGCAGGTAAAACATCATTAAAACCTCCTTGATTAGATATGCTAACATGTTGCAATCACTTTGATAGGAGATACCGCTAATTTGATAGGTGCGCTTTTAACACACCAATTGCCATTTCAATTATATCTTGGGTTTTACTTTGTGTCCATCGACATTTGCCTGCTGTGCCAGTGGGTCTACTACAGCAAAATCAAAGCCAAGCATCACCATGACGACTATCTCATTATACCCTCTTCATCCACCAACGAGATCGTCAGCAACAGCAAGCAACAAACAGACATATTCCAGCATCCAGCACAAGCACCACTCAACATCCACGCATCCAACATCATCATTGACGAGCTGACCCCATTCTCATCCTCTGCATCACCCTCCAAATGGTACACGCTCGACGCTAGCACGGAAAAGAAGCAAGCATCCAAGTTTATGGCCATGCTGCTGTTCTCCACCTGGTTCCTCGTGCCCAATGCCGATCTGAGCACCATGTCCACCAGCACTTCATCTGTATCGTCACTCTCTCTGTCCCAATACAACATCATCTGGCTGGGCCGTCTCTTTGCTTGGACATGTACATCTCTCTACTTGATGTCTCGCATCCCACAACTGCTCAAGAACCGTCGTCGCCAGTCCGTAGAAGGACTCTCTGCATCCTTGTTTGTATTTGCAGTGTGTGGTAATCTCACGTATGCAAGCAGTATTCTCAGCCATCCTGGACAAACCATAGACTCCCTCTTAGAAGCCCTTCCTTACTTGATTGGTAGTGCAGGCACATTAATATTTGATTTCTCCATCTTTTGTCAATTTTTATACTACAAGAAAAAGGACAACATGTCTCTGGATAATAAAATAAACCAACAAGTTTAATACTACAGTGTAACATTATAATGATTATCAAGTCCGGGCAGAGTGATATCGCTCCTCTTTATTTTAGTGCCCTCGCTCCCCCTTCTTCTTTCCTTTACTCCTCTCTACTTGCTTCTGATAAACCACACAACCATGTCTTGGCTTCATTCGCCAAAGAAGTTTATCAAGTTTGTGCTCATTTTTGTACTAGCCACGGCGTTTCTGCTGTATCTATTACCAAATTCATATGCCAAGATTGCAACTAAAAAGACTGACTCGAATGCAGATGATCACACGTCTGCACCTGTTGTTCGAAAAACAGAAACATTAGAGTTCAACACAACTTGGGATCATGGTAATAGCAAAAAAAGGAATACATCATCCTAGTTTTCAAGCTAAAAAAACACCTAATTAGACCAAAATCCTTGGGTGATAACAGAGTCAATTTACAATTCAACCAATAGCAACCAGCTTGATTTCCTACAACGACTGACAACCTACACTACTAAAGGCCATGACTACGATACCCTTTACACTACACAGCCATCCGATGCAGCAGATCAGTCAGTGACAATCATTTTACCTATTTATTCAAAGGATGCTCTGTCCAAACTGGACGTCATCTCGAGCTGGACGTCCAATGTAGACTACCAGATCTCGGTCATCTGTTCATCTCAACTCAAGGCTCAAATCGACGAGAAGCTGCAAGATCAGCAAGTCAAAATCACCGTCATTGACCGTTCCACCATCACGACCAGCGCTAGCAGCAGCACATTTGCATTGGGCACGGCTGGCGCCTCCATCTGGCTCCAGCTGCTGAGCCAAAACGACATTGACACCGACTACGTCTACGTTATGGACGAAAGCACACCGCTGACCACGTCCTCACTCAGCGAGCTCGATTACCTGTTCAGAGTCAACCAGCTGGACGACTACAAGAACGCATTCATCGGCACAAAAGCGCTAGTGCTCGCTCCCAATCAAGAAACGGCCACTGATAACTTTTGTTTGCCTGTAAATAGTCATTTGCCCAATGACATATCGCAGCCTGCTGATATGCTGCTCGGCGCATGGCTTCTGAACAAATCCTGGCTACCCTATGTCATGACAGACATGTCGTTGGATGCGCTCAAACTGCCCTTGGGCTACTACCTCAGCCTCAACTTGAACAGGCACCTCAGCATCCCCACCATCGCTTTGCCCTTGCCTCCTGACGCACAACAGACCAACAGCAACAAGCTGCTCTGCGAAAAGGCACAAGAGCAGTGGATCAGCAATGCAGAATGGAGAGGCCTTGTAGCCAAAAACCGATTCCCTACAGCTTTGCAGTACAGATTCCTCTCAGAGTCGGGTGTCTTGGTCGTCGCCCACGGTGCCAAACAGCTTATTTCCCTGTACCCGCTGCTGTGCCGATTCAAAAAGTACCCGGCCCATCTGGCCATCATGGGCAGCGATATCGACGGCGACACGGTCAGGAACGCCTTGCTGGAAACCAACTGCCACGACAATGTCCAGGTGCATGATTTCAGCCAGATGCGAGAGCACACGGAAGACGCCAGCATCGGCATGCTCGTCAAGACGATCCAGCCGCGCATCCTGATCCAGGTCAAGTCCAACGACGCCATGTACTATGCCCTGCAAGCCATGGCCGAGGCGCACCAAGTGACCGAGATTGGCTTGCCCGAGAAGGAGATTGTCCACGCCCTGTGGATTTCTGATCTGTCGTTGGACGCACTCACATGTAAGTCTTTGATCAACACCATCTGCGCTCCGTCACACGCTCACCCTTATGCATGATAGACTGGAACACCATCCGCATCAAGCTCGTCGTCATTACAGATAGAAGACCCCATTCCCTATCGCGCCTCCTGCAGTCTGCAGCCAAATCCACCTACGTCGGTGATCAGGTCGACTTGATGATCCATATGGAGCAATCAGCAGACCGTGTGACCCGCATGCTCGTCAACAGCTTCCTATGGCGTCAGGGCCAGAAGATGGTCCGTCATCGTATTCGCAAAGGTGGCCTCATGCCTGCCATTGTCGAGTCATGGTACCCAAGCAACAATGACGAGTATGCCGTCCTGCTGGAAGACGATATCGAAGTGTCGCCGCTCTTTTACGTCTGGTCCAAGTATGCCATCCTCAAGTACAGATACAGCGGCAACCGCGAAGCCTATCGCCTCATGTACGGCATCAGTCTGTATGCCCCTCGCAACCTCGAGTTGCCGCCCGCTGGCCGTGTCACATTTGACCCCAACTCGGTGTTGCTGCCTGCTGGCTATCCCGAGCACATTCCCTATGCCAGCCAAGTTCCCTGCAGCTGGGGCGGCGTCTACTTTCCCGAGCACTGGCGCGAGTTCCACACCTATCTCGTGAGACGACTCGAGGACCTCAACCTCCCCAAAGACCACCAGCAGCGTCTGATCAGTGTCCCTGGCAGCCGTTCTGACAAGTGGAAAAAGTCGTGGAAAAAGTACTTCATCGAGCTGGTCTACTTGCGCACCTACCTCATGCTCTACCCCAACTTCCAAGAGTTCGAGGCCTTCTCTACCAACCATGTGGAGTTTGGTACGCACGTCAAGTCTGAGAAGCGTCAGTCGGTGATTGGCACATTCATGGTGCCCTTGATGCAGCGTGATACCATCTTGTCGCAATTGCCAAACAGCAGCCTGCCCTTGTTTGAAGACTTGCCTGTGCTGGATCTATGGGGTCAGTTACAGACGGTGGATGGCTTGGAGGCGATTGCTAGCAAGTATCACAAGCACGTCAGCACATGTCCCAGAACATACGGAACTTTTGACCCTCTTGAATTCTTTTGTGTGGTAGATGGGCCCCCTGATCCATTGCAACAGTTCCCCATGTCTCCCAAGAAGCCCAAACCACCTGTCTTGATTAAGGACGCTGTTCAGCCCATCCAGTACAACTATGTGTATGACTACACAGAGGAGCAGGAAGAGCAAGCGCGCAACGACATGTTGGCATTTGGACCCAAGCCCATTGATGTCGCTCAACTACCCACCGTGGAAGAACGCTTCTCTATTAAGGATGATGAAATGCTGGATCTGGAGAATGACTTGGATACCTTGAACAGACTCTATCTCAAGCTGAATCCCGAGAACCTCGATTTCCTGGAAGATGAAAAGATGGAAATGGGCGACGAAGAAGAAGACACTGTAGAGGAAGAGGAGGATGAAGATTTAGAAGATGAGGAGGAAGAAGTTGACATGTAAATTTTGCTTTTGAAAGAAATAAATAAAAAAAATGTAATTAGACAGATGTAGCCTTTCAGTGTTGCTTTAAAATGATGCAGATAGTACTAGTAATGCTTTAAAAGCTTGCTCAAACACTAGTGAAGCAAGTAACTTGCCATCATTGTTATATGATAAATGTCAATTCCCTTTCCATATAAATACACTAATCACACAGATCAAATGTAATCCTCGATAAAAGAGGGCTTGATCAGTTTAGACTAGTAGGCTTCTACTACACACCTCATATGAAGGCTAAAATTGGATTACGGGCGTGCTAAACGCCAGAGATTTCCTCCAACATTCTGCTCTCAAGTTGAGGTACTTACTGTTTAATCTATGTATCATCAGAATGAATTTAGCAACACTGTCAAAACGCACATACAGTACATTGAATTTTGCAAGGACATGACTGCATCGCTGATAAAACAAGGCTGGGGGATCAAGCCTCAAGAATATTTCATTGCAGCAAGGGTCCTTACTATATCTTTCATTCTATAGAGTAGAAATAGCCGTAGTCTACTTATTCTGTCGCTTGGATCGTAGTAGAGCTCATCATCGGTGCCCATCTATCACTTCACAGCATCTTTTGGGCTTCCAAAGCGTGAAATGCCTTGCAGCCACGCCATAAATTATTTCAACTGCCGCTCTCCATTCTGTCTTGATTTGTCGATTTTTGAACTTTTTGGATTCGATTTCACCTTTTTTGCGATACTCTATTATATAAATATTCATAATCAACCCAACATTTTTAATACATAACTAAAGTATCATTTAAGGCGCATCTGATGAAGTAATTTAAAGTAGTTTTCTTGAATGAATTTTCTGAGAAAAATTAGAAAATAGAAAATACCATTTTTGGCAAAAATGTTGAGGTTTTACATATAAAGGTCTCACAAAACCTTTTCAGGGAGTTGCTTTGAGCCGAGAG
Source organism: Mucor lusitanicus (assembly GCA_010203745.1). NCBI lineage: Eukaryota > Fungi > Mucoromycota > Mucoromycetes > Mucorales > Mucoraceae > Mucor > Mucor lusitanicus. Next base: position 348,828 of record JAAECE010000004.1, on the reverse strand, counting down.
GAACGTTTTGATCTGATATGTGCCTTAGTAAAAGTATTCATTTTCGTGTTCAAAAACGCAATCGTTTGATTCTCGACAAAAACCATGAGGGGTACCTCATGATTTTTCTTCAATTTTCGATGATCCCAAAAAAGTGGAGCAAAGGTGTCAGGAAGTAAGTGTCAGGCGAGAGCAATTGTTTGGTGCTATTCTGGAGGTCTGGAACGGTTTCTAAAACGAGAAATCACGGCTCAAATACCTGAATTTTGCTGTATTTGCATACTTTTGAGTAATTAGAGGCAGTGTATGTGTGCTGTCTGCCTGTTTCCGGATTGTTTCCATGGTTACAAACATGAAGCACCCTGGAAGAGTCAAATACGCTGCCACAGATCGTTTGTAAAGGGCTCTCGTGAGATACACAAGAGCTAAGAGGTACAGTTTTAGTGTATGGAAGTGGAATTTATTGCTACAAAGGACCATGTGTTAAGAGCAGATCAGCTACAATCCACATCGTAACAGCGCATACATATTTCTTCTGTTGAATTACGGCAACGACATATAGGCTAGGACGCAAAACAACATGGTCTTTCTTTTAGAGGCTTCAAATCACCAGTCAACCTTATTCAGCCAAGATTGCGATTTATAGCATGACCGTACGACCAAACCGATTTCACAATGACGTTCGCTCAAGATCAGAGTGGCAAGGATTATAACAATGTTGTTTGTATTATTATCGATGCGTGTAAAGAAGGATGGAGGATTTGACATGTCGCACATTATCGAACCAAGGGGGTCCAAGTCAAACTAGATAATGCGAGATTAAGCATATGCACAAGACATCTCATCTCTATTGTAGCCTCAACATGTTCAGTATATATGAGAAGCATAAAACGGGAAAAGGCATGTGATGAGAACCTAATTTATTGGACAGGTGTATGTGTCTAAAAGAGCTTTGTGCACTGGATACATTGCAATAGTCGTATTGAGAAATATTCCATATAAATAAATGCGAAATTCAAAAGACGGCTGTATTCGTATATATCTAGTATACTAATTGGCTGCATCTCTTTTGAATTCTGGATATTATGCCGCTCATTGTCGTCTATTTCTCAAGCAAAACATCTCAAACTATTTCTGGCGAGCGTGGACCGTTGAGCGTCTCTTGATGAGCCTTGCTCTTCTCATTGCTACATTTCGCATGACATGCTCGCCACCTACGCTTACATGCAATTTCTTTCAATATTTAGTGTTATTTCATACCTTATTTGTGTACCACATTAGGTCATCGACATTGAACAACCGATTGAAACGATGAAGCAACGCGCATGATTATTCTTGGTGTGAGTGTATACGCTAATACATACAAAACCAGTGCGTGTGCGTATGTGTGCCCCATACTATTGGAAGACCCCCCTCCCCTTAGTTTTTCTTTTTCTTTCCTTTTCCCTTTTCTTTTCTTTTTCCTCTCTTTCTTTCCTCTTTTCCTCAAATTTACTGAAAACTATAATAAAATCATAATGGCTGCTGTAAGTATATGGATGCTGTTTGTGAGATGGAGCAAGAAATGTACTAACATGCGATGGCATAGGAACGTGAAGACCAAGTAAGATGTGTGCTGTTTCGCAGAGAGGTGGATGTGTGTGTGCTAATCGAACCAACTTTTTCCTGTCTCTCCTATTTTTTTATTTGTGTGTACGCTGCTAGGTTTACATGGCAAAGATTGCCGAACAAGCAGAGCGCTACGATGGTAAGTGCAAATGATTACGTACCTTCTTACAAGACTAAAATGTAAACACAATCACAAAAGAAATGGTGTCATATATGAAGGATGTTGCCAAGGTGAGGGTTTTTCTTTGATCAAAGCAAAAGCAACATGTCCACTCACGCTTTCAACTAGTTGGGCGTTGATTTAACAGTTGAAGAACGTAATCTTTTATCTGTCGCGTACAAAAACGTGATCGGTGCTCGCCGTGCGTCCTGGAGAATTGTATCATCGATTGAGCAAAAGGAAGAAAGCAAAGGTCATGAAGCTCAAGTTGTCAAGATCAAGGAATACAGAAACAAGATCGAAAACGAACTCTATGATGTCTGCAATGATATTTTGAGTCTTTTAACTGATCACTTGATTCCCTCCGCACAAGATGGTGAAGCCAAGGTCTTTTATTACAAGATGAAGGGTGATTATCATCGTTACGTTGCTGAATACGCTACTGGCGATGCTCGCAAAGAGGCAGCCACTGCCGCTCACGATGCTTACAAGGCCGCTACTGATGTGGCTCAGGTCGAGCTTGCCACTACGCATCCTATCCGTCTCGGTCTTGCTTTGAACTTCTCCGTATTCTACTATGAGATTTTGAATTCACCTGATCGTGCTTGTCATTTGGCCAAACAAGCTTTCGATGATGCCATTGCTGAACTCGACACCTTAAGCGAAGAATCTTACAAGGACTCTACTTTGATCATGCAATTGTTGAGAGACAACTTAACTCTGTGGACCTCAGATCTTCAAGAAGGTAGGTTGCTTTGATGCCTTTTTTACGTGTTGTTTATATGTTTATTCACATTGAAATTCTTTGTTCGTGTAGCAGAAGCTGATAAGGCCGAAGAACCAAAACCTACAACTGAAGCTTAAATGTTGTTTGCTCTCTCTTTATTTCCTCCCTCCCCATGATTTATTTTGGCTGTTTCGAATATCATGCTTGATAACATGAATTTGATACACATAAAATACTTGACAAACGAAAAATAAATAACCCTGAAAAAACTGCCTTTTCTTTATTTTTGTTTATCATGATGTTTGTTTGTTTTTGAGTTGATTTTATTACAAGGAGAACAGGGGGGCGGTTAAGAAGGTATCAAAGGAGAGAGAGTGCGTGTTTTCTACATGTCTTTCACTGCTTTGATATCGTCGTCTAAATCCAAGTCTTGACGCAGAGCCCAATCTTTGTATATCCAAACCACATGTTGCCAGTCAAACTCGCTCAGGCCTGAAGCTTTGATGGTCTTATCTTGATCTGCTGGTGATAGTGAGGACATCCACTCCACGAATTTATCTGCATTTCCGCCTTGATCTATTGTTTGCTGTAACCGGCTCTCCAAACCCTGAAGGTCCCTGTCTAATCTTCTCTTTACAAAATCAATGTTGGTCTTCCAGCGACTTGTCTTTACAATATGAACTGCTCTCTGCATTGCCAAGTTGGCCAAATGGTATCGCATTTCATCCTCAGCGTTGCTTGCAGGCGATTGTTGAGCTGATCTGATAAAGACATCTGCCATGATGGACCAGATGCGATAGTCTAATTTTCTCTCTTTATGGTACATGACACAAGTGTCGATAGCTTCGGCATAGCGCCCTACTAGTGGATAAAACTTGGCTCTCACCAAATAGAGTCCAAGATCTTGTGTGTGCTACAGAAATTTCCATTTGATCAGCAAAAGACTAACTATCAAAATGATGTGAAATCACTTACAGACTTGTCAAGATCCAGCAGCTCCTCTAATGTGTCCAGTCGATTCAATTTAGCGGCGCAGTGCATAGCAATGTCAGTGATTTCTTTGGTGCCTGTCACCTTACATTGATCGCTTGTTTTGACTACACGGATGTATCCCAATGCTGTGGTCAATGCTCTGTCATATCGCTTATAGAAATAGTCATGCTCAACAGCATTCTTGACTTCGTTGGGACCATGCTGTTCCAGCATGAGCTCATCTATGCTTTTACCGCTTTCATGAAACCACTATGCTAGGCATGTGAGTAAGTGCCAATGAATGCAAGACATTTTTACAGCATGTACCCCATCAGTTTCGATCTTGGCCTGATAATCAGCTTGCTCCGGGATGACTCTTTCTTTTTTGGTTTCGAAATCATCTTCGTCAAAGTCGAAACCGAATAAACCGTCTTGCTCTTCTTCTAATGACATGTTGTAGGTTGTGGATGTATAAAACAAAATTTTAAGGATTCCCCACCACTAGGTTTTTACTAACCATGCCACCCTCAAGCCAGTCACCGAGCCATCCCCCCTTTTTCATCGGTCTCTCAAGTCGCCATGGTAACCGGATCAATGATTAGACAAAAGGGGCGTCGATCAGAACAGGAAAAGCGAGAAATGGAATAGATCCACAAGATCATCTTTTGAGTTACGGCTGCAAAATATAGAGTACAGGTAGGTAATAGATTACCAAGAAAGCAGGCCCTCCTAGATGAGATCTAACCTTATTCTAAATTAATAGCTTGTGTATGTGTGTGTCTCTACAGGCATACTACCAAGGTACACAAACAAGTGGATAAAATGTGCTTAACCCATGTAAAATACATGGCTGAATGCGTCTACCTTTGAATGAGGTGGGACAAGCAGCATGACGATGAGGTTTGTTTTACTTGCTTTGAAATGAAATGAAATGCAGAATGAGCCTAATTTGCGAAAAGAGATCTAAATGGATAAAAATTTCAATCTGATATGGGACAATATCCTAAACCTTAAGCACGCTGTATTACGGAATAGAGCGAATAGCTAATTAAGCGGGTTAAATAATAAAAAAAGCTGTATAACCCTGATGTGTACATAGTATGAAAAAAAGACGGGCCCCTCTCTGCTTGTCGTGTCTGTAAGATGTGGGCAAGGGGTTCAAATGGCTGTCATTCAACGCAATGGCATTGGATTGGCCTTGCTCGAGTTGCTCAAGGTAGATGGAACCGAGACACGTCAGGAGGCATGGAAAAATAAAATGAAAAAGGCATGGAAGACGGCCTCTTTATCGCAAGATGATTTTCATCAGATTAGACCATACATCTAGTGTTTTAGCAACATTTAGGCATCGATGGTTACACATATGCATGTTGGGTCTTGAATTTCAAAGGATCTGATAACCGTTTTGTCATCATCATCATCACCAAAAATTTCTTTTCGATCATGTTTTAAGAGCCCGAGATGATGATTCTAATGGCTATAAAAGAAGCTGAAGCGAGGATCATCTTGGCATATTCAGCTTTTCTTTCTTTTTTTCATTTTTCATTTTCAATTTCAACATGCCTGTCCCCTCTACTGATTACGACAAGAACGAGCATTATGCAAGCTTTGCTACTACATCTCGCTTGGTCGCTTGCTTGACCAGCGAGTCTCTGCTGCCCGTCTACTTTGTGCCCGCTGCTGTCGAGGCTGCCAGTTTCATTGGTCTCTGTCTGCTGCTTCGTCCTGTCAAGAACAAGGAAGACGACCTTATCCATCAAGTGACTCTGGACTCTGTTTTGGCTGTCATTCCCTTGCGCGGCCTCCCCATCTTGGACCTGACCACCACTGCTAACTGGAATGGCATTGTCTGCACCCGCATCGATATGGTGGACAATCTTGACATGCAGCCTCACATCTACTCCATTGCCGCCGGCGCCAATGACAAGGCAAGCGCTCTCAGCCAGCCTGTCAAGCAAACCTTGGTTTCCATCTTATCTACGCAGCAAGCACAGGCGGGTGAATTCCACTTGGAAGACGGCTATGACGCAGTTCATATGTGGGATCGTTTCGCCCATGATTTGGAAGTCAATGGCAAATTGAGAGAACAGATTGGCCAAGAGTTGGGTTCCTCCATCAACTTTCAAAGTAAGTGGGAGGGCAATGGTCGATGATGATGATCGAATTATGTGACATGTCATGTTTCAGTTACCTAACCAAAATGTCATCGTAGAATACACTTACGATCATCCCAAACAATTACCAGGACTGCAATCATCCACGATCGCTTGGGAGCAGTCTGTCGTCGAAGGACACGCTACGCATCCTGTAAGTCATTGGTTGCGACTCAAATGCAAGGGAGGATTTTAACGTCATTTTTCCTGCTTTTAGATGCACAAGGCTCGTAAGAGTTATCCTCCCATGAAGGTCTTGCTTCCCGGATCCTACGATTTGGAGCACCCCAAGATCCGTCTTGTAGGTCTTCCCAAGGAAAGCGCCGTGCTTCGTGGCAACTACGAGGAGCTCGCTCAACCCATGGTCGATGCTCTTTTGGAAGCAGGCGGACACGCTGACGAGATGCGCGCCAAATTCAACAACCATGCCTTCATTGCCATCCACGAACTCCAACTGCCCAACGTCGAGCAAAAGTTCCACGACGCCTACATCTTCCCTGAGCAATACTCTATCCACGTGGAAGCCCTGGCCTCGCTTCGTTCAGTCGCTCGCCCTGACATCTTGCCTGGCGTGAGTGTCAAGCTGTGTTTGGGTGTCAAGATCTCATCTGCTCTCCGTACCGTCACTCCCTTCACCACCTACTTTGGCCCTGGTTTCTCCAAGCTGGTGCCCAAGCTCACCTACGACCGTGATGTGCTCTATGTAGAACGTGAATTAGGCACCATTTCTTATCGTCACGAGGACTCGGATGTCGCCAAGCACTGTAGCAGTGTGATCCGCGAAGCCATTGAATACAGCCCCGAATACAAGGACGACCTGTTCATTCCCTGTGGTGCGCTTGTGGAGAAGATTCAAAAGCCTGACACGGACGAGACTTTGGTTACTCGCGTGTGGGGGTTGGATACTGAGGAAAAGAAGGTGGCATTTTTGGAAAGGTAAGATTAAGCTTTTCGGGTTGAGGAGAGTGTAACCTCATTCTTGTGTAAACTCTAGATATGTCGACTTGGCCCTCCGCGCTTTCTTGCCTCCTTGTTTGGAGAACGGTGTCGCCTTTGAAGCGCATGGCCAAAACACCTTGGCTAGATTCGACAGAAAGACTGGCGAATTAAAGGGCTTTGTCATTCGTGATTTCGGTGGCGTCAAGGTGCACAATGAGACCCTCAAGCAGTCCACTGGCGAGGAATTGGACATTTTGCCTGACAGTTGTGTTGAAGCTCATACCCTGGACGAAGTCTCCAAGCTCTTGTACCATACTCTCTTCCACTGTCAGTTCCAACGTTTGATTCGCGTCCTGGATCTTCACTACAACGGTGTCGGCTGGGAAATCGTCCGAAACAAGATGTCTGAATTGATTCCCAAGGATCACATCATGTGGCCCATGTTTATGGGTCACGAAAAGGTGCCTGGTAAATGCTTGGTCCGCATGAAGATTGACGAACTCTACCGTGATGTAAGTAGTTTTTTTTTACTAGTAGTGAATCTAGATGTGATAAACTAACCAGCTTCCGTAGTATATTTACCGTCCCGTTCCCAACATGATCTTGTTCAAGCCTCAACAAGCACCTCGCGTCTAAACCACTTTGGCAACGTAGATGCCATTCTCTCCTCGTATCATATTAATAATTTGTTGTACAGTCCCCCTCTTTTTATCTTTTTCAATATTCATTATATTACTACATATCAAAAACCCACTCCTCCCTAACTCGGACCCTTTTTTCAAAGGATTTATATTCAATAAACATATAGCTTTATCATGTATACACACAGTAGGTCTTTATTATTTACACAAGATGCGCGAGATCTCTCTTTTCCTCTTCTCGCTCCATAAATTCATGCATATGAGTCGACGTGTCATATCCATACGCTCTCATGTCTTCTAGCGCAATGTCCAATCTAGGATCGTTGGCTCTGGACAGTGTCTTGACAAGCTTGAAATAGCAGCCTCTCAGGGGGATCATGTTGAGCTTTTTCATGCGCTCCAAATAGGTAAAGGCGTCTTCGTAATCTTCTTGCGTGCACATGAGCGTCACCATCTTACTAAGCGATGTAGCTGACGCCTTGATACCTCTCGACACACACTCTTGGTAAATGGACACGCCTAATTCAGCGTCTTTGCAATGGATACACGCGTCCAATGTCGCATCCAATGTTTCACTGTTGGGTGCTACGCCGAGTCGCTTTGCCTGACCATACAGAGAGATGGCATCGTCATACTTTCTGTTGAATGCAAACGCATGAATCACCAGGTTGAATGCAGTGACATCCACAGGTTCTCCACGATCAGCCATGTCTTGTAACGCCTCTTTCGCCTTGTGAATCGCGTTGATGTCTCTTCCAATCTTGTATGCAACAGGGAGTGCTGTCTTTTTGTCTGGTATAATGCCTATTTTGCGCATGGAAGAGAATACTTTGAACGTGTTGGCAATGTCTCCAGTCGATGCAAATGCGTCCAGTAAAGGTGCAAAGTGACATTCTCGGTAGGTGTATCCCAGCTCTCCAATGATTCGAATCACATCGCCTGCTAATTTGGGGTCGTTGTGCTTTCCAGCGAGATGCAACACGTATAAACAAAGACCTTCATCCGGGTCAAATCCACACTCCATTACTGCCTTTTTCCAAGTAGCCCTGACAGTAGTGTACTGAATGCTGCGTGTAAATATCATGGCCTCACAGACACACTGTCCATCACACTTACATGTCCTTCCACAGCAGCACAGCGAAGCAGCTGCATATACAGCACCTTGTCCTTTTCTCTGAATGTGTCTAGCTTCTCAGCCTCGTCCAAAATGTCGCATGCGATAGATGGCTCTCGAAGATGTAAGGCCATGTCAATCACAGTGAGGTAACTGAGCAATCCAGGCACGAGGTTCGCTCGTTTCATGGTCTCCAATGTATCCAAAGCCCTCTCTAGTTCCAGGTTTTGCCGCATACAGAGCAGCATGTAGTGATATGTTTTTGTGGTTTTGTGGTATCCAAGTTGCTCCATTGCATGCAGCATCTTTGCTTGCACTATGGTGTCACCTGTCTTTGCCGCCAGCTGTCATTACGTGTGTGAGCGACATGGCACCGCATTAAACAGATATTACACCGGCTTACCTGCAACGCCTTTTGACAGTATTCCCTGCTCGGCGTTATCCCTTCTCCCTCCATCTGTTTCAGCAGTGAGTAGGCTCTCGAAACGTCGCCTCGTTTTGCATATGCGCTCAGAATGTGCTCGTATGATTCCGTGTTGAGTTTGACACCATTGGCTCGTAGTTCGTTGGCAAGCTGTAATACTCTGCTGATGGTGCTTACAGTGCCATGATGACGGGCTGCTGAATCATCCAACACTCGAAACATCTTCATGTTGATTTCCTCTAGCAAAGACTTTGTGGTATAAGGTCGACATGTCAAATGAATTGGACTTGAGACGCAATCTAAGGACCATCACAGATGTGAGTTGCATCGTAGACGGTATGTGAGCGATTACCTACTCTTTGCCAGTACTGGCGAATGCTTGCACGGCACCAGTAATCTTTTGAGCATTCGAATCTAAAGTAATTTGAGAGAGAGAGAGAGAGAGAAACAAAAGGCGACCCCCAGACTTCCCCTTATTTCAATATTTCAATTGTCAAAAGACTGCTTTTTGAGTTGGATGTCTTTTGTTCTCTACCCACATCATGTTTCAAAGTAAAGCGTATATCGAGCGCAGACATGGCAAAACTGGTACAGACAGAGCATACTATCTCAATCAGCTAGTGCAAGAGTATAAAACGACAGAAAGCAAAGGTGAGTTTGGCCTAATTCTTCGCTAGAATACCACAATCTCACAATGCAATTAATGCACAGAGGCTAAACAGCAAGTGCTGGCTAATCTGGCTAATTTTGCATACGACCCCATCAACTACAACACACTCTGGGATATTCATGTTGTAGATTTGTTCCTGGGTGAGTATTCTAATATGTGAATCAAGCGAAAAATACACCCATTTGACATTGGATCAGACGCCCTGACAGACAGTGATCCGCTTTTACGAGAATTTGGAGCAGGAGGACTGGCCAACATATGCTTAGGTACTTGAGATCATACATTGCAACACTATGCATCAGTCCAACCGTTTAATATTAGAGCCTCGCCACCATGAGTACATTACGTCTCAACCAATATTTCGACGCAATATTGTCCAATGTTTGAAAACAGAATACTCATTGAATACCAAAGTGAACGCAATGACTACATTAATGCAACTGATAACAGCAGAAAACTACACCAGTACGTGGGTCAACACACGCTCTAGTGATTACTGACACTAACTTTATTTGCATTTAGCCATCTTGACTGACGAATTAAGGCAACATCTACTACAACTTCAAGCAGATAAGCAACAGGTGCAAGTCAGCAATATGGCAGCGCTCTTCTTGCTCGATTATTACCATCAATCATGCTAGCACTTATACCCTCCATCGATCTAATTCTCGAAACACATGCGCCTCGCCAACCAAGTTCCCTTTTTGCACTCTTTGATAGAGCACCACATCCCAATAAAGTGGGTCCTTGACATCAGCAAAGTACGCATCGGCATCGTGTTGGATGTTTTCAAAGAGTCCATGCTCAATAGCATGCCGCCAGTGTTCCTGTTGCTCTTGCGTCGCTTCTGCTTCGTCCCAATAAGCCAGGCTGATGTGATTGATCTTCTTTAGCCGAAGTGTTGCTATGCTGGCAAGTGTTTGAGACAAATTCTCCATGGCAACGTGAAAATGATCAGGTACTGAAATAGGAAGTAGCAGATGAACGGGTTCTTGGGTGGTCTTGTCTCTGACGAGAAGGCTCTTTTGCTCTACCTGAGGAGGAGTAGGTGCCTCGCGTATAACTTGCAGCGATGCTTCAAGCAGCTGTTTTACTCGCATCTGGTCATCCTTTGTGTCCGCATTGAAAAATCCCGTCATTGTAATGTGGCAGCCATACTTGTTGGCTGTTGTTGGTCCATATTTTGCTTTGCAGCTGTCCAGGAAATGCTCAACTTGGTGCTTGAACTCTGCTGGAGGCTCTAAATACACGATTAGCTCGAAACCAGCGGTAGTCATATTGAAAAAGAGTGAGGAGAGAAAAGAGAGGAGGGATAAAAATAAATTGCAGGCAGTTTTATTTAAATTGAATAATGTACACTCACTATAAGTAACAAGTAGCCAATGATCTAATAATTGCTTGATTGTCTATCATAGTTGGCACCACCAGCACGTCTCAGTTTAGTCATGATCTCGCTTTCGGTCAAATCTGAAGTGTGAGATGCAGGCACTTCAATGTGGAAATTACGGACAATGTTCTTGACATCAGCGATTTGAATAGACAACTTGGCCTTGCGCATGATGCCAACGTTCTCGCCACACCAAGGTACAAAGACAAACTTGATACGTTGAGAGTATCTAATTTGCGCGTGTACAGGCAACGTTTAGTAAATCCCCCTCCTCTCAATTCACAAGCACTTACTCGTCGTTGCTCATGTTCATACGAACGTAGCCCCATCCAGCAACATCAGGCTTCAAGTGTGCGACAAATTCATCCAACCCTCCACTGCCTGAACCTGCCACTTGAAGACGATCAGGCTTACCGTCGGCAAAACCGAAAAAGACCCAGTTAGTCTCGGACTTGTCATCTCTAATGTCTTCGTAGATTTCGGCAAGAGCGGGATCAGATACGTTCAAGGACATGATGTAGGCGTGTGTGTGTATTAAGTTCTCGAAAGAAAAAACAAGTGTTGGGAAGAAAGATGTTACAGAACAACTTGGAAGGAAGACAGCGAGAGAGGGTGTTGGTTTTATGAGCCAATGTCCGACCTTTCTACACAGCTTGTACACTTCATTCAATGATTGGTTTATTAGCTAAATGAGAACCTTCCTTATGATGGTTTTATTACCCAGCTCATTATCTGATTTCCATCAATCACTACTTCTTTATGGCAGCAACTCTTCAGTATGATGAATGCTTACATATCATTTCTCAGATAATTCATGAAAAAAATTCCATTCAGCCCTTTCAACTCGAATCTTTCCTACAACAGTGGTGCGATATTTCACTTCTCCTCATGAGGCCTCTCTTTTGTCAATTTGAAGGTCTATACAACCCCCCTTTCTTTTTCCTTTAACAGATCAAGGTCTTGACTTTGTCTTGCTAATCTAGTAGAAACCATTTTATAAGCAAATGACGTTCCAAGTACTGTACCACTCAACAACAAAGTAAGCTAGAGTCAAGCGGTTTTGAATGCATTGTTGCCCCACACTGTATCTATCAATTTATCACTACTACAAGACACTTGCAATTTACTACTTTCCATATGGGTTTTATGAAGATCATCAATGCCTTTTTTTTCAAAAACAATCCATCCATCAGTGGCAACTCATCCGATCTGAAATCCAATCGTACCATCGCGTTTCTCGCAAAATTTGGCATAGGACATGCTAATCTCATACATAGATCAAATTGTTGAGATCCCAAAACTTCTATTGTTTCGGTACCAATGTAATGCATATATGCAGCTTTGGATCCCATAAGCATTCTATTTCTTAGGCTGTAAAGTTACATCCTTCACCAAATGCAGATTCATGTACATGTCGCTCTCCATAAATTTAACCTTGTCTATACGCTATATTCTCTGGAACACCTATAATGTAATGCGATGTCTCTTCACTGTACTGGAATTACATCTCATTTAGTAGATGATCCATAGCCTTTTCATCAAAACCGCACGAGCGTATCTTTCCTATTAAAAGCCTGCAATCCGTTACCTCTTGAAGCAGCAGAAGGGCTGCCTTATTGCAAGGCATCCACCTCGCTTTCGAAATGTAACAAACCCCTCTGATTTATGGCTGCTAAATTAGTGTGATTTAATCAAACATAAACCTATTTGTTGTTGTACTTGAGAAATCACATAAACCGGTGGTATGTTTTACATTTAGTAGTTTGTCATAATGTTTGTATTATACAGCATATAACTAAGCTATAAGCCTAACGTGAATTTAATTGGTACAGCAACACCGTCATCTGTAAGACACATTTTTTATGCATGTAAAATTTCAGAATCCACCTTTTTATATTGATCTTAGACTTGTCGTTATACTTTTCTTACGATGGCAAATCTATTTGATCAGACCTGATACTTCTGGTGCTATCGTATGTATTTTTTAAAGCTATTTGTGCTATGATTTTTGAATGTTTAATCTTGCTTTTCTTATTTTTCATTACATTTTTAGTTTCAACATCGAAGCTTTATTTGTCTGAGCGGTCTCCAAATTCGAGCCAATAAAATCGCTTAAAAAGCCAGTTTAAACGCCGCGGACTTTGAAATTTTTTGCGAGGGTTTCCCCTTGTTTTTTGGTTAGGCGGACTTTTAAACATTGCCAAATACAGTAATTTAGCAATTTTATCATCAAAATCCCCTAAAAATGCCAGAATATGCCTTACTACACACCCCAGCTTATAATGCAAACGCTTGAGACTCTCAATTAGCACCAAGTAAGTGATACAAATCAAGTGAGGGCAGCCTATCTACCCCCAGCCTCTGAATCAAATCTAGTTGTGCTTCAACGATAGGCTTATCCACACAACGAAAAAAGAGGGCTATGGCTCAAAGAACCATGAAAAGTGGGAAAAGTAACAAAAGGGCATCACTAGAATGTGATGCAGAACAGAAACATTGCAATACAGTTACATACAAAACGTAACATGCAATGTGTATCATCAAAATGACGAGTACAAGAAAACAAAAGTGCTAGAAAAAAGTACCGTGGTTGCCTCATACAAAGCAACAAGAACACCAATACTACCAGTATTACAGAAGAAGAAGAAGTAATACTTGAAGAACAAAAAGAATGCAAGGCTACTCCACAATGGAGCAGCACTGCCGCTAGTGATACAGTGCATCAAAAGATACACCATAGCAATGTGGTATGTACAGCAACAGAAAAATAGTTGCGTGCAGAAAAGGGGGAAAGAATAAATCGCAATAGAGCAAACTAAAGAATGCACAGTATTACGAGAAACAAAAAAATAAAAAGTTGAATGAATGTAATCCATAGAAATCACACCCAAGGCAACCAAAAAAGGGGAATATACAAACCAAATACAAACCAAACACAATGAATATATTGTAACGGACTGGCCTAAAATAAACTGTGTAATTAGTATTACTGTATATTGTACCGCGAAAAGTGGCTCTTATCGGCAGATACCTATTGTAATAAACTTGAAAAGTGTCGTCTTGGGTACTGGTGGTTGCAAAAGTATGCTTCTTTTGTCGAAAGTGGTATTGTATTCAATTAATAGTAATAAAAAGTATATGGTTTAATAGAAAAAGTGCAGTGCAAAAACAGTGCGAGAAAAAAAAAAAAAAAAAAACGCGTTGCTGAGGGTGACTGCAGTCAATAGGCTGCCGCAGCACAGAGCACACGGAATATGAATGACGTGTACAATGAACATTTTGCACTGTGGTGACTGTACCCAAATGATTTTTTTGCGATGATTTTTTTGAATCAATATCGACATGATTTGACATTTGTAAACATTTTTGTTAAAATTAGCTATATAAAGTGTGCTCAGGGTATACTACTTTCTAATAAATTTCAAGGGAGAATTTGAAGGCGCATTCAATGGTGTCCACTTAAAAGCACATTCAGAATAAAAGGACAAAGAATTTTGCGAAAATACAAAAAGCAGTTTTTCCAAGAAAAGTCGAGATTTAGCATATACAACGTTTAAAATAGCAGTTGCACAGGTTACCCTACATCTGTGCGGTCATTTTGATTTAATATATATCATAGTAAAAAGTGCCGTTTTTGCCTCTAAAATTGCGAGCGTTTGATATGTGTACATTTTTCCCTTGCTGGTACAGGCAAATTTTGTCCCAAATCCAGTGATTTTCCCTAAACCCCTTTTTGATGATATCTCAACGAAAATTCATCGGATTGACATGAGACAAAAACGATTCGATAGCTGCACATTGGATCTATTATGATCCAACAGTTTTGGGTGCCACATATGCATTCCCTTTATAAATCTACTCAAAATGTGAAATTTCGTGTCTCTCAAGCAGTGGGTTTGTGACAAAGGTCAAAACTTTTATATGACATCTATACCATCCGATAGAGAATTGAATGGCCAACAATAGTTAAGCTCTACGCTACTTGGATTGACTTAGTAGAATTCCAGTGTAGACCCCTTCAAAAAGCACAAAAATCACGCATGTGCACCTTTTCTTGATAATTACTCGTTCAAATCATCAATTACGACCCTAAACCAAACACGCTCTAGTCAAAAACGTGCACCCCTTTCGATTGGGCTATAAAGCTTGGCCATTCATGCCATATTAAAAAACTTTTACTAGTAGCACATTCTAACCCTCCAAAAATATCTCAAATCTCTTGTTTCTCAGGTTATATCCTACCTACAAGAAAATGGTTTGCAGATTCGGAATCAGCGCAAAAGCGGGGTTTGAAACCCGACAAAAACTCCGATGAAGGGGTTTGAAATTTTTAAACGTCTTTTTTAAGATACTTCTGTAGTGAAATCTGTCTGCTTTTTATCCTCGTTTAGTTTTTTTGCATGCACTTGGCTCAATGACTACCAGAAGAACTATTGTAACCAAAGGTAGGCCTTTAGATTTAGTTTTTTAACTAACTATAGCGGAAGTCTATATGACAGACTGGAGAAATCGTATCAATGGACCTGCTTTTTGATCGACGTCAATGTGGAAGGCGTAAGAGAGCTGATGCAAAAGGTACTACGCTACTGCAGCACTACATGCTTTACGCATTCGCATTTCTATTATATTTTAATGACAATGATTTCCGTGCTAATAGTCGAAAGCAGCATGAATGGCTTCTACGAGTGCTTGCCTTGTTACTGCTGCTTAGTCATTGCTTAAGTACAAATTGAGACGCAACAACCATTCGAGTGGATGGGGCTAATAGAAGGGCCATCATTATTGGAGCTTGTGCTTTGATTGCCCCCATTGAGGAAAAGTTGAGCTGGCAATTCTTTCACAATCATTTGAACTATTGCAAACAGGGGTGGTGTGATAGTGCAGCTTGATTTGGTACTTAGATACAGCTTCGTCAGCCTGTAACTGGTCTTCTTTTTGAAGCATCCATTCTTTTTTTATAGCCATCATTCCTCTTTTTTTTTTTTTTTTTTTTTTTTTTTTGAAATGAAAGACTTTCTGGCAGTAGCATTGCATTCTTTGAGATTGACAGAAATCACTGATTATCTCAACCTGTCAGCAATCAAACTCTCGATTAAAATACAAACCCCATATCATTGCCAGTGAATCTGCTACATTTGATAGCTGACTTGGCATGCCTGAATTACAAAGGTGGAATTCTGATTAAAATATCGACTCTGAGGCAAATCCAGCGCCTCGCTATTTTCTTCCGCTACCGGCTCATCTATTGCATACGCGATGCCTTGAGCCATAAACCGCTCTAAACCATATGAAAGGTCAATGCTCTGTGATCTAGCCATCATGTGGCCTCTATCATTCAATGAAATGTGCCACAACACAGTGTGACTTTAACAACAAATCTCACTTTGCTCTTTTGAAATGCTTGGAAATCAATCTTGTCTCTTTTTGTTACACTTTAGCCCACGACCGTTCCATCATGAAAGTAAAGCAACCAACAATCAAGGTAACTCTTTTTCTATCGTAGAGCACATTTTACTGACGAAACACAATAAAAATAGGCAGCCATTCGAGATGAATTAACGTGTGGCAAGTACCTGATTATGAATGGATGTGCTTCTTTAGTGCTTATTATTATTTTTTCTGTTACAGCTCTATGTCAAGACATATTTGACAAACCACAAGCACTGATTCCATGCTTGCACACTTTTTGCCTGGATTGTGTCAACTCGCTCCCAACCAACTATGGCAATGATGCTATGACTTGTCCCATTTGCAGAAGAAGGGCAAACAGCTTTTCAAGCAACTTTTCAATCCAGAATTTCATCGATATATTCAACAATACGTCTCTGGATGAGGCTAAAGAAATCGCCATTATTTCTAACACTGCTGTCAGTAGCACGTTAAACGCTAGTACGTCAAACGCTGAAGGAAGCTCGTCTTCTTCTTTTGCTTCGACATCTTCTTCTGTCCATGATACAAGAGCACATGACGAGGCACACCAACATGGTGAAGCTGAATCCTCTACTGCAGCCTTCTCAACAGCCGCTTCATCATCATCATCTGCATCGTCCTACCAATCTGTTATCAAGTAAGTCAGTAGCCTAAGCATGGAAGCCATAGATCCACTGAACTGGCCCTATGAAATAGCTTTGGAACGACGAAAAGGCCTTGTCGATCCTGCAGTTCCTTGAATTGCACCAATTACACATGTCCGATACCGATTACCGATGAAAATCAAGACGGATTTGGGCATCTTTTGTGTGGTTACTGCTCAGAATTCATGCCAGCAAGAGGATTTGGAGGAAATGAACCTGCTATCAATCAGTGCTGTAGCTTCTGTGGTGTTGTGGCATGCGATGAATATTGGAAGTGCAGGAACAAATCCAACGCTGCTAAATTGTATATCCTGAGTGGCAAGTACTATGCATTGCACGACCTGATGTTTAGCTGTTCATGATTTGCAATTCTGTTAGATATTCACGATATAAGCACCTGGATAAGAGACGTGGATTCCATCGAGACAAAGGAAGATGGGCATTTGAATTTGGCAGAGATTGCTTTATTGCAAAAACACTTGAATCGAGCGGGCATAAGCTGGGCAAATGCTTGGGAGCAATGCTTGATTGATTTGGATGATAATCTGTACACATCTCGTAAGTTGGATACTTTTACGAAAGCTGATAATGATGCTCATCCGTGTTCTTTTAGCTATTGTCAGAAGAATGACACCTCTGGGGCTTGAAATTTACAACACACGTCGCCTCCCTGTATACGACAACAACAATCATAGCGATGGTGATGAAGACGCTTACTATGACAGAATTGGAGAAGAAGGTGTATTGCCTTCAATGAATCTGAGAGCATGCTATTCTTGCGCAGTAACAGTAGTGAATGGCCAATTCTACGGCTATTGGAAGAGTCTCAAGGAAGATGGATTGATAGGACGTGAGTTTATGCCTTCATGATGGCTATGCAATTTGCAGTAGACTAATTAAGATACTTTGTCATAGACTTGGACAATCGAGACAAATGCACCAGAGGAACACGGTGCGATGCGCAATGGCGAACACCCAGTAAGGCCAATTATACAACGTGATGGTATTATAGCTGGACTCATCTTGCATTATAGGCCACGCTTCAAGATTGAGCCACATTGAAACAAATGAAGACACAACGGCGTACTTTTAGCTCTTCTATTTCGCATCATCCTCATTATCATGAACAACATACCAAACCATCTATGTCTATATCCCCCATTTCACAACTCTCTTTGTCCACAATTTTTTATTTTACATCTGTATTTACTCGAAAAAACTGACTAAAGTTCGTCTCTTTCCACCTTCTTTTCCTCCTTGACAAACTTGGATGGTTTGATCACGTCATAGTTTCCACTCCACTTGGCAAAGTTGAGGTCCATCATGCGCTTCTCCAGTTCCTTGAGGTAAGGCAGCTGATCTCTGTATTGATCTGCAGAGAACAAGGAAATGAATGTATTCAGAGGCGAGTCATTGAGATTGCAACCCTTTCTACTGAGCAAGATATCTTCAATCATCTCAGGGGTATAGTCGACATTGGATGGCTGTGTTGACAGGTAGACCCCCAATGCAATACCGCCAGCAGGAATGCGACACTCTTTGCGGATGTTGCTCTTCAAATCGTCCACGGAAAGCACAGGCTCTTTGTGGGTGGATCTCCAAAAGGTGGGTGAAAAGTAAGCGGCATGATAGCCGGGTGTTGGGACGACCTGATCTGACATGGTCAGCATGAATTTGGTGCGCACGCCTACAACCTCGCCATCGCCTTCCCATTGAGCCATGTCTGGGTAGTACTCGACGACATCTGCTACTGAGGGCCATGGTCCAGGTCCTCGCGTGTATATAAAAGGACACTATAATCAGCTGTGAACATGGCGATTTTTCAAGTCCAATAGGAAGCGTCGTCATTTACCTCCTTCTTTACAAATTCATCTGTACCAGCAGTTGCCTCTGTGTGGAACTTGCAAAGCTCGTCAATCACAGCCTCCACTTCCTTTGTTTCCACTGGCTGGGCAACGTTTTCGGATTTGATGTTGACAATGAAGAATTGTTGCACACTGTCTCGGGAAAAGTGGAATATGTCGTTGAGCACATCTGTGAATGTCTTTTGCAATGCGGATCCGTCTTTGCTGGAGCATGTTGTGATGATTCCCTGACTAGAGCCAAATGTCAGCTGTTCAGGACATGGTAACAAGCTATACACCCAGACACTTACTGTTTGCACAAATTGATGTCCAAGTAACGGATGCCTATCATTGGACCATCACGGTTAATTCCACTCGGCATTTGAGCGTCCAAAAAGTGCACTTACCGTCCTCCAGTGCCTGAGGGATATCAAGGGCTTGCGCGTTGTGGGCACCGAGATAGAATGCCTGGCTGATGGGCATATCCTTGTAATCGGGATAGCCGTTACAGGGGCCAGGTCCGTTCATGGCTTCAGAGACGCCAGCATGAGGTCTAATCACAATGAAATGAGGAGGGATGAATGAGCGGTGCGGTAGAGGCCGACTTCTTACTCGATGCTGTCATCCTCGATGATTTCCACGCCGATTTGAGCAGAGACGCCTGCATATATTAAAGCTGCAGCAAGCAAAGGAGACCACACTTTCATTATTTCAAAAGGGAAAAGAGTGTTAATTAATTACATCTCGGGAAAAGCATGTCTAAATTGACAATGTTTATATATTACTACACTATGATTGACATCCCGCTTTTCAGCATGCTGTTGCGTTCAACTAGAGGCTATTGCCTTCATATCATCACAAGAGCATGATTCTCTAAGAGCCAAACATGCGCTGAATGTCTTCTTTTGTACTCGGCCCATCTTGGACTCATGAAAAACTCGCCCATTGCTTGATTCAACATGCAAATGGCAATGGAGCTGCGAGTCCAGACAAGTAGTAGTCACCTGCAAACAAAGCAACAGAACGCTTAAAATAGCCCAACATATCGCCCTTCTTTCTTTACTCTTTTTTTCATTTTCTCTTGTTTGCGCACACATATTCAACTACACCATGAGCCAAGAACCTCAACGTCAATTGGGTGTCACTTTGCCTATATCAACAGCTCCACCTACTGAGAGCGAGCTCAAATTAACAGAAGATTTGCTACAGACCCTGAAAGACTTTGGCCTGTTTGAAAGCGAACAGGAGGCACAAAAGAGGTTCGTCATCGCTGCGTTTTTTGGGATGAAGCATCACTTAGAGCTTTATTGAATAGAATTGTCGTCTTGGGCAAGCTCAACAAGATGGTCAAAGAGTTTGTCTACAAGGTGAGCAAAATGAAGAACTTTCCAGATTCGCTTGCCAAGGAAGCTGGTGGCAAAATTTTCACGTATGGTAGTTACAGACTGGGTGTCCATGGTGCAGGTAAGCGCTAGCAGGGTCAATTGGGTAGACGGACGGCTCAATCTGCATTGTATATAGGCGCTGATATTGACACATTATGCGTGTTCCCAAAGCATGTGGAGAGAGAGCATTTTTTCACAATCATGTACGACATGCTGAAAGCCAGGCCTGAAGTCACCGAGATTGCAGCAGTGCCTGATGGCTATGTGCCTGTCATTAAAATGCACTTTTCTGGTATTCCTGTACGTGATGGCTATGCATACAACGGACGTTGAGCTAACAGAGATGCTGTAGATTGATTTCATTTGCGCACGATTGGCGATTGCTCGAGTACCTGACGATTTAGAACTAGCCGACAACAACATTCTCAAAAGCTTAGACGAACGATGCGTACGTAGTTTGAACGGCTCTCGAGTCACTGACGATATTCTGCGTCTTGTGCCCAACGTTGCAACATTTCGAATTGCTCTTCGCGCTATTAAACTATGGGCTAAATGTCGTGGGATTTACAGTAATGTCATGGGATTTTTGGGTGGTGTTGCTTGGGCCATGCTGATTGCCCGTATTTGCCAGTTGTATCCCAATTCCTGCGCAGCATCCATTGTGCATCGATTTTTCACCATCATGTCTCGTTGGAAATGGCCTCAGCCTGTGCTGCTTCGACCTTTGGAAGATGGACCCCTTCAAGTGCGTGTGTGGAACCCCAAGCTATATCCAGCAGACAGAAGCCACCGCATGCCCATCATCACACCCGCTTACCCCTCCATGTGTGCCACCCACAATGTCACAGAGTCAACGCGCACCATCATGGTGAATGAATTCAAAATAGGCGTGGATGTGGTGGAGAAGATCATGATTGGCAATGGACAATGGAAGGACCTGTTTACAAAAGTCAAGTTTTTTCATGCTTATAAGCACTACCTGCAAATTACGTCTTCGTCTGAATCTGCTGAATCACAATTGGTGTGGTCTGGTCTAGTGGAGGCTAAATTGCGTCAGTTGGTGCTCAAGTTGGAGGTTGTGGAGATGATTGACTTGGCACACCCTTACGTCAAGGGCATCGACAAGGTGCACTATTGCTTGACGCCAGAGGAAGCAGTGACAGTGACAAAAGGTGGCGATTTACCAGGACGATCCATTCGAGTCGAGGAAGGCAGTTTGGAGATGGATCACACCGAATTGCTCAAGCAGCAAGGACTGGTGACGGAAGAGAATGAAAAGGACATCAAGCGCATCTTTTCAACAACGTTTTACATTGGATTTGTCATTGCACCCAAGATTGGTAAGTCGAAAACAGGAGTAGCATCGATTTTTGGCTAAAAAAAAGCGCATTGGTTTTGTAGCTGGAGGAGAGCAGAGGAAACTGAATCTCGTGTGGCCTGTGCAAGAATTTACAAAACTAGTAAAGACATGGGATAAGTTTGACGAAAAGGAGATGAAGATTACGATTCAGAGTATTAAAGGGTGCTGCATTCATTTATTTTGTTACATTGCTAATAAATCAAATATATCAAACATGGCTAATTGTATTTTGTCATTTATACTCTTGTAGATCAAAACTGCCAGCAGACCTTATTGGAGAAGAAAAGAAGCTCAAGAGACCACAGGAAAAGGTAGGTGCACTTGAATCCTGATGGAAATGCGTTCTCAACATACTCACTCAATCAAAGAGCGATGAATCTCCTACACAGCCCGCCAAGAAGCTTCGTAGCGACAACAACAGCAAGGAGGATGGCGATAGTGTTAAAAAGGACATTTTGACTCCATCTGCTACTGCTGCCATCATTCAGCAGCAAGAAGTTCTGTCGCCTCCCAAGGAAACTCCTGTAACAGCCGCCGAGTAACATGACTAACCATGATAACACATCATTGATATCTTGACCTCCCTTACTAGCTAGTAGCATCTTGATTTTGTTGATTCAATAAACCAAATGTATGGGTTGCTTTCATTTGAAGCACCTAATTTTTTTTTTTTTTATAAAATCATTGCGTGATGGATTCAAGCAACGTGAGCATACTGTAAAGTATATAGTAGTAGAGTCCAGTTTCGGGCAAGGAATCGACTAGGCGAATCCAATTTACTAATGCTCTTTTTATTTGGATTTTGGGACAAAGGCAGCCTTGGAAACAAATGCTCTCGTGCTGCTGGTATCTATAGCAACTTGTTGCCAAGTACCAGAATTACTATCATTTAACAAAATGAGATGACTTCGTCTGTCTTGACGTTTTTGTAATGTGCTCCTGAAGCATCAGTCCATCATTTCATTAAAATTCATTTGATCCATTACGAAAAGAGTCTTAGATTATATCAGATGTCAAGTTGGAATGGTATCTGCTCTTTTTTAGAGTATCTAGATGATACACTTCCTGCTAAGCGTCTCATAAAGCAAATTTCAGAGAGTAATCAGAGGCGAGGCAATCACAATATGAGTGTAACTGAAAGCAGCAATCATAATTGAATCAATGGCTAGACAACCCACGTAATTAATGGGATCTATACGCTATTCGAAAAAATGCCATTGGCAATCCCTTTGGAATATGCTAGACGCTCACACATTTCCCATATCGGTTCAATCGCATAGGGAAATCGCAGTAATTTATCACAAATTTAGCTTGAATATAGTATCATTGTCAGGGCAATCACATTCTCAGTATACTTAGGCCTCTACACAGCAATGTGTGAAGAGTTTTTATGATATCCATCCCCCATTTCTTTGGCGCTTTAATATTTCAAAATACCTTCTTGGTAAGTCGAATGAAGAACACCATCATTAAATGATGCCCTAACTAATTGCATGTCTATTTGGCTCAGTGACCTGAATCTAAAGTGTACACATCTCTTTCACCACAATTTCAGATCATATCGCTTCCATTGTCTACCTTTTTTAAGGAATAGGTTTGAGTAAGGGTAATGCTGTAGTACTTGCATTCAATTTTTTTTTTTACCTTCACTCTGCTTTGGCTACCATTATTTATTACAGAAATCGATGACTGAAGACGAGCTCCTTCATAAAGCTCAATTGAATGCATTGGCTCGTCTTTTCCACTTTACAAACACACTTGATTTTGCTCATTGAATGGTTTTTTACCCGTCGTATCTCCATTTAGAGTTTAGTTTTGTTGCTGTGGTGGTGAAGACGCATTGCATCTCATCTTTACACATAGGGATCGTCGTTTGGGAGGCTTCTATTTTAAGCAGCGGCCATATTGCTTGACACAAGGATGTTTGAATGCTATTCAACACATCATGCAATAAATTGGAACGAGTTGGGATGGCTTATCATCTGTACGTAGATATGTAGCTATGTGCGCATGTGTTCCGGTGTCTAATGTATATGCTGCACATCTTTGTAGGCCTTGCAATGCGCTCAAGAGCTAGCTGGTTGTTCTTTGAAAGGTCTATTCATGCTTTGTCGCTTTGGACGTGCCAGCTCCTAAAATCAACCGTGTGTACAAGGTGACCTCTGTTAACATTTATCGCAACCACTCATCATTTTATTTAATTTTTGACCTTGCATCTAACCTGCGATTGAGAGATATTGCATTGAAAGCTGCCATTGATGCTCAAAAAGCCATTCTAATGGCTAACGCACGTTTTCACCATCTGGAGCCCTTTCTTCCCATTTGATGGATTGCATATGATCTCTTTTTTTTTCTAATACACAATGTACAAGACTTTGTCTTTAACTTTAATCACCAAGATGTTTAAGATGCTTGGTTTCTTAGACGCAGGGATTGATTACGCTGATGGGCTCGCTATTATTCGATGAGATTTACTTTACAATGGACGCTTGGCGCACAAAAAAGGCATGAGAGCTGATGCCAAACGTTAATACAGCGGACGATGCAAGGTAGGTTTGGCAGGTTTGGCAGGTTTGATTGTTTTGGATTGGGTGGTTATTGAAAAAGCATTATGGAACAAATCGGTAAAAGCGTTAATTCTCACATTTGGGCATGGTAGTTTGGTAACGATTGCTACGCCCTACATTAGTCAAAAGCAGCATTATTCCAGGACTCACAGTCTATTTAAATGCACTTGTCATTTTAATAAGTATCATACACAATGTACATATCACTCGCCAAACCCTCAGTCTCTAAACGTATCGTTTGTATGTAGAATCAATCACGTAATCACAGCCATTATGCCCCTTTCATTTTGCCGCTTTTTTACTGAATTCATGAGGGAGAGGGCTGCTAATAATAAGCGTCAGACACTAAAGCCATATCTAAAACGAAATCACCATATGAATGACTATATACAACTATTCCAAGTTCTATTACTGTAAAATTGTATCGTATCAAGAGCTTTGGTTACCGTAATTTCCTGGGGCGTATGAAACTTGAGGTAGGTATAATGGCATCCATCATGGTAGAAAGGTCTTGGTCCTATGTTGATGGTGGCTGACCTTCCTTTTAGCTCTTACATGAACCTCGCCTTGCCTGAATTTCTTGCTTTTCCTTCTTTGATTGCAACAAAGGACAGTGTTCTTCATTTCCATACACTTGGGGTAGGGGGTCAATTAAATAGTGTATTAGACGATGCCATATTCAAGTCGTTTTATAATTGGCTTCTTGCCATACATAGAAATGAAGAGTCTTATGGCGGCAGCATGAAAAAAAGCGGGTGATGTAAGTGTATTCGCTGAAAAGTTATGTAATCCATGGAGACGCGCGCTGTTGAGCTAAAATCCTTTCCACCCATTAGAGAACATTACTCCTCTTGGCCTATCCCTTTAGTTCTATTGCATAGACCCCACTATTACTGCAAAATCAACAATGAAAACCCACAATGCAGCAGTTTGATTTGTTTAATGTCGTTTCTGGTCACAGTAAATATAAAAATGCTCAAGGTATGCACAGTGCAAGTAGTGGAGGGCGCTCTTTTGTCTAGAACGTATTCAATTTTGGAGTTTTAAGGGCGATATGAATGAATAATAGAGGCAAGGATCAAATGGTCATTGTCAAAAGGGAGAAAGGCTTTGGGCTGGCTAATATCAATGTCAAAGAGCTTATGGAAACGTTGCAAAGTCAGATATGAGCAAGAAATCAACGTCAAGTTTAGAAATAACCTACAAAATGTGCCAGCAGTTCCATCATCATCATTGATAACACCTACAGCAATTAAACTGTTCTTATTCCTATGTTTTTCTATTGCTATCAACATGCCTACCAAATCTGACGGGGACGCTACCTCTCATTACTTCACTGAATTTCATTACACCGAGCGGATGTTCACCCACTTCCAAGCGTTTGAAAATGCTGAAATCCTCAGAGGCCGTAATGTAATCCCCCTCTTGTCTGATTATCTCTACACATTGCATATGATGGAAAATAATAGCACAACTGACAATAGGGTTGTTGTTTGCAGAGGTATGCACCCCAAATTAGCTTCCAATTGATCTTCCTGAACCAACCTTACCCTCACACTCAACAGCACTAAGGTCCGGGAATCTCTTACTCAACCTTCAATATCGACAGTGCCATTAATATCAAGCGCAAAAACACCATCAGCAACAGTGCCATCGTTGCTAAAAGCGGCGGTGTTAGCAATCTACACAGTAGCTTCTTAGGATAATAGCACCTTATCCTCTGACCTGCTCTCCTCTCAAAGATCCTCTCAAGGCATCTCAAAAAACTTCTTTGTGGACCCTAGTGCTGTTGCTGATGATGATAGTAACGAAGAAGAAGAAGAGGTTGAAATAGACGACGAGGAGAATCAAGACTGGTTTGTTGATGGCCTGAATGTGTTTCGTCAGAGGTGCAAACGGGCGAAGGCCAGTGATTAATTAGAGTAACGCTTTAGTATCATCACTTTCAGATATGCGTCCTCTGTGCCTGAAATACGTATATCTGTTTGGGCAAAAGCTCAGTAAGTTAATTGGTGCTGGCGTCCACAGAAAAATCATTGTTTTGGCAAATGCAAACATCGATCGTGACCTGCTGCAATTCAACTTGATTCCACTTACTCCAAGTCAGGAACGTTGCTTTGACGGTTGCGATAAATACTAAAGAAAAAGCCGGATTATTGCTTGTGAACAACTTTGCTAAACCATCTCCTTCAACGTTGAGTTTCTTACGATTGCGACAACACCACCTGGATAGCGTATATCAGGCTTTTTGATGGCACTTGGGAGGACAAACTTATGGACCAAACTATACAAATTGAATGCACTGCTTCGCCACTAGTGCTCGCTTGATGCTCACATAAGTCCCCTCAGCGTTTACCACCGCAGAACATCCGTCTCACAATAAAGCTCGGTAGTTCGAAAGGCTGGCGATTCCAAAGACGTTCCAAACTCTGGCTCATACGTTGAGGTTGTTAAAATTGGGCTGCTTCACCTCCAGCCTCGAGCAAAAGCTTCCCACATACATGTCATAGAACTAGGACCCGAAATACTTTCCGCCATAAAGAAGGTACGATGGGAACAATGCCAAACTGTCATCGTCATCAAGTTATTATTGCCTTCTTTCGTTTCTCTAACTTATATAAACCTCGTTTTGATACATCATGGAAGAATAGCCATCTAGAGTGGTCTCATTGCAAATCGAATCTGATTAAGTATCATTTATCCAAATCAATTGCGTTGATGAATCTTTATTAAACAAAGCATTTAAATGTAGGTATATACTCATTTTTAAGCATACCAAAAATAGAAATACATTCATATCTCACATATTATATTATGAGCATAAGTATCACTCTTGCTCAAAGTGTTTCGCATTCACTTTAATTGAATTAGAAAACAATTATGGTGGCCACTGAAGTTTTTTTTGTATGACTATAGACCCCTCACAAAATAGTGATACAGCGGTGCCAATACAACTTTTTAATCATTCATAGTTTAAACACATGCTTCGCTATTTTTTGTCAAATGCCCAAAGCAATGTTCAAAGTATGCCACTGTACAAAAAAAAAAAAAAAAACCATGCAAGAGCCAAGCGGTTTCAAATGCAGTCTTACGCAAAATCTCTTCTAATAGTTGGTTATGATACTACCAGGCACTTGTAATTAACAGCTTTCCTCACAAATCTGGTCAAGATCAGTACTGGAAATTGGCTTTGCTCCAAAGTCATCCATCCGCCAATGGCGTATCATCAAACCTGAAGTCCAACTGCTTCACCATCGTGTTTCTCGCAAAATTTAGTATAGTATGTTCATGCTCATTTCATACACCAAACTATTAAAATTAGAAAGCTTTTATTGGCTTGATACCAATATTATGATGCGTAGTTAACCCTTTGGATGCTACGAACAGGCGTAGATGTATTCAAACTCTTTTTTTTAGGATAGTAAATGTATTTGGTCATGTCTGATACTTATGGTGGTATCGTGTGTATTTACCGTAAGCCATTTGTACCGTCAATTCTGAATGTTTAATGTTGCTTTTCACATTTTAATCACATTTTTAGTTTCAATATACATGCTTTATTTCTCTGAGCTGTCTCTAATTCTGAGCCAATAAAATCGCTTAAAAGCTAGTTTAAACGCCGCGGACCCTGGAAAGTTTTTGCGAGGGTTTCCCTATGTTTTTTGGTTAGGCGGACTTTTAAACATTGCCAAATACACTAGTATTAAGCTACGTTATCATCAAAAACCCCTAAAATGCCAGAATATGCCTTACTACACACCCCAGCTTATAGTGCAAACGCTTGAGACTCTCAATTAGCACCAAGTAAGTGATACAAATCAAGTGAGGGCAGCCTATCTACCCCAAGCCTCTAAATCAAATCTAGTTGTGCTTCAACGATAGGCTTATCCACACAACGAAAAAAAGAGGGTTATGGCTCAAAGAACCATGAAAAGTGCGAAAAGTAACAAAAGGGCATCACTAGAATGTGATGAAGAACAGAAACATTGCAATACAGTTACATACAAAACGTAACATGCAATGTGTATCATCAAAATGACGAGTACAAGAAAACAAAAGTAGTAGAAAAAAGCATCATCGTGGTTGCCTCATACGAAGCAAGAACACCAACACCACCACTAGTATTACTGAAGAAGTAATATTTGAAGAACAAAAAGAATGCAAGGTTACTCCAGAATAGAGCAGCACTGCCAGCGATACAATGCATCAAAAGTTACACCATAGCACTATGATACAGCAACAGAAAAATAGTTGCGTGCAGCAGAAAAAAAGGGTGAAAGAATAAATCGCAATAGAGCAAACTAGAGAAGAATGCACAGTATTACGAGAAAGAAAGTAGTAAAAGGGTTGAACGAATGTAATCCATGGCAACCAAAGAAGGGGAATATACAAACCAAATACAAACCAAATACAAACCAAATACAAACAACAACATATTGTAGCAAACTGGCCTAAAATAAACTGTGTAATTAGTATTACTGTATATTGTAACGCGAAAGGTGATTCTTATCGGCTGATACCTACTGTAACAAACTTGAAAGGTGTCGTCTTGGGTACTGGTGGTTGTGAAGGCATGCTTCTTCTGGCGAAAGTGGTGTTGTATTCAATTAATAGTAATAAAAAGTGTATGGTTTAATAGAAAAAGTACAGTGCAAAAACAGTGGAAACGGGGGCGAGAAAAAAATAAAATAAAAAAAACGCGTTGCTGAGGGTGACTGCAATTAATAGGCTGCCGCAGTACAGAGCACGCGAAATCTGAATGACGTGTACAATGAACATTTTGCACTGTGGTGACTGTACTCAACTGATTTTTTTGCGATGATTTTTTTTCAATCAAATCCACATAATTTGACATTCTGTAAACGTTTTTGTTAAAATTAGCTATATAAAGTATGCTCAAGGTATACTACTTTCTAATAGACTTAAGGGGAGAATTTGAAGGCGCATTCAATGGTGCCATTTTTAAAATACTTTTGGAATGAAAAGATAAAGAATTTTCCGAAAATATAAAAAACAGTTTTTCCAGGAAAAGTCGAGATTTAGCATACACAACGTTCAAAATAGCAGTTGCACAGGTTACCCTACATCTGTGGGGTCATTTTGGTTTAATATATATCATAGCAAAAAGTGTCGTTTTCGCCTCCAAAATTGCGATCGTTTGATTTTGAACAAAAACCATGAGGGGTACCTCATGAAAAATCGTGCATTTTTGACGATTTGGATCGATGCAAAAAAAGTAAAAATAGAGGTTTAGGATGTAAATGGTAATCGATATCAATCATTTGGCACTATTCCCAGCATCTAGAACGGCTTAAAAGACAAGATATTGAGAGTTAAATTCGTATGATTTGGCTGGGAAAAGTACCTTCTGTAACCTGTAGATCTATAGCAACCGATGTTACAGATTTGATCAGGGTTCCAAATGATTGCCATTTCTTTGAACTACACACTGCATATAATCAGACAGACAGCGATGTAAGGTTTGCGTATGTTTTACTTTCAAAGTCCCAGAAGCCAAGAAACAACCTCTTCTTACTACTACCACCACTATCATAGTAGTGCACTAGCATAAATAATATCTTTGCCTAATTAACTAATGAACAATCAAGGTGGCAGCTACTGGAGATCTGTTTATACGGTTGTTGACTTTTGAAATTTAGGTATAATACAACAACTTTAGTAAAGGAGTATTGCTATTTGAACCATCGAAAATTACTTCCTGAACAATTTTAAATTTACTTTCGTTATTTTTTTTCGTTTTGAAGCTATAGAACGGCTTGTAAGTTCATATAATACACCTCCTTTGATAATTGGATGTATAGACGACTTTAATACGTAAATTTGCTATACAGAAAATGTACTTTACATACGAACGTCGCATGTTAATAATTTTGACAGAAATGTGAATTCAAAGGCAATTTTGCTACAACTTTTGCCACAACTTTCGCTATAAAGTCTTTAAAAACAGTTATTATATACGGTAGATACGGATACAATGCTTAATGTAAGGCTCGATTGTTATTATGACTTGAAATCACTTGAAGACGTTTAAAATTATTGTTCAGGAAGTAATTTTCGATTGTTCAAATAGTAATACTCTTAGTAAAGTGAGCTATCATCTGATAATCAAATAGAGTCTGAAAACGCGCTCTGCCGTATTTTGTTCAACACCCAAAACAGTGTTCAACCTGTGCCATTCTTGAACAAAGCATGCTAAATCCAAGCGGTTTTGAATAAAATGTTGCGCAACATTCCCTCTATCAGTCTGCGACTACTAGGCACTCGTAATTAACAAATATAGTTATAATCAGTGCTCAAAATGGGCTGATTTTGAGTAATCATCCATACATCAACGGCAACTCGTCGTCCAATCTAAAATTCAACTACACCATCGTCTTTATCGCCAAAGTTTGGTATGGGAATAATGTGCCAATTTTAATACTCTAGCATCAATATTTCCAGAATGGATCTTTGATGAACAAAAGCTTCTTGACATGCCCAAATTACTCATGTGCAGCTAGGATTTGGTGCAAGTGCAGGTTATGCTATGCATTTCTAAGGACATCGTTGCCCAAGACTCCCTCTGTAAATCTGTTGCTTTTGGACGCTCTTAATTAACGGCTCTTCTCATAAATCTTGTCAAGATCAGTGTCAAAAATTGGTAAAATTTGGCTTCTAGAAGAGCATCGCTCTTAAAGTTTTGAAATCTATATTTCCAGACTAGCTGAATATAGGATAACCAAAGCGGCAACATTTTAGGAACTTTTGTATACCTTAGATTTGGTCTAAAGTACAGAATCATACTCTATATAAGTGAAATGCCTAGTGGATCTATTGCGAAGAAAGCATGTTCGACTAGTATCTCGACGATAGGGACTAACAAGGCTTAGTCTCTGAGGTCTAAATAGCTACTTTAAATGTGCGAATATTATGCAAGGATCTTCAATAATAACCATTGCTTTGAGAAAACACGGCAGAAATGTATCCAGATTTCACTGTGATTTGCATAATTTTGAGCAGTTTGGGATAGTGCCATTATATCGTGTGCTTGTATATGAACTGTTCTCATTGATATAGGCGTGAGCTCTTCTAGTAGTTAATACACTTCCGCAGTTCTTGATCGCATCAAGTCTTCGCTGCAATAAATACAGGCTAAACTGTCAATTTTCAATAAATAATAACAAGGTGTATACAGATCATGTTCAAAAGACCAAGGTTTCAGTACCAAAGAATTGACAAAACAGGGCATATTACTTTCATCACATTACAGTAACACAGCAATTGGCAATCTCAGGTAGTGTGGATCACCACCCTTCTTTTACTTGCATGACATGCGTAAACTCACTACATCTGCATCATTATCAAGCTGAAGGCAAAATGTAAAAAAGTCGTAACGAGCTGGATACGGACCAGTATGAAAAATGATGATGCCCTAAATTAAGCTACTACATGTTGTTTGCATACAGAGGCAAGTCATCTTAAAACGGAAATGGAAGGGTTTTATTATATATTTACAGGTGATGAAAAATAATGAATTAGCTGATGTTCTCTGCTATGATTTAGACGTTGAAACGAATCTTGATTCTGGTCATTCGTATTGTCACTTGATCTGGCCACTCTTCATCCAGCATATCAATCCACTTTCTTCTTGTAGACTCGTGCAGGGAATTGACCCAAGTTTCAATGTTGGTATTTCTCTGAATTGCAGCCCATTTCACCATAATCTTGTCCTTGACTCTATTACTGCCATCTACACTCAGGAAGGGAACTTGATTTAGAAAAAGCATGATTTCTGTCTGATCTGTTGAAACCATTTTTCCTGCACTGGGTCGCACAAAGTAGCGCTCTGGCTGTCCTTTCACATTGGGGCTGGCATTGCTGGTCAGAAACTTGAACAGAATGATGTGATCATCGGGAATCATGTTTTTTAGCGAAAAGTTCAGTGTTTGGCCTCGACGAAACGGCGGATTAAAGTAGAGACGAGGCTTTTGCGGTGGGCTTTTGAGCGTTTCGATCAAGAGTGACATTTGTCGTTCATGATCCGTCATGAATGCATCTTGCTCCTGGTGTTGTGCGTCGCTGTTCTGGAACGAGAGCACGCTGTCTTTGGACGCAAATACGGTAGGCTCATCTTTGTCTGTGGCAGGCGATTTGATGATTGTGTTGTCCATCATTGCTGGGCTATGTACGATGATGTTCATCAAGGGAGGCGAAGGCGGAGGAGCAGGAGCCACGTTACGGAATCGTGGAACTGGACTCGGTTCCACAAACATAATTCTTGGGTTATAGCCCCAACAGTCATCATCGACAGTGCCACCATTCCCATCATCATCATCAGCATCGTGTGTATTTTGAAATGCAACCATCTTTCTACTGCTTGGTTTACTGTAACTGGTGTTGTCGTCTGTCAACAGCGTATCAGAAGACGAGGACTCCATTGGCTGATGGTTGTTTGCTTCCTGGAAACAGGGATGGTGGTGTAGAGAACGGTTGTGCTTTTGCAGTTTCCGAATCTCTTCTCTGCGCTGATGCCTTCTTTTTTTGCGCTCTGCTATTGCCTCTGCTGAATCTTCTCCTCGGTTTATCAGAATGCCAATCGGTTTTGTTGCTGATAATGGACTGGGCTTCTCTGATGATGAGGACTCTTCTTCGGCCTCGTTGTTGAGATCCAGCGTGTCGATGCTTGGCCGTGGTGAGGCGTCTTCCATGTCTCTGGACGGCGAGGATTTCTTCTTGTTGCCATTGAAGAGCTGTTTCAAGCGACTGACTGAAGATGAGGCTGAGGAGCGTGTTGCAATCGAATCAGAGTCGTTTTTCTTCTTTCTCGATGGGATGGGATTTGCCGGCATCCAGTTCTTCAGGTTCTGCCATACGCCCTGCTTGGCTTCGTTGAGCGTAATGTCGTTTTTTGTCGAGATGGGCGTGGTTTTGGAGGTGTTGTTGCTACTGTAGGGCCAAATCGGAGTTGTGAGTGAGAGGAACGATCTGCCACTTTTGGCACTTGTTGAGCTCTTTTGGCTGTAGACAGACGAAGCGTATTGTCTCCTCATTGTTGCTATTGTTGACAAGAAAAGAGAAAGAGCGAGAAAAGGAGGCCAGAAGAGGAGGGGGAGGGGGGTGATTATATATATATATTTCCAGCACAAATATTTGTTTTGTGTGGATGACCACAAAAAGAGACTTTATCGGGAGGAAACTGTTCCGAGATCAGTGTATGAACAATGTTGTTATTGTTCTTTTTGTCTTGTGACAATAATTTACATCATTTGTTCATTAGTGCAAAATGTGAAATTTATTGAAGTGTAGATGGAGATGTAAAATGTAAAGGTAGATTAAGGGAAGAGCTCGCCAAGAATACGGATGGTATCTTCAGGACATTTGACGCTGTGGCCAGTAACGTCAGGATGGTTGTAAATCTCGTAGTCATTGCCGCCCTCGAAGGTCTTGTCGCCAAAGAAATGGATGGTTTTGAAACCGTCTGCTTTGAGATGCTTCAGACAGTAGGTCTTGTCCCAGCCGGTGGGGAACACATCGAATGAGATTTGACCGCCAATGGAGAAGGTCAGGGCCAAATGAGCAAACTCCTTTCTGAGGGCCTCGACAAAGTTCTTGCGAAGACCTCTAGCAAGATCGTACTTCTCAAACTCATTGCGCTCTTCTCTTGAGCAGTTACGGCCAATAGGAGACACATTGATCATACCGTTACGGAATTCAATAAAGGTACCACTAGACAGATTTGGCAACATGAGCACATAGATCCAGCTACCAGTGCACACACACACACACTTACCGCTTCTTGGGAAGATCCATATCAGCAATATAACGCAAGCAAAAGTTGACCAACTTGGTGTATTCCTCTTCACCGATCCATTGAATGAAGCTCTGTTATATTGAGGTTAGATGTGGCTCCCTCTTGTTTGGATGCATGTTTACCTGAGAAGCCATCTGCTTACCTAAGCGATAGGCAGTGAGGCCATTTTCAGCAAAGCAAAAGTCAAAATCCTCAAGAACTAATCACAGCAGATGGCGTTTAGTCATCTCTCGTCATGCACCTGCTCATAACCATGCTACTTACTGGATTCACCAAGCTGTTCATATTGCTTGCTAAGATCTGAACCACCAACAAAGCCAATAGCGGTCTTCTTGCGAAGGTTGGCCAAAGTCTCCTTCATCTCCTTGGAAACAAACTACAAGGACAGTGTCAGAGAGAGAGGCACACGCGTAGTGTTCAGGGACCGTGTATACTTACAGCACGAGCAGGAGTCAAGGTACCATCTACATCGAAAAGGACAATGGTATCGGGATGTTGGCGTTCAGAGAATTCAGTGGCAGGAGACATTTTAGGGTAATGAGAAGAAGATATTGAGAAACGACAAGTCAAAAAATTTAATTTATATATAGATCCGTTGAGCCAATTATAGGACCATACGTTCAACGACGATCCTAATCAAGCTGAGTGTGTGTGTTGTGCTTGTACTGTAGTCTAAATCAGAGACACACCTCTTTTTGTTGGGAATTTTAATATGAACATATATACAAAGTGTTGGCTTACTGCAACGGCATGAAACACCTACGTGTAGAGACATGCATCGTCCTCAAGTATGTTGCCGCCTTGTACTTATAATACACCTTTGATCCAATGAAGCAGAACACGTTTTTTGGCTCAGTTTGCTCTAGGCACATATTGTCACTAGATACATTTTTGACACATCTCATTAATTTTGTATTACAGTCCACTCTTGTTGATTTATGAAAACCTGGCCATGCCAAGAAGGAGGTTGACTGTTCAACTATACTTTTTAGCTCGATAACATCAAATCAGATATCTAGACTGGATGGAGTTTACATCTCTCTCTGGAGCTGAGTGCTTTTATATAGATTCGAGGCATCAGTTGATATTGTTGGATCATGATAGTCCAATTAGAATACATCACAACTGCTCATTAAGCTTTAATAATCCAAATGTTATTCTAGATCTGATATCTATAGCTATCGACTTCATATTCTTCAAGGCGAGAGGATGATCCCATCCCTGCTAGGCGGATTTCACTACAAAACATTACAGATCAAGCGAATCTTGATAGAATCATTGGCCAACAAGTCATTGGCACCCATTTGCTTGACATTTGAAGCAAGAGAGAGAAAGTAACGTCACAGAGCAACTACCACAACAAGCCTTCTTTTCCCTTTGTATATCATCTCCTTTTGCTTTTGTATCGTATTTGCTCCCCATGTCCACCAACAAACCCATCACTCAATTCTCATGTGAGTAAGCCCGTCTACGAAGCGCACAATGTGAGTCTAACCTAAATCCATCTTTTACAGTTCGTTCTCAAAAGGAGTTGACAATCTGGGATGGCTACCCCGAGTTCAAGGCTGTCAACAACTTTGAAAAGTAAGAAATGCACCTCAGAGCCGATACCACAATGACATACTAATGCGCTACTCTAGGCCTGACACTACCGCTCGTATGTTCCATTACAGCAGATACGGTCATGTTTACGCCTACTCCACCAACTTGAGGTATGCAATTTTGCGTGTATGGGATGGCGATGATGTCTAATAATAATCCACGATTCGCATATACAGTGTCAAGGTCTTTGATGCTTCTACCATGGACAAGCTGTGCGAGATTGAAAGAGCCAACGTCATTGATTTCTGGCTTTCTCCTCAGGGCAGTTATTTGGCTACCTGGGAGCGTCCTAGTAAGTCATTGTCTCGTTATCCTATTCATTAGCATGTTCACTCACCCTTTCTGCTGGATTAGCCAAACTTGAGAATGGTGCCGGCAGCAACAATCTCGTTATCTGGGACACAAAGACTGGCCAAGAGATTGCCGCCTTTTCCCAAAAGGCTCAAAACAACTGGTAATTGGAATCATGCATGTATGATGAATGGGATTTGCGTTAACATGTTGTTATCCAGGAATTTCCAATGGACTGATGATGAAAAGTATTGTGCCCGTATGGTTACTGGTGAAGTTCAGTTCTGGGAGAGCAAGAATATTGGCAAATGTAAGTAGCGGATCATGTGCAAAAGGGCAACATTGGGGGAGGAGGCGTCGGATTACTCATAAGTGTGTGTTATCAGCTGTCTGGGCTAGACTCAAGTTGGAGGGTGTTGCTCAATTCTCATTGAGTCCCGGCAAGGCACCTGCCGTCGCTGTGTTCATCCCCGAGAAAAACGTAAGCTAATCATACAAGTGAGCGATTGATTTGCCAGACTCACCATGTCCTTGCTGTCTGTATAGGGAGCACCTGCCATTGTTCGCATGTACAGTATTCCCAACTTCAACACAGCCTTGTCCAACAAAACATTCTACAAGGCTGACAGAATCTCCATGTACTGGAACGATTTGGGCACCAATTTGCTGGTATTGACCATGACTGATGTGGACAAGTCAAACAAGTCATACTATGGCGAGACCAACTTGTATTACCTTGCTGTTGCTGGCAACTTCGACTGTCGTGTCCCTCTCGACAAGGAAGGACCCATTCATGATGTTACTTGGGGCCCTGATTCCAAGGAATTCGTCGTGGTTTACGGCTCCATGCCTGCCAAGGCAACCTTGTTTGACCATCGCGCTACACCTGTGTTTGACTTTGGTATCAATCCTCGTAATTTTGTCAAATACAACCCTCAAGGACGCACCATCTGTATCGCTGGTTTCGGCAACTTGAACGGCACCGTCGATCTCTGGGACAGAAAGACTTTAAAAAAGATCAACACCTTTGCTGCGTCGAATGCATCTCACTGTGAATGGTCTCCTTGCGGTAGATACTTGTTGACTGCTACCTTGACACCTCGTCTTCGTGTGGACAATGGCTTCAAGTTGTGGCATCACTCTGGCACATTGATCTACGAGGAAGCTGTGGATGAGCTTTACCAGATTGGATACCGCCCTGAGCCTGCTGCTCGTTACCCTATGCGCAATGTGTCTCCTCCTCCCAACCCCATCAAAATCCTCCCTACTGCTGGTGGTGGTGCCAAGGCAGCTGCTGTCCCCACTGGTGCTTACAGACCTCCTCATCTCAGAGGTTCCGCCACACCTACCTCCCTCTCTGACAGAGCTGCTGCTTTGGACGGTATTGGACGCTCTCCTACCTCTCAACGCAGAGTTGTTGGTGCCAAGTCTGGCGGTAACGCTGCCAACAACAAGAATGGAAAGAAGGATGCTGCTTCTCCCAAGCCTCAACAAGCCCAGCAACCTGTTGTGAATCCTGAGGAAAAGCAAAAGAAGATTCGTAATCTCGAAAAGAAATTGAGACAGATTAGAGAGTTGAAGGACAAGATGGCCAAGGGCGAGGAATTGGCTCCTGCTCAGCAACAAAAGGTTACTACTGAAGTGGCTGTTATGAGAGAACTTGCCAATCTTCAACTTTAGATGTCGTAGAGCGTGTAAATTATAACTGATGATGGAGTGATGAAAAATTGTTGTATTTAAATAAAATATCTAATCATTTTCTGCGATAAACTGTTGTTGCTGCTTCATTGCTTGTCTGATCAGGGCGATCCACCTATTCATTATTAGCCTGAGCAATGAGCAAGCTTATTTATGAGTGCAATCTGCATTTTTAACATGTATGTGAGCTACTTTGCAACTAAAGTTGTGTAATTGACTCTTCTATGATGCATTGGGCCCCCCTAGCAACAGAAACAGCTTATATGCGAGTGGAGTGTGTACACGGATTGCGCGTTACTACCCACAAATTTGCAAAACACAGCCAAATCTGGTTGCACTTGAGGCACGATTTCTCGCGTTAGAAGCCTATTTAGACGGCCAGAGTAGCACCAAGCAACTACAACAGCTAATACAGAGCTGTATAAGCTAAATCGAGTGTGACACTACAATACCTTTGCGGTAGTAGTTTCTAAGGTAATGCTCAGATGCTTTATGTATGCTGTTTAATGAAGACAAATACTTGGAATGATCAGGAATCATCAATATAAAGAGTTTTTATAGGATGCTTGGAGTTAACATTGAGCTTGACCATTACTTTGCCGTCAATGCTTGAAACTGGCATCAATGCTTGTTTATACTAATCAGGGCTCTTGTAAATCTTAGATGCTCAAAAGAGCCACATTCCTAACATTAGTACAACAATTATTGAGGCATTATTTCTTGAAAAAAGGTGCAGGTATCATAGTATGAACAATATGAGAAGGGCCTATACATCGTAATTATAGTGATGCTGGCTGCTTAGTTATAAATCTTTGCTCTGCGACGGCATGAATGTATATAAAAGATCTACCCTGATAGTGCATGAAAGGGGGAACACTCGTATGCTTTTATCTATATAAGCTAGTTGCAAATGTAACCATCATTCATTCATTCATTGAGATATTATTGATTGCCTCCATGTTCTCGTATCTTCCAATGGAGGACATGGATAAATGGCATGCAAACTGGTATATGAGTGCTAGTAGTAGTACAGATAGTATGCATTATACTACTCTTTAATGGCGAAAACCAACAATTCTGAAATATTCTCCGATAATGATAATGAATGATAG
Source organism: Mucor lusitanicus (assembly GCA_010203745.1). Taxonomy (NCBI): domain Eukaryota; kingdom Fungi; phylum Mucoromycota; class Mucoromycetes; order Mucorales; family Mucoraceae; genus Mucor; species Mucor lusitanicus. Next base: position 310,310 of record JAAECE010000004.1, on the reverse strand, counting down.
CTATAGCATACTACTATTATGCTAAAATGCTAAAAGTACAATCTAGAAACAGCTCATTTGGGTATGTTTATAGTAACAGCTGGTCAGAATAACAGGAGAAGAAGAGGGAAGGAGAAATAGATACAAAAGACTCACAAAGTTATACAGAATCACACAGTGAAATTCTTAAAAATCTTGCATTTGAGAAGAGTAAAATTCTGTGTTTTGCCGTGATGTGAGGAAGGGGCGTGCGTCTGTTGCTCACGACAGAAAATCGTAATTCGGTTCAATTGTTGATGAGAAGTCGGCAATGAAATCAAGTAATATAACAAATGACGTACAATTTGGTGAGATTATCACCTTGGGGAAGGGGGGAGGGGATGTGAGAAATGTATGCTTTTGAAGACCTCTTGATCAGCTCATTGTGAGCTTATCGAGTGAGCACGTTGAGGGACAAAGAACCATCAATCATATACATGGTGTTATTGAATGCCACACAAATCTAGGCTCCAATAAACAAAAAAGACAGAGAATCTGGAAACCCACTAGTCATGATATTACATGTTAAGAAGTGGATTTTAAACATTGGATGTAAACAAAGAATTCAACAGGTAGAAACGCAAGGGGTGTTCTATACCGTAAAAAGGATGGAGAGCCTTCATTCCTCTCAGAGTCATATATATATACATATGCAACCTAATATAACATTTTTATCTATCTTCTTTTCTCTATTTTGCTTTTTGGTGTGAGCACCATTCCCTTCCTTTCGTTAAATCCCTCATACACACTCCTTCAACAATGTATATTCCCAAGAAGAATCGATTTGAAATGTTTTTGAAGCGCAAAAGCAGCACATCCAGCAACAAGGGCAACAGAAAAATCGATACTGAGGGCGGTATCAACATCAACAGCAACTGGTCTGATATATGTACAGGTTTTATCAAGGATGTAGTTTTACGAAGACGCTCTTCTTTGCAAGACAGTACCGACAACGACAGCTCAAACAACATGGATTTACTCAATGACCCAAATCTTTGCTTGGATCAATTATCAGAATTTCAGAAAAGCTACATCTCATTTCCAGAATTCAGTGATTCCAGTATTAGCAATGAATCTGATAATGATTGTACTACAAATAGTGTTACAAACAGCCATTATTGGGTTCTTTCTTCCTCCTCTTCCACCTCCACATCCTCTTCTTCCACATAAAATTACACATATACACCATATTTTAATTTACACTCTAATAAAACCAGCCTTTGTTAAACAGCAGAGTGAGGATTGATAGGTAGCAAGATACAAGATCTCTTGCTTCTGGAATACGGAAGCCTTTGAAGGCTCTATCAATCTGATTACGTTACAGCCCAAAACATAAAAACTACTAGACATTTGATCCGTTCAGATAGTGTAATTTATTGTCTTTTATTTTTATATAATCAAATCAGTGTGTCTAGTATCGCGAAAAGTATTTACAATTGAGCGATAACGGCAGAGGTGAACTCCTTGGTTGTGCTGGTACCGCCAATATCAACAGTTCTGGCCTTACCAGTGTTGATGGTGTCATAAACAGCAGAAGAGATTCTGTTGGCATGTTCATCCAAGTTCAAGTGTCTCAACATCATGACGGAAGAGAGGAGCATGGCAGTGGGGTTAGCACTGTTTTGGTTTTGGATATCAAGAGCAACGTGACGACAACCCTATACGATACATGTCAATGATACACTCTCTTTTTTTTTTTTCTGTGTCTCTGTTGCATTTCCAATGACTTACAGGTTCGAACATGGCAAACTCACGGCCAATGTTACAACCAGGGATCAAACCAGGACCACCGATCAAACCAGCACCCTTGATAAAAGACGTATTAGTAAAAAACCGACTCGGGCCAACCTTTTCAGTGTACACGTATATACTTACGACATTGGAGACAATGTTACCGTACAAGTTGGGCATGACCATAACATCGAATTGTTGAGGACGAGAGACAAGTTGCATAGCAGTGTTGTCGACAATCATGTCATTGACTTCAATGTTGTGGTGAGCATACTCCTTGGCGACATCGCGACAAGTACGCAAGAAAAGACCATCAGCCAATTTCCTATAAAATACAACATTTAGCATCTCTCCGTTCTGTTTCTGTCTCTCTCAAAAACCGAAATCTTACATGATGTTGGCCTTGTGAATGATGGTAACCTTCTTGCGGTTGTTCTTGACAGCAAAGTCGAAAGCGAAACGAGCAATACGCTCAGTCTTTGCACGGGTAATGATCTTGAGAGATTCAACAACACCAGGGACAGACTAAGAAAATGCGGGGTAAATATACCATGCTCCATTCAAAATCCCGACCCCTTTCACTACTACTTACTTGATGCTCCAAACCAGAGTATTCACCCTCAGTGTTTTCACGGATGATGGCAATGTCAACATTGCTCAAACGAGACTCGACGCCGGGAACGTTCTTGCAGAGAGAAAGAGAGGCGTACATGTCGAGGTCCTTACGCATGGTGACGTTGAAGGACTTGTGGCCGAGCTTGGAGGTGGGGGTGAAGAGAGTACCCTTGATACCGACCTTGTTGCGGCGAAGAGACTCGATGGACTCTTGGTAGAGCTTGTCGTCCTCAGAGGTCAAGCCAGAGACATCGTATTGCTCAAATTCAACAGGGACATTGGCAGCCTTGAACACATCCTTGACAGACATGGCAATCTCTTGACCGATACCGTCACCAGGAATCATGGTCACTGTGTATTTGCCACCATACTTCTTGGGGAAGATCTGGATGCGGACATGAGTATACACGCACTGTGCAGACAGTTGATCGGGTGAGTGTGCTACTTACGGTCTTTTGCTCGGCGGGAGCAGGGGTAGGGATGGTGGTGCTAGCTTGAGAAGCGAATGAGCGGGTAGCAACCTACATTGACATGTGAGTGCGAGTGTCGAGCCCAGTCAGCACACTCTTTAACTAACCTGCTTGACGTTGTTGAAAGCAGCGGGTCTAGCGATGGCCTTGAGAAGCATTTTTGTTTATATAAAAAAAAAGTGGAGAGGGGAAGGAGAAAGAAAGAGGTATCAATTTAACTGGGCGGGTAACAGCTGGAATTTTAAACAATTTTTTTTCTTTAATACCCCGGGGTAGCCTTGTTTTCTTACCAAAACGATAATATATCATGGAGGACCGGGAAGGAAATGAGCTAAATGTCAAGGTAGTTCAGACTTTCACTTGGATACTGAATGCAGAATCTCGACCAGAAGGCTTTGCATGCTGACATTGCGACCATAGCATACATGCAATGCACTAGCAATGCTGGATCATTCATTCATGTCCTGAATAGTAACGAAATGATAAGATACATCATCATCCAAAAGGGTAATCGTCCCTCATGATCATTTAACCGAAATGTCAATTAGATAAAAAAAAAAGGTAAAACATCGACAGCTTCATGTCTACATGCCAGCCTATGCCTTTGATCAAGACACACCAAATTCATTCCAAATGTATGATCCTGAGCTTGGACTGCCTGCTGTTTTGCCCTTTAAACGACGTTATAATGATTAAGCACATGCAACAAACTCAATCAGGTTATTTTCAGGGCTAGCTTGTTACTCAAGAAAAAAAAAAGTGTGTTACGTAATGAGGGTCTTGTTCAATTGCCTTGAGTGCAAAGAAGAAACATGCAAATCATGTTCCATTAGATTGCGGATAACTTGTTTGGCGGCTGAACCATCCTTTAAAAAGTATGAGAGGCAATATGCTACATGTTATACAAAAAGAGCGAGTAGAATTGGACAACATTCACAGTCTGAAATCAACAGATTACGCTTCCTAGTGCGGTTTACTATACACTATACAACAACTTCTTTTGCACAATCTCAAGATTAAGTTTATTATTACTGTATTCAATTGAATCTCTATAGCTTAGATTTAAGCAATGGTGGGGAATTCTTGGGAATAAGGCTGTTCTCCTTCAAAACATCATAGATTTCATACAAGGCGTCTTCATCCTCAATGGTGGCAGGCATATTGATTGCTTTTCCATCCACCATTTCTCTGATACTTCTTCTCAACACCTTGCCACTTCTCGTTTTAGGCAATCTGGGTATAATCACAGCCTTCTCAAAGCAAGCAATAGCCCCTAAATCTTGGCGTGTCGCATGCACCAGCTCCTTCAACAGCTTGTCAGTATCCACCTTGGCATCCGCGTGGTAGTGCTTCAACACCAATAAGCCGAGAGGAACATGGCCTTTCATTTTGTCTGGTAAAGGGACAACACAGCACTCAGCGACTAAAGGATGAGCACTGAGAATTTCTTCAATGGATCCCGTAGACAGACGATGACCAGCAATGTTGATAATGTCATCTGTTCGCGACATGATGTGGACAAATCCTTCCTCATCAATCATACCAGCATCACCCGTGTCGTAGTAGCCTGGATATTTATCGAAATAACTCGACTTGTAGCCTGCCTCGTTATTCCACAGTCTAGGAAACGCGCCAGGAGGTAAAGGTAATTTCAGTACAATGTTACCAAACTGATTGGGCCCAGTCGTCTCCTCCACCGTGCCTTCCTTCAATACTCTGATTCGAGATCCAGGTACCTGTTTGCCAGCAGACCCCCATTTGACAGCAGCACGTGGATTTTTCTCTACGCCGGCGCAAGTCGCTGTTACTGGCGAACCCACTACAATAAACTCACATTAGCATAGTGCTCAATCTTTTTCCCCTACATGGATCTACTTACATTCCGTGCTCCAATAATTGTCAATCACAGTGCAGTCCTCATGCACTAGATTCTGACACCATTTCAATGTCTCGGGATCACTTCTTTCACCCGCCAAAAACAGAGATGTCAATGAGCTCAGGTCATACTTTTTAGCCAGCAAGCCTTGTGGGTCCTCACGAGCAATAGCACGAACTGCAGTGGGAGCAGTGAACATTGTCTTGGCACCGTATTCGGATATCAGTCGCCAGAATGTACCAGCATCTGGTGTGCCAATGGGTTTGCCTTCATATAAAATTGTAGTTGCACCAATGAGCATGGGACCATAAATGGTGAAGCTATGACTAACAGCCCAACTATTACACGTACCAAGCAAGCAAATGTCAATCCTTGTACACTCTGTCTTGCTTTGGATATGAGACTCGTACTTACCCAATATCACTTGCTGTAAAGATGGTGTCTCCCTTTCTGACATTAAAGACATAGTCTACAGACCATCTCAAGACAACAGCGTGTCCACCGTTGGAGCGAACCACGCCCTGCAAAATGGATGCTACTATGAGATACTGCAAAATACCAAGCAGCCCCCCACATTTCTCTTGACTTACCTTGGGTTGGCCAGTCGTACCACTGGTGTACAGCACATACAATGGATCATCACTGTCCACAGGAACACACGTCTTGAATAATGCGCCCTTGGATCGAATTCTGTCCATTTCGTCGTTATAATCTCGATCGCCCTGAGCGTAATTCATCCATGCTCTTTCTTGATTGGGCCTTTGGTATACAATGCGAATAGGTACATGATGGCTTGACAACTTGAGTGCGCTTTCCAAGAGGGCTGTTCATATTCCAAAGTAGTATTAGTATATACAAAAGGCAATGTGTTCACAAAAATATACACTACGCTTGTAGGGAATCGTTCGCTTCGGTTCAATACCACAGCTAGCAGTGAGCACAATCTTTGGCTTGCAATCATCAATTCGCTTGGCCAGTTCCTTGGGAGCAAACCCGCCAAAGACCACACTGTGAATCACACCCATGCGAGCACACGCCAAGAATGCAAACACAGCTTCAGGTACCATGGGCATATAAATCAGCACTGTATCACCTTTGGACAGCCCATATGAATGAAACACGCCCGCCAATGTCTGGACGTGTTCCAAGACTTGAGCATAGGTAAATGTGATCTTGGAGTTTGTCACTGCAGAGTCCCAAATGAGACAGGGATGGTCCGCAATCGTGTCCATGTGGCGATCGAGACAGTTGTAGCAGGTGTTGAGCTTGCCATTGGGAAACCAAATGTATGGATTGGGCCCCCCTTCTTTGCGTTTACCGAGCACGGCGGAGGGCTTCTCAAACCAATCAATGTCTTGAGACGCTCGCTCCCATAATGCATCGTCTATAAGCTGTTCTTTCATGATTTTATTTGTGATATGTAAAGAGAGAGAGAAAAAGGGAGGAAAATAAAAGGCGTCTTTATACTAGTAGTGCATCTGTATATGCTATGCCTGTGTACACATTTAGGGAGATGCATATCACTGCGTGTGAATTAAATTTTTAGAGTTAAATTTTGAGGCCACCATCATTTCAAGCGTGCGAATGCTCTGCATTGCTTGCACTGAATGAATCTCAGGCAGTGTCATGTGGCGTATTCGTTGTATGACATTCGGTAATTGCATGTCGATGGGTCCACTTTCTTAGTCCATTCCTCGACTCGATGCAGCTCTTGTAGGCAGCATCTGCAAACAGGACATGTCAAATCAAGCCGAGGCCTGCTGCTACTATGCTTTGCTTACCGTACGCATGGATGTGATCCACGCAAGTGTCGAGTATCTCCCGGGCGCCTCTGCTGTGATCCCGCTTCTTTTTGACCAAAGTGTCGTCCACAAACAGCCGAAAGCGTTTCTTTAGTGACGATGCGGGCAAATGCAGCGGTGCTCTCGTACGTTGCTTTGGCCTTTTCTCGGGCATCTTTTCAATGTTGATAGTTGCGTTGGATCTCGGTTTCTCAGGCAGATCTGAGTAGCGCTTCTTGGAATGCTCTCCTAGTAGTGTACAACAAGAAGATGCTATTTTTTCTTGTTAGCTTTGGGGCTCGGGTCAATCATACAATATGGAATACATTTTATTGCAGTCTGTGAGTCGAGCGAATATCTCGTACTGCCGTAGGGTAGCTCAAACTTTGAATCAAAAGACCTTTCTTTTGTGTGAATTACCATTTGTAATATCCAGAGGGAACAGGGGAAAAAAAAAGATGGAATATACTCGCCACACACAAATGCGTGTGTTTGACTGAAATAAAGCGCTCTATCAAATGTGGTTGATTGCTTCTCTGTATGTCTGTCATTTCGGGCAACAATGTGCTGTAGTTGGGTTATTTGCGGTCAATTTACATTGAATCCATGGAAAAGCACACATCTGTATGTTGTGCTCACCAATGTAATTGTATCCATGTAGTTTTGAAATGAGTATTTTGCCTGTCACCACATAATACTGGAAAGGTTCCTCTTCATGCGCAACCACGTGGAGTGTAGGTAGAAAGCAATTAGAAATGGCAATCTGATGCTGAACGAATTGGTTTTACAACAAGTTTTTGAGAAATGTATAAGAGACAAACCCCCTTAGGACAATACCAAAAATGATTGAACGTAGCGAAATCAATTAGACCTGTACAGCATCTTTTAGTAGCTAAAGCTAGGGCAAACACACAGCTTGGCTGGGATTGAATTTCAGAACCTTCAACTGGTCCTCCAGATACTACATTTGGACATCCAAACACCTTTTATGGGCAATTACACGAAATACTACTATACGATCAACAGGTATTTCTTAAGCCTTATACATGCAGAACTAAACGAGGAATCTAATGGTGCTACTTTTGAAGCGATTTTTTTAGTCTGTCTGGACTAATTTGCAAAAAACGCAAAACACGTTTTTTGAGGAAATGTTTACAAAACGCCTAGTAAACTGTCCAAAAGACAGTGTTACACGATGCTTTGCATCCATACGGTTGTTTTGAGCTTAGGGACACCATAGTAGAAAACCTCATTTTTGAGGTGAAAACTTCCATTCTTTAAAATCATCAATTTTTCCTGTACTAGTACAAGGCCAAAATGCTCAAAAATCGATGATCAACTCGTTCCCCAAAAGATCGCTGGAAAGTGATCCATAGCCTAATGTGAGATGGTAGAACACGATTGCACTTGTTCCGAGGCCGAGATTGCGCTTTGCTGGTAAGATACAAGCGATTTAAATTGCTATTTTTACAGTGGTGAATACATTTAAAAGCTGCACACTCAACAATGCGCTTTTTTAGTATCTGATCTTTTGGTTTACAATTACTCATATAGCAGAACAGCGTAATACGAATCTCTTAATCCAGCGAAAAGGGCGTAGGTTTACTATGTAATTGAGATGTATTAAGCAAATTTGTGAATCTACACGCATATACTCCATAAATCAACAAACAAAAGAAATGCTCCCGGAGGGCGAAGCGTGCTGCGAGCTTAAGCGAGCATCGGCTAGTTATCTATACGATGATATACCCATCAGTCTTATCGGGTTTTCCATTTGGACGCTTTCAAAGATTTGAGATGGGATTTCGTCATATCAAGAGTAGTACAGGATCATGTCAACAACAACAACAACAATAGAAGAAAAGTTTAAAATTTAGCATATTTTTAATTATTTAAGAGCTAACAAATGATGAGAAAATGAAGTGTATATGATATATGTGTGAAATGTAGATAGATAGAGAGTGGGGTTGATTGAATTGAAAGGAAATAGATACAACAGCAGGAAATAAACAAATGATAAGATTAGCAACGATGTTTGTAGTTATCATGATGATCCATCAACTCTGCAGTGTACGCTGTACGTTTTTTCAAGTTTTCTGATGTGGGTATATCGTCTTCATGAATATCAGGAATTTCTGGCATCAAAAGAGAACCATCTCCTGGGTATTTGTAGAGTGAAGGGATGGTTGAAATGAATTGAGGTTCGGGTAAATCTTCGGGTGATTTAATAGGGCTTGCGATATCTGGTACGTCGCACTACAAAGTATAATACAATTAATTCACATGAAGTTGCGCACTCAAATTGGGCAAAAATGATTACCTTATCTAATGCTGGAATGTCCATGTCTTCTATGAGCATTTGAATGAAATCGCACATGTTTCTTTCGAAATAAATAAGAGGGTACAATTTCTCTAGTTCCTTGAAATGCATCTCCAATGTGTAGCCATCTTTAATCTGGATAAACTGTTGCAATTATTAGTCATCAGTGTGAATTAAAGTGTTGCATGTGTCAATAAGTACCTCTTTTTCTCGTTCACGAACTTGCAATTTGAATAAAAACATGGTTCTTGTCTTTGGAAAAAGTAAATGGTGATCGGATGCCTTGACATTCCAAAGCTGGCTGTTCTCATCGTCATCTTCCTCCTCGTCGTCTTCATCGTCGTCCTCATCTTCATCGTCTTCGTCTTCCATTGACATGTCTTCTTCATCTTCATCTTCCACATAGCCATAAGAAAAGATTTCATAGATGGTTTCCAAGCCAGTTTTGCCATCACACATGTAGCTTTGAATAGCAGCTTGAGTGAGCAAATCCAAAAAGAGATCATACCAGCGAGGAGGCATACCACCGCCCATTACTTGTTGTCCAGCTACAGTCAAGGGTTTCACATCATCATCGCTGTCGAGTACCGAGCGCAGCATGTTGGCACTCGTCTTCAAAAATGCGGGTATGGCTTCTGCTAAACCGGGTCCACCGATAGCGTTTAAACAGCGTGATTGGCGGCACTCTGGTTGCCGGTGGCGACGGCAAAAAGTTGGATGAAATGCATTTGTGAATGCATTATTGGTAGTATCAATATCACGAATACGTCTTGATGCAACAGGAGCTGAAAATGTCACATGGTGAGTACGACCAATAGTTAGATTCGTCAGCTGGCAGAGATTAAGTCTTTGCTCAAATTTGGCATCTACTTTCTTGTTTTTGGCTTTTTTCGTAGAGGATAAAATGCCTATTGTCATTATTAAGGGGTAAATAAACATCGAACGAGTAGTACTGGACAGTACAGTGATGTACCTTCAATGACAGACTCAATGACATTTTTATCGGTGCCATCTGATTGATCGTCAAATGTAAATGCTTTTTGAAGTCTTGATTGAATAGATTGATAGAAGAGATAGTCTAAAATTAAGCTATTTGTGGTGGATGCATTGTTTGGCTGATGTTGATTTAGCAATGTTGTTTGAATGTTGGGTGCCATTGGATGGTGATGCTGATGATTATGGAAATGAGAGTAAAAGAGAAAGAAATGAATGGGAAATCAGTGCAGATATAAATACAAGAAAAAGCCCAATAGCATAGTAGGGAAAGGGATGATCGGATGGAAATTAGGGGTAAATTATATGTTTTTGGACAATCCTACCCGATAACAAAGCACTTCTCTTCCGATATTAGAGTCACAATTGATAAGGTGAAAATACAACATTGAATGCTAAATAGGCTATAATCGAAGTGTGTGAATCTGGTTACTTTATTATTTACAATGCTTTTTATGATAAGATGAGCTTTTTGGGATGTTGTTGTTTACTCTGACCAGCAGCAACATGAGAAGACGAGGAAGATTTGGACGATGCTCTTTTAGCAATCCATGTTAATGGTGACAGGCTTTGCCATAGCAACCAGGTGGTTGTCATGGATACCATCGACTTCATCATAGAGACTAGTAAAATAATGATTTGCATATTTTTGCTGGATGATGATGTTGTTGCTTGATATAATGATTGATGATTTGAATGCTGATTGTGTTGTTTTTGGTGATTGTGATAAGAAATACATTTTGCAATGAAGGAAAGTCGGGTATATGTTGATGATTTCAATGACAAACTTGCTTGCACGAGTAAAGACCATAGCGCTTCAATGTCACCATCATCGTCATCGTTCAATTCTTCATCCTCCTCCGCCACTGAGTAGTAATCACGATTGAAACGTGGAGAAGAATGTGAGGAAGTTTCGAGGGACACAGGGTATTCAGGTTGATATTCAATCTCGATAATTTCAGGATTGAAATGCACTCCGATGTTGCTTTTACTGCTTGATATGCTACTGAAGCTACTACGGCCACTTCTGCTTGTGCTTGTGGAAGGTGTTGTAGAACCTGACCATGGATCGAAATAGTACATTGGATCGGAACAAGTCGGTTGAGTTACGTTACTCTGTTTCTTCAAAACAGGCTTTAAACCTTGGAGAGAGCATGCAATATCAACAGCAGATGTGGTGTCAGCGGCTTGTACCCTCAAGTGTGGTGCATCTAACGAACAAGTAGTATTTGGTAATTTCTCCACTTTGATTTCTTGATTCTGTCGGGTCGCTTCATACATTGGTCCATAAAGCCCTGAAGAATAAATAAACATGTTAGATACAGATGCTTGATAAGAGAGGACGCAAGAGAGGCATCTTACATGTGATATCAGATTCCTTTTGCCTATACACACAACAGTTAGCAAATAAATAAAAAGGAAAATTTTGATCTGCTTGTTCCTACCAACTGACGGTGGATGGATCGATTAGCTTGTTGGGCTGGCTCAATTGATGTGTGCAGTTTCTGGCCATGGATCTCCACAATGCATTCTGGTATCGTTGGTGTTTGTATTGCTCTGATTTCTTTAGTTTTCTTTCGTTTCTTGTGAGCAGCGAAGTGGTAGATGTAATGTTATCTACAATGTACTTTTGACGCTGCTTGCGAGTTTCTTTGTAGGTTTGAATTAAATCATCCGCTGTCCATTGATGCGATAGATAGTCGACGCAATAAGAGGCCTTCATTTTAAGCGTGTGGTATAGAGAGGAAAGAAAGAGTAGTGAAATGTATTTAATTTTGATTGCTTATTTATAAGAGCGCAATAGATATGATACAAAGCTGGTCAATTTGAGAGAGACTAGACCATGTTGATTTTCATAAAGGAACAACCCGGATCCGATATTCCCACAGGAAGCATCTTTTTAGCTTGAGGACACAGCACAGACCGTGTTACACTATCCACCTTCTCTCACTCTTTCTTTGTACAGACTAAAATAACAAAATGTATTATATCTGATTCGAATACAAACCAAAAGGATTCCTATTGGCATGAGGCATTTTCTGTTCTAATCTTGGTCGAGTATTACGAGTATCTTGTCCAATGATAGGTAATTATTCATGAGCTTAATTTGTCTGTTTATTATGATGGACCATCCAAGTGTAGTAGTAGTATCTATGTGCTAAATAGATAGTGAAAACAAGGCCTCGTTTTCACACACACCCGCAGTATATCCATCGATAGCTAAGCTCCCCGAAATGTATATAGGATGATACATGTTGAATGCAATGACCCATTGAAGATTTATAATGCGAATTGGCTGACAACATTGCGTTCATGCACATTTCAATTATCGAATGTTTCTCTTTTTTCATGATTCGATTCGGTGTGTTCTATCCTCCCCTATAAACGATAAGACTCTTTCCTGATCTGCCTCGCAGATAATGGTAGTAGTGACGATGATGAGACAATAACATTATGGCTTCCATATAAACATGAACACAAAATGATAAGCCTCTGCGCCCTTGCCTAGACATTTTGCATTTCAGCAATTGATTATCCTCCCCCTCTCCCCCCTTTTTTCCTGGATGAAAGAGGAAATAGACGGCTTGTATATATAGATGCGACACATGGTCTTGTCAATCATTCTGTTCGAGACAATCTGTCAATGATTTATGCATGTGGGTCTACGAAATATCAGAGTGTAGTAGTCTGTAAATAATTGGGCTATCAAACGCATGGTAAGGATGGAAATGGCAACAAACAACACAAAGACAAGGGGGCCGTTACCTCGAGCTCACACAAACACGCACTCTGCCAGTTTCACAAACAGCAGCTCAACAGCGTGTTTGATAGCATGTTTGTTGGGCTGAGATGTTTATTTGCTAGAATGTACAAAGCAGATGGCGTATATAGATGTACTAGCTAATGAGCAAACAAATTCTATCGACAGATATTATATAATGAGCAACTCGACAGATAAGCTTTGAATGTACAAAAGACCCCTCTTTTTCAGCTGTTTTCGGCCATCGATAAGAACTTTATTAATAGGAAATGCGACATTTCTTGTTGCTCATCTTTTACATGGATTTGCATGTGATTGTATCAAAAACAATATTGAGCTAGTAAATAGAAATCCATAGCCTGTTTACAGCTAACTATTAAGGTAAACCCGATCCGAATACAGGCTAACATCATTCTGTTTTAATATGGTGGGATGATGTATCAAAGATGTTAAGGTTGTTGTTCGTCTCCACACACACACACACAATGATAGCATTTCGGAACATCTTCCGCAGCAGTAAGTAGTAGCTTTAAACAGAGTTTTAAGGTTTTTTCAAACACAAAGAATCTTCTCCTTCTTTTTCCTTTTATGAGATCGGATCCATTGTGGTTGATTGAATTAGACATGTGAGAATTTGCAGTGCATTTGTTCAATGAAAGGAGGGTGGGGGTCATTTAAAGGGTGCTTATATTGGCCTCTGGCTCAAAATGGCATCGTTGTACTTAGGCATGCTTGGGAGTAATGATCTTGTTTCCAAGTTGGTATCCATGCTCTTGTATTGACACAGCTGAGGATTTTCTTCATCTTGTAGTTATCCAGGCCAGTCTATTTTGGAGTTTGAGTTTTTGATGAAAAATGTATTGATTTTCGAGGCGCTTCGAGTTGACAAGGTAGTAATGATTATGCCACTCAAACAAATCGAGCTTGAACGAATATCGCTATGTATTAGTGCTATAATGGCCGAAAAAATCATCAGATCTTGCATTGTAGTAGTAGTTATGTATGTCAATTTCTGCTTTCCATATAGGATATGGGCTTGATTGCAATTTGTAACGATTATCTTCCACAAATGTAAAGATTTATCATGTCATGGTCAATAAAAAACATGTCTATCAGCATTTAGAATAAGCTCCAATACGTCCAGTTTGCAATTCGTTACCTTCACGATCAAACAGGCGGCAGCGGGTTTTACCAGAAAGCAGCCGCCACCAATTTTCTGTCCTGATTTACCTGATATCTGTGAGTTTTTTAAACACGATTCGACCTATTCTGGGCCTTTCGACTATACATTACAAGCAGTATGAGCTAAATCAATTTTTAGATTCATTGCAACTATAATATGTATATCGCAATCGCTTGCTGATAGGCAATCATTTACCAAAATCGCGTCAAAGACGATAACTTTGAGGGGGAGTTTTGAAGCAGTTACAGCGTGTTACGAGCACGAAAAAGAGCTCAAACCGTTTCTCTAATCATGCAGATGTTTGCTGTACATGTTTCTCGATTTTTTTTGGTCATTGATTTTTCACTGAAAATCGACTCCAAATCCCTTGCTACCATGCATGATTTTTCATCAATTTTCTTTGATCCCATTTTAAAAGGTAAAGGAGCCATTTTTCATTAAGGTGTTCCAAAGCTCGAAATGTTGCAAATGCTTCAAACTTTTATATAAACGTCTTATTTGGCATGTTTGGTTAGTAAAATGTTGCCTTTTTTTTTTTTTTTTTTTTTGGAAAAAACGTGATTCTAGTTTTTTCAAAATTGTGCAACTTTTTTGGTGGAAGATATTTACAAAACTAGCATGGATAGATAGAGAATCCTTTGGAGAAGCTATCTTTGTTATAAAAATACCTGTATAAGCTTAACAAAATTTGGAGAAACTGAACAAAAAGTGATTTTGGGATCCCAAAAACAGGTTTCGGGAGCATCATGCATCCAGCGCCAAACTGAGCTTAAACTGTTTTTTTGCGGGCGGATACACCTTCAAGCAGGCAAATTGCTTACTGAAATATAGCTTTGGGGAAGTTTGTAAGGTCTATTGAGACACTTCGAGTTACATGATACCATTTCAAATACATTAGTCGCATACATGGGCCCATTATCTGTATAAATCCAAGTTGAATGGTAAAGAGCGAGGATTGGGCAGGCCTGTAAAAGCCAATAGAAGTTGATGCTGGAGTCAATTGCTGCTTCGTTATTGCTATCTCATCAATTGCCATTTCCTTCATTTTCAGAAAGGTTGCCAACAAACGAAAAATCTTGATTGAAAGTAGATTAAGCGATTTTACCAGCGTTAGCAAATCTATGAAAAAATAGAAAGGATAATTATATCCAACCATGCTCTGAACACACTGCTAGTTTTGTCTTGGTTTTGCAATTCCTTGACAAGACGGCCCCTGAATCTCATGAAGGTGCTTCATTTCATTGCTAATAATTAGTTTTTATTAAATGCAAGGATGATGATGATGCTGATACGCATGATGACAAGTGATTGATGTGCTGCTATCAGAGAATTCAAAAAACAACTGGCCACGCATGGCACACACTAGGGCGGGCATGACCAACATCGTTTATTCCTCGCTGGTATCCATACTTGTTTTCATGTACTCGGACGGTCTTCTTGCTTTGATATTGGAGAAATGCATTGGACTTCCTGATCGCATGCTGTCGGGTGAAGAAGGTCTACTGGTACTCATGTGTGTATCTCTGTTGTAAATGTAGTTTGAGGAGCTATAAGAGGGTGGTGGATTCAATAGCGGTGTGACCAGTGAACGGCATGATTGCAAACGTGCCTCCAAGCTCTGTCATGTAACGGATGTTTAGTCACCTCCCCCATAAACGCACTACCATACAGGTCCACTTACTCTGACACGGCCGACCATTTCTTGTACCATCTTGACTGGATTCGACGAAGAAGACAATGAACCCGAAGTTGGGGTACGGGGTATACGAGTGCTTCTTGTTCTAGAGTAAGGATCATAGTAGTTGCCAGCTGTTTCTGGCGTGGGCGAACGGTTCTGTTGCTGCTGCATTTGCTGGCTTTGTTGACGGTTCTTCTTTTCAACATTTTCGAGCTTGTTTTCAAGCTCTCCAATGTATTCGGATTGTTTGGCTGACTGGCTTCGCAAGACGGACAGTTCCTGGTTGACCTCTGTAGATAGATATGAATATATACACAGCATTCGTTGGTTTTGTGGATGAGTATGTACCATTGAGTTCGTCCTTGAGTCGTTGTGTTTGTTCTGTCAAGTTGTCCTTTGTTTGGATCTCGTTCTCTGCAGACAATGCGTTACTTGTGTGTGTTGAATGTGATCAGCGCAAACATGTCTTTACCAAGAATCACATTTCTCTCAATGGCCTTGTTCAACTTCATCTCCAGATCTGTCAGCGAGGATGTCGCAGCTCTTTTACAGCCGTATTAGCGATACATCACACCAGCATCACATTACCTGCTGTACCTTTCTGTTCTCTCCAGGTCGTCATTATCCAGCTCCAGCTCAAGCACCTTCTTTCTAAACGAGTCTTCGGTTGCTCTCAATATGTCGATTTCTCTCTGCATCTGCACCATAGCAATGTTCTGCTCGTGTTTTGATTCTGTGTATTTACTCTATGAACAGGCGCATTGTAAAGTGAGCAACAAATACCTATGTTTGCTGTATTTCCTACCTTCCAATCGTCTGCATCTCTTTTGAAATGCTCACATCGAGATTTGAGGTCATTGTATGCCTTTTCTGTCGTTTGCAATTCCTTTTCGAGCTCTTCTTCCAGCTCACGAGAGGACACTTGAAACTCGTCCAAAGCAGCTCTTGTGTCTTGCAGTGTTAGTTCCAAGTCTTCGGCGTGAGCTCGATAATAGTCCAGTTCCTCTTGCGCAGAGTTGAATTGCCTAGTGACCATACGTTAGTCATTGCTATAAAATGGCACTGTTGCAGATAGATTACATGATACGTGAGGACATTTTGTGTTGAAAAATGAAAGAATAAAGGGGCAACAGCTCAAATGAAACAATTTATAACTTTTATTATTTAACTGGCGGCAGCCACGTGAAGTCAATAATTTTAGCAAGCGTAGGCTTGCAGGACGGCTTGGTTATTGTGGGTGCTAGAATGTTGGCCAGTTTTTGGAGTTCGTGGTTTAATGACTTGTTGCCGATGATGGTAATGGAGGCTGTATTATCGGTAGAAATTGACTGAAAAACATGGTGTACAGCAGTTCCATCTAGCTTCAATTCGTTGCATAACGATGATACAGTGTCTTTTTGTAAGCGAGGGTTCCCATTTATTACATTGACTGCGATTGTTTGAAAGAGCTTGGATGCAGTACGGTAGTCAGCATTGTCATTGCCATTGTCCCAATCTGCGAGAGTATATATGGTGTACGGCCTAGCTGCCAAGTTGTCCACAGCCTCATTGTTCGCTCGACAAAGAAGGCACGTAGATTGTTGGTGGAAACGAGTTCTCAATTGTCGTAGCTGGTAGATGAAATCGTAGGGTGTAATGTATGCTGTGTTAGTGTTTCGGGCAATTTCTGCTGCCTCTTCCCAGGCCGATTGCTCAATGAAAATGGTCCTGGTTTTTGCTTTGAAACTGTCGTTCAGGTCAAAGAGCATAACGCTTGGTCCGACTTCTGGGGTGAAAGGTGCATCCAAACGCAGACTTGAAGTGATCAATGCATTAAACGTTTTCGTTCCAATTACAAGTTTTGTACCATCCGTATCCGTTATAGTTGTGGGGTATACGTTTTTGTATTTTGTGTCTTCGGGAGGAATTGATGTACACATTGATACCCCATTTTTCGTTCGAAATGATCCAAAGTTCTTCTTCGACCGAACGCCTCGACACAAATTACAAGCAGTGCTTTTGCAGTAGATTTATCTGATAAAATCAATCCTGCCAAAGCTCGGCTATACGCATACCTCATGCTTTTGTGGATTGACCAATCCAAATTTAGAAACATAGCCATATCGTTTGGCGAGATCTACCTAAACAGTGCGTAAGACTCGCCTTGATCACATTGTGATAGCTTTCGATGAGGCTACTTGTGTTTGCAAAGGCATCCTATTAGCAAAATGGTTATTGAATGATACTATACGTGTATTATTTTCGATACCTACTGTTCTGTATGCCTTGACCCACTTTTGTTTGCTTGGTATCCAGTAAGCTTTCATGTCAGCTCTGATAAAATCACGAAGCGTCTCTTGGCCCTTGGTGGCTCTGGGTATTTTGATCTATTAAGAAAGATCGTTAGCGGTATCATTTTCTTCAATTGAACTTGCCTTCTTTATGTGAGCTTCCCATGCTCTCTTTATATGCCAATGACACAACAACGTTTGGACATGAGAGCCAAATACTTCTTTGATAAGTAGCAGCTTGCTCAGTGGGGCTACAGTCAATCATAATGCTTCCAACAATTGTACGATTGTTCTCTTTAATCCACGTCAACCACTTGTTCAAAACTGGGGTACATTCCTTGCTGGTAATAAAGAACGCAACAGGATTATACACGACAATGGTGGCAATACTTGTAAGTGATGTGCTTCAGGGCATTGCTTGGAATGATAGCGCCGGGAGGACACTTGCTGGTGCTAAGATTCGTAGCCTGTTGGACCCACGTTGCATGGAACTCGGCGTTCTCCTTGTACCAAGTCTGGTATTCTTCTCGGCCTGCAAAGTTGACTACTTCTTCCTTGTTGTCGTAGTGAGGAGTAGTGCGACGAGCAATAGTTTGAAGATAAAGAAGTAAAGGCGTCTATATCATAAATCAGTGATTTCATCTGATTAAATAGTAGACTCCAAGCAGGTAGCTCATTCTTCAGGCGGTCCACACTCCGGGCTTGGTGGTCCGTATTAAACCTGATTGATATATTAGAAATCTCGCTTTTGGACTTTGATTGAATGGGCATATTTGGCATGTCATGTTTTTTGACCCCACAAATGACTGGGCTCAAAGCGCACACACACTTTTTTAGTCAGCATTTAAGGTCTTTTTTCTTTTACATAATTTTAATCAGCTTTATTTCTCACCTTTTAAGTTTTTCCTTTTTCCTACTTTTTCTCTCCTACTTTTCTCTCTTTCTTTGATACACAACATGGCTTTTAAGAATATGATGAACGGCGATGACTCTTGCGGCGGTGCCAACCCCATGGCTCAAATGATGAAACAGTTTGGCCAAGACAGATCTCTTCAAAGGGTAGGATGCCACAAGTGTCTTATTGCACTCGTTCATGCTGACCTCTCTGTGCTTGTATAGGACCAATTTGCTGGACCATCTCAACAGAATGCGGGGCCATCATCGGTAAGTGTGTGATTGCGGACCCATCTATCCAGCTTGTGTATTCATGGCATTTGGCTACAGATGCGCACGCAAAGACAACAAGGACCTGGATTTGCTCAAGGCGGCGACATGGTGAATGAGTTTTTCGGCCAAGAACAGCAGCAACCACAACGCATGGGCATGGGAGGCAACAATTTCGAATTCTCGGCTCTGCAGAGAGAGCTGGATGCTGTGCGTCAAGTGCCTGCAGCTGGAGGTTGGGCAAGTGAATTTGGCGGACAGCAGCAGCAGCAAGGACCCAAATTATGGGAGTTGACACCGGGAGAAGAGGAGGCCATGGAAAAGGCATTCATGGAAAGCAGAGCAGCAGCCGGCCCCTCTCAAAGCGCATCAGGTAAGACAAGAAATTTAAAGTTTTATTATACCCACCTCAACAAGATGTATCATCTATAATAGTCTGGAGAGAGGAGTTCATGAACCATCCAGAGGTGACCAATATGAATCCAGCACAACTGGCTGAATTCGAAACCGCTTTCCAGAAACACTTTGACTGGGCCAACGAATTCGATCTTCACCAGAGCAAGGGCAAGGGACGCCTCGAGCTGAACGGCAACAACAATGCTTCATGGGAAGAGCAGTTTGCTTCATTTGACGGACCCACAGAGGAAGAGATGGCGCGCAAGGTAGAGGAAGCTGCTGCTGCTCAAGACCCTGCATTCGAGCAGTTTGAAAATGTGTGGCAGAATATCCGCGATCAAATGGCTGAAGACAATGATTGGGAGGACGAGTTTGGCAATTTCAATAACGGTGGTGCTATTTACAAGCCTGATTTAGGAGAATACGTATTCGAAGTCAACAACCCGTTTTTAAATCACCCTGATCCCATGGCTGAGGGCATGCGTTTGATGGAAAGCGGTGGATCTCTCAGTGATGCTGCCATGGCATTCGAAGCTGTGGTGCAAAAGGATCCCGCCAATTCAGAGGCCTGGATGCATCTGGGCAACGTGCAAGCTCAAAACGAAAAGGAAGAGCCTGCCATTCGCGCATTAGAAAGAGCCATTGAATCAGATCCCGGCAATCTGCAAGCACTCATGTCTTTGGCAGTCAGTTACACAAACGAATCTTACGACCATGCTGCATACCAAACGCTGGAACGCTGGATCACTCAGAAATACCCCCAAGTTGCTGGCAAATTACCTTTACCCGAAGCTGCTTCACCCTTTGAGCTTCACGACCGAGTGACAGATTTGTTTTTGGCTGCTGCAAGACAAGCTCCTGATGGTCAATTGATGGATCCTGATGTGCAAGTGGGTCTCGGGGTCTTGTTCTATGGCAGTGGTGATTTGGACAAAGCAATTGACTGCTTCGTTGCGGCATTGAAGGGGCGTCCTGATGTAAGTGTGTCTGTGGATATAGCGTAGAATGGGATGGATATTAACTGTGCTGCTCAGGATTACTTGTTGTGGAACCGTATGGGTGCTACATTGGCCAACAATGGTCGCTCAGAAGAAGCTATTGATGCCTACCACAAAGCGCTTGAATTGCGACCATCCTTTGTGCGTGCCAGATACAACATTGGTGTCAGCTGTGTCAATATTGGATGCTACAAGGAAGCAGCAGAGCACATTTTGACTGGTTTGTCTATGCACAAGCGTGGTAATGGTGATTCTGAAGAAGGTGTCAATGTGTCTAGTAACTCTTGGGAGATGTTGAGAAAGGCCTTTATCATGATGGTAAGTAGCACAGTGGGGGGTTTTGAGATGTAGAGTGCGTGATGCTCATGTTTGTCATTCTAGGATCGTCGTGATTTAGCTGATAAAGCCGTTGTTGGAGCAGATTTGAATCAATTCCGTCCAGAATTCGAGTTTTAAGTCTGATTTGTAGTATTAATTTGTATGTATTTTTATTCTAACTGATGAAGGGACATTTTCATAGTAGACATTTGAATCAATAAATATGGGATCTCCCCCTTTTTTTTAATAATCATGTATACAAAAAGGTTGCTTGACACTGAACATTTATTGCGATTTCGTGCTATTTATACATGGAATGATCTTTCATAAATCTGATTGCTAATATACTAACTAAACTTTTCAACTCTTGATTGAGACTGGACCTTGTTTCCTCTGACTACATGCCTTCTGAACTTAAGCGAACTAGACACACACATATTGGTTATTAAACATAATGTATAAATCCATTTTAGAGATGCACTTACGATAGAAATTGATCGATACGGCAATGACCATAAAGGTAGTCAACACGGCAGGGCCATACTTGTCAGAGAAATCACCCACCTCCTTACGAGCAATGCAGTTTGCGCGCACATGGTAATTGTACAGGGCGTAAACCATGACACCGACAGCCAGCATGGTAAAGATAACAGCTGAAACACGACCTACATGATCTGAAAAGTTGAGCAAACCAATAGACAAGGCACCCAATAACAAGGTGAATCGCAGCCATGATAAAAAGGTACGTTCATTAGCGAAAAACGTCTTGGCAGGCGGTGCAGCGACTGGCACAGCACGAGAGCGAGTTTGAGATGGTTGTCGTTGGTGTTGTGTGTTCTTTCTGCGAAAGATGGTCTTTGATTTATTGAACACTGTTTGAAGACCAGCAGGAGACAACTTTTTCAACACGCTGGATCCTTCTTCTTCATCAGCATGTCGTGCTGTTCCAGGGCGAGGTGGTAAAAGAGGCGTGCTTTCTGTAGCTTCGGCCATGGTGATTTGAACACTGTGGTCGGTAGTCAGCTTGGATCCATCATTGGCGCCTTGTGCCGAGTCAAAGGAGGTGGAGCTGCTATGAATAGCCTCCGGTCTTTTAACGCCAAAAGCACCTGTTTCAGGCTTGCGGATGTCAATCTCCATTTGAGGCAACCAGAATGGCAGTACGTTGATCTTGTCTTCCAACAGAGTGGCACAACCATGAATGAACTTTGAGAATTTAGGCACGGATTCGACCAAATGTGAGTTGACGAGCTCGGTGATCCACTGTGGGGGTTCCTGGCCAAACTGTGTCTGCAGCTTCACTTCCAATACAGCATATGGAAATCGGCAAATGTCGCCATCAGGCAATTGCTTGAAAGGGTAGTCCACGCCAATGTCCATGCGACGCCAATTATCGCCTGATCTCACTGCCCCATTATTGTCTTCGAGGATCAAGGAGAGCTCTGTATCCAGGCTGATTCTAACACGCGCATCACCAGGCAGTTGGAAAGCGGTACGGTTGTAAAAGGTTCTCATCATGGGATGAAGCTTGCGAGTCAGCACTGAATACTGCACCTCTTGCGCCAGTTGCTCCATGTCTTCAATCTCTTTTTCTGATTTGTTGCCTTGCTCCTTCATCTTGGAAAAAAGCTCGTCTGTGGTATACTCTCCCTTCAAGTAGGCATTGAGGTATTTTTCCTTGATGGGAAATCTTGCCTTGACTGATTTTTCGCCTGTCCAGTCTTCATGATGCGTTTTGCGCTCGACAAAGATGGTGTTTGTGTCCATACCGCCATACCATCGCATACGGACGGCCTCTGCACCTTCTGTCTTTTCCAATCGACCCATGTACAGCTCGAAATCATCGTTATCGTAATAGACGCTGCTGATGGCTGAATCGGAAGCTTCGAATTCCTTGTTGGGATTGAATACAAGCACAGGTAGGTGCTTGAGAATGATCAGCTTGAGTTCGGTGATGTTATCAGGATGCACCCAGTATTTTGTTGTGTTTCTGACAAAGGCGGATTGCTTGCCACCAGCACCAGAATCGCCACCACGTTCTTTACCACGGGTTCTGACACGGTCGTATAAGGTGGAGATGCGAATAATCAGGGCCTCGTAGTTTTCCTTGTAGAATGGTTTGGCATTCAGTCTTGCACTGAACATTGGTTTGATGATCCAATTGGTTACTTTCTATTATCGCCCATCATAAGTAACCCACATATACACACACTTTTGCCATGTCGCCAACACCTACATCATGCTTTTTGATAATTTTGAGGAAACCAGTGTAGTTCAAGCGAGTAAACTTGGCTAAATCATGCACGTCAGCAATGATCTGGCTCAATTCAATCTCACAGGCAGTGAAGTCGTCTTCTTCAGGATGTTCCTTCTCGCACAAGGCATCCACCTCTTGTGTTTCCTGCTGAATGTGCTTTGTGATTTCAGCGAGCTTGACCTTTTGAAAGTTGTACACCTTGGCCAGCTCTTTCTCGAGCTTTTCGACAAACTTGGACTCGTTTTCTTCTTGCCATTCAGCATAGGGAAGTTTCTTTTTCAAAATGGCCTTTAATCCATCGTAATCTGCAGTTGGGTTTCGGAACTATATTGAGTGATGGTGCCACACATGGCCTTGGCATGCACCTACCTAGATAGAATTGTGTCCATTCTGGATTCAGCGAGGTTTTTAAAGTATGGCCGAATTTCATTGCGTTGGTAGATTGGTGGTGAAAGAATAGAGAAAGAAAGAGAAAAGAACTAAATTCCCCCAGCAAGACAAAAAAAATGATTTATCTATGAGCATTGCAGATGGCATGATCTCCGAAAAAGACATCTCTAATTCTTGGGGTTCCATTTCTATCCATGTTTTGGATAAAAAGTGAGCTTGCGTGCTATTGCTCAATTCAAGCAGAGCATTAGTAGGTTGACATGCCAATGTGTGTAACATGGATGACTTTGAATGTGTAATGAGGCCCAACGTTGTGTGATATCATCGAGACACGCTTCATTCATGACAGTTGGCATTTTCAGTGAAATCTCATGGAAAGAGCCCGTGCTCAACTGAATCTCGGGCTCGGGTACATTGTAGAGAACGCACACAGTCTAATAACGTTTGCTAATGCTCAAACATAGCAATCATCTCGGTTACAATTCATGCAATTTTACATCACCACAAATTGTAGACGTTTGATAAAACGTAACCTGATAAGTTATGGCGAGACTGTTGATCCGCCCTGTGAATAGAACATGATATAATAACTGATATAAAGCCAAGCAAATCTCTTCACTCATATTGTGCTCCTCGCAAAAGTTGGCATAGGTATGTGCCACATTTGATACTTTAGCGTCAGTGTTTTGAAATCAGATCTTGGGTGGTCAAAACCTTGACACGCAGAACACTTCTATACATCGAGGATTTGGCTCAAGTGTAAAGCTATACTATGCGATTCTAACTACAGTGTTGTTCAACATCTCACCTACTAGCCTCCGACTCCCGTTTACTTGTAATTAACAGCTATCTATAAGTTCTAGATCAACGTCAGTGCCCAGAACGATTCCATTTCCAATATCATCCATCACTCAACCTCATCAACCACCTCTCATTCAATCTAAAATCTAAATATGCCATTATGTTTTTCGCAAAATTTGACATACGTTAGGTGCGTGTCCATCTCATAAATTAAACTATTGAAACTCGAAAGTTTTTATAGACTTGATACCAATCCAATACATATTTGCGCCTTTGGATCCCTTGAACAGACCATTTCTAATACTATAATTTAAAGCCGCTTCATTTACCAAATGCAAAATCGTTCACACGTCTTTCTTCTTGAGTCTAGTCTTGTCTACAGGCTATGCTCTCTCGAACACCGGACGTAATAATACGGTGTTTTCTCTCAATACTGAAACTGCTACATCTCGTTCAGCAGGTAATGGAAACCTTGAAGTTATTCTTACACTCTTTTTTAGGATAGCAAATCTATTTGATCATGTCTGATACTTATGGTGGTATTGGGTGTAGTTACCATGAGCCATTTGTACCATAATCCATTTGTACCATGAATTTTGAATGTTTAGTCTTGCTTTTCTCATTTCAATTACATGTTTAGTTTCAATCTCAATGCTTTATTTCTCTGAGCTGTCTCCAAATTTGAGCCAATAAAATCGCTTAAAAAGCTATTTTAAGTGCCGCGGACTTTGAAAAATTTTGCCATAGTTCTCCCTTGTTTTTTTGTTAGGCGGACTTTTAAACATTGCCAAATACAGTAATTTAGCAATTTTATCATCAAAATCCCCTAAAAATGCCAGAATATGCCTTACTACACACCCCAGCTTATAGTGCAAACGCTTGAGACTCTCAATTAGCACCAAGTAAGTGATACCAATCAAGTGAGGGCAGCCTATCTACCCCCAAGCCTCTGAATCAAATCTAGTTGTGCTTCAACGATAGGCTTATCCACACAACGAAAAAAGAGGGCTATGGCTCAAAGAACCATGGAAAGTGGGAAAAGTAACAAAAGGGCATCACTAGAATGTGATGAAGAACAGAAACATTGCAATACAGTTACATACAAAACGTAACATGCAATGTGTATCATCAAAAGGACGAGTACAAGAAAACAACAGTAGTAGAAAAAAGTATCGTTATTGCCTCATACAAAGCAACAAGAACACCAATACTACCAGTATTACAAAAGAAGAAGTAATACTTGAAGAACAAAAAAAATGCAAGGCTACTCCACAATGGAGCAGCACTACCAGTGATACAGTGCATCAAAAGATACACCGTAGCACTGTGGTATGTACAGCAACAGAAAAATAGTTGCGTGCAGAAAAGGGGGAAAGAATAAATCGCAATAGAGCAAACTAACGAATGCATAATAGTATTACGAGAAAGAAAGCAGTAAAAGGTTGAATGAATGTATTTCATGGCAACCAAATACGTGGCAACCAAATACATGGCAACCAAATACATGGCAACCAAATACATGGCAACCAAAGAAAGGGAACGTACAAACCAAATATAAACCAAACACAATGAATAAATATATTGCAACGAACTGGTCTGAAATAAAATGTATAATTAGTATTCCTGTCTATCGTACCGCGTAAGGTGGCTTTCATCGGCTGATACCTACTGTAACAAACTTGAAAGGTGTCGTCTTGGGTACTGGAGGTTGCAAAAGCATGCTTCTTTTGGCAAAAGTGGTGTAGTATTCAATTAATAGTAATAAAAAGTATATGGTTTAATAGAAAAAGTGCAGTGCAAAAACAGTGTAGAAACGGGGACGTGAAAAAATAAATAAAAAAAAAACGCGTTGCTGCGGTAGGTGACTGCAGCCAATAGGCTGTGGAAGCGCAGAGCACACAGAATCTGAATGACGTGTACAATGAACATTTTGCACTGTGGTCACTGTACCCAAATGATTTTTTTTGCGATGACTTTTTCTGATCAATATCGACATAATTTGACATTTGTAAACATTTTTGCTAAAATTAGCTATAGAAAGTGTGCTCAGCGTATACTAATTTCTAATAAACTTAAGGGGAGAATTTAAAGGCGCATTCAATGGTGTCAATTTTAAAATACTTTAAAATGAAAAGATAAAGAATTTTGCGAAAATATAAAAAGCAGTTTTTCCACGAAAAGTCGAGATTTAGGATATAAACTCTTTTAAATAGCAGTTGCACTGGTTACCCTACATCTGTGGGGTCATTTTGATCTAATATATATCATAGTAAAAAGTGTCGTTTTCGCCTCTAAAATTGCAATCGTTTGATTTTCAACAAAAACCATGAGGGGTACCTCATGAAAAAACGTGGATTTTCGACGATTTGGAGAAATCTGAAAAAACTCAAGATAAACGTTTAGGATGTGAATGATGATCGAAAGCAATCATTTGGCACTATTCTGAGCATATAGAAGAGCATAGAAGACAGGATATTCATGGTTGAATTTTGGCATTTTGGCTGGTGAAATGCTTCTTGTGCCTTGTCAATTCAGGGCAACGAACGTTACGAATTTGAGTAGGACTTCCTCAAGCATTGTTTTTTTTTGCGGCCACAAATTGCATACAATCTGAGAGAAAGTGTTGTAATAAACAACGTGACGCCGCATATTTCACATTAAAACCACTCATAATAAATGCTAATTTGGTGGTGGAGACAATTTTATTTGTTGTTGGAGTCGTCACTGATCTATCAATGTGAGGAATCACAGCATTTCCTTTTTTATCTCAGCTGTCAAACAGTAATTCATCAGGTACAACGAAGCAGGATAACAACCTAGTGAGGTTATCCTGAATGTCACCTTCATAATATCTATTCCCATCATATGCCATTACATCTATCATCTTTAATAATCATCCTTCACACGATCCATCCCTATGCCATTTATGTTTTATAATCCTTATAGTACCCATTTTGATCCATCCAAAAAGTATAAATACAACCAAATCATGTACTAATAAAATGGTATCTTCTACTTACAATTGAATTAACACTGACCATTCAAACTGATAAATCAGTCATCACTGTATTAAAAATAAAGGTCATGCTAGAAAATGTCAACAGGTTACATCACACCTATCATAAGATTGGAAAAATCTTTTGGACACAACTTCTTTAAGATGATGAAAACTGTTGCAGGGTTTTCCTGACTAATAATAATCGATACATGGATACCTGACATATTAATGCACCACCGCCGACTTTTAAGAGCTTCAGCTTGCTTTGTTTCATCTCATGAAGTTGTGCAATTTAAATTACGCGTTTTCTCTGGCTAAAATAGCACAGTTTCCGTGTCAATTACTTTATGAACCAGGCCTCTCCGATACCATCTTCCGCCTTGAAAGTTGTTAAATTTTCACTCCTTTTTTACTACAACATAATAATATTATCCGCTTTATATTTACGGTATTATAAAACAAAAAAAAGTCTAATGAAATAAAAAGTTGCTCTGTCTACCAAGTAAGGCATTGTCAGTCTTGTGCAAGGCTTCCCCAAGGTTTGTCTTGATAGTCACCGCCTGTAAAAAATATCATCATCATCCACTTTATGCTCTCTATCATCCGCCACAGCCACAACTTTCAAATGCATTTTAGGTTTTGACTCACCAGAGAAGCCTGCAGGCTGGTGGAGCTTCTCCTCTCTAACTATGATCGCAAAGAGAAGATGCGTGAGGTAGTTGTTGAGAGCATCATATCGACAGTCTTTAACTGCGACATGATACTGGCCAAAAAGGGGATCCTTGAAATTCTTGGGCCTATTGGCAGGCAACAAGCCAAGTCGACGCTCCATGACCTGCATCTTGGCCAGCAAGGTCTTTCTCATGTGCTCAACATGATAGCCAGTGAACTTGCTGTAAGCATCACAAAATTAGATCAGAAACATTTTTCTGATTAAAAGCTTACCTCTTTGCCTCCTTGTTGACTAGCTTCAGGTACTGAGCACAGATGACGAAATAGGCAGCCTTCTCATTCCGCCATGCCTCCACTCTCTCCGCACTCTCTTCTAGTTGGTCAAGACCATAGTTGTCAGGAAGAAAGCGGGCATTGCCTGCATGGTTCGCCCACTCCATTTCCAAATTTTTATACTCTGCAATCGAAATGTTCAGAGCACGCATCTTGAGAATCACCTTCTGAAACTTTCTCTTGATATAGCCAGCTAAGATGATAAACACATTAGTTTCTGCCTGTTAATGCAATCTATTATGTCTTTACCCAAAACATCCGTCTTGTCGTCCTTATATTTCCCCAGAACTTGCGTCAACAAAGCATGCCTGTTTGCCTTGCTCATGTTGCGAGACATGCTCACAAAATGGTTCGCATGAGACCACACTCGCTCGACTGATTTAACATCTATAAATTGAATGAATTGATAACCGTACTGTGGCTAGCAGAGACGCATGATTGCTTACCCGTGAGCGCCATGCCCTCGACATGTCGTGGGAAGTATTTGGCCTGGCAGTCGAGGCTGTGAGCCAAAGCGTGAAAAATGGCTACCGCATAAATGGGGTCATGGTTGCCAATACTAGGAATGGACCTCTAAATAAATTGAATAAGACAACATTAGAAATCATCAGAAGTAAGCAAGATGTCTACTTACCTCTATTCTTTTTTGACATTGGCAAACAATGTCATACAGCACACCCAGCATTTCCTCGTTGCCCAGGCCTTTCATGACATGACTGATAGCAGCCAAAGCATACTTGTGTCTAAAAAACCATAATATTAGCTTTATAAGACCATGGTTTCCCCTTGTTGTTGTTTTACCCTTGCCACCAAAGATGTCAAAGACACGCTCGACAATACCATGTCTAGCACATACAGTTTTGTTTTTCATTATTTGAACGATTCTTGGAGTTTAGCAGCAATAAACTATTATATTGAGTTCAAGTAGTACTTCAAAATTTGCTTATTGTATAAAATGACCACTGTACAGTAGTACGTAACTATTGTTTCAACTTTGTATTCGATACACAGAGAGCCAAAATACACAGCAGATATCATTAATAATATGAAGACGTATCCTATTAGAAGCTGGATTACGCCATGGCAAGGAAAGTTTCTATAATTTCTGACAGTTTCTAGAGTAAACAAACATACAAAAAACTCACATCACTTTGTATTATCTGCTAGTGTTGTTTAGGGCGTAACCATAATACGGAAACACAATTTTTTGACGTCTTGATTAAATCAGTCGTACCGGTTGCTATAGATCTACTGTACAAGGCGTAAGAGGTATTATTCTCGGCCAAAATACCAGAATCCAGCCGTCAATAACTCGTATTTCAAGCCCTCCTAGATACTCGGAATAGTGCCAAATGATTGCCATCGATCACCACTTACATCCTGAACCTCCATTTTTATTTTTTTTGGATCGATCCAAATCATCGAAAATTCACGTTTTTTCATGAGGTACCCCTCATGGTTTTTGTTAAAAATCAAACGATCGCAATTTTGGAGGCAAAAAAGAAACTTTTTACCATGGTATATATTAAATCAAAATGACCGCACAGATGTAGGGTAACCTGTGCAACTGCTATTTTGAACGTTGTATATGCTAAATGTCGACTTTTCCTGGAAAAACCGCTTTTCATATTTTCTCAAAATTCTTTATCTTTTGGTTCTAAAAGTATTTTAAAATTGCCACCATTGAATGCGCCTTTAAATTCTCCCCTTAAGTTTATTAGAAATTAGTATACGCTGAGCACACTTTCTATAGCTAATTTTAGCAAAAATGTTTACAAATGTCAAATTATGTCGATATTGATCAGAAAAAGTCATCGCAAAAAAAATCATTTGGGTACAGTGACCACAGTGCAAAATGTTCATTGTACACGTCATTCAGATTCTGTGTGCTCTGCGCTTCCACAGCCTATTGGCTGCAGTCACCTACCGCAGCAACGCGTTTTTTTTTTATTTATTTTTTCACGTCCCCGTTTCTACACTGTTTTTGCACTGCACTTTTTCTATTAAACCATATACTTTTTATTACTATTAATTGAATACTACACCACTTTTGCCAAAAGAAGCATGCTTTTGCAACCTCCAGTACCCAAGACGACACCTTTCAAGTTTGTTACAGTAGGTATCAGCCCATAAGAGCCACCCTTCGCGGTACAATATACAGTAATACTAATTATTACACAGTTTATTTCAGGCCACCAGTTCGTTGCAATATATTGATTGTATTTGGTTTGTATTTGGTTTGTATGTTCCCTTTCTTTGGTTGCCGTGGGTTTGGTTGTCATGTATTTGGTTGCCATGAATTACATTCATTCAACCTTTTACTGCTTTCTTTCTCCTAATACTGTGCATTCTTTTAGTTTGCTCTATTACGATTTATTCTTTCCCCCTTTTCTGCACGCAACTATTTTTCTGTTGCTGTACCATAGTGCTATAGTGTATCTTTTGATGCATTGTATTGCTGGCAGTGCTGCTGCTCCATTGTGGAGTAGCCCTGCATTCTTTTTGTTCTTCAAGTATTACTTCTTCTGTAATACTGGTCGTGGTATTGGTGTTCTTGCTTCGTATGAGGCAGCTACGATACTTTTTTCTACTACTTTTATTTTCTTGTACTCGTCATTTTGATGATACCCATTGCATGTTACCTTTTTGTATGTAACTGTGTTGCGATGTTTCTGTTCTTCATCACATTCTAGTGATGCCTTTTTGTTACTTTCCCTTGCTTCCTTTTAATGGTTCTTTTAGCCATAAGTTTCTTTTTCTGTTGTGTGGATAAGCCTATCGTTGAAGCACAACTAGATTGGATTCAGAGGCTGGGGGTAGATAGGCTGCCCTCACTTGATTTGTATCACTTACTTGGTGCTAATTGAGAGTCTCAAGCGTTTGCATTATAAGCTGGGGTGTGTAGTAAGGCATATTCTGGCATTTTTAGGGGATTTTGATGATAAAATTGCTAAATTACTGTATTTGGCAATGTTTAAAAGTCCGCCTAACCAAAAAACAAGGGGAAACCCTCGCAAAAAATTTCAAAGTCCGCGGCGTTTAAACTGGCTTTTTAAGCGATTTTATTGGCTCAAATTTGGAGACAGCTCAGAGAAATAAAGCATTGAGATTGAAACTAAACATGTAATTGAAATGAGAAAAGCAAGACTAAACATTCAAAATGCATGGTACAAATAGCTTACGGTAACTACACACGATACCACCACAAGTATTAGACATGATCAAATAGCTTTGCTATTCCAAAAAAGAGTTCAAGAAGAAGTTCAAAATCGATAGTAGTATAAAAAAGGTGTATTATGAAAGTTTGTATAAAATGTGCGTCTCTTCAAAATGCTGCTGTACCAGTTCAGATCATATATCATGCCATGTAGTCTCAGTTTATTATATATTAGTAACGGATATTATGACAATCCAAATATAAAACATATCGGCTAATTGTATAATCCATCAAACACGCCCACAAATTGGCTTTCTTCTGATCATATTATCAATCTAGCAGCTATGAATTACAGAATATTGTTACATTTTGAGCGGTGAGGTAGATGTCTGGTATAATCAACAGTCTTTTATGTGGCTTTTGTCGAGATTAGTGCTCAAAATTGCCTCATTTCGAAAATCATCCATCCATCAATGACGACTCATACAACAATCTAAACCCCAGTTACACTATCGTGTTTCCCACAGAATTTGGCATATTACGAATGTGCTATTCTAAAAGCTGTTGTATTAATATTCCAAACAACAGAATCCTGGGAGGCCTGGATTCCAACAATCATAAAACATCCTTACAGCACCTAGTACGATTATTTAGCGCAAGATAAAGAGTAGTAAAAGTGGATTGGGTGGTGGATCGTTATTAAGTAAACCTATTTGGTTGGACATTTGATACTGGGAAGCTGTAAGGTCTAGTTTGTGAGGTCAACACGGCATTTTTATCCTGTAAAAATGTGTATATACTTTAAAGGAGAAGGCTTACATACTGGATTTGAAGAAATCAAGGCACAGTTCCCTAGTCTTGATGGCATGACTCAGCAAGACGCCAAGTAATCATCGATATCAAGAAACGCACAAGTTATCAAGGAGGTTACGGCATACAGCGGGTTCAAAATCAGGCATTCATCAATTGACTGCTGGTAGATTGCGAGGATTGCTTGTGTCCTGAGTGGCATTATAGACAAAGAAGAAGTATACAGTACAATCACGTCGCATGATTTCGCACAACCACTTCTTATCCAGTGTACCTATGCCATTCAATTTCATGCATAATGCTGTCATCATATTCTCTGTTGCTATTCAGGAATCACGGCAATAGCAGGAAACCAAAAAGCACTGAAATATTAATGTGCAACTCCCTTTTATAGAGATTGTTGGCTGACACTCATCAGAACACACAGGCAGTACTGGACCACATCTTCTAACATGTGATAACTCGCTTCCATTAGAGAAAGACAGATGAAGTTTTTGATCCTCAGTGATGGGGTATGCATTATGTTGTATATATATATGTTTATAAATCTTGGAAATGAGAGATCTACAAGGGTTACTGCTAGGAGCAATGAAAAAAATCACCAAAAAGACTCAATCCTCTCTTTATATTCATCCGATACCCTTTCAGTCTATCGACTCCATTGGGTAAGGAGAGCCAATATTACATGGATGACTGAAAATAGGAGAATTTCATGCACATACATCCGAGAGTATTGATAGTGCTTCAATATTTACACTTTGATATGCTTGTTGTGCACTGACTGTGCTATACAGATCCAATCAAGCCTTTTTTGTATTACTAATGACAGCACATGTAAGGTGAGTTTAATTAGCCGCCGCTAATGCAATTTCCATCCTTGATCTAACGAAAAACAAGGGGCTCAGGTGCTGTTTCCAATGACAATTAGACTATTGTATAGTTTCCTGAAGCTAAAGAGCCTGATTCTCGAGGCGTATCCTGCTCAGATGCTCTTGTAAGCTGTTATTGACAGGTTACCCAAGAGATACACCTTCAAATGTCAAATAGGGGATCCTGTATGATTGGCTACTGTGACTAGTGATGATGAAAGTGAGTTTTACTTTACAAAAACTTCGAAGAAAAAAAAATTGCTTCTCTTTCACTTTTCACTCTACATTACACACTCACCAGTTGATTGACCATCTCCTTCAATCAGCATGTCAGCGGCCTTATTCCGAGAGGGATTCTATCCTTTTCCCCCGTACATCAATGGATTCTCCTACACAACACCGTTCTTTTTAACCCCTACATGTCTGCTTACATTTGTGAGTGTTGTGGGTCTCTGTCGCTATTTACATACAAGGCAGGTAACTTGGCAGGACATATCAAGTCCACTTGTATCACCCGATAGACGTCTATCACCGCTCTCCAAGCTGATTGTCTACATGTGCTGCCTGATCACCATGTCGTACTTGCTGGACGCAGCTGTCGTTGTCGCTCAAGTGTTTCTGCAGGGAGATTTGTCCACCATCCTAGTGTACTACATTGGTGCCTCATGGCTTGCGTGGGCTGTCAGTTTGCTCTGTCTGATGGACGAATCGCACAAGTTCTCCAAATGGTATTGGCTGCAATACACCTTCTTTGCTTTGGCCACATTGGGCGAAACCATCATTGCTTGGTTGTGGACAGTGGGCATTTACAAGCCAAGACCAGGTAAGTGCACTTGTCAAGGGCTAAACAGTGGCATTGGATGCTAACAGCACACATTTCTAGGTACCATTTTCACCACCTACGACTACATCTTTTTGGGCATCTTTGTGGGGCGTTATTTCATGGAAGCATCCGTCTTTGTTCTATCCTTCATCCAGCTCATGTCGACCAGACGTCATATTCAAAACTCTGAAACTTCTCCCTTACTTGCAAACAGAGCTAATTATGGCGCCACAACAACAACAAATAGCAGCGACCAAGTCATCACTACAGCCAAGGACGAGAATCGCAGTGGATATCATGATTTCTGGAACAAGCTGAGAAAAGTCATGCCATACATCTGGCCACACAATGACCGCAAACTGCAGAATTTAGTGGTGATTTGCTTTTTGCTGATGCTGCTGGGCTTGACCATCAACGTGTACACGCCATTGCAGATTGGTAGAGTCGTGGATCAGTTCAACAGAGAGCCCCAGACATTTGCTTGGGCAGCTGTGTGTGCCTATGTCGCTTTCAAGTTTTTGCAGGGTGGTTCAGGTCTGATTCAAGCATTGCAGAATTGGCTGTGGATTCCTATTGGCCAGTTCACTACGCGAGAGATCTCTGTCAAGTTGTTTGCTCATTTGCACAGCCTGTCATTGCACTATCACATCAACCGAAAGACCGGCGAAGTCTTGCGTATCGTGGATCGCGGCACCAACAGTATTGTGCAGCTCTTGTCTCAGATTGTGTTTCAAATCTTCCCTGCGTTGGCCAACATCCTGATCGCAGTGGTCGTCTTTTCCGTCCAGTTCTCGCTGCCGTTTGGTATCATTGTGTTTGTCACCATGTCACTGTACCTGTACACCACCATTACATTGACCGAATGGAGAAACTCCTTCAGACGCAAGATGAACGAACTGGACAACTTTGCTAGAACCAAGGCTGTGGATTCCTTGCTCAACTTTGAAACTGTAAAGTACTACAATGCGGAGGGATTTGAAGTCAGACGTTACGATAATGCAATTGTCGAGTACCAAAAGGCTGATTACAAGAACTCGGTGTCACTCAATGTCCTCAATTTGGCACAGAACGCTGTCATCACAGGCGGTCTGTTGGCCGGATCGCTCTTGTTTGCGTACGAAGTCTCTCTGGGTAAATTGACGCCTGGTGATTTCGTCTCGTTCAATGTCTACATGATGCAACTGTACACGCCTCTGCACTTCTTTGGCACCTACTACCGTATGATCCAGCAGAACTTTATCGACATGGAAAAGATGTTTGATTTGTTTGATGTCGAGGAAACCGTCAAGGACGCAGAAGGAGCTGGCTCTCTCACTGTGACACAAGGCCACGTTAAGTTTGACAATGTCTGCTTTGCCTATGATAACCGCCAAACTGCTCTGAATGGCGTCTCGTTTGACATCCCCAAGGGTGCCACCGTCGCTCTGGTTGGGCCCTCAGGAGGTGGTAAGTCTACCATTCTGCGTCTGCTCTTCCGTTTCTATGACCCCAATTCTGGCCATATCTACATTGATGGACAGGACATTAGTCAAGTCAAGCAAAGCTCACTGCGTCAAAACATTGGCGTGGTTCCTCAGGACACTGTGCTCTTCAACGACACCATCATGTACAACATTCGCTATGGCCGCAACGACGCTTCTGACGAGGACGTTTATCGTGCAGCCAAAGCAGCTCAAATTCACGACAAAATCTTGACTTTCCCTGACGGATACGACACTAAGGTAGGAGAGCGTGGTCTTCGTCTCAGTGGCGGTGAGAAGCAGCGTGTCGCTATTGCCAGAACCATCCTCAAGAACCCTCCCGTCATCCTCTTGGACGAAGCCACCAGTGCTTTGGACACCACTACTGAGCGTTACATTCAGGAAGCTTTGTCTGACATGACCAAAGACCGCACTACACTCGTCATTGCTCATCGTTTGTCTACTATTGTCAACTCTGATTTGATCTTGGTCATCAAGGATGGAAAGGTGGTTGAAAGCGGCAGTCATGAAGCCTTGATTCAGGGTGCCATGTCTGGACAAAACGAAGGCATCTACTATGAAATGTGGCAAAAGCAATTGGATGATCATCATGATTTAAGTCAAACTGCAAGCGGCGCTGTGACACCCAAGCTGCTGGAGGAAGTCGGCACATCTGCCCTGGTTCCAGAGCCCGTCAAGGTAACGCTGACAGAGCCCAGCACAGAGCGTGCAGCTGAAAAGACTGAGGAAGCCATCAAGGAACGAGAAATTCTGCAAGAAGTTGGTTCAAGCACTACTCCAGCACAGGAGGAGGATGTGAACTCAAAGATCAATGATGCCAAGGACGTGGAATCAAATCTGAATGACGCAAACGAGACCACTAGTACTACTGACGCACAAGCATCCAGCACTGAGCAAACGAGACAAGAGCTTAAAATTGATACCACTACTTGTACTACAACAGAGGAGGATGATACGGCCGACAGCAGCAGCAGCAGCAGTGATAACAAAATCATCAAGGACAGAGACATTTCCATGACACCTGTTCAAGAGGAGCAACCTGAGGATCAAAAGCAAGCATCACCCGCAAACAAGTCTGCTTCTCAGTCATCTAGTAAATCACGTCGCAACAAGAAGAAGAAGAGAAAGAGCAAGAAGTAGATAAAAAGATTACCCCTATATCATGATTTTACCACAAATAAATAAAAACAAGTGTGTAGCTACAAATTGTGCTTTCTTGAGCTACAGAGAACTATCCATCTGACCAAGTGTTTTTTTTTTTACAGTACTACAGCTTTGCCGTGCACTCCAGAAAGAGAGCAATCCTCCTCATTGAATCAAGATGCGACACTTGTTGTTTGATTGGCTGACAGCCAGCAGAGGCAAATGTTGTCAATTCGAGGGTTTACAAAGCTGTGCTTCTTTTGTTTAGTAAAAGAAAAAATGCTGTACGCGACCACCAAGCTATTATTTGCCATCCTTGTATTCATCTCCACAATCAATATTGCCTATGCATTTGACATCAAACAAGTGCTATTTGGCAACAAAGCAGCAGCAAATGACAAATCGACCGCATCTTTTGGCAGACCTGTAAAAGAGAGGCCCTCCTCTTCCAACAGAGCCGGTAAATATTATGTATACATAACCACAGCCATGCATACAAAACATTGACAATTTAACGCCATAGACATCCCTTGCGAGCACTACATTTGCGAAGACACTGGAGCCTGTGTGTCGACACCGTTCGAGTGTCCTTGCCGACTTGAAACAGACATCAAGTGCGAGATTGGAGACTGGTATACATGCATCCGAGGCGATCAATCATGCTCCAGCGTGCAATGATTTATATGTCAAGTGTATAAAATAAAATTTAGAACATGGTCAGAATAAGTATCTATGATAAATCAGAGCTATTCTTGTATATAAACATGTTGATTTCAGCCTTTGATCTTTTTTTCTTCTCTCCCTCTCTCTCTTTTCTTCATCTTTCCATCATCTAATACATGCCATCTGAGATCACTTATAAAGACATTATCCTTTACAAGACAGAATGTTGCAGAAATTGGGAAGAGAAGGGCCATTGCAGGTAAGATCAGCCTATAGAGAGTATATGCATTGCTAGAGAGACTCATAGCATGATACATAGATATGGTAAGCGATGCCGTTATGCTCATGGAAGAGAAGAACTGCGTCCCATCTTGAGATCAAACCAGTACAAGACCAAGATTTGCAAGGCCTACCACGATAACGGCAGCTGCTCCTATGGCATTCGATGTACCTTTATTCACCAAATGAATGCCACTGACAGAAACCACTACAACTTGATTCCACTCATCTCGCCCACTTCATCCAATGCATCCTTCCAATCGACTACTAGTACTACTACTCATCCACCTTTACCACCACACCAGCATCAAATGAATACCAGATGCCAGCCATTACATCACAGTGAATCTGATTTAAACACCAACATGTTTATTTCCAAGAACATCATGGAGGACATCATTGATTTGTCTTCGTATGAGCCTAGTACAGGACATTAGCTAGGTCTCTTGTTTATTTATGACATGATGTCTTGTCTATTCTATATAGTTGCTGCCCCTCTTCTTGCTTACTTACTGCCCAAATGTATAAATTAACTTATGAACAAGTTTATGTATATCGATAAATGTTACTCAAGTCTTAATTCATTATTACTCAATGCTTTATATATGCTATCATGACGCTTGATGATAAACTGTAACAAGCTGCGTGCTTGTTGCATAATTTTTTTTCACTTGAGACGCTTTGCATGATTCACTTGCTGAATTAATCGATATGTAAATGCACATGAAAGATTGCCTGATTCTGAGCGCATTGACTAGAGTACCAAAAATAGTATTTGATGGCTACAATTTATCACTCTTCCTAATGTGGATGGCATTGGATCTACTGATCCCATCAACGGAATCCTTCATTATGCCATCTGAGCGTCTCGGCATACGTGACCTCTCTTTCCGCTTGTAGTATACAGAATTGGCTTCATCGGCAACCCCAGGTTTTGCATCCTGTTGTTTTTTCTCTCTTTCAACTTACATTAAAATGGGAGCACAGACATCAAAGGTTGCTAGAAAGCTGCCCACCAAAGCACGCCCAGAGACGCTACACAATATACCAAACGAGTCGCCATCAACACTTGGTTCAATGGCAAATGCTGCATCAGGTAAGCCATCTTTCACCGTCCATACGCCAGCGTTCTAGTGCCAGCACTGACACACTGTCTGCACAGAGATCAAGACGGATTTCATCGAACAAGAGAGCCGTGACCCTCAATTACATGAAAACCTAAAGTCCTTGGGCCCAGTTACGATCCAGCCCACCATCACAAAAATGAGACCTGTAAGCGAATGGCTCAAATGTGTCCTTGTCATGCCATCATTATACTCATTTACTGCTTTACACCACAGTCAGACACCATGCTGAAGATCATGAAACAGAGAAAAGAGGCTGAAGAGAAGGAACTAAGAGGGCACACAGTGACAGAGGAAAGCATGTCGATTGATTCTCTGTTCACTCTATTAGAGCAGCGCAAACGATTGCAACCTGGCGAGATTGACAAGCCCGAGATTCGACAGGCTATTTTACAGAAATATAAGATTGACGAACCCACACTGAGCACACTGTTGAAACACTACAACACAATGGCCATCATGCCTCCAGCCATCGACGATAAGGAAGAGAGACGTATGAGTGTGTGGGTGACTGACAAGGTAGATTGGGAGAATCAGGTTCGATTGGTAGATCAACGAAACCAGGCAATCAAGAAGGCAAGACAGGAGGCTTTGAAGGATAACAACCGAGCAAAGAAGGAAAAGGAGGACAGTAAAGAGGATCAAGCATTAAAGGATCTCTTTGATGAAAGCTATTAGTCAATAAATATTATTTGATATTATTATTAGTTGGCAGTAGTTGATTTTGACATGTCAATGATGCATCACAGTATGACGCAACCATGCTACCTACATCTATCATCTATCAGCGCAACATTGTATCTGCACTCTTATTTCTTCTCAATTGCTTCAAAATGAATCGAGAGTTACAGAGTTACATTAGCAATGAGCTTGAAACTGTTATTCATGCCATTGGAAAAGCAGGTACCAGTATAACATATTTACTCGAGATTTAAACACACACACTCATTATAATGACATCAAGGCGGCCCTCATCTGATCCGAGATTTGCTCAACAATGCATTTCAGGAGACATACCCAGAATGCGTGTGTAGCGTTGAGAAGCGCAAGAGACATTCCAGCAACGATTTCAACAATGCAGGTAGCTATTCATCTTCTTCTAGTGACGAAATTACGGCCATCACGAACCATCTCAAAGTCATTGAGAATCTGTTGGCTCAAATTAAGAAGCATTAAAAGGTAAGTTAATAAGGATAGTGTCCTGCAATGGCTGACATGGAATAGAGCCATCATCATTTGCTATCATATCGTGAATAGCACAGGCAATTACTCCCAAGCACTCCTATATATTACATTCCAAACCACGGCTTATGCTTCACACACACTTTGCTATCAACAACACATCAAATAAAAAAATGTTTAATACATGGTAATCTGTAGTAGTAGACTATTGTATTGTACTTCTAAAATCTAGCGAAAATTCCCTTGGTCAACCTCAATTTAAGAATGACAAGAATAATGCCCCCCACAAGATAAGTAACACCAGTAAACATCTTGTAGGTGAGGTAAGGCTCAGCATGAGCACCGGTTTCAATTGCACTAGCAATACTAATACCAAAGATGGCAATGATATTGAACATCAACAGCGTTGACACGGCAGTGGGGTATTGAGCAGGTGTCACAATGGCAGCAGTAATTGGTGTCACTATTCATACCAAACGTTAGTCTGAGGCTTGTTACTACACAGCATTCTCTGCAAGCCACTTACTCATTGCAAAGTAAGAACCACAAAAGAGACCAAACAGCACTGAAAAGGCAACAAGTACGCCATAACTGGAGGCAAAATTCCATACGAGCAACGAGCTCAGCGAAGCGCAAAAGGTGAAAATGATATCGGCATTCAGTCTGCCGATGCGATCACCAATGAAGCCAACCAAGATACGTCCCACAAAGTTAGCTGCAGACATGATGGCAATCAATGTTGAGCCTTGAGTTGATGTAAGTCCTAAATAAGTAGCGTTTGCAGGCACGAAAAAGTAAGGGATGAAATAGCCCATCAATCCAATGACAGAGCCACATGTCCAGAGCAAAAAGTTGACATCCTTTAGCACACTCAATTGGAAGATAGCCTTCAATGAACGCTCTCCCTTCTTCTTTTTGGCTGGATTCTTGTCCTTGATAAAGATACAGGCAACGATATCACAGGCCAAGCAGATGAAACCCAAAATACGAAATGTCCATGCAATACCGAGCTTACTGTTGGTTGCTGATATGATGAAGGGCAGGACAAGGCCACCAATGCCAGAACCGCCAGAGGCAAGACCCAAGGCAAGGCCTCTTCTCTTGTTGAACCACAAGGGAGCAGTGCCCATGGCAGTCTGTTGAAGCGACAACATGAGTTACTACTACTTTAGGCACAATCGAACAGCAAGCAAGCAAGCAAAACACATACCACGTAGAGAAAAGACGCACCGGCGCCAAACATAACACCTTGCGTCAAATAAAGATGCCAGATCTCTGTGCTCAGACTAGCTAGTTCCAGACCCAATGTAGCGAGAATAGTGCCAATGATCAAAACTGCCTTTGATCCAAATCGAGAAGCAATGATTTGAGACAATGGGCCCATCAAATTGACGCAGACTTCTAGAATGGTGCCCACAAAACTCAATTGGAACTGGGAATTGGCCACGCGATCTCGAAACATGTTCACATCCAAGTAGTCCTGCAAAATGCCTGTCGTTTTTTCCAAGTGTACACATATGAGACATCACATTCCCTGTTTGACATGCTAGCAAGGCAACTTACCCCTGTAAGAAGGAAGGCACACAAAAGAAGAAAAGCAAGTAGATTAGCAAAACCGAATCGTATCTAGAGCGATGGTGTCGAAGAAGGGAATACAAGGAGACTTTTATGAGGTTGTATTCCCTTTTCGCTCTTTCTTTTTTTTTTGTTTGGTCAAGGATGGTTTCTCAACTAGTAGGATCAAGTGCGTACAACAGCGAAAAAAAGTCTCATGGAGTATCAAACATTGAATGCGTCAACTTACCAGCATGAAGCAGTGCCAAAACTAGTGACTTGGACCATGAATGTCCCGAGAATCACGAGCCAACCATAACCACCATCCACGTCTGTATCTTGCTGCTGTTGATGCTCAACATCAGACAGGGATGTTTGTTTGTTGACTCCATTATCGGGATCATCGCATTTGAATTCTGAAATGTAGATGAAAATAAAAAAATATAAAACAGGTTAGATGTCTTGGTTCTCTTGTTGCTATCAAATCATGTTGTGCGTGAGGGTATCGAGGGTATACTTACGGTATTCATGGTCGGCGTCTTTCTTGCTAGCAAGCACTGCTTCATCCGGTAGCATTGCAGGCACGGAGGCGTGCTTCTCAGTAACGGAAGATGATACGCTTCTTTGGGAAATGGACGAGGAACGGGCAGCAGTAGCATGACCATCTTGCAGCTCCCCCTGCATTGTTGTCATGACAGCAGAGTTTATATTATGAATGGAAGACATTTTTTTTTTTCCTGATGATAATAAACCAGAAGAGAAAGAAAAGGAAATGTAACTTTCAAAATTATTTTAGATCAAATCTGTTTTTTTTTCTGTGAAACATGGGAACGGATGGAATTCTGGAATTCTGCCATACTAGACAACCTCATTTGACGACAAAAATTCCGTACAGGCGACTCAATTATACCTGATACTTTGAATCCAGTATCCTTAGGTCCATCATTATCAGTGATTACTTAATTAATTAAATTATTGAGGCATAAGAACATATTCGGGATCAAAGAGGTTTTTGTGATCGAAGTGCACAGTGAGAACGAAGAGAGTAACACAACGGGATAGAAATGATGGCCAATCAGGTTCATTTTGTACAATGAGCAATGGCTTCCCATAGTTTAATCGGTAAGGATAACACCTGAAGTGATTGGGCATAGCGAAATCAATACAGTACAGTGTCTTTTAGTAGCTAAAGCTAGGGCAAACACACAGTCTGGACTGGGATTGAATTTCAGAACCTTCTACTGGTCCTCCAGATACTACAATTGGACATCCAAACACCTTTTATGGGCAATTACACGAAATACTACTATACGATCAACAGGTATTTCTTAAGCCTTATACATGCAGAATTAAACGAGGAATCTAATGGTGCTACTTTTGAAACAATTCTTTTAGTTTGTATGGATTAATTCCCAAAAAACGTAAAACACGTTTTTCGGATAAATGTTTACAAAACGCATAGTAAACTGATCAAAAGGCAGTTCTACACGATGCTTTGCATCCATACGGTTGTTTTGAGCTTAAGAACACCATAGTAGAAAACCTCATTTTCGAGGTGAAAACTTCAATCTTCTGAAATAATCAAATTTTTCTGTACTAGTACAAGGCCAAAATGCTCAAAAATCGATGATCAAATTGTTCCCCAAAATATCACTGGAAAGTGATCCTTAGCCTAGTGTCAGGTCGTAGAACACGATTGCACTTGCTTTGAGGCCGAGATTGTGCTTTGCTGGCAAGATACAGGCTATTTAAATTGTTATTTTTACAGTGGTAAATACATTTGAAGGCTGCTCACTCAGTAATACGCTTTTTAATGACTAATCTGATGGCATGTAGTTGTTTATTAGCATAATAGTGTAGCATCAATCTCTTTATCCGGCGAAAAGGGTGTAGATTTACTATGTAGTTGAGGTGTATTACGCAGTTTTGTGAATCTACACTCATACTTCATAAACCAACAAATAAAAGATATACCCCTCGGAGGACGAGGCATCTGCTAGTGATTATAATTCAAAATCTCATCAACATTTGACAAATGCAAGATGTTCGCTACATTACGGGAAGCAAGCCTCGCCATTAAAAAAAAAAGTAAACATACGATTAAGAACTGTGCGTGCACATGTCAAATCAATAACGAGTTTATGTATCAAATCTTTTATGACATGTGCTACAATTTTCATATGATTTCTGTAAACCGCACAAGTCAGAAGAAAAAGGGTCTAATTTACACCATCCGGGGATCCATTATTGAAGCTTTGTAATCCCTCAACAGTCATTTGGCTTCCTCGGCTACTGAGTGGATTGGATCTACATTAAAAAAAAATTCGTAAATATACGTAAGCCAGATTAATCATCAAAGACAGGTCCAGTCATGGATCAGGATTCAACTACACTACAAAGAGTAACCGGTATTCAGGCTTGGGAGACGAGCGAGTATTGATTTAGATAGCATTTTAGTTGCGTGTGGCATCCATGTTGAGCAAACAATTGTAGGTAGTGGCACATTCCGTCTAGACAACTGTTGGATCAAGAAAGTCCATTGCCACTGGTACCATACAAACTTGCTACTAGTTTGAAAATACCGTTCCATCAAATCTAATGAGGCATCAACAAGTTTGTTTCTATCAAGACCAAGGCATAGAGAAGAAAAGTCGTTTGCCAATCAAAATTTATACCCAAGGCCCATTTTAATGATGGTGTCAAACGGCAACCATCTCATACAAGTGGATGGTTTGATGCTTTATCAACTATACCCTCTCATACAAAGCTAGCCTAACATATACCAATACTGCCAAATATGCCAAGTAGTACTAAATGATAAGCATGCATAAAATATAAACTCAAATGTACAATATTCATATGAAATTTGAATCAAGTTTATAGGATGATGATAGTTGTTGCTTGTCATAACTTCAAATTTCTTTTTGAAATAAAAAAAAAGTGCCTTGTTGAAACAGCCAATTCATGTAGCACACATTTGATCCTTCTACTACAAGTCTAGGCTTTGTAATGATAATTTTGCTATTTCTGTATTACAGGATTACTTGATTCAAAGACATTTGTGTTTAGCCTATTGGTCTTGTTTGTGATAAAGGCACTTGTGGTTGGATAAAATTTTTTGCTTCCATACCGTAGCACTACTTGAGAGCGAAACCTGGGCCATCTCAGAACCAATTAGCCG
Source organism: Mucor lusitanicus (assembly GCA_010203745.1). Classification (NCBI taxonomy): domain Eukaryota; kingdom Fungi; phylum Mucoromycota; class Mucoromycetes; order Mucorales; family Mucoraceae; genus Mucor; species Mucor lusitanicus. Next base: position 266,021 of record JAAECE010000004.1, on the reverse strand, counting down.
TCCATAGTAGCAACCAAGGCAGACATTTACAGTGCAAGACATTTCAAAATCTTTTCTTTCCTCTTCTTTACTCTCTCTCCTCTTATCTTCTTATCACACAGCAAAGATGCAGACAATGCAACAACATGAGAATGAGCTCAAAGGCCAACATCGGCCTAACCTATCTATAAACACATCATTTACCAAAAAGAAAAAGGGATGGCATCAGTTGTTCTCCCATCCTGGCAGTGTTGTCAAATCACCCACATCCGCTAATCGCCATGAAAAGCCCTCCAAGCGAAACAGCTTGCCTACGCCTCCTCCCACACAATCCGCACCCTCATTACAACAGCATGCCACATCCATCAGTCTTGCCCCGCTCTTACTGCGAAAAACGGCCAGTCCAACCACCACAGCAACCAGCAGCAGCAACAGCAGCGCTGAAAATCTAACGGACGATTCCACAAGTGTACATAGTATAGCATCACCATTTAGGAAATTCCATCTCCCCTCCTTTCATAAACGAGCCAACTCACATCACAACCTAGCGTCCAATGCGACTACTGCAGCAACAGCTGCCATGGCCATGTCAGACCAAGAAGACCATTACACACCCACAGCGCCCGAGCGCATCATGCCAACACTGGTCGACTGGTCTCCTGAAGCGCCCGTTTCGCCACCGCCTTGGGAGCTCAATGACCCCAGACCACTCCACCAGCACAAGAAACGCCATTCGATGAGCAACCACAACTATTTTGAAGAGTTTCGTCGCACCAGCAGTATCAGCAGCAGTAGCTTTGGTATTGGAGACTATCATTCTGATTCGGAAGACGTTGGTAGCACCAGCATCAAATCATCGTTGCAGCGAAGTCCATCCGATTCCATTGATCGCAGCTCTGATGTTACACTCATTGGCTTGACATCTATTCCCACCACTTCAAGTGCCGATGTGGATGATGCCAGAGCAACTGCCAGTTCCGCTGCCTTGCGCGTAAGACGTCGCTCCAGTTGCCCCACCTATGACTCTCTGTCTCTCAACAGCGCAAGCACCTCTGCCTCCTCCAAGACACTGATTGAAAACGACATCATATCCATCACGGAGCAGCACACGCGACACATGTCTGTCTTGAAAAAGTACACGCATCCTGCTGACAAGAAGCCAGCCTTCAAGCCATGCCAGAAAGCCAAGGCACGTGCGGCAGAAGCAGCTGTCAATGGCGAAGTGGTGCACGCCAATTCGCTGTATTCCTCCTTTTGCGAAGACAGCCTCAAGTATCTGTATATTCCCAACGTATTTGACCCTGTTACCCGAGAGCCCATCTTGGAATTTGCTGTCATCAAGCCCCGAAAGTATCAATTGCATCGCAAGACGAGCTGGAAACGAGAAGCAAAGGCACTCATGACATGGCACCATACATTGGAAGAGCAGATTCATCAGCCACCTACTGTCAACTCGGCTTTTCTCAAGGAACTATCCGCTGACAAGCTCGAAAGATACCAGCTTACTCGTCGATTCATTTTGCGAGAATTCTTTACCACAGAGGTCAATTTCTGGAATCAACTGTATTACACTAAAATCGTAAGTTTTATGTGTCTTTTTTTTTTGCAATCAACAAGGCTACTCACACATGCTCTTTGTAGATCTTTTACGATGCCCTGGTGTACTCGCTCAATAAGGAAAACACGTTTGCCAAAGAGGAGGACGCAGACATCTTTGCCAATTTGTTCGATCTGATGCAATTCTCGGCCAAACTGATCAACCGTCTCCGTCATTTCCAACTGAACTTTGTCAACAAGGCGACTGGTGCTGATCCACATGCCCATCCCTCGGCTGACGACCAGGATACATGCAGCAACATTGACTGCAACAATCTCCAAGTAGGCAGTATTTTGGTGGACATGGCTGAAGACCTTGTTGTCTTTTTGCGTTGCGCCTTGGACTACAAGGGGAACCGAAAGCATTTGGACAATACAGAGCATCGGGAGGGATTTGTCAAATACCGACAGGTACAGTAATATGCTTTGATCACCTTTCCGAATGATGACTAATGACAGTATGTTTCCCTACTATAGCGATTACAGACCAAGAAAGAAACTAGCCAGTTTTCGATGCAAGATTACTTGATTATCCCCATTCAACGTGTGGCTCGCTATGGACTCCTGCTAGCGGGTAAATATTGCCATTTAGCCTTTGAGAAAGAAGCTCTTTCTAACTCACACCTTTTATTAGATTTGCTCAAGCACACACAACCCAGCCATTCGGATTACAACAACCTGATCAAGGCACACCAAATTGTTACAAGTCTTGCTTCTGCCATGAATTCAGTGCAGAAAAAGAAGAAAAAGGCTTGATTGTATATATGTATCATTTACTCTTTATTACACTTAATATCTACCATTTACCTACTACTTGCATTTCTTATAATAAACGACTCAAATATTTACCGGAAAAACCTTCTCCTTTTAATAAAATTTTCATATATGTACACTGTTCTAAAATATTCGGCAATACTAGTTTATCCACTCTACTTTTTCTTGTAAGTTTTGGCACCTTCCTCGTGAGCAGCCATCCACTCCTTGACGTTGCAAGCCCACGTCTTTTCATGCTGACCAAACCAACCCTTCTTTTCAGTCTTGACCAGCTTGAATCCATGTCGAGTGCTCAAAATGCGGGCAGCCTTTGTCTCCAATTCATTTGTCTTTGCCTCCACTGTCTCAATGCCCTTCTCATCTGCCCATGACATGGCTCTGTCAATCAATAACGTCGACAAGTTGCAATCTTGATAGTCCGTCTTGATAGCGAGACGCTGAAGTGTCGCCGTGTTGGGTGCATGAGGCTCGGCAAACACAGGTGTGGGCATCTTGGCCTGCAGATCCTTCAATGACTCTGGCACAGGCAAGCGGTATCTTGCTAAAGCAGCAGCAGCGAGTAACTTCCAAGCGGGAGGTTGCAATGGTCGGTTGCTCTTCAATTGGCTCTTGTAATGGGCTAAACCTACCATGCCGCAGGGTCTGTTGTCCAGTGTGAGCACCCAGAAATGAGAGGGTGCTTGCTCTTCCACTGGCTTTTGCTTGCGTACGAGTTCAGTGGCAGGTTTGGCGTCCTTGTCAAAGGTGACACGCTTCTTTCCAGACTTGTCATCCTCGTCCTCATCCACTTGTACCTCCTCCTTTGTCCAATTCAAATAGTATACCTCTGGATCGCTCAAATCGTTTTGGCGTGCTTGCTCCACCTTGTCGACCACTTCAAATCTATCTGTCACGACAAAGACACCGGCAAATGAGACGACGGACCATGCAAATGTAAAGAAGATCTTGAGTGCGGTGGATGACCATGATGGAAAGTTCATGCCGGCCAGCAGGACAGGCACAATGTTGAGCAAGTAGGAATAAAAGGCAATCCACAGAACCCAGAATAAGGGAGACTTGAGCTTGCACTTGACACCTTCGGGCACCAAGGTAAAGTAAGTGCTGTAGAACAAATGGTCAATTTGATCATGATCGCTTGCTTTGTAAGTGCGTAAAATCAGACGAGGTGTTTGTGTATTGAGTGCGTCTGTATCCGTAGCAGCAGCACCAGGCACAGCACTAGCAGACGATGCCATAATGTATGTGTTGTGAAGAGTTGTAGAGAGAAAAAAGAGAAAAGAAATGGAAAGAAACAAAACTTTATATAGAAAGGAATGGACATTGAAATAGGGTCACGTTTCGAATATTCACAGTTTTTATTGGTACAAAGGCTTCAAATGTCTCAAGAGCGTGCTCCCAGCTCCACCGTCTTTATGCGCTGAGCTGATCTATCTCGCCATTGTATAAACTGTAGCGCACTTTCCTGACCCACTCGATACACTAATCAGACAGTCATTAGAGGGCGGATTCTTTCCGCAGAACATTGGCACAAGCTTACATTCTTTCTCGGTTTCGTCTAGTTTCTGGAGGTAGACTTGTCCTGTTGCAGATCCAATGGATTGCGAAAAGTCCATGACGTCTCGCAATCGAGTCTTGAACGCCTTTTCCAACACACTTGTCAATGAGTCATCCACGACTAAATCTAGCAATTTTCTGCCAAATAGGTAGAAATAAGGGCATAGCAGCTTGAAGTCGACACTGGTGGGGCTTGCATCGAGCACATTTCTGACTTTGGTGCTGTATGTTTTGGGTAATTCAATGGATATAAGGGAACTATAGAAGGGCATGTTAGTCGTCTATTGCATTGTGAATGGAAGCGTGTGTGTTGTCATTTAACTCGTCTGTAGGTAATCTATATACATGGAAAATGATCAGTCATTGCAGGCACTGATGAAAGGATGGCGTGGTCTACGTTACGTAAATTGAGCTAATGGTTTCGCTATCCAGTAGGGTAATTCCACGCGCGAGCCTCTCTTTAGCTGAAAGATGTTTGGTTCAGTATGGCAATTTGAGAAGCATCCCGTGCACACTCACCTCTGAATGATCACCGTTCAAATTTGCTTCTTTGCTGTAATCGTGTAGTGTGATGCATGGTATTTTCTAAGGCATTCAAGTGAGTCAATGTGTATGCCAGCACAGCCGTGCGGTTTCATGTTACTTGTTGCTCTGCTAATATGGAATCTATGCTGTAATACTCATCAAGCTCCATAGTTCTGTGTAGATAATGAATGGGAGAGAAAAAAAAAACAGAATTGAGAAAGGGGACACAAACGCGGGTTTCACGTAAAAAATTAGCCTGTTTTATTTGAATTGGTGTTTTAAACAGCAGCATGTATCATGGAGGGTGCTCTCCAAACTTCTTGCTAGGAAATGCCATCAGCTTCTTTCTATGATGTGTCTGTTTCCATGATTTGCTCGCTTCAATCAACATGCCATTGATTTTTAGTAAATCTTGCTCATCCGCAGGGCTGACCATTGACTGCCGCTTCTTTCTTTTATCTGGTTGTTGTTGCCTCTGCTGTGGTGGTTGCTGTAATGGGTGCGTTGCCATCATTTGCATAGTGGGTGAGATGAAAGCCGCTTGACTTCCTCGGCTCGGCGAATGGGATGTATGTTGCGATAATCTTGATACGGTAACAATCTCGAATTCGTCTATAGATGGGTTCAAGCAAGACATGACTTTGCTCAGTCTTGAAGTGAGTTTCTTGTGTAAAGGCATATGAGGTGAGTCTATAAACGTAGAGAGAAGGAAGAAGGAAAAAGAGATGAATCCATCTAAATAATCAATATTTTTTTATGTACGTTATATATTCGTTGTTGATGATTATGTACATTTCGAATAATGAAGCAGTAATTAGTTCATTATAAAGCATACACATGCACAGAGCAGCAGAGAAGAACTGTGTGCATATGATGACCATTTGACGCAAGTCTATGTTTCATGAATAGAGTGAAGGGGCGTGGATGGCTGTTATATCACAATTCTTGAAATGCAGAATGTAAAAAATGAAACTAGCTAGATAAATACATAGATGGAGCAAAGAAATATACCAATAGCAAAATAGCATGGAGAACAATAATAATAAATGCTAATAATATTGCTTTGAGCAGGATGGAGATAGGTTTCCTGTGTGATGAACAGGGCCCGGAGTAAACTCATTGTTACTGGAATAATCCAAAATTAACATCATTCAATCGAGCTGTAAATGATATTCTATTCTGATCTCGTAGATATTGTGTTAGGAATAAACCATGTACTGTACCTGATCTACCGTACTGTCATGTAATGACAATCTCACATATTAACGTCTCACTGAAAAGTTTTCTAGTCGTTTCGCTAGATAGAGAGGGACATTTTGAATCAAGACACTCGTAATTAACAGCTTTCCTCACGAATCTAGTCATAATAAGTGCTCAAAATTGGCTTATTGCGAAAACATCCATCCATTATTAACAAAAGCACATCTAGTCTGAAATTGAACTACCCCATCGTGTTCCTTACAAAATTTGGCATAGATACATGCTTATCTCATAAGCCAGATGATTGTCATTTAAAGGCTTTGATTGATTTGATACCAACAATATAATAATGCAAAATGGTTCTTTTGGATGTTATGAAAAGGCTTAGATTTACTCAAAATTCCTTCTTCCAGGATAGTAAATGTATTTGATTACGTCTGATACTTATGGTAGTATCGTGTGTAGCTACCTCAAGCCATCATTTACATCATGAATTTTGAATGTTTAATCGTGCTTTTCTCATTTCAATTACATTTTTAGTTTCAATACGAATGCTTTATTTCTCTGAGCTGTCTCCAAATTTGAGCCAATAAAATCGCTTAAAAAGCTATTTTAAGCGCCGCGGACTTTGAAAAATTTTGCCATAGTTCTCCCTTGTTTTTTTGTTAGGCGGAATTTTAAACACAGCCGAATACACTAGTATTAAGCTACATTATCATCAAAAACCCCTAAAATGCCAGAATATGCCTTACTACACACCCCAGCTTATAGTGCAAACGCTTGAGACTCTTAATTAGCGCCAAATAAGTGATACCAATCAAGTGAGGGCAGCCTATCTACCCCCCAGCCTCTGAATCCAATCTAGTTGTGCTTCAACGATAGGCTTATCCACACAACAGAAAAAGAAGGTTATGGTTAAAAGAACCATTAAAAGGAAGGGAAAGTAACAAAAAGGCATCACTAGAATGTGATGAAGAACAGAAACATTGCAACACAGTTACATACAAAAAGGTAACATGCAATGAGTATCATCAAAATGACGAGTACAAGAAAATAAAAGTAGTAAAATAAAGTATCGTAGCTGCCTCATACGAAGCAAGAACACCAATAACACCACCAGTATTACAGAAAAAGTAATACTTGAAGAACGAAAAGAATGCAAGGCTACACCACAATGGAGCAGCAGCACTGCCAGCAATACAATGCATCAAAAGATACACCATAGCAGCACTGAGCTACAGCAACAGAAAAATAGTTGCGTTTAGAAAAAAAGGGAAAAAGAATAAATCGCAATAGAGCAAACTAAAGAATGCACAGTATTACGAGAAAGAAAGCAGTAAAAGGTTGAATGAATGTAATCCATGGCAACCAAAAAAGGGGAATATACAAACCAAATACAAACCAAATACAATCAATATAATATCGTAACAAACTGACCTGAAATAAACTGTGCAATTAGTATTCCTGTATATTGTACTGCCAAAAATGGCTCTTATTGGCTAATACCTACTGTAATAGACTTCAAAGGTATCGTCTCGAGTACTGGTGGTTGCAAAGGCACGCTTTTTTCGACAAAAGTGGTGTTGTATTTAATCAATAGTAATAAAAAGTATATGGTTTGATAGAAAAAGTGCAGTGCAAAAACAGTGCGAGAAAAAAAAAAAAAAAACGCGTCGTTGCTAAGGGTGACTGCAGTCAATAGGCTGCCGCAGCACAGAGCACACAAAATTTGAATGACGTGTACAATGAACATTTTGCACTGTGGTGACTGTACCCAAATGATTTTTTTGCGATGATTTTTTTGAATCAAAATCGATATAATTTGACATTTGTAAACATTTTTGTTAAAATTAGCTATAGAAAGTGTGCTCAGCGTATACTACTTTCTAATAAACTTAAGGGGAAAATTTGAAGGCGCATTCAATGGTGTCAATTTTAAAGTACTTTTAGAATGAAAAGATAAAGAATTTTGAGAAAATATAAAAAGCAGTTTTTCCAAGAAAAGTCGAGATTTAGCATATGCAACGTTCAAAATAGCAGTTGCACAGGTTACCCTACATCTGTGCGGTCATTTTGACTTAATATATATCATAGTAAAAAGTGTCGTTTTCGCCTCCAAAATTGCGATCGTTTGATTTTCAACAAAAACCATGAGGGGTACCTCATGAAAAAACGTGAATTTTCGACGATTTGGATCGATCCAAAAAAAGTAATAATGAAGGTTTAGGATGTGAATGGTGATCGATGGCAATCATTTGGCACTATTCCCAGCATCTAGAACGGCTTAGAGGACAAGATATTGAGGGTTAAACTTGGACAATTTGGCTGAGAATAGCACCTTTGGTGTATTATAAATCCACAGCAACTGATGCTACAGATCTGATCCAGGCTTTAAACAATTGGTATCTTTTGGGACTACAAACTGCATACAATCCGACAGAAAGTGTTGTTGTAAACAACAAAACGCATACTTCACCCTAAAACCACTCATAAATCCGAATTGGTAGGAGACGTTGCCATTTTTTGTTCGAGTTACATACTTTATTGAAAATAAAAGACATACTAGAAAGTGTCAATACTTTACATCACACCTGTCATAAAATTGCAAAAATCTTTCAAACACAATGTCTTAAAGATGATAAAACCTGTTGTAGCGTTTTCTTGGTTAATAATAAATCATTCATTGATGCCTCACACGTTAATGCACCACCTGTCGAGTTTTGAGAGCTGTAGCTTGCTTTGTTCGATTCCATGACGTTTTGCAATTTAAGGCACGCATTTTCCCCGCTTAAAAATGAGACTTTGCATGTCAAATAGGTTAGGAACAAGGCCTTTAAATGTTTTTTAATATGGCATAAATGCCCAAGCTTTATAGACAAATCGATAGGGGTGCACGTTCTTGACTAGGACGTATTGTCGTTAGGGTCGTAATAGATGATTTGCACGAGTAATAATCAAAAAAGGTGCACATGCGTGATTTTGCGTGCTTTTTGAAGGGCTCTACACTCGAATCTCACTAAGTCAATGCAAGTAGTGTAGAGCTTAATTACTGTTGGCCATTCAATTCTCTATTGGATGGTATAGGGTTTATACCAAAGATCAGACTTTTCTTCACAACCCTCTGCTTGAGGGACAAGAAATTTCACATTTTGAGTGGATTTATGAAGGGAATGCATATGTGGTACCCAAAACTGTTGGATTATGCTGCACGTGGATCTATTCTAGTGGTTAGTTAGCGAGTTTCTGTTAGGTGGTAAGTTAGCAGTTGGTTAGTAAGTTAGAGATTTTGTTATTTTGTTTAACGTAGGGTTGTTGTACTTAACAGATCCGGAAAAACTGGTTTTGCCGAAACACGTTTTCAAATGAGTTTATGGAGAGAACGTTGGTTTGGAAATAATAATCGTTATTATAGAAAACTGCCCCAATTAGAGAGCTATCGATTGATATATATGTTTCTAGGAATGGTCATGTATTGATTGGAAAAGTGGGTAAAGCTCAATCGCTTATTCCGAAAATTTTCATGGGGGAAAAAACGATGTGAAAATCACATATTTGGCTATAAAAGCATGTTTCTTGACTTTAGAGAATCAGAATTGACAAATATAGCTGAGGATTATGTTGCCTGTGGGTACCATTTAGTTTGATCTCGCATAGGAGGTACTTTTTTTTTAGGCGATCAGGCATGTTTACCACCATGATTAGCTTGTACCTTGTCATTTGCCACCCTAAAAAGGCAATACATCTTTCTACACATGACATTGTTTTTGAGTGAAATCACTGGGCGAATGTCTCGAATTAACAGCATTGGCAGATACTTCGCTGCAATTTTAGCCTTTATACAATGGTCTAACATTGAAGAGATATCCATGCTTACCCAATGCTAGCTTAGAGGGTGCATCTACTGCTTGAAAAATCGTAATTTATAAAGGACCATAGAGTATTTAATGTCACTGATAAGCAGAGAACAACATTGCTCTTATGCATGCTTCGTATAATTCCACCGACGCAATATCTTAGAATATCACTTTTGCTGTACTACAACACAACACACTTTCATCCTCTACCGCCCATCAGGTACTGGATGATGTACAAATGGTGTTTATCCTGATCTTTCAGGATCATACACTCAGGGACCTTGTCATACTGTAAATGCCAAAACACACACTAGTTGAAATATTGCATACTATGTTCAATGACAAAGCTGATCATGTATGTATGCAACGAGTGTAGAGCAGAGATAGCTTGATGTCCTTGTTGTCCTTATTTACCATGATTTGTGACGTTGGAGTCCTTATTGTTTGAAGGACATTCCTTTCAGGAGATTTTTTAATTAAAATTATGCGCTGTTTTGTATTTTGTGCTTTTCTTTCTTTTTGTTTTGGTTTGCTGGAATTTGTTTTGCTGAATGGAAGTTATGTTGGTTGAGTGGTGGACATGTGGTAGTGGAAGCAGAGCGACAGTTGAAAAAAAGAGGAATTCAACCTTAGAGGGGATCTACTGATAAGAAAGAAGGAGGTGAGTGTGTAATGCCAACTGCCAAGAAAGATTCCTGTTTGTGTTGACTGATTTTCTTGGCAACCAGAGCAAGGACACTGTGGGTGGTAAATGGCGTATCATTGAAGACAAAGGACCAATGGGATAACCAGATGGATTCCAATGTAGCAGCAATGACACAAAGATCAGAAGTGGAACGAACGTGAGGAGAGCGAAAGGTGGTAAGGATGGAGGGTGCTTGGGTGGCAGCGAGCAAAGTCGTCGGTACGATTTAGTGGAAAGGCGATGCTGACGGTCTCCAGATGTAGGTGACAAAGAAGAGAAAACAGCTTGGATAAATGGTGATGCATCCACCAGACACTGATTCTCGACGGGTGAGAAAGGAAAACGACCCAGACCTGCAAATCTTCGATGAATGAAAGAAGCGAGCGAGTTGGATTTGATCCTGTCTGACTAACCGCAAGAAAGGTCTGGCCAGGTTCCGCTTGTCTGTGATCTCCTGATGCAATTTTGGACGGAGGCAGTGGTCGAATGTGTGATCTAAAGTGTAGGCAATGGAGGCTGGCAGCTTGGCATAGGATTTGCTGGGCTTGATGTTTGCGGAAACAGAAAGAATGACTGAGGCCAGAGGGAGCGTTGGATGCAGCAGAGTACACTTGGAGATGAGAATGCAGTCGATCGAGATCTGCGGGAGAGGACAACAGACAGACAATGTCATCAGCGTACGCCACCGTCTTGGCAGCTGGAGGAGCATTGGAAGACAGCGGTGAGGGGAACTAGAAGCTGGGTAGATGTGGATCCTGAAGTATCTTTCTGAGGAGCCAAGGTGGAATTGGAGGCGAGAAGAGGATGGATACGCCACAAACCTTTGCCAACAGACGAAGTAGGCGACGCATCCGTAGACGGATACAACCGACGCTGGCTGTATGTATGAGGTGTGGCAGTGTTCATGTTGTATAGAAGACAACATATACATGATTGAGTCGAACCACGTCGAGATGTAATAGAAGGATTGGCACCTGGAGCCGTGATACCATTGACAAAGTGATCATCAAGGTACTCTAGCCAAGGAGCAAGAGCCTGTCGATTCCGATACGAAGAAGCATTGAAGTAGGTGTGATGGAAATCACCCAAAATGATAGACCGTGATGGAGACGACGAAAACACAGAGGCATAGTCGGTGAGAATGGAAGACAAAAAGCGAGCACTACGGTCAGATCGAGAGGCAGGAAAATACACGACCGTCATAGAAAACGGCTCAAATGCATGAGATATCGTGGTTGAAATGATCCACTCACAGATGCTGACAAACGAATTTGAGAATGAAATATCAGGAGAGAAGGTTACCAACCCACAATGTTGAGACCAGATGCTATAAAAATGGCTTGAAATTGGAGGTGACACTGATCTTGAGTGGTGGTGCTGGAAGCATGTGTCTCTTGAAGTGCAAGCAAATCAAGAGAGCATGTTAGTAGGTAGCGGATAAAGTGTTGACGTGTAGAGGAGGCAGCTGTCTTGGTCAGACCTCGACAGTTGAGTGTGCCAACTCGGAGCGTCGCAAAAGAGGTATCCTTGATTAGAATCACAAAAAAACTCGCCTCCACCTCCTCCCCATTTAGAAAATAAGCATTTCTGCCTGGAAGGGTACTTTGATTGGGGCCACTCCCCCCAAAGTTTTACGGTGATGCGCTTAATGGAGTGCTGTAGACTGTAAGTATATGAAATCGGCAGATAGTAGATAGATTGAGTTGATAGCAAAGCTCACTCATGTATTATTACGCGAACGCAACGCTTGAAATGTCCATAGTGTAAATCTTTCAAATACAGTAGAGCTTTCCAAAGCCCAACGAAAACTGTGCATCGCCTAGATGTTTACTCAACCTAATCTCGTTGCGTGAACCACTTTAAAAGCATGCATAACCTATTAGGATGCCCGGCGTATCAGTGCAATACCTGTGCACACTCGGAGCAACCGATAGATCTCCAAACAAGGCCATGAATCTAGATCAGGAACGTCTTTTTTATTTACAGGTGGACCAAAAGACGTAAAGTGTCCACCGGTAATAGGTTAGTAAATATAAAAATGGCTGCTATTGTCGTCCATGAATAGCAAGCACAAGATTGCCAATGTAGATCTAATTGATGATTATGTGAAAAATGAGTAAAAAAAATATAAATGCGTTCCTATACACATTGGCAATCTCATGCTTGATCATTATGTGTTGTTGTAGATGTGGTGGGCGACTATTTTGTAAGGACAACGGGTGTTGTTTCTTCTGTGGGCGATTCATTGTGAACGACAACAACTTCTGATGCGTCTTGTTGTTGTGGTTGTTGTTCCAAATCGTCACTGTTGCTCTTTTGTCGGCCTTGCATCAACTCAATGTGTTCCTTCTCGGCAGTTTCCTTGTCAAATGATCCAATGGCGGGCTCAGGTGTAGGGAAGATGTGGTAAATAGCGATACCCAAGATGATGACAACGTATGCAAATGGATACATGATGGTGATGTGGTAACCAAACAAGCCAATACCAAAGATCAAGCCGTAGAAATTAGCTGTCAGTAAGGACAGGTTGTACAAGACAGCACTGCCCAAGCGGAACATGACTGGAGCCAGGGAATACAAGATAAACATGCACACAGTGTACACAATCACCATGCCAACAGCCTCAGGGTTACTAGCAAAGGCGCTAAACTCGTTTCTCTCCAAAATCATCAATTGCACGAAATTGATAAACGTAGCAAAGAAGGTAAACATCCCAATGACTTCATACAAGGGATGTTTGCGAGCCATGAGTTCTTCTCCAACGTTAGAAAAGCCATACAAGGTAGCACCCAAAAGACAGAACAAATCGCCCTTGACAGCATCACTGGCAGCATAGTCTTTACCCTCCATCATGTCACTAGCAATCAGCATACCCATACCACCGAGAGCAATGAGCACGCCCACGTATTGCAACCAGCGATAACGCACCTTCATGATGAAAAATGACAGGATCATGCACACAGGCGTACTCCAGCAATTAAGCAGCATGGCAGAGAGCAAAGATGTGTACTGATATGCCTTGACAACAAAGTAATTGCCCTCCACGTCGATAGCACCGAGAATAAAGTAGTAGATGCCTCTTCGTCTGAACTGAAGCAGCCAGCCACGGATGCCACGCTTGTAGATGGCATAACTGTTGTACACAATAGCTAATGTTGCACTGTGCATATGTGTATGAGGTTAGCATGAGGGCTTGAGAGGTGTGGTAGTAGTAGTAGTAGACTTACTAGACAAGAAAGGTCTGTGTGGTAGGAGCCGCAAAATTATAAGACATACCGAGCTTTGTAGTGGTAACATTTGTTCCTGTGATGCACAATGAAAGCACTAGAGACGACGTTGATCAGCTTTGCGTTTATGTATACAAGTAAATATAAACATTGATCTCGACTTACATTGACCGAGAACCAAGACCTTGTAGAATCGGGGATCCTTCAAAAATGCAGTGCGATCTTTGAATGTCTTTTTGGCAGGAGGCTCTTCATTTGCAGCGCTTATTTGCTCCACTGTCTGGATGGTTTCCTTGTCATCATCCATCTTTTCAGAGTGATTCATGCTTGAAATGTGCAAGAAAAAGAGAAGAAGAGGTTGAAAATTTTTCTCTTGTTTTCCATTGATTTGAATTTATAAGATCCACCAAACCTGTGCAATGGAAGCATAGGAAAAATGGAAGATCTGGAAGGATTTTTTCGTTTTCGGGTGTCGCAAGAAAAAAAGAGAGTCTATGAGCATCCAGATGGTTGGAAAGTTTAGCGATAAGGATCTGGCTGCTACAGATACACCACCACAGAGCCGTTTTCAGATCAAATGTCGCTTCAAATGACAGCAACACAACTTGAGAAAAAAAAAAATGAAGATTATTTATTTAACAATGTTTGTAAGAGTGTGATTTGTACATGTAACAATACTTCTTTCTGCAGATGTGATGGCTTTGAGCAAATAAGAATAATAATAGCAGTAGGTTGCTGAAAAGAATAGATTGTTATGAAGGTGGGTGAGGGAAGGGGGAGGGGGAGGAGAGTTGCGAGAGTAACTAGATGGGATTTTTTTATACGTTAGTTTTTTTCGTGATATTTCAAGGAAAAGGGTTGGGGTTTTTCTTTTGTACATTTAGGGTTTTCTGAATTCAGTGAGGACAGGATATATAGCTTGGAAGGCTTGATAGATTTCTTCACGAACTTTGGCACCGGTCAAGACGATCTTACCAGACACAAAGATCAATAATACAATTTTAGGCTTCACCATACGGTAGATGAGACCAGGGAACAACTCAGGCTCATACTAAATATAGACAAAACGCGACATGAATACCAAACACGTAAATCAAAGAATTGCTAAAAACTTACAGAGCTGAAATGACCGTGAGAGTAAGCCAAACCCTCAAGACGAATAGGAAATTTGACATCGCAAGAACCAACAATGTTTTGGATCTTAAAGTCAGTGAATTTGGCTTGGAATCCCAGCTTTTGAATGATACGAGCGTACTTGCGGGCAGCCAGCTTGGAGTCATCCTCTGATTTGGCGCCAGTAACCACCATCTTACCAGAAGCAAAGATCAGCGCGGTCGTCTTTGGATCACGGATACGCATGATGACAGCAGCGAAACGCTATATAAAGAAAATAATGAAATTTAATTTCATTGATCCTTCTTGATCCCACAAAATGAAAGCGTGCGCACAGCAGCAACAAAGAGGAATCCACACATGCTCCCTCCCCCACACACGCCTTCACCGTTCAAAATGTTACCTTTGGATTGTACTCTGCATTGCGGGCATGGAGAGCAATTGTTTTGAGATCCAAACGACAATCCAAATTCACAGTGGCAACAATGTTTCTGTAGAATCACACATACACATACACACACTGATTAAATGAAATGCCACAATGAGGGAACAGATCAATTAAACTTACTGCAAGGTAGGAGTGATGCCAGCTACAGAATAGGGATTGGCGTCTCTGCTGGGAGTGGGAGCATCCAGAGGAGCCGGTGTGGACGGCAAAGCAAACGGCGTGGACGAGTTGTGCAGAGGCGTAGGGATGCTGGGCGTCTGCATGGCAGGCGTGGTCATGGAGGGTGTTGCAATGTTGAAGCCAGACATTCTTTCTTATTCTTCAATTACTATATATCTTGCCGTGAGGGAGGGTTGAGAAAATATACAATAATACAAGAAGAAAGTGTAGGAAAGCGGACGAAGAAGTGGAAAAATAAAAATTTTCGCTTGGTTTTGCGGAAGGAGGCCCTATTTATACCTTTTCTGTGTGTGATTCGTGTCGAATGGCTGCTGTGACCATGATATCTTTTTGCGCTCATGACACCAATCATAGCAGAGAATGGTAATTGATAGTAACATGGGCTAATTGAACAATCAAGCCCGTAGTAGTAGTAGATAGCACAGCTGATATATTTCGCAGCAGCAGCAGCCATATTACTACCGATACCAAATCTCACAGAAACAACCCATCCACTCATAATGAACACTTCTCTATAATAGACACATTCCATCCATGATTGGGTTTTGTTATCAATCGATTTAGAAGGTTGTACAGAGATTTATGCATGTTCACAAAAGAAACAACAAGAGAAAAGAGATAAAGAAATGGCAATGAAAAAATCCCTGGCTTTTATAGCCTTGAAATGACGGAAATCATGCCATGTTTTAGCCGTATAGATCAAGATTGTGTTCTATCTTAGATGTCAAGACGAGATAACCGGAGTGACTCTTTCCATATGGCATGTTTGAGATGTTGTTGCCTATAAATTCGCACTGAAAAAAAAACAAGAAAACCAGCATCATCCTTCATTTGATTACCCATTATTATACAAGCAAGCCATGTCACACGGAGGATTCAAAGTAACAGAGCTTACTGCTGATAAGCTCGATAGAGTGCATCGTAATCCTACATTTGGAAAGGTATAGTGTATACGCTAACATGGAGACAAACATTTGTAAAGATGACTAACCTACGCACAACAGATTACAGAGGATGATGTCAAGTATTTCAAGAGCATCTTGCCTCCCACATCCGTACTTGAAAAGGAGACTTGCCCAAAGGACCTCTACTTGAAGTACACCACAGATTGGTACAACGTCTTTCGCGCCAATCCTGCCGTCATTCTGCTACCTGAAACCACACTGCAAGTATCCCAAATCCTCAAACACTGCAATGAACGCCGTTTGGCCGTTGTACCACAGTCTGGTAATACAAGTGCGGCTGGTGGATCCGTTCCTGTGTTTGATGAAATCATTGTGAGCACACACAAGCTGAACAAGATTCGCAGCTTTGATCCATTGCGAGGCGATCTTGTGTGTGAAGCCGGTTGCGTCTTGCAAGATCTGGATGACTATTTGCTGGAAAGAGGCTATCAGATTCCTCTGGATTTGCCTGCGCGTCATATCTGTCGCATTGGAGGCAACATTGCTACCAACGCAGGTGGCATCCGTCAAATGCGGTTTGGCAATCTACACGGCAGCGTCATGGGCCTGGAAGTCGTTTTGCCTGATGGCACCATTTTGGACAATTTGAGCACGTTGAAAAAGGACAATACTGGCTATCATCTCAAGAATCTGTTTATTGGCTCTGAGGGTACGTTGGGTCTGGTCACAGGCATCTCCATCACCACGGCTCGTATCAGACACGGCGTCAATGTGTTTCTACTGGGATTCGACAAGTTTGAAGACGTTGTTCAGACCTACGCGCTGGCCAAGAAGGAACTGCCCGAAACACTGTCTGCGTTTGAGGTATTTGACAATGATTCGGTCCACGTTGTCCGCCAACAAAACTATCAAGAACCTGCTGGCACGCCGTTCCCTATTCAAGACACCCATCCTGTTTACGTTGTGATTGAGACGGCTGGAAAAGAGGCTCGATTTGAGGACCAAAAGGCCGACGACTTTTTGGCCCTGCTGTACCAGCAAAAGCTGATTCAAGACGGTGCTGTTGCTCGCACTGCTGCTGACAGAGCTCGATTCTGGTCATGGCGAACCAAGCTGCCTAGAGCCATTGTCCAGACAGGCCCATCCTCTATCCATTTTGACATCTCACTGCCTTTGCCGCTGCTGTATACACTGGTGGAAGAGACCCGTGCCTGGGCCACAGCGGAGGGCCTGATTCCCAACGATATCCTGGCGGTTTACGGCTACGGCCATGTGGGAGACGGCAATCTTCACTTGACGATCCCCGCCACGCGTGATGACCAGAAGCTGACTGAAAAGATTGATCGTTTTGTGTATGAATGGACAGCAAAATACCACGGAAGCATGAGTGGCGAGCATGGCGTTGGCTTGATGAAGGCACCTTATCTCGCATTCTCCAAATCAGCGGCCATGATTGACTCCATGCGCAGAATTAAGCAGCTTTTCGATCCCAATCAGATCATGAACCCCTATAAACTGTTTCCGAGCAAACAACAAGAGGAAGAAGGGGAGGTCATACGTAGAAAGTTCATGGTTGGTTGCTAAATGTTAATAATAATAAAAGAGTAACATGACGTTGTGTATCCTTCTCTTCCTGCGTATTTGTGTAATAACACTTGTGATAATCTGCTTTAAAACTATTAATTTCCCCCCTTTTCTCTCTTTCTCTCTCTTATTGCTCAAGCACATTGCAATGACAAACAATATTCAGTCCATCTTTATCAAGCAGACAGAAACAAGGCATGATCCCAAGGCATACACTGCTTATCGCATCGACATCCAAGCAGCAGTGCGTCAATGGCACATTTGGAAGCGCTATTCTGATTTTACCAAGCTCCACGAACAGCTCACGCACACATTTCCTGATGTGTCTCTGCCGGCCCATTTGCCACACAAGCGCATATTCCCACCTACCTTCCACTCGTCAGACAAGGTAGAAGATCGTCGTCAAGGACTGGAGGACTATCTCAGGACACTGTTGAGCTGTCGTGATGATCGGTGGCGTAAGACGGACATTTGGAACGATTTCCTTGCATTACCCGAGCACAACAACATGACAGCCGTTTCGCCCTCCTCCTCGCCTACAAAAGCCAAAGAGCCTGTGGTTACATTTGGATCCTGGCTGGATGAATACGACGATTTGCTCACACTTTCCAGGGAAATCAGGTCGCTGATCAACAGCCGAAATGCACACACAAGTCAACAAGAGGTTTCGGATGCAATGCAATGCGAAGTAAAAGCCAAAAAGGGGCTGATGACGCTCACTGCACGTCTCTCCATCCTGGAGTCCAGTCTCCATGACAACCAGGACCAATTTGTCGCTGACGGCGAAGCAAGAAGAAGAGAAGACAAGCTGAATAGTCTCAAGGTGGAGAAGGATGTGCTGGTACAACTGGTCAATGCGACACGACAAGATTTGACAAAATCAACCAAGAAGAAGCCTGTAACAACCGCTGCTTCGGCTGCTGCTATTAGACGAGACAACAACAATACTAATCATTACGGCGACATTGGGTTTGGTCAGCAGCAAAATGTAAAGAGGGCTGCTACAACAGGTCACCATACCAAGGTAGGAGGTGGAAGGGCATTTGGGTCTGCCTTGTTGAAGCAACAGCAACAACAAAAGCTGCAAGAGACAGAGTTCACCAAGGGTTTGGACAATCAAGAGCTGCTCAACTACCAGACACAGGTGATGAAGGACCAAGATTTACATATTGAGCAATTTAGCCAGTTGCTTGGACGTCAAAAGGAACTCGGTGTAGCTATCAATCACGAACTAGAGAACCAAATCGACGTTTTGGAGAGTCTTGACATACAAGTCGATAATACGCAAACCAAACTAGCCTTTGCCAACAAGAAGCTATCAAAGATTAAATAAACCATACCCCTTCCATCATCATTTGATGATGTGTTTCAAATATTATATCAAGGAACTTTGATGGTCTTTATTTAGAGGAGGCATTGACAATGATGTATAGATTATAATGAGAAGGCGTTATGAATATATATAAATGAGTGATATTAGAAACAAGTGGCAATATGAGCAAGAGAAAAAGGTGATTCTGGCCTAGTATATAGACATCTAGAACTCCTTCTTCTTCTCATCATAGCTAAGACCTCCAGGTCCAATAGACACCAAAAGCAGCAATCCACCCATGATACTCAGGCACTGGAAAAAGTCGTAACGCAAGAAATCTCGCTTGTAATTTGAATGACTAGTTGACCACCAGTTATTGACCAACATGTTGATGATGCAGAGCAAGGACACCAAAAACGTAGCCGACCATTTCGCTCTGAAGCCTACCACCACCATGCCACAAGCTGCCAATCCAACAAAAGAAACAGCCATGCGCAAATAGTTCCATTCTCCATTCAAGATGAACCCCAGAAACAGCAATACCAGCAATACACGACCAGCAAGTTGGAAGTATTTGTCTCTCTCACTTACTGTTAACTGTGGAAGTGATGCAAACATATTGCTCTGCTTGTTTCTTGATTTCTTTCGCAGCAATGATTCAGACATGCATAGTAAAAGACCACCGGTGACGGACAAGTTGCGCAAAAAGAACATCTGTAAAGACGCAGAGTGTCAACAGAGGGCCCAAAACAGATGAGTCGCATCCGACTACTTACCAGATCAAACACTAAACCATAGGCAATGGCCTGACCAATGATGACAGAAGCCAGCACGGCCACGGATGGTCCAACTTGGCGCTTCAGGATGATACAGGAAGCAAACAAAAGCATAGACTATCATCTCGTACGTATTAGAATGATTCATCCGCCATCCACCAGTTACTTACTGCAATACATTACCATGGCATTAAATCCCAAAAAGATCGATGCTGTATAACCAGGAAAATGGCGCACTTTCTCCAAATAGCGGACCTGATCTGACCACTGGTACATGATACGGATAGCGTCTTCGTAAAATGTAGCTACAACGAGAAATCGGCTCACTGCAGGCAAATGTGGTTTGATCGGTGAGCCCAGCAAGCCCAATACATGTTCGGCTCTCTCGCTTGTTGATCTCATGGTGGTACTGATTCCCATTTTTTTTCTGTGTGATGGTGTTTTGAAAAAGCAGATAAAGAACAAGAAAAAAAGAGCGTTATGATGGATACAATTTTTATAAAGCAATCCAATGTTTATTAATATTTATCATTATTTCTTTATGGACTATGCTATGCATTTTCTATATATTCAATACACAGTCTGTGTGGTGGTCATCCATTTGTATGTATAACTGAAATCATGGCGGCATTTGGAAAGCATTCCAGCAGCAGGTATTTGATTATTTGACAACAACAACAACAACATACCGAAGCGAGTTTTCGATATGCGCAATACATTTACATGTTAAAGCACTCTACATGTACGTACTAACGTGGTTGGAGAGTTCTTTACGGTGTCATCATTGTTGTATTTGGCGTGTACATGTTGATGAGCGAGCATTTTGTTGAATAATACTACACCGGAAATTTCGTTTTGATCTGGATATTGGGTAAACAATGAAGCCCTCTCAGGGTCCAAGTCTTGAGGAAAAGTTCAGTATATATGGTCTTTGTATGAAAGGGTATATAGTGCCTTTTAATTCCTGAAACGCATGATTGATGGATGACCATCATCACAAATATGCTGCACACTCGACACTATCATACTATATAGACAAGATGGCGACTGGGCTAATCGCTTAGCAAAGGCTATGTAATCAGCTCTATTACGTTGATGTTGCTTCTTGACTTGAAGATCAGGATATCCTGGTATAGGTCTCACACGCAACACCGGGCAACATGCACGCAATTGCGTGAAATGTAGGTGATTTGTGATTAGAAATAGTAATTTGATGCTAAATAACAAATTGAGAATACCTTTCTTTCATTCAAGAATATGATGGGCCAAAGCTCGTATACAACGCCTGAAGTGGTTGAGCGTAATGAAATCAATTAGACTTGTACAGCGTCTTTTATTAGGGCTAAACACCAGCCTGAGCTGGATTCGAATTCCAAAGCTTCCATCGATCTTCTGGATACTTGTTTTGGACATCCCAACACCTTTTATGGGCAATTACACAAAATGCTACTATATAATCAACAGGTATTTCTTAAGCCTTATACATGCAGAAACGACCAAGAAATCCGATGGTGCCAATTTCAAAGCGATTCTTTTAGTCTGTGCAAAGCAAATGCCAAAAAACGCAAAACACGTTTTTTGAGGAAATGTCTACAAAACGCATAGGAAACTGACCAAAAGACAGTGTTGCACGATGCTTTGCATCCATACGGTTGTTTTGAGCATAAGAACACCATAGTAGAAAACCTCGTTCTAGAGGTGAAAACTTCCATTCTTTGAAATCATCAAATTTTCCTGTACTAGTACAAGGCCAAAATGCTCAAAAATCGATGATCAAATCTTTCCCCAAAAAATCGCTGGAAAGCAATCCATAGCCTAATGTCAGGTCGTAGAACACGATCGCACTTGTTCCGAGGCCGAGATTGCGCTTTGTTGGCAAGATACAAGCAATCTAAATTGTTAATTTTACAGTAATAAATACATTTGAAGGCTGCTCACTCAATAATGTGCTTTTTAATGACTGATTTGATGGTCTGTAGTTGTTCGTTTAGCACAATAGTATAGTATCGAATTCTTGGCTCACCAAAAGGGCGTAGATTTACTATGTAGTTGAGATGTATAATGCCAGTTTACGATTTTACTCTCATACTCCATAAAACAAATGAAAGAAATACCCTCAGAGAGCAAAGCGGGATGTGAGCGTATGCGAGCATCTGCTAGTCTTTCATGTTGCTTAGTACGTCCCACATGGATGCCACCAATGTAGACCCGCATGCACAGACTGCAAGCCTCTGCATATCTATGAATTAATAAAAAATCTTTGCTCTGATGCCAATTCCAGAAAGAGATGAAGCAGTAGATCTACGATGGTTCCTTTTTGCATGTAATACAAAAAAATCTCATGTGAGTAATCTTTGCACATATTGGGTTCCATTTTGGGCATTGATGCTGGATCAATTCAATCAGATTTCTTTGCTCCATTTTGTTTAATGATGAGTCACAATAAGCCAATGAAAAGAGTAAACAACTCGTATTTAAGAAAAAAACCCTTCAACATTTGGGAAATCAACATCCTCCTCCTCTTCTTCTTTACATTAAATTAAAAAAAGCAATGGCTCCTACAAAAAAAGTCGGTATTCTCGGTGCCACTGGTACCGTTGGTCAACGTTTCATTCTCTTGTTGGCTGAACACCCAGTCTTCACCATTCATGCTCTTGGTGCCTCACCTCGTTCTGCTGGTAAGGCCTACAAGGATGCCGTCCGTTGGAAGCAATCTCGCCCTATCCCCGAAAATGTCGCTCAAATCACTGTCAAGCCTTGTGAAGCTGAACTCTTCAAGGATTGCGATGTTGTCTTTTCCGGTCTTGATGCTGATATTGCTGGTGATGTTGGTAAGTGGTTGAAATTGAGCGATCGTAGTGGACATTTGAGATTGACAGGTGGTGTTTAGAAATGGCCATGTTGAAGCAAAACATTGCCGTCTTTTCCAATGCAAAGAACTACCGTCGTGATCCCACCGTACCTTTGATTGTGCCTACCGTCAACTCTGATCATTTCGATTTGATTGCTCACCAACGCAAACTCAACAACCTCAGCAAGGGTTTCTTGATCACCAATGCCAACTGTTCAACCACTGGTTTGGTTGTGCCTTTGAAGGCTTTGCAAGATGCTTTTGGACCCATGAGCCATATTCTTGTCAACACGCAACAAGCCATTAGTGGTGCTGGTTACCCCGGTGTCCCCAGTTTAGATATTTTGGACAATGTCGTGCCTCACATTGGCGGCGAGGAGGAGAAGATGGAATGGGAAGTTGGAAAGATCTTGGGTGATTTGGCTTCTGACAAGGAGTCTTTGATCCATTTGCCCGAAACCACTGTTTCTGCTACTTGTACTCGTGTACCTGTGTTGGATGGCCATTTGGAATCTGTCTCTGTCAAATTTGCCAACGGTGCTCCCTCTGTTGAGCAAGTGTACGAGGTCCTTGAAAAGTACACCTCTGATGCTGAAAAGATGGGTTGTCATTCTGCTCCTCAAAAGCCCATTGTCGTTACCTACGATGCTGACAGACCTCAACCCCGTCTTGACCGTGAAAACTTGAAGGGTCAAGCTGTCACTGTCGGTCGTGTTCGCAAGTGTCCTGTTTTGGATATCAAGTTTGTTCTCTTGGTTCATAACACTGTTCTCGGTGCTGCTGGTTCTTCCGTGCTCAATGCTGAAATTGCTGTTGCCAAGGGTTTGATTTAAACGATATAATCATACTGTATATTTTCTCTAGAAGCTAGATTACATTTAAAAATTAAAGCATCATCACTTGTACATTATCAATTCAATGCGTTGAGGGTTTTGCTTAGACATTATTGCTGTAATCGGATTCTTTCGGATCAATAAAACTCATACAATAGATCCCTTGGATAAGCGTTTTATAATGGCTGCTCATGATGTACCACCGGATCGCTCAGTTGAAGAATGATGGGCGCCACTATGAATTGTGGGTAC
Source organism: Mucor lusitanicus (assembly GCA_010203745.1). Taxonomy (NCBI): domain Eukaryota; kingdom Fungi; phylum Mucoromycota; class Mucoromycetes; order Mucorales; family Mucoraceae; genus Mucor; species Mucor lusitanicus. Next base: position 242,373 of record JAAECE010000004.1, on the reverse strand, counting down.
TTTAGCTTCAGCAATGGCACAGAATATATAGTCGGATCAAGCCAAGGAATTGCGATGGTACAAAAGATGATGCCCTCAAAGAGAGCCTTTGTGAGTGTTGGGGTTTAATAAAATATATAATGATATAAAGATGTACATAGTATGACCAATGACTAGGGGGTTATGTGAAAGGATTGCGTGTATACATGGCAAGTATACGTTATAACTACTAAAAAAATAGATGTGAATGATTTGTAAATGTTGTTGGTATAGGTATAAAAGAGGGATTGATTTTCTGATTTGTCTTGTTTTTTCATGAGCGCCCCGGTTGATTTGTTTACTGGACTTGGTCTTTCTCGTTGGCTGTAAACATGTAAAACGGGATTGGGCCAAGGTAATCTTCCATACACTGAATTTCTATGCGCTGCCATGTTAAAACCAGAGCGCCACACTGTTGGGCAAAAGTGTCTCTGTATACTTACTCCAAGTTTGAATGATACTATCAAAGTGTGGCATAAACTCTCGTTCAGGGACATATAGGTTGAATTCCAAATCGGCAAACACGGCAAATTCATGGCTTCGAATATCTCTGGAGTTGACGTACAGCTCTGCTGACACTGCCTACATGTGCCATGATGAGGAGATGCTCCATAAACATGATTGAAACCAGCGCATGTATACATACCTCTAATAAAGTATCGAATTTGAGTCCTTTTGGTTCATTGACTTTGGTGGCCAGGAACAAACAACAAGCTACACATTGGAGGGAGATACAAGCATTAGTACAGCATTGTATGTGGTTTCCCTTCATGCAAACACGCTACCAGCCAGGAGTTTGCGATTTTGTTTGGTGACAATCTGCTTTTGTATCAGTTTCTCGAAATAAACAAAAGCGTGAGCAATACTGGATATCTCCAAGTCGACTTGCTTTCCAATGTTGAGTAGATGGGCTTTGATAGCGTTGATTTTTGACAGTGTGATTTGAATGTCTGGATGCGATTGCTGGAAGAGCTCGTTCGATTTCTGTTTGCTTAGAGGAGGAGGTGATGGTCGCGTGATGCTAGCACCTGAACTCTACAGACACCATCTTGTGTTTATATCAATTTACACAATTGTTTACAGAGAAACAAATACCTGAGGCAACATGTTTGTTTGCTGCGATGGGCGTAAATCATCGTTGATATAGTAAGGATCGTAGACTAGTTTTTGCAGTTGAGGCAATACTTCACTTTGCGCGCTGTCTTCGGCGGCTTCTTCTTCCTCGTCGTCGACTTCGTCGTCTTCCTCGCCCTCGCTGGCATGTAGTAGAAAATGACCATACGAGATACCCTTTCTGTGCTTTGCGTTCATGTTGGATAAATGCTGGTGAAAGTAGCTGGGATAGTGGCGATGATAGTAGTGCAAATCTGCCTTTCTTCGTGGCTGTCTGATGATCCCTTTGTAATAGCGAAATACAGACATAAAACTCATGGACACTGGTGTTTCAGACTAGAGACAATCAGCGTTTTAGTGTGAGATTCAGGCTATAGACACACACACACATCCTTACATTGTTTGCTGCTTGATGGTCTGATCGTCTCTTGATTTTCTCGGATGCAATGGGACGCTGGCTATCTTCTCTTGTCAATTTATGCTGTACAATCTCTGACGAAGATGCATTACTATCACTGCTGGACAGACGGCGATGATAAAAGTTGTCAGATGTGGACGCTCTTCGGTACCTTCTTCTCTCAATGGGCGTAAAGTTTCTGCTGGCGCTGACAGTGAGAGTGATGGGAGTGCTCTCCTCCATGGTCGAGTTGGAGTCTGACGACTCTAATGGATACGTTTTGACGGGCGATGGAGCCACTGATAGAGTGCCGTATCGAGTCAAGTGGGGGTTCTTTGCAATATCATGGTCAGCGTAATTCAGGGTCGTAGGCGATGCTGCTAGTCGAGGCTCTTCATGCTCGTTTCCCAGTGTAATGTTGGTGAGAAACGATAGTGCGGCTTGTCGTGAGTTATTCCGTCTTGATGTTGTTCGTTTTTTAGCTGTTCCCATATACGCGTTTATACCAGATAATAAAGTACTAGAGAAAGAGAATGAATGAAAGGTGCTTTTTGGGCTTTATATGACGTTGTAAATTAAATTAAAAGACCATTATGGTTTTAGGAACACAAAGCAAGAAGCGTAGTACATGCAGCCACTGTTTATTTCATGATAATGTACACATTTTTCACTCTATCGACGCTCTATCCGCAAATCCAATGCGCTTGTTCTCATTGTCGTACACTGACACATACTGCTGAAGGAAGCCATAGCCGAGGATAGCATCAACAAAGGGGGGACTCTCTTGCAGATAGGTGTAGCAGTTCTCGGTGGAGAAGGTGAGCTGTCCAATGAATTAGCGCATTTGCATGAATGTAAATTTGCCTTGACTTACAAGACCGCCTTTGATCACATAATGCTCTGGTGTGATACTATAGTCCTTGCCGTTCATGGTAATGGTGATGTTGGGCAGATTCGTAGCATGACAGGGCACAATGTACTGGCCTGAAAAGTCTCGGCGAAGGCCCTTGACACCTTGGAAGACACGGCTGATGATTTCTCGAGGTAAGAATACCAGCGTAGAGCCTATCGTGCGAGTAATATGAGCTTCTGCGTGCTGCTCTGATATGTTTGGTACTTACCGGTGTCTACCATGCCAACCACTTTTCTGTCGTACGTCTTGGTGTAGCCTCCAACGGTGATGGCATCAATGTCAATAGCCCAGTAATCCTGATGCCTTGGTGAGCAGAGACTCCCATAGCACAGCAAGGACGCTTACCTTAAAGTTGCTTTGTTTTGTTGTTGGCACATAGCTCACATTGCTTACAATGTGTGATTCCTTGACTACTCAAAATGCATCAGGATTCAATCGACTCAACAGCCACAGCAGAAGAACTCACCACCACCAAATACAATTTCACCATTGATTCGCTTCTGTTCCCTCACATGAGCCAGTGGTTGAAAGTAGACTGAGAACACATTGTTATCAATGATGCCCTCTTCAAACATGGTGGTAACAAAGGTAGGAATCACTTTCTTTTCAGGGTTATTGTATATACTCAAGGAATCAGGCCCCAGTGCAAAGATACCATCTATGCGAAGCCATATCAGACGCTGCTCCAACATGTAGCACGAGACACTTACCTGCTCCATCCATGGTCAAATCACCATCATTGTAATCAGACACTGCAAAATTCTGGGAATCATATATACATGTCAGCGTATTAGTGTAACGTTTTGCAGAAAGTCCACTTACAACTTGAGGCACGGACACGCCGTTGATGGTTACTGTGTCCTTTGCATAGTATCCTCTTGAGAATCCTTCGCCGTATCGAATGCTAAATACCATGTTATCTGTCGTGAATGTCGAGGAATTTGAGGGCACTAAAGAATGTTTGGGATAGCCACAATAACGACCGCATCCTTGGATGGGCACCCAAGTGCTGGATGAGCCTGTGTCAAGGAGCAATGTAAACAGCTGTGGGGGCGTGCCTGTTGCGACGTATTAGATCTAGACAAACAGCATGCGTCCCAGGCACATACCAATATTGATATCAATCAGGTATGCTAAATCCACATTTTCCAATGGCACGTCTACCAGAGCGCCCAGCTTCTTTCTTCCCCAGCCAGCCGCTTTGATGCCTTTTCGATCTACCGCTGTAAATGGGATCGACACTAATTTCGAGCAATATGCAGCAGTGATGGCAGTTGAAATGAGCAGAATAATTGACTTCATGGTATGATCAAGACAACAAGAAAAAAGAAAAAAACACACAGAAATGCTCTGCTTTATATATGGCATTCTGGAGAATGTTTGATACAGATCTAGATTCAATACAATCGATAAAAAAAGGGTCCAGTTTAAAAATCCACCACAAATAAAAAGCACATTCTATCATTCACATCGAGAGAGAAAAAGCGTGTATTAAGTATATTGGATTTTTGGATTTCTACACTAAAATTGTTATATATCAAGACGTATGCAAATATACAAACTAAAGAAGCGAAACAGTTTACTCCTTTCTGGGCTTCTTGGACTTTCTGACACCACGGAACTTCTTCTCGCGGTTCTTCTTTTCCTTGCGTTGCTTACGGCCACCCTTGGGAGCTTCAGCAAGACCAATGCGGACAAGACGGTGCTTGGGCTCGAACTTCTTCAAAGCTTCAACATTGTCGTAGATCAAGGCGAAACCAGTGGTCTTTCCACCACCAAAGTGAGTCTTGAAACCAAAGACAGAGACAACCTCCTTATCGGCCTTGTACATCTTACCAATCTTGGAACGAAGTTCATCCTTGGAGACGTTGGCGAGTCCGGGATGGATAACATCGACGACCATTTGCTTACGTTGGAGCAAACGGTTGGTAAGGAACTTGCGAGTTCTGATAGTGACAGCAGCGTCGGCCTATATACAAAATGTTGGTTTTCTCGTATTGTAGGTAGAGTATCAACAGCCCTCTCCCCATGCCATCTCTGTTATATGTATGTGCTGTCATGTTGTATCGTGCCTTCCATCCAAGGTCCACCCTAATGCCACACGCTTCGTCCTCATTTTCTGCATCCACTCTGAATCCATCCATGGTTGATCATTCATACTCCAATATAACGAGATGGATGGGTCGATTCGTTTGATGGATGTTTAGCTACATACCATTTTGATATAATTCGAAAGAAAGCTTCCCTTTACTGTGTACTTTTAAATCTGATATTCGTTCGAGCCCCCCCACCACCACTGCCCCTCATGCGCCTACAGAGTCTGAGAGAGCAGTTCAATCTCCCTCATGTGGGTGCTGTTGATTTGATTGTCCGGACCATCCAATGTACTGTGTTCCGGAAAGTAGTACATGGCTGTTGTAAATATATACCTCATACAGTTTTCATTAATCCATGTTGCTTGAGGACATTGACTTGGCCGCGGCCAACTAATTGCTTGAAGCTAGAGCTTCTCTGCCTTGTGAGGTCTGTAGCAAGCAGATTATTTCGCTGCTGAATCATCCGACGCTATACTGCTTCAGTGCGGACCATCGTTGTGCTACTTGACATCCCCGTCTCAAATAGGCCTGTTTGCCAACGAAGAATCCGCGTGTGCTCATAGTAGATCAAAAGCTGCACTCATATACCATAAAGAGCCATATTTCGCTTTAACTTTTCCTCTTTACTTATCAAATCGTAAATCAAATCACAATGATTACTAACTACCACCACTTCTACCACGAAACACATCTTCAGCATTAGTTCTGCAGGCACCATTGGCTGCAAAACTGCTCAAAACCTCCTTTCCAACCAAGCTCCTGTCACAGTGTATGCTCGCGATCCTTCCAAGATGGCTTCCATGTTTTCTCAAGCCAACAATGGCCGTCTAAAGATGATTCAAGTTGATTTCGAGGAATTGAGTCCAATCAAAGAAGCTGTCAAAGGACGCTCTCGTCTCTATATCATGGCCTCTGACCTGTCTACCTACGCACAAGTCAAGAAGACCTTTGTTTCCTATGCCTACGCTGCCAGCGTCACACAAATTGTCCCCCTTCATCGATCATGGCTGGAGAACCGCTGATCTTGGTTGAATGAGCTATTTTGCTGAATCATGTGTGTTTGATAGTCCTAATCGTGGTTATTTGGTGTCGCTTCGTTGTAGTCGCTTTATGGCCAACATGCCGGAACAAATGGACCGCTATACCAATCAAGATAGATCATCTTTAATAGTGTATCCAAGATTTTTGAACAACATTGGTGCTTTGGCTGCTGTCATTGTGCAAGAAGATATTTATATAGGCACAACAATGCAGTATACATCATGACCAGCAATGTCTACATGCCTACTCAGTTCAAGGCTATTCTGTCAAAAATCGACGGTAAAGAATCTGCCTTACCATCAAATCATAGACGCCCAAATGTACAATGCAGTGATGCAAGCCAACGTCTTTCTCCACCCTGTTGCTTTGGAGTTCATTAATTAACTATCGCAACGAGAAATCTGCCTATGTTACGCCTTTTTTTGTAATTATGCTTGGTAGAAAACTTGAGACCTTCGAAGAATTTCCTAATGCCATACAATAAAATAAATATCTTATTTCGTTGAATGTATACAATCTGTGTGCTTAAAGCGTTTAATAGTAGCAATATTTTTTCTTTTTTAAAATTGCCACTGTGTGTTGTGAAATCCTGCTGTCATTGATGAGTTTGATCGCTTCAACTTATATTAAAATTTCCATCACTATCCATATTCCAAGACAATAGCCTTGCATATTTTCAAATGCACAGACATTTTGAAGTGTTGTTGTATTCTGCCAAAAATTCGAGAAATTACATATTTGAGGTCTGACAGACAAAACTTCAAGGGTTGCTTGGGAACATTAAGAGTGCTTTGATCTGATAGAGAGGCATTCAAAACTTAAACACATTTTTAGGTATGTTGTATCCTAGAGTGTAAGATACAGGATAGGATAGATTTAGTAGGGTAAAGACTAGATAATTAACCAGATACTAAAACTAAGTTGTCTCTTTATTAACTGAAAACATGGATATCATTTATATACAAAATTACTATCGCTTGATCAATTAATACTTGTAGCTATTATATTCAGTACATCGAGCTTTGTCTATACAATATCGATCTGTCAAGGATTCTATCATTATTTCATGCATAAGCCTACATGCATAGGCCTTCATGCATCTCTGTCTATATAGATTGTTCCTTAATGTTCTTATACACATTCAGGGCACAAATAACAAGTATGATCGTGATCCGACAAATATCATTGAGTCCCTAAGACTCCGATACTTCTATGGACTCAACAAGGTAGTTTCCATCTTTCTTATGAAGCTTTCTTTCCACAAACAATGGTATTCTATCAACATTTTTGGGATTAAATTTCGCCATTTAGCTTTCATTATTATTGAAGAATCCTTTGAAAGCAAACTTTAACTGTAGATCTGACCCTTTCCAAGATGCTTCAAGTCTATAATCAGCTGACATATTACATTTACAGGCAGACGGCATACAAGTAATGCCTATAATTTTTGCAGTGTCAATAGGGACTACCAGTTAGGGACTACCAGGTGTTTTGAGCTACCCTTAGGGACTACCAGAGTCTATGAGCTACCTTTATAGCGCTGGTTTTTTATAATGAGCTACCCAGATATAAATTTTAGTTAAATAGTCAAGATATAGTTGTTTATTGTAGTATAAAGAAAAAAAAGTAAAGTAGAAAAGCAAAAAATTAGCACAAATCAATAATTTCTTCATCATCTGATTCTATTGTGATGGCAGATGCGTTCTCAGACTCAGTGGTAGGTAGCAGCAGATGGTCAAAACGAAAAAATCTTCGATACGACCTTTGACGCATTTGGGGAACTCGCCCCAACTGTTCCAATAGCTCAAGAACATAGGAATGTTTTCTTTTTTGTTCCAACAGTGCGTATCATAGTAGATAGCTGAAAGGCCATAGTGGATTGCGCTAAAACCCAAAGAAATCCAATGAAGCGAATTATGCTGCAAATGGATTGGTCTAGGCTTTAAGCTTTGATCCTGGTAGTCCCTAATTTTTACGCTCGAACTTTGGTATCATAGCCCTTTAATATTATGTCTTGTAATACTCTAAGGATTATACAAAGGATTGAATAATGTTTATTTATCGATAAAAAATAATGAATAATTATGGTGGAATAGACATTGATGTGACATGCAAGGGCGATTACTCTTATATGGATCATAGCTTATATTTGGGTAGCTCATTGTAAAAAACCCAGCGCTATAAAGGTAACTCCTCACAGACTCCGGTAGTCCCTAAGGGTAGCTCAAAACACCTGGTAGTCCCTATTAAAAAATTCGGCCCGGCCTGGTAGTCCCTAACTGGTAGTCCCTAACATTTCTCTGAATAGATCTTCAGTGGCTACGTTGATTGTTCATTAAGTAAGCAAAGATAATAGTTATTACAGTGCACTAGTACTAGTAGGAGGAGGGGGTTGTTTCTTGGCTTCTGGGACTTTAAAAGTAATAAAACATACGCAAACCTCCTTACATTGCTTTCTGTCTGAAGATATGCAGTGTATATATAGTCCAAAGAAATAGCAATCGTTTGGGGCCCTGATCAAATCCTGTAATATCGGTTGCCATGGATCTACAGTTTACAGAAGGTACTTTTCCCAGCCAAATTGTCCGAATTCAACCCTCAATATCTTGTCTTCTAAGCCGTTCTAGATGCAGGGAATAGTGCCAAATAATTGCTATCGATCACCATTTACATCCTGAACATCTATTTTTATTTTTTTTGCATCAATCCAAATCGTCGAAAATTCTCGTTTTTTCATGAGGTACCCCTCATGGTTTTTGTTAAAAATCAAACGATCGCAATTTTGAAGGCGAAAACGACACTTTTTACTATGATATATATTAAATCAAAATGACCGCACAGATGTAGGGTAACCTGCGCAACTGCTATTTTGAACGTTGTATATGCTAAGTCTCGACTTTTCTTGGAAAAACTGCTTTTTATATTTTCTCAAAATTCTTTATCTTTTCATTCTAAAAGTACTTTAAAATTGACACCATTGAATGCGCCTTCAAATTCTCCCCTTAAGTTTATTAGAAAGTAGTATACGCTGAGCACACTTTCTATAGTTAATTTTAACAAAAATGTTTACAAATGTCAAATTATATCGATTTTGATTCAAAAAAATCATCACAAAAAAATCATTTGGGTACAGTCACCACAGTGCAAAATGTTCAGTGTACACGTCATTCAAATTTTGTGTGCCCAGCTAATTGGCTGCAGTCACCCTCAGCAACGCGTCTTTTTTTTTTTTTTTTTTTTTTTACGCTCCCTTTCCACCCTGTTTTTGCACTGCACTTTCTCTATTAAACCATATACTTTTTATTACTTTTGATTGAATACAATACCACTTTCGACAAAAGAAGCATACCTTTGCAACCACCAGTACTCAAGACGACATCTTTCAAGTTTGTTACAGTAGGTATCAGTCGATACGAGCCACTTTTCGCGGTGCAATATACAGTAATACTAATTGTACAGTTTATTTCAGACCAATTCATTGCAATATATTTATTCATTGTGTTTGGTTTGTATTTGGTTTGTATATTCCCCTTTTTTGGTTGCCGTGGATTGGGTTGTCATGGCTTTGGGTGTTGTGGGTTTGGTTGTCATGAATTACATTCATTCAACCGTTTACTATTTTCTTTCTCGTAACACTGTGCATTCTTTTAGTTTGCTCTATTACGATTTATTCTTTCTCCTTTTTCTACACGCAGCTATTTTTCTGTTGCTGTACCATAGTGCTACGGTGTATCTTTTGATGCATTGTATCGCTGGCAGTGCTGCTGCTCCATTGTGGAGTATCCCTGCATTCTTTTCGTTCTTCAAGTATGTATTACTTCTTCTGTAATGCTGGTGGTATTGGTGCGTGTTTTTGCTTCGTATGAGGCAACCACCACGATGCTTTTTTCTACTACTTTTTTTTTCTTGTACTCGTCATTTTGATGATACACATTGCATGTTACCTTTTTGTATGTAACTGTATTGCGATGTTTCTGTTTTTTATCGCATTCTAGTGATGCCCTCTTGTTACTTTCCCTTTTTTTTAATGGTTCTTTGAGCCATAACCCTCTTTCTTCGTTGTGTGGATAAGCCTATCGTTGAAGCACAACTAGATTGGATTCAGAGGCTGGGGGTAGATAGGCTGCCCTCACTTGATTGGTATCACTTACTTGGTGCTAATTGAGAGTCTCAAGCGTTTGCACTATAAGCTGGGGTGTGTAGTAAGGCATATTCTGGCATTTTAGGGGATTTTGATGATGGAATTGCTAAATTACTGTATTTAGTAATACTTAAAACTCCGCCTAACGTCAAAACAGAGGGAAACCCTCGCAATTTTTTTTCTGGCCTGGGGTGTCTGTAGGGCAAATAAAGCGATGTGATTGGCTCAAATTTGGAGACAGCTCAGAGAAATAAAGCATTGATATTGAAACTAAAAATATATTTATAAAGAAGAAAAGCAGCATTAAACATTCAAAATGCATGTTACAAATGACTCAAGGTAACTACACACGATACCACCATAAGCATCAAACATTATCAAATAAGTTTTTCATTCTAAAAAAGATGTTATGGACAAATCCAATGTCGATATACTGTAAAATGTGTATTTCGAAAGTTATAAACTGGTATATATGTTAGTACTAACTACTTTGCGGACATCCGTTACCATACTATACCCATATGTAATCTCGAGAACTAAAGCTATATTGACTTCTGTTGCTTCTATTCTTTGTAATCTTTCTTTTCTCTTTTTTTGGGAAGAATATCAAAGATGCTGGTTTGTTTTCTGCTCCAAGCGTTACCATGTTGGCAATAACTTTCGGTGAAGCCAGTAAGTGGTGCTCGTCGCCTTTGTGCTCAACGTAAATAATAGGGATCGAAGTCTTCTAGTTCAGGTACCAGCCATTTATTTTCTTGCTCTTTTTAAGGTTGATGTAGTGCATCGAAAAATAATAGAACTGATGCCTTGCAGCCATGTCTTTTGGTACTTTGTTTGATCTTTCAGCTTTGCTGACGGTGTTTGAGTATTTAAAGCTACATTTACAGCAGCATCCACAACTAAGCTGCCATCATCATCTGAATTACTGTGTGAGATTTTTTTTACCTATCTTTTCAGTGAGTCAGGATTGAACTGGCACTTATCGTTACAATATGGGCAGACAATGACTCCCTTGTCATTCCTAATTACCCTTTTGAGACTATTAAGTCAAATGTGCATTAGTATCCAAAAAAAAAGGAACGTTAAGCTTCCACTTGCTTTTATTTAACTCGACAATGATTTATTTGGAACGAAAGCAATAGATATGAATTTTCAGGGCTTGTTTTGATGGCAGCAATCTTTCACAAACTGTTAGAGTTTAAAAAGACAGTGGTCAGAGATGGCTTGTGAAATTGGTGATATTGGCTGTGAACTAGGCTATGAAATCGGTGATGGATGATGTAAACAAATAGTCGATGATATATATCAACTCTTAATATCTCGTCTTCAATGCCCTTTTGGATCCTCGGAATAGAGCGCCAAATAGTTTTTTTTATCACCATTCACTTCCCAAGTCTTTATCTCGGAATTAGTGAAAGTGGTGAAAATGGCTGCAAAATCGGTGATAATAGTAGCGAAATAGGCTGTGTATGTGCATAAATTGCATAGCTGCCTGTATCACAAAAAACACTCTTCTTGGTCAATCTGTCTACATTACCGAGTGAGTTACACCGACCTACCATTCATGTTGCCCTATTGTCCACTAAAGAATTTTTTCAGCCAAGCTCATCTAGTTACAGAAGTCGTCTTTTAAATGAGCCACATTTGCTTTTTGTTCTTATTTTATACTTGATTGTCTGTCTTTTACTGCTTTGTATTAAACTATTCATGTCGATTTACCCCTGAATTAAAAACAGGGCTATTGACATTCTCGACCTTTGATTTCTCTCCTCTCCAAATAGAAAAAAAAAGAGGCGATAACAATTACACTAATTGGGCCGTATCACCAATTACTTTATTTAGAATTGACATCTATTCATGTTGTGCTCACAGCATGATGGGAAATGGAATGAGGCTTTGTTTACGATTATCACTATAAAAACTGATATTTTGGGCTGAATTCCAGGTATTTATCTTCTTCTTTTTCTTCTCTGTATAAACAAACAAATTCTCAAACACCATGGTCCACTCAATCAAGACACTCTACCACAGAATCAAAACCAAGAAGAATACCAGTGCAGCCACTGACTACGATGAAGACTATCTTGTGGATTACGAAGATATACCCCAACACAAAAAGATCTCTAAAGAGTTGATCACCAAACAAATCGAAAAGTGCAAGCAAAAACTAGAGCAAATCAAGAGATCCACATCGCCCACATCGTCATTATCCTCCACTGAGCACTACAACTACCAGCTGAATTACTCTGAAAAGGGATCCATTCAACGACCCACCTATTATGTTGAATCTACTGGCGAAATATACCACATCCCAATCACCATGGATGTGATCCGATCCGTGATTTTGAAACAGCATTGCCAAATTACAAAGCATGACGAGCTGGTCTGGTTCGAAGATGGTATCAAATGGTTATCTCAACAGCAATATCAAAACAAGAGCAATGCTAGCTTCAGATACTACATTGAAGAAGAAAAGAACTATACTGGTTGGGATGAAAAGAGAGCCATTCTGCAACATGATATTGAAGATTTGGAACGTGCTTGCGAGGCGTATTTCGGTATTCCTTTGGGACTCTGTGAAGATCACTGGGCTGCTGAATACTTGATGAGCCAAGCATCCAAAGCAAAGCTGTTACGTCGGGTGAATCTGCAACCATCTTTACGTAAGGTCAAGTTTAGTCTCAAGCGTATGTTTTGCTGTGGTTTGTAGAGAAGGAAAAAAAAGGAGGGGGAGAGAGACCAGAGGTTTCAAAGATAAATATTATGTTGATCTCGACGAGCAACGCTACCAAGTTACTTTTGATAAGTCATAGTAGTGTATAATGTTGTCGGCATTCTTCAAAAAAAAAAAAAAAAAAAAAAAAACATCATCATGTTCATTGTGTATAGCTTATCATACTCATATATATATATATTTCATTCAATAAAAAAGGGATTCATTATACATGTTTATCGTGCGAAATGTGATACACTTTCGGGTTGAACAAAAGGAGGGCAAAAATTTAGTGATGCAGCATCAGGGCCCGAATAAACAAACAAACAAATACAGAAGGGCTAGTCATCAAGCTTCAAGCAATGAGAAATCAATCGATCTGTAAGATATGAGTATCATGTATCACACGCAAGTGAAAGAGCCTACCTTGATCGATGTGTAGATGCGCCGCATGAAGCCATAAGTAGCAAAGAAGCCAATGGTTCCTGTACACAGTCCATAGACCAAGCACAAAATGAGCGAGTGTCCGAAATACGCTACAGCAGGCACTAGACCAAGAACATTGGTGTAAAAGATAAAGTAATATGCAGAGTATCTGTAAACAACAGTAGGTGAGGTTACGCACGTCTTGCGACATATTGACAGCTTACATGAACAAGCACAAGGATGAGACAAACGAAATCCTAAAGGAGTTCCACCACCATTGATAGTCTTGACAGCAAAGACTGAAATAGGTGACTCCAATAGGCACTATCGCTGCTGTGATGGCCAGAGTAATAGAAATAATGATTAAAAAGCCAAACATGTAGTGGTATTTGCTGCTCCACTCTGAGAGAGTCATGTAATACATGTTTAGGTGCAAGACGAGGAATGACACCAACCCGCCCACGGCACATCGAAAGATGGGCTCGAAATACCACGGCTGATCAGGTATGTAGCGAGGAATTGGGTTTAATTTGACAGGTGGCTCGAAATCGCCTTTTTGTGTGTGCTTCTTTTGGCTGAGATGAGCACCCAGATACACCAATGGAGCAGAGATGCCAAACCAGAGCAAAATCAGTGTTGTAAATGTGGACAGTGGAATAGCAGCTGATGAGCCTTTGCTCCACACGAACGAATTGATGATGAATACAATAGTAAATATGACGGATGGGACAAGAAAGGCTGCCTGTATATACTACAGTTTAAGCAGATGTAGCGCACATTGGCCTTGAGAAGGTTTACTTGCCTCCAACGCATTTTGAGTCCATGATTTGCGGTCTTCTTTAAACACATGATGCATCAAATTGCTTGTGTACCCTGTAAAGAGCCTGTCCTCACATGGTATTAGCCAACTAATGATACAGATCTGTCTTGAATAATACCTGCCCTGATAAAAGGTATAGCGCAATTGCGTACGAAATGAATCCTCCACGATAGGAGGGGTTCATCAAACCCAACAAACCCACTGCCAATGTGAACATGGACATGTTCAGGAACTGCATACCAGACCCCAGCAGTGGGCCCATCCACGTTGAGTATCTAGGAGGCCGAAATACATCGCCATGCATCAATTTCCAGCCTTGATGCTTACCATCATTGAATTCGTCTTTACTCTCTCGGTTGTAGATGCTGATATCTCTGGCAAGCGTGCGCATCAGTATCATGCCTGAAATGCCGATAAAGAGAAGCGTACAGATCAGTGTGTTGCAGATAGAAATGAGGTAAATGCGAGGATGCGTGTGCTGTTGATATCGATTCAAGCGAGTGTTCCATGTGATGATTTTCGACTGGTTGCTACACAGTGAGTATTCTTCATGTATTTCACAACCATTTTATAGAGCACCTACCTCCTCCCATGACACCGAATATGTGTAGCGGATAGATGCACTTGCTCCTAATACTGCGGCTGTAGAGTTTTGACTGAATGTGCATGTATTTACATTATGGATGCTATACGATTTTTTATATATGTAATGGTCAGTGATCAGTTACGGTATGATTTTCATGCTTTTTTCATCATACGCCGAGGGATACACTTCAAAGGCAACAATGTATTTGATGCTTGCGTCCGTAGGATGCGTTTGATACTGTAAACGTAGGTTGAAATGGTTGTACAGTAGGGTCTTGCTGGTAAATTTGTCCACATAGCCTATTTTAAATTGTGGTAGCCATTTGCGATGTTGTATATTGCTGCTGTCCTGTGATAGTCCTCGTAAACCATCTACAAGCCTAATAACCGTATGAGATGGACGCTAACAGATGTCGTGTTTAATCATACACACCATTCTGCCCTGTAATCTAGCTGGATCAGCTCTTTTGCCAGCTCTATATCTTTCTTTGTCAAATTGACAGTGCACAGCTGATTGCAATAGCTGTTATGGCCAAAATTGAGCTAAATTATGGATTAGCAATCCAAAATGCTATGAAAAGCTAGGTTTTCTTCCACCCCACCTCAAAATTGCTTTTCATGAATCGATCTCCTTGTAGAATATGGCCCAGATTAAGCAGTGATCGTTGCTGTTTGCGTGTAGTGTCGTAGAAAGGGCATACGAACGGTAGCTCTCCATATGCAAATGGTACTTTTGTCTTTTCAGATGTGATCTTGTTCACAACAAGTGGCACCGAGTCATTGAAATGATAGCTGTTGACGATATCACTGTCGACTGAAAGAAACGCCTGTATATGCTGACAAAGTAACAGCACTATCACTAATATCAAAGACAGCATTGCAAGCGAAACGTAGAGCAAAGAAGAGGAAGAAAGAGACAACACTGATCTCATCTCAAGTGGGATCCATCCAAGGCATGCTCCTCGATCCGATCGAAATTTTGCCCCCTCTCTTTCGAAGACTAAACACAAAACCCTCCCCCTCCCCCAAGGAGTCCACTCCAAGCTAACTGCAGCATTCATGTATGCAGATCTATCGCAACAGTCTTTGTTTTATTCAAACGACGTCTACTTGATATAAGCCTTCAATTCCTTCAAACGATCCACAGCTTGTTCCAAAACCTCATCCGTCTTACAGAAAGCAAAACGAGCAAAATGAGCGGCCAAAGGCCAGTGCTCCTTTTCGTAGAATTCAGAGGGAGGAATGGCACAGACACCGATATGCTTGGTCAGCCAGTAGCACATTTTGAAGTCAGCACCACGATCGTTCAAGATCTCGGGGAACTCAAAGTCCTTGGGGATTTGGATCTTGCTGGTATTGACCAAGATGTAGTAAGCGCCCTCTGGCATGGTGTAGGGCAAATTCAGCTCGTCAAACAACTTGCTCAGGATGGACTTTTTGTACATGTATTGGTCGATCTGGTTCTGGAAGATGGGCTGTGTCATGGCATTCTCGAGGCCAGCAGCAACAGCCTCCTGACATGGCGAATTGACGCAAAACACGACTCTTGTTTGAGCAGCAAAAGCGTGCTTGATCAGGTGATCAGGGCCAATCAGCCATCCCACACGCCATCCAGTAGCAGCAAACGATTTACCGCCTGATCCAACAGTGATTGTGCGTTCCCAGAGGTTGTCAATGTTGGCAATGCGGGGGAATTTGTCGAGAGGAGGGTAGTAGAGACGATCATAGACTTCATCAGACAAAATGACAAGGTTGTTCTCTTCGGCCACTTGGCCAATGGCACGCAATTCGTCTTGGTCAAATACCTTACCAATTGGATTATGAGGTGTGTTGAGTACAATCATCTTGGTCTTGGGTGTCACTTTGGATTTGAGCTCTTCAATGTCCAATTTCCACTCGTGAGATGAAATGACACGATCGGCAGCATCGGCAGGGGGTCTAAGAGGAACGTAGACGGGCTTGCCACCATTCATGGTGATGTTGGGCTATCATAGTCACGAATGTCAATAGGAATGTAGCTACTACTAGAGCCTTTGCATGATGGTCACTCACAATGTATTGATCAAAGAAAGGCTCCATGCAAATCACTTCATCTCCAGCATCCAGAAATCCGGCAAACGTAGCAAACATGCCTATCGCTCATGTTGAGTCTCTCAATATACGGCATTATGTGCTAATAGTGTACCTTCATTTGCGCCAGCAGTAACCAGAATCTCGGTCTCAGGATCCAAAGTGCGATTGAATTGCTCGCTGTAAGACGCAGCCAAGGCGTTTCTCAATCTAGGGCGACCGCGGGGGTGGCTATTATACACACTGGCTTTAGATGCTGATTCTCTCTGTTTGACTGCCTGACTGATATATCATGTCGTACCTGTATTGGTTGGCCTCGACAACTTCAAGAGCTTCTTTGGCAGCATTTTGCACAATGGCAGGAGGAGCAAAGCTGCATGTATGTTAGTGCTGTATATGTCTACATTGTATAGTATACTCACTTCATATAGCCCTGGCCCAAATTGATGGCCTTTGTCTCCAAAGCAAGAGGGGTAAAGATGGACCACACTATCACCATGGTGAGTCACCAGTGTCATACAGACACAGACAATGCGCGAGACTTACCATCTCTGCTAAAGTGAGACACCCGTTCAGCAGGCTTGATTTGATGAGCACTCTTGTTTGACATTCTATAAATTTGTTGCTGTTGGAAAGAAAAAGAGATGAAATTTCGTTTTGTCGAAAAATTGAGTCTTCTAATAGATGCAATGTTCATTTGTTTTTAAATCCGAACGTGTTGGAAAAAAAGATGAGAGGGGGGCGAGGGGTCAAGAACTTGACCATTCAACTATACCAAAGAGCCGTATTTAAAGCAAGATGGGCCAATGAAACTAGACATCTCATATTGCGTAACCCATCAATGATGTATTTTCGCATACAAATTGCGCTTTCTTCTTTGATGGCGTTCTACACGCACACACACTAAAACCACAGAGCTAATCTAAATATACAAAGCTATGCATTTTGTTTGAACAGGAAGCAGCGCTTAGCGTGTTAAAGCTAGGTTCTTCCTTGATGGCTCAAATACCAAACGAGCAGTAAAATGCTCATCCTACTACCGTATATAAGCTCAGAAAGGCAGGCTCAACAAGGCAAATCGAGTTGGTACCTGAATGGAGCTTCAATTCAAGAGATGGAAGCATTGATTGAGATAGTTGAGGGATTTATGATGATGATGAGATAGACGTATGCATGCGACAGTGGTTTCGTAATGTCAAAATACACCCAAACTGCTGTACATGTGCCAGATTATTACGCTTGTTGGTTGAGTTTGATGTGCTGATTTATATATATAAGTGAGAGGGATAATAGCTATCGCTCTGATTGAAGTATGTACCTGAATGGCTGTCAAGCAATTTGAACTTTCCAAAGCAATTGTACCGCATACATTTTCAAAAATGTCTATGAATCACTGTTTATTTATAGGAAAAAAAAAGATCCCTCTTTCAGCGTCTCTTTTTTCCCTTTTTTTTCTTTCCTTTGCCCTTGCTTTCTTTTGGCTTTCCTTGTTGGTGAGTCTCCTGATCAAGTTGCTGGGTTGTTTGCTCCTTTGCTTTCTTCTTTAGCGACTGCAACTACGGTAAGAGAATTAGATCATGTCAATACAAGGTTATACTGCAAGGAACACTTACCAGGCCTTCTGGCGGATGACTCTCTTTAGCGTCCAAAGGTTGAGAACCCTGCGAGTCAGACTCTTTTCTATCGGCATCAGCTTCTTGTTCACCAGCTGAACGACTTTTATCAACAGGAAAGGCAGGAGCACTATCAGTGTTTGGAGCCGTGTCATCAGATGATGTACCGTAGCGTTGCAATGGAGTAGTGGAACCAACGTCAGCAGATAAAGAAATGCTACTGTAGAGAGGAAGCGTCCTAGAAGAGGCGTAGGTACTAGCAACATCAGCAGTAACTAGAGTTTTCTTGGGCTTCCCGCTGTTATCACTAACAGAAGCAATAGGAGGCTCAGTTGTAACACCAGCCAACAGCCCAACGGATTCGAACCCATCACCATTGCTTTCAGAGACATGAAAATTACTAGCAGGAGCCTGTTGATCACTTGCAAAAAAGGCAGCAGCTAAATGCTCGGATGAGGATTCGGCGATATTTTGGCTGCTTTTTCGGGAAGCAGTTGAAGAGAGACCAGGATTCAACGGCTGAGCAGTATCAGTAGCAGGAGAAAAAAAGCCTTCATCAAGATTCAGAGGTTGAGTAGTGCCCAGGGTAGTAGCAAAGAAGTTTTCGTCGGATTGTGTCAGAGCGAGTCCAGTTTCCAACGATGGCTGACCTGTATTGGAAGAAGTCGGATTGTCCATCAACGAAACCGGAAAGGCAGATGTTTTTGCGTCGCTAGAACCCAATGCCCCAGGAGTAGTAAGACTAAAAGTATCCACAGGAGTCTCACTATTGCCAGCAGGAGTGCCGAGATCACGTCTGTTAGAAGCATCAGCAACTGTATGAATACGAGATAGTCCTCTCAGGTGTTGGAACGATGATTCAAATCCTGGGTCACGCTTGACTTGAGTATTAGTACCACTGGGAGATCGCAATGAGCCAGGAGAATAAGCCAACTGGGGCTTTGTAGATAGAGATGGCTTCGGAGAAACTGTTTTCTTCTTCCTGTCGTTTGAAGAAGAAGAAAAAGGTGGAATGAATGCTGCAGATGGACCAGGTGCGTAAGTGGTAGGTTGTTTTTGTGGTAATGATGATGATGGACCGGCAACATTTGATGCATCAGTATGGGAGTCGTCAGGGCTAGTTTTGAACCGTGAGAACGAGAGCTTTATCGTGGAAGAAGCAGCCTTGGACTGGGTCTTTTTGCGAGGCATGAAGGGCGCATTTGCAACAGCTTCTGTCAATGAAGAGCCAGTTTTAGCAAATGTTGAAGCAAGTTCAGCTGGAGGAGGAGCATCAACCCTAATATTGGATGGCTGTTGTTGAGGCAAGTTTGGCTTGTCGGCTGTTTGAGAGGGTATCTTCTTTTTTCGCGATGATTCACCTTTTTGAGCTTTTGTAGGGGCAGTATCGTCTTTGACAGGTGCCTTCTTGGATGATTGTTCGGAGAGATGCTGTGTATGGCGAGAAGCATCTTTGTGAGAAGTAGGAGGTTCGACACCAGCAGTGTTTGATGTAGGTAACTCACCAGCCTGTATGCGTTTCAAGAAGGCCTCCATTTGATCAGCAAAATCGTTCACGGCTTGCTTCTTGGCAGCAAAACGAGCTAGTTCATCAGCATGTGAGAATGGCCCTTGAGCGAATTTGGGACGTTGAGGAGGTGTAATATGATCATCGAAAGGAGGGCTGTTCTTCTTTTGAGAAGGCATTGGTGCAGTAGAGCTGCTACCAGTAGTTTGAACAGTTTTGGAGGGTCTGGATGCATCAGAATGCTTGTGAGTGACACTGGGCTTGAAAGAGCCGGCATTTGTACCAGAATTGATACCCTTTGAGGCACTAGAAGAAACCGGTAGACCAGTAGGCGCAACAGTGGCTTTAGAAGGACCACCAAAAGCTGGAGGCTTGCTGAAAGCGGGATTCGGTGTATTGTCCTTTGCAAATTCAGGGAACTTTTCAGAGATAGAGCCAGTGGGTGGCACGAATGACATGTCTGAAAAATCAGAATTGAGTAGAGAGCTAGAGTCTAAACGAGGAGCAGCCTTCAAGCCTGACTTGGGCGGGTTTGAATCAGCAGCAGTAGGAGGACGACCTGTAGAAACGCCTTGCGCTCTGGAGGTTTCCTCGTTGTTGAGACCAGCAGGAGCTGTAGGGAACTGGAATCCATGCCCATCTTGGGGATTTCCACTGCTATTACTTGAACGATCGGACGTGGCGAATGGATCAGATTCACCTGGCGAAGGATCAGACCAAAATCTCTGTGATTTAGTCGGTTCAAAGGGGATTTCATCTCGTTTTTTTGGAGGGCCAGCAGCTTTGAACTCCTCTGTAAGAAACTCGGCTGGTGTCATATTATGCGCAACAGTGTCTGTATAATTGAGATGGATTGTTGCAGTAGAGCTATCAACAGAGGAGCGTCTAGACGTTGCAGGAGATTCCTCTAGTGCATTGTTGGCTTCTGGCGCATTATTGGCTTCTGTTGTGCTTTCGTGAATAAAAACATCGTTGTTGGTTCTTGTCGATTCGCCATCAAAGAGATAGTCTTCAATGGAGCGATAACAGGATACAGTGCCATCGTGGAGAGATGGGTACACGATAAAGAGAGCAAAAGGTATATAAATCCATAGTTGGTCCATGCTGACAAGTGCTGACAGATCAGTGAGGTGCCCTTTGATCAGAATGCTTTCAATGAGAAGCTCGTTGACTAGAGGGCTTTTTGTGAAATACTTTGTGGTAGAGTTTTTTGTGTACAGATGAGACATTCCTGCTATCAATGACGCGCTTGGTTTCCCAGGAATTGATAGATCAATAGAGTGACACATAGTTACTATACAAGCAGCTTGCGTGAGCAGTGGTATCAGAGCATATGCTAGTGAGCTTACCATTCACATTATTGAATTGCTGGTACAGCGTTTCAAAGTAACTCAAATAAGACAAACCAGGGACGTTTCTGATAGCCAGCAGCGAATCGATTTGGCATCTCTCATCAACTATGTATAGCAAGCATTAATATCATTTACACGTTGAATACATCATCTACTGGCAACTTACAGAGCTGCTTGAAATAAAGTAATCCCTTCATGCTAACATTGCGAGGCTCAAAGATGTAGTGCAATATTGCAACGCAAACAATGAAGAGAATAATGTGTCTAAATGTAATCATAGTGTGAAGAAATAGCAAAAAGAAAAGCGAAGCAAAAAGAGCTCTGTAGGAGCACTGAAAGATTGCTTTTTTATAAGCATACAAGCTCTTGATGCTGGCAAGATTCATTGTTTACGTATGGCATGCCACGATGAAATTGGCATAAAACCTGATTTTAGCTTGTATATACGAGAAACAGCAATTTGTATATACAAATGTCGTAAATTAGACAAGACATAGATCCCTGGATAAGGAAATCAGGATGTTGGTGATTCTGATCAGTATAAACAAGGCACTGGTTTTTATAAATGGTAGCAAAATCTATCTGATGTTTCGACAACAAAGTGTTCTCGTGGCATATCTCTTGCACAAAAGTTGCCAATGACTTGATTGAGCCAACTTTCAGGTATTGTGTATGTGCTGCGCGGCCAGTGAGTGCTATATTGTTGTCAATGCAACAAGCTAGTAGACATTATGGCTACTATCGGCAGGCATAAGTGCTGCGCTACTACTTGGAGTGAATAGATCATTCAAAATGGCCCATGATAATACGATGGCTTTATTATTCTACTATATGGTTCGATCACTGACCTTTGTCATTTTGAGCTAAAAGCTAGGAGGAGGACATCCGCATCTGTACAACTACTAGATGTGTAATTGGTATTCTTCCTGATGCTTTCGATCGCAAATGTAATTGGTAAATAAACTCGATATGTGCCTGAACAATCGCTAGTATCCTCCTACTAAATTAAGCATGGTATGATACAGAAAGTGGAAACGGAATAACTTTTACCTGCGATGCATAGCCTACTAGCTTTTCAATTAGCTACACCTAGATTTCTCAGGAACTGGGCTTAGGCATGCATCAGCATCTATGTATACAACATGTGCATCCTTTAGATTGCTACATAGTCATGTTCTCAGTGATATCTAGTCAGAACCACTAAACAAGATATCTTGTAATGCAATCAACAGATGATGCGTAGACCATGGCACCTGCTGTAGTGCAAACCTACACTTTTGCACTAGTGCGAAAAAAAAAAGATAATTTTCTGTAAACCCTATATGAGCACTAGTGTGTCGAAACAGTATGTGTCAGTGTCACATTGTGTAATGGTATCAGCAACTCCATTTAGGCACTCTCAATGTTTGTTTTAGTATTCACGATCATGCTGCAGCATCAAAAAAGAGGATTGTATGGGGTCCGTCGTATTCAAATCATGGAAATTCCATCTGCCATGGGGTAAAAATACATCTCGCCGTGAGCTGAATCTCATTCCACGCTGCTATCCATCGCTCCATATATGGTCATGGAGAGAAATATAGATTTGTGCAACATTAAAATGAACAGCACATAATTCAATATAACATTAAATTAAGGATTTATTGCACTTGCTCAAGAGTCTTGCTTTGTATGATGAGGTCCATGTCTAAATTTACGGTATTTGACCACTCCTCCCCCCAAATTTCTGAGCGTGTTGCACCAAAATCAAGACGAGTCAATTGATCCACCTTTTTGCTTGTGAGATAGAAATGAGAGAATGATTCCATCTCACCTGCCTATGAGCCAAAATCCACGACTCTGGATAACCTAACCTCCAAGTAATAAATTGTTTAAAATTGAAGCATTTACTGCTTTTAGAAGTAAAAATTACCTTTTCTTTACCTATTTAATCAGGTGAAGGAGGCGGGGGGAGAGGCAAACTCTAATATGATGAGACCTTGCTGAAAGGGTATATATAGGCGGTGATAGATATGTGGTATGTATACAGACAATGAGATGAAAAGGCTTGGCGAACCAATACCCAGGTTACAGCAGGATCCTATTGACCAAAGCGCTTCATTTTCTGCAAACCAAATTTCAGGGCAACAGGATGGAATAAGCTATTAATGCGAGAGCATTTCTTGTGTCCTCAAAGTGAAATTGATCCATTTATTTCGTGTCTCCCTCGAGCAAAAGCCGTTGCCAACACGACCTAATTTGATCCATCAAACACGAGTTTTGAGGGGGGGTATTTCTGCACTTTAAACGCAATCCAAGGGGTACTATGCTTCAAACGGTAAACAAGCAATCAAATTTAGAAGACATTTCTGTAGTTTAAACAACATGTAGCAACAGAGCATAGTAGTACAAGACGAAATTGAATTATATTGAACAATGGAAAAGTGGGAAAAAGGATGAGAAGCGCAAAAACTCGATGTAAATTACTGTAAAAGTACATTTTATAGTATTTGTGTGATTTTTATATTAAAAATATGATAGAGTGCTAGGTTTACTGCTACAGAATTACATGTAGTTGAGGAGCTTACAAGAACCACCTTGGTAGATGTCGACATTGTTGATCTTGTGGGCCTTGTCCAACTTTTCGTAGTTATCCATGGAGTAAACGTAGAAATCAATGTGCTTGCCATTGAAACTCCAAGATTGATCATCGACCAACAAACAACCATTGTGAGTCTTGCCGGAGCCAGGAACCTTCCAGCCAACGAGAGAGGGAACGTAGATCTTGGTGTTCTTCTTGATATCATTGGAAGCAATAGTAACATAGGGACGAAGAGGAGTACCGAAAGAGGTCAAACCATAAGGATCAGATTCCTTGTCGACCAATTCGAAGCACTTGTAGCCAGAACAGCTGCAGCCACCGAGATTGACAATCTTGGAGCCAACAACACCAGTACCTTCCATGACAAGAGCATCGGCATAGTTTTCACCAACAGAGCCAATGGTCTTACCACTACAGGTCTTGACACTGACGCTCTTACCGCCAGAGTAATCTCCGGGTTGAGCAATCCAGTAGTAGGTGAAGGCAGACTTGGATTGCAACTTCTTACGGGTTTCCTTCTTGGAGGAAGACTTCTTGGAGGAAGACTTCTTGGTGGACTTCTTGGTAGCCTTCTTCTTGGTAGTAGACTTCTTGGCAGCCAAGTTGGAGATCTTGGAAGAAGCAGAACCGCCCCTGACACAGTAGGTCTTGCCAGTGTTGAGGTTGTCACAGTTGGAGTGCACTTGAGGGTTCAACTTGTAAAAGGTGCTCAAGCTGATACCATTGGACTTGGACAACTTGGCGCAGGTATCAGAGTTGGTAGCTACAAGACGATGGTTTGTGTTAATTGAATAGTGCTATGCCATGATGCTATATAGTAGCAGTACCTTTGTGAGTCTTGGCACATCCAGAGGTGCTTTCAGATGAAGAGCCAGAAGAGGATGAGCTGGACTTTTGAACACAGTACTTCTTGCCATTGTTGAGGTTAGGGCATCCACTCTTGATTTGAGGGTTCCAATCATAAATGTTGTTTAAAGTAACACCGTACTTTTTGGCGATCTTGACACAGCTATCACTACCAGAGACGGTGTGATACTTGGAGCAGTCAGAAGCACGCTTTGTTAAAATGTGAGACTCTTCATCAAATTCTTCAGATAATTCAAAATCGACATCTTCGGTATCATCCGCATCGAAAGCTGAGAGATAGGAATCAGAGAGTTGAGCAGCGCCACCGTGAACAACAGCAATGTCATTTACAGTGTCGGCGGCTTGAACGAAGCTTCCGCTGCTAAGCAAAAGGAAACCGAGTGTGGCTAAAGAGAGAGCTTTGAGTTGCATTGAATAAATAATTTGCTGATTTGTCGTCTGTTGAGAGAAAATTAAAGGAAGGATTCAGATAGAGAGAGAGAGAAAGAGAGAGAGAGGAAATCTGTTAAAGAAAGGAAGGGGTTGGGGGCAGGAAGAAGCTTTTCAAACAATAAATAAGAAGAGAGAAAAAGAGTTTATTCATGGATAAACGAGCTTCTTTTATATACATTTTCAAAGCGGGAAACATCAGCATGTAGGACAAGTTACACTTCATCAAGTAATGCAATCTATTATTTGTGTTGCCTTGGTGAATTTCCGCCAATTCTATGTGTGTGCCCAAACTATATCTTGCGAATATCAATTGGGGGGACCGCGCCATGTAACGGGCAAACAGATACATGCATGTGGAGATGTCTGTATTGACTGATCTGACATGTTGATGGCAATGTAAACAAAGCAGTAATAGACAAGCTCACTCCACAAAAACTAGGAAAAAGGTACGCATATTTGATTGGTTGTTTCATCATATTACGATCTAAAAAAGGACACCACCCTCACTTTTACCATTTTTGGTTGAACTATTTTCATGTGCTACATTGTATTTGAGAAACAATCCAGATATGTTTTATTTCAATATTGCTTTTTAGATCATGAAAAGGCTCCAGGTGCAATGGCTTATTATGCGCCCGGCTCACTTTATTTAATTGTACATGTTTGCAAATCATAGGGCTAGGGTTACTAAGGACAATTGCATGTCGTTGGTGTCCACATTCGTAAGATCACTGCTTGATTTTTGTATTTTAATCCAACCATCTCGGCATGTACACTAGTGGAGAGTTGGCTGAGGGCATTCATAAAGCTTATAGAGGTTATTTGGTGTCGATTGATGCTTTAAATCAAGAAGCAAGGCGGCCAAATGTCGTTGCTCCTGATTTATTTAATCCTCACAAATTACCATGGTAACGCTCATCAAATTGACATTATTCTGATTTCACTATGGAATGATAAAGGTTGTGGTGCTATTAGTAGTGATGCTTGATCTCTCCTCTATCGTTTAAATATGAAACGTTACCCAAAGTATAAATCAAAGTATATCAAAAACTAACCATGAGAAATGTATATGTATGAAACGTAGTTTTGATCATTATAGTTGGTTGAGATTACCGTAGTCGTCTTTTTCTTCTGCTATCGTTTCTAATAAGGTGTGCCCAGAATCGACATTTGATCGGTGAACTGGGATCATTGCCGTCTTTTCTGTTGCGTAGCAGGGGCTTTCTTTCTACTACAACTGTCTATAAGATCAGGATTCCAAGCTTTGCGAGTCTTACACGATATAGCTTAAAAATGAGCGTTTAATTCTTGACGAATATACAGGATCGCCGTCGCTCATGTGTTTGGTCAATACACATCCGTGTATGAAACCCGATTCATTATCTCTGTTGCGCCAAGGGCATTTCTGATTTCGACACTACCGGATATCTTTCTGGTTGATTCATATGGATGAAGAATCGTTGTTAGATGTTAAGCGGTAGGTTTGCATTGCCTCTTCTCTGTCAATACTGGCATGAAGCTGGTTGACAGCCACCAGACTCTCCCAAATGTTGGTTAATGCTTGTTTTCATATAGCCTATCATCATCCGCCTCCATTCTTATTGTGAGCATTGCTTTGGCACAAAGTACTGCCGCCTAGCATGTGCGCCATACATACTTGTAAATGTTGTTATAGCTTATCAGAAAAAGAGGCGGAAGACATATGGAAAAGCTCAAACTGATGCATTGACAAGGATCAGATCTTCTTTTTTAGTACGCTACTACTACTACTGGAACAACATTTACATTTATAAACCACATATTGAAAGCCTCTATCTAGGAGTACAGTTGCACCATGTTGTAATTACATTTTTTCTATTAATTTCTGATGAATGTTACAAATAAAGCAATATGCGTCCATACACCTGAAAAAAAGTGGATTATGGTTTTGAGTCGTACAAGCCATTTGATGAAGCCATTTGATGATGATGCTTGATTTCCTAATTAAAGACGCGATCTTGGTGTTTTTGATTCAAGGCGTGTATGTGCGTGCGTTGATTTTTTTGCCTTCTTTATTTTTACCATCATTTCCTTTTTGTGGCGAAAGATATATAAATACACTTTATGAGCAGAATCAACATTCCCCAAGAGAATCTCAACTGTCATCACATTCTCTTTATCAAGGACGTCAAGGAGTCAGCATTTGTACACAGCCGCAACTGCTACAAGACCAGAGACACCAATCTGAGCTACAGATATGCCAGGTCCTTGATGCTGCAGCGCAAACGAGCAATATCCACAGCCTTTTAACACCATTAACCTTAGACTGAATGGCGTTATTATCGTCACACAGAAGCCCTCATTGTCAAACAGAAGCGAGGATTATATTTGGTTAGGTGAGATTTGTTGTGGTCGAACGAGAAGGAACATGATATTGACCTGGACGCAATCTATCAACAGACGATGGCACAGACGTGATTCGCGTTGTATTACCCAAGGCTGTATCAGCAAGGAGGAACGCCCATCTCATCGAGAAGGGAGCATCAATCACAGTGTTTGGATCGGTGCAGACATTGGAGCAGCAGGGCGACGAGATCATTTTACACTGCGAAGGATTCAAGGTGGATGAGGATGGTGGTGCTCTGACTGAGGTCTATCATTGGCTAAAGGCGGTGGAGGATCGACCTCGCAATGTGGTATCGTCCCAACGAAACATGTTTTACAGCGTCTCGTCAGCGCCGTCTCCAAACCGCCTGCTCAAGGACAACTTTCTGGCGTCGCCCTTGCGAGAGTTCACATCGGATAATACCAAGTACCTGTGGTCCCCGGATCATGTGTTTGCCACATCGACACCGCTGAAGCTGGCGCGAGAGAATGAGCCCGCTGCAATGGCGGCCATCATGGACGACGAGGATGACGATGATGACTTTGACGAGTTTGACACGCTGGGCGATGACATTGATCTGGCGGCTATGGAGGCTGCTGCCGTGGAAGCGGCTGCTCTGCAGCGATTGGAACAGCAACAGCAACCGAATAAGCGCAAATTTTCATTGTCCATGGATTGATTGGATCCCCCCCCCCTTTCACACAATGTACAATAATAAAGTGATCATTCATCCAATCAATTCTTGAATCAGAGTGACTTTACGTCAAAATCTATCTGGATTTGACATCCAAAGGGGGGTGTGGGGGAGGAAACATTACCCTCTCTTTTTCTCCCTCTTCCACTTTCTTTCTCATATACTATATACGGCAAATGCTTATACTCAAACACAACAAGGATGAATTGACATCTGAAGAACTAATACAGATTGAACGAGTAAGTTATCTAGATGCCATTCCGTCCAGACGCAGTGCGCTCAAAGTGCTCTATAGAAGTATCTACGTTGGATGGCGGAACATGACGATGTCAACACCAACGCAATCGAAGCCAACGTTCTGGACTGCACAATGACAGATCTATACGGCTGTCTGCTGGGCATCTTTGCAAAGCTGGATGTATTCGACACACTCAAGATATCCGCCTGCCAGTTTCTGGACTTTCTGATTGACATTCAGCGCACATATCAAAAGACACCGTACCACTCCTTTTACCATGCTACGGATGTAGTGATTGTCTTGTATTACATTGTGGTGGACCTCAAGGCGAAAAAGTACTTTTCAGACAGGGAGATTGCCGTCTTGTTCATAGCTGCCATCTGTCATGATGCGGGCCATGTAAGTGTTGTCTAGAGCGCACGCATTTTAAAGCGGATAGTCTAAATCAATGGGTATAGACCGGTTACAACAACGATTATCATGTCAAGCTAAAGACCGAGCTCGCCATTCGCTACAACAATGTCTCGGTCCTTGAATCCTTATCAGTCGAGATTGCGCTTGGCTTGCTGGAGAAGCATCACATTATCCACCGCATCGAGCCTGATCTGGTCAAGCGTCTCATCCTGGCCACAGACATGTCGGTTCATTACGATCTGCTCAGCGAAGCCGGTGTGCTAGAGGACACCATCGCCACGGTCAATCTGTGGGACGATGATGAGCAAGAAGACGGCTTCAGCGACATGGGCGAAAGTCTAGCTGTATCTGAAACACTGTCAATTAGCGTTCAGCAGCAGCATCTACTATCTTCGTCCTTATCCTACAACCAACATAGCAGCAGCAGCAGCAGTGTCAGGGAAGGTTTCATTCAGTACAATGACGACAGCACCAAATCATCGCAATCGCCACTGGATCAATCTCAGAGAATGTCATTTGCTTGCATCCTGCTCCACGCCGCCGATATCAGCAACACTGTCCGTTCTTGGCCTATCTCCAAGCAATGGTCTGACTTGATTGTGCAAGAGTTCTTTCGACAAGGCGATGCTGAAAAGCTGGCTGGACTGCAAGTGTCTCCGGGCATGGATCGTGATTTGGCGACACAGGCGAGCATCAGTCTCAAATTTGGTGATTTCGTCGTGAAGCCTTATTTCGAGGCATTGGCAGGCTTGCTGCCCAGGGCGCAGGTGTTTCTGGACACGCTTCAAGACAACAGAGAGGAGTGGCTCAAGCTGAAAGCAAGCCCGTTCTCCACCTCCATCACAAACTACTTTAATGGCTATCTCGCTTCTCGATTTTCGATTGCTACTACACCGCCATCATCACCATTATCTAATGCTAGCAGCACGACAGCACCATCCTCATCCAAGATCCGTAAAGTGAGTGTCCCCGCTGGCACAGTGGCCATTCCACTGACGCATACTGCTGCTGCCGGTGCCGCTGCGGCTGCCTCGACTACTGGCAATGCCACTGTCAAGCCAATGCCCATCTTGCGTACGTCAAGCTATTCCAGTGCACTCATAGCATCGCCACACACCTCGGTCTCCTCCGAATTGAGAAGAAGTAGTGCTGATCTTAGAAGAAAGGAACGATCCCCCAGAGTAGTAGTGTCCGCAAAGCAACAACAACACCATATTCACATTTAGACTCTATGCATTTCTCACTTTCTTCACTCTTTGTAATTTGCTTGTATCATATTGTATCATTATCATTCTTATTTCTAGACTCGCTGTATATTTAGGTTAGTATCATATATATAAAATCCTTTTCTTCCCGTTTGCAAACAGGCTTTTAAGGAGTAGTTAATAGTGTTGATCGGATGCCACGTTTTTCGTCTTGTGCTACTATTATGTGAAAGCTAAAACGACGGACAAGTTTGTTGGGATAAACAAACACTTGGAATCTATACACACAAATCCACCTCATTCTTTCTCTCTCTCTTTCTTTTCACACACACACACAACATATAGAGAATGTACTTGTAAATGGACATGTCATTAGAATCCATACTCGAATCCAGAGACCATCACTATGACAATTTCTCACTGTACATGCACCACACTTATTGTATAGAAAACCTGTATTTTTACCAAGATGTACAAGATTACAAGCGAAATCCTACGCTGACCGCTTACCAAACAATGATCAAAAACTACATTGCCACCAATGCACCTCATGAAATCAACATACCGTGCGATATGCGGCATCAATTGCTCGGCAGCCATACCCCACATTGCTTTGACGAAGCGGCTGAATCCATACTGGAGCTCATTCGGGTCAATTCCTATCTCCCTTGGTACCAAGATCAATGCACCAACAACAATGCACCACCACCGCCACGCTACTATGCTTCCGCCAAGAGAAACTCGCTGTCGCCGTCCATGTCGTTTCCAGACAGATGCAATCTCCTCCGTCACCAGCAATCCTCCTCGTTCAGTATCAGTCGGCCCAGTTTTAGCTCTGTGCGATCGACCTCTGCAACGTCCATGTTTCATTTCATGGATACCACGTCGTCAGCCAAGAACAAGGACGGATCACCTAGCAACCATCATAGTAGTAAACTAGCCAGCATGCTGCAGAGAAAGCGACAGGCACTGATGATTCGAATGAAAAAGACGTTCATTGAGCATGATTTCAATAATAAAACGAATAATGGCTTTTCTTGGCTTGCTAAGAAATGATGAAATAATATACCCACACATGTTTTTTATTTCTTGCTCTCGTGTCTCTAGTTTAGTGGTATCTTTTGTTACTCGACTCGCAGGTACTGCTGTGCCTCGGTGGTCAGCTCACAGTGGATTTCCTCGATTTGATCCGTGTAGTTTGCATCGTCGTCTGTGTACAGCAGCTCATCCTGCTCCTCTTGCTGATAAAACTTGTTGTCGGGTGCGCACATGTACAGTGTCAAGTTCTCTTCCAGTTGCTGTGCCAGCATCCTCACGGCTTGATAAAAGCCTTTGACTTCTTTGCTGCCAGTGGGTATCGATATGCGAACAATGCGTTCTGTTGATTTGGGCAAAAAGTTGGACATGACCCTGACCTCTGTGTTTGTCTGCTCTGCCATCTCTTGAAACACTCTGTTCTCTTTTAAATGCTCGATGAATAGATCTGGCAGAATAAAGTCGATACCGTTGAGCACCTATTGTTGTCCCATGGTTTTGTCAATACATGGGGGGGCATATCAAACAGTGTTGCTACTTACCGGATCATTGTATCTAGATACGAGTGATTCAAAGCAGAATGTGCATGCCATGGCGCAATCCGGTGCGTTGCCTCTGATGGTAAGAAGTCGCTTAAACTGACGTGGAGAGTCGCATTTGGAAAATTGAAGAAAGACATGGTAGTAGTTTGAGATGTTTTGGATGATTTTTCCTTGCGAGCCAATGATCTGGCCAGTGTACATGTGTGGTATAAGCAACCGTAGTGAGATTCGCTTCGTCTTGTGGTAGTTCTCGTAGTTGTTGTAAGACGCCAGTAGGTCGCTGGCTGTGCGCGGTAACGGTGCTGTATTAGACATGTGTGCTGTTGAAGGAGAAAGAAAAAGAAGAGAGAACAGTAGTCAAATGATGGACGCCATCCCACTTATGATGTCCGCTGAACAATAATTCACTCGCAAAACTGTGGCGTGGATTCATGCAACCACCATATAGTAAAGATGCAAGGAGACGTAGACGACAAAAACAGCATTTAATAATATACAAATTGGCGCGATGCTCAGCATCGAAGAATAAACGGCCAAGACAGACGAGAAGGCTTATTGAGGAACAACATTGTGAAATAGATAAGAGACAGATTCACCGTTATGAGTTCTAGTAGTATCAAGGAAAGAATGTGAGTATGTCCATCATTTAGCATGTCGCCTGTGTAAATTACCTTCTAATTGCTTCGGCAATAGTGGGCGAAATGTCAATAATGTCAATCTTGGGGCAGAGCGCCATCTTGTCTTCCGATGGAATCGTGTTGGTGATGACCATCTTCTCAATCACAGACTCATTGAGAACCTTGAGCGCCTTTCCAGACAAGATGCCGTGAGCAACAATGGCATACACCTTTTCAGCGCCATTCTCCATCAACGTCTTGGCAGCCAGACCCAATGTACCGCACGTATCAGCCATATCATCCACTAGAATGGCAATCTTTCCTTCAACAGAGCCCACAAGCACCATGCGCGACACTTCATTTGCCTTTTTGCGCTCCTTGTGGATCAAGGCAAAGTCCAGCTCGAGATGGTCCGCAATGGATGTCGCACGCTTAGCGCCGCCTGCGTCAGGAGACACAATGATGGCATTCTCCCAGTTGGGGATCTTTGATTTGATGTAGTGAATGGTGGAGGGCTCGCAGTACAGGTTATCGACAGGGATGTTAAAGAAGCCTTGGATCTGAGAGGCGTGCAAATCCATGGTGATGACATGATCGGCACCAGCCACGGTCAACATGTTAGCAGTGAGTCGTGCAGTAATAGGAGCTCTGCTCTTGTCCTTTTTATCTTGGCGTGCATAAAAGAAGCAAGGGATGACAGCAGTAATGCGACGAGCAGATGCCGTTTTGCACGCATTGATCATGATGAGCAGCTCCATTAAACTGTCGTTGATTTCGCCACAGCCTGATTGAATGATGAACACATCTTCATCACGCACAGATTCACCAATAGTGACAGATGTCTCTTGATTGGAGAACTTGATCACGGTTGCTTTGGCGAGCTGGAGGTTCAAGCGTTTTGCCACCAGTTCAGCAAGTGCTGGTGAGGCGTTACCCGTGAAGATTTTAATGGCATTATCAGTCGACATGATGAGTGTAAGTGTGGAAGAAAGAACAACCCTTTAGATCCAAACAAAATGTTTGACAGAAAAGATTTTCGGTCATTGTGACTCTAAACATGCTATATAAAACTATACACCGGGGAAAACGTGAAATCACAAGCTTTGAAGGGTTTCAAATGTGGAAAAGTTTATTAAGCAGAAATGCGCGATTGTAGTGAGTTATGTACATGGTGAGGAGGGGTATTGGTATCAAGACAATTTAGTCGTCAAAGACGGCATTGACGGAGGGAGTAAAGACAGTGGTATCGTTGGCACTGGCAGATGTAGCAGCGGCGTTGGAGGAGGAAGCAGAAGCAGAGACGTGGCCTTGAGGAGCGTAAAGAGTGGAATCAGTCAAGGGAGCAACTTGATGGTGTGCCTTTTCAAACTGCATGCGCACAGGAGAGCTGGCAAAAGTACGGACCATGGATTTGGAGACGGCAGCAGCAGGACGAGCGATTTGAGAGATGACGGCAGAGTTCATTTTTTTGTGTAGTAGAAAAAAGTGGTGGATGATAAGTAAAAAAGAAGTGAAATGCTTGATAAGAGCTCGTATTTATATGAATTTGTTGGCACATCATGGCGGCTGCATGTGAAGCAGCATGTTCTTTTCCTAATCATAAAGCACAATCAAGAACCAAACAAATAGAACTCATGTGACCCTGTAACTTTTTGCGATAAATGCCAAAATCGACTCACAATCAATCAAACGACACACTTTTCGCAACATTCAATTTTATTGGCAACACGCATTTTTTGTTGGGGAGCATTGAAAGGGGATCACTGCCTAAAAAGGCTTTCTCTCCTTTTAGAAATACTTAAATGTATTTGCAAGCGGATGTCACTGCCGATCTCGTTGTTGTTGTTTGCTTGGCACACAGAAGCCAAGCGTGTTTCAAATGTGTGAGGAGAGGGGGCTCCTTCTTTTCCATGATTTCTATATGTATGCAACCTATATACAACGTATCGTCCAGCATGTACTGGACACAGGAGGAGCAGCCAATCAAATGGCATGCAGAATGAGTGAAATAATGATGATTCATTCAAAATGAATCAACGGCATTGTGTCATGCTCTAATACTATTCCACGAGCCCGTAAATTCCCTTTTATTCATATGTTGTCAAAACGCTGGAAGAAAAAAAGACCCTTCTCTGTTTGAAAACATAGGCTAACACTATGCTTCTATTCTTAATTTATTACCAGAGGTTCTAATGATTTTGAACCAAAAAAATTAGACCAAGTTGGCTATAGATGTTGTTGTTTGAAACTGACTTGTGCCTAGCATTTTTCCAGAATGCATTGCCCGCTTTTAACCAAGAAAATAACCTGACCAAATGTTGAAACGATTATTATAGCGGTTCTTTGTTGACGAAATACATTGATTAGATGGTGGATGGATGTTTGAATACGCTCAAAAGAACATATATTCTCGCTGCCTTAAATAAGTCTTGAAGCGAGCGCCTCTTTGCATATTTCAGCTTCTTCTAATTTGGTCCTTCGACGCCTTCCAGAGCGTCTCGATGCT
The DNA here is from genome assembly GCA_010203745.1 of Mucor lusitanicus. NCBI lineage: Eukaryota > Fungi > Mucoromycota > Mucoromycetes > Mucorales > Mucoraceae > Mucor > Mucor lusitanicus. The sequence goes on along the minus strand of JAAECE010000004.1, from coordinate 208,072 downwards.
AGGACTGAGTCCAGACGAATAAGGAGGTACTTTTATAATCGCACAATATTCTTCGCCTATAAGACGATACGGTCAAAAATATTAGGGGAATGAATCAAAAATCCTTGAAATTTAGTTTGCTGTCATGAATATGGCAGGCTAACACCAAGAGAGCATCAACATCACGGAAAGTGGCATCCTAACTAATTATATGGTACAGTACTATCTGGATCGCCTGCAAACCAACATCATGTGCTGGGATTAAAATTTCAGAGCCTTCTCTGATCTTGCTGAACCAGGAATTTGGACATCCAAGAACCTTTCAGGCGCGATTACACGAAATGCTACTATGTTAACAACATGTATTTCTTAAAACCTATACACGCAGAAAAGACTAAGGAATTCAATGGTACCAATCTTAAAGTGATCTTCTTAGTCTGTATGGATCAATCTTCAAAAAACGTGTTTTACGTTTTTTGAGGAAATGTCTACAAAACGCATAGTAAACTGACCAAAAGACACTTCCACACGATGCTTTGCATCCATACGGTTGTTTTGAGCTTAAAAACGCCTTAGTAAAAAATATCATTTTTGAGGTGAAAACCTCCATCTTTTGAAATCATCAGAATTTCCCTTGCTACTACAAGGCAAAATTTGTTCAAAATTGATGATTTTTTTTGTTCCCAAAAAAGTCGCTAGAAAGTGATCCGTAACCTAATGAGAGGTCGTAGAACACGATTGCACTTGTTTTGAGGTCGAGATTGTGCTTTGTTGGAAAGGTATAAGCGATTCAAATTGCCATTTTTATAGTGGTAAATACATTTGAAGGCTGCTCATTCAGCAATGCGCTTATTAACATTTGATCTGTTGGTCTATAATTGCTCATATAGCGGAACAGTGTAGTATCAAATTCCTGGTTAATCAAAAGGGTGAGATTTCAAGGCGATTTCTGCATAGATTTACCTTGTAGTCGAGATGCATTTTGTAAATTTATGAATATACTCTCATTGAGGATTCAGTGCACAATTGCACCAAAACTGAGAAGAAAATTTATGGAGAGAATAAGGTGAATTCGATGTATCATAGCAAAGATTGTGTTCAATACTGTAAAACTTTTACTCTTGTTTATTTTTGGACCTGTATGAAATGTCAAAATACGAGTAGAAATGAATTTGCCAAAGAATTACACTTTGTATTGAACATGCATCCAGAGGATACTTTCCATTATGCTGGATTTTCTAACATGATGATGAGCTATGATACACTTGGGCTTACTATCTACTCAATAATTGATTGTAAATTATGATTAGCATGATTTACACACAAAACTCTAAGAATAAGTAGACCAAGACTGGTAATGTGAGACCTTGACGGGATCTTTGATATAACATTGTATCTGTATCTCCAAGCTGGAGCAAGCTTTGACATCGGTGGAGACGCTGTCTCTTCGTAATTGGGACCCTCTTCCAACTTTCGCTTCATACTTTTCTTTTGTTTTTTCTTATCATTAAGCGTTTGTCTAATGATGTTGGAAGCGTCTAGCGTATAATGCTAAAATTCAAAATATATGAGTAATTAAATGGATTTAACATATTCGTTTTTCTTATTTTTAGCCTTGAAATCAGATAAATAGTCAATGACTGTATGGCTTTGTTTGCTCAATTGAGCTACAGTTGATGGTAGAGCATACGACTCGACTGTATTGGCAACGTACAAATGACCTCCAATCAATTTTACAGAAACAAGATGCGCTTCTAAGTCTAAAAGAATGATCGTGTTAAATGTTTAGTCATACCATAAAATAAATTCAGGCCTTACCCATAATCTGAATATTTACGACTTGTAAGGCAGCTTCGTTCTCTTCATCGAGATTCAATTCCATAATTTTGCTATACACAGTTTTTTGCTTCCACTAGAAGCTTGCTGCGATCTGATTTGATTTTTTTTAGCGCCTGAATATGGCGCAAATTCGGTGCACGAGACTGGATACTTAGTATCATCATAGATCAGCACAAGTTTTGCATCCAGATTAAAGATTACAAGATCGACATCTTCAGGAATAAAACCTTTCTCGCCCCTATATATATATATATACATACAAGTTAATCTTAACTAAATAACTAATAAATATGCAATGTGTATAAAACTTGCCAGCGAACATAAACTCTTGTATTGTAAAATAGCACTTTAAATATGTCTACCCAGATCTTGATCGTTATATCTGCTTCTGATGGGTTTGGTTTCGAAATTGAAAATATTGCTCCGTGTTTTATTATCTTATCAATGCTAATGCAAACAATGTAAATCATTCAAATAGTAGCGACTTTTAATATGATATAAACTTACATTACTATACTAATCAGTTCATATCCCATTTTATCAGTGGATGTTGATGCCTTTCGTTGATAAGTTTTAGTAGAGCTCCAATAGCATTCTTCCATGTCGCGAGGATTTCATAATACTGTCTGTTATTCAGTTACTAGAACTAAATTGTTCTTTTTCAAGCATATCGTACCTTGAACACTCTGTCGATTTTGCTTAATGCAAGCCTGAATTGAATCAAATTATTATCGAATGGAGGGTTCGAGGACAAAGCTTTCATTTGGCTCCAGTTCTCCTTGGAAAACAATTGACGTTGATTTGTCAAACTGTCTTGTGTCATGTCAAGTATACAATTAAGGCCGCAGCTTTGCTAAAAAAAAAAGAAATAAGTACCTGTTATTTTTGACAATTGAATTCAATTGTCTAGCCTTACTTCATCAGCGCGATATCAGATGCGGTTAATTCTGTGCAGTCCATGTGTTTCATCATTGCTTGCCGTGTGATTATAGTTCCAATTGATAATTAACTGTTGTTTATTCTAATGTTGTCTTTACCAACATACTATGGAGATGCCCAAGTCCAAGTTGCAATGAAGAAGAATATTTACGAAGAAATGCTTACCTGACTGATCTCTTCTAATTTTTTGTTGGTTTGCTCAGTAGATCTTTCTGCGGTAATAGAAGAAGGAGATGCGACAGTGTTTAAACCTGCGTGCTACCTCCTTTTGGTTGCTTTTTGAAATGCTTAGGGACCACCAAGTCTGGAGCAAAAGAATGAGTTACCACCTCAGGGACCACCTAATGTAAACTACCCAGGCGTTAGAGCCATTTGTCATATTGAATGCTCAAAAGATCATTGAATTGAAGTGTGATACTATACCTATATGTGTATCTTTGTTCAAGAAAGATAAAGAAAGAAAGACGTCCATATCATAAATCAATGATTTCATCTGATTAAATAGTAGACTCTATACAGGTAGCTTGTTATTCAGGCGGCGGTCCGCACGTAAAAATTTGACCCGGACTAGGTGGTCCCTGAGGAAATATTTAGGTGGTCCGTATTAAACCTGTACCGCCATGTGCTCATGCGAATGAAGCTTTTATTAAATAGACCAGCACTGCTGTCTACTTGTACGGACTTGAAATTTCAGCCAATCAAATTGCTCTCAAAAGACTACATACACTACAAATCCTGGAAAAAAATTGCGAGGGTTTCCCCTTGTTTTGACTGTAGGCGGACTTTGAATTGTTACTAAAAAGGCAGGTACACCCCGCAGTTTGTTTCACAGTCTATCAAATCCCCTAGTGTGCTAAAATGTGCCTTACTACACACGCCAGCGTTCGGTTCAGCAGACGAGACCCTTCACTAACATCAAGTAAGTGATGTTAATCAAGTTAGGGCAGCCTATCTACCCCGGCCTCGGATAAAATCTCATTGTGCTTCAACGATAGGCATATCCACACAACGAAAAAAGAGGGTTATAGCTCAAAGAACCATAAAAAGAAAGGGAAAGTACATAATAATAAGGGGGCATCACTAGAATGAGATGATGAAGAACAGAAACATCGCAATACAGTTACATAAAAAAAAGGTAACATGCCACAATGTGTATCATCAAACTGATGAGTACAAGAAAAAAAAAGTAGTAGAAAAAAGTATCGTGGCTGCCTCATACGAAGCAAGAACATTAATACAACCAGTATTACAAAAGAAGTAATACTTGAAGAACAAAAAGAATGCAAGGCTATTCCACAATAAAGCCGCAATGTCAGCGATACAATGCATCAAAAGATACACGATATCACTGTGATACAACAGCAACAGAAAAATAGTTGCCTGCAGAAAAGGGGGAAAAGAATAGAAAGAATAAATCGCAATAGCGCAAACTAAAGAATGCACAGTATAACGAGAAAGAAACCAATAAACGGTTGAATGAATGTGATCCATGGCAACCAAAGAAGAGGAATACCGTATACAAACCAAATACAAACCAAACACAATTACTACATCTCAACGAACTGGCCTAAAATAAACTGTGTAATTAGTATTACTGTATATTGTACCGCGAAAGGTGGCTCTTATCGGCTGATACCTACTGTAACAAGCTTGAAAGGTGTCGTCTTGAGCACTGGTGGTTGCAAAGACATGCTTCTCCCGGTAAAATTGGTGTTGTATTTAATCAATAATAATAAAAAGCATATGGTTTAATAGAAAAAGTGCAGTGCAAAAAGAGTGCGAGAAAAAAATAAAAAAAACCGTGTTGCTGAGGGTGACTGCAACCAATAGGCTGTGGAAGCGCAGAGGACACATCATTTTAATGACGTGTACACTGAACATTTTGCACTGTGGTGACTGTACCCAAATGATTTTTTTGCGATGATTTTTTTGAATCAAAATCGATATAATTTGACATTTGTAAACATTTTTGTTAAAACTAGCTATAGAAAGTGTGCTCATCGTATACTACTTTCTAATAAACTTAAGGAGATAATTTGAAGGCGCATTCAACGGTGGCAATCTTCAAATGCTTTTGGAATCAAAAGATAAAGAATTTTTTGAGAAAATATAAAAAGCGGTTTTTCCAGGAAAATTCGAGATCTAGCAAATACAACGTTCAAAATAGCAGTTGCACAGGTTACCCTACGTCTGTGCGGTCATTTTGATTTGATATATATCATAGTAAAAAGTGTCGTTTTCGCCTTCAAAATTGCGATCGTTTGATTTTTAACAAAAACCATGAGGAGTGCCTCATGAAAAAACCTAAATTTTCGACGATTTGGATCGATCAACGGCTTAAAAGACACGATATTGAGGGTTGAATTCGGATGATTTGGCTGGGAAAAGTACCTTTCATGATGCTTTGTAAATCCACATTAGCTGATGCTACAGCTCTGATCCAGACTTTAAACATTGGGTATTTCTTGTAGCTACAAACTGCATACAATCGGACAGAAAGTGTTGTAAACAACAAAACTATCATGAACGTGATACTAGACTTGGACTGTAAGGGTTTATTCAAAGAAATGATTATCTTGGTAAAGTGTACAAGATAATCGACAATTGGAAACTTGACGACAGGAAAAGACATGGTATTTATATTTATGGGAAGTGCTAGGAACATGGAGCTAAACTTAACCTGAAGTGCCAAATAAGACATTTTAAGACTTTAAGACTTTTAAGACTTGACGAGATAAGACATTTAAGACTTGACACTAAACATAGAACGACGTAACATGAGACTAAACTTGACACTTTGCATGAACTTGACTTTGACGTGAGCATTGACATGAGATTTTCCTGATTCCAAATATAGTAATAACCAGACACTGCTTGGTTCATGACAAAAACGCATACTTCACCCTTAAACCACTCATAAATCCCAATTTGTAGGAGAAGTTGCCATTTTTTGTTCGAGTTACTTTATTGAAAATAAAGGACACACTAGAAAGTAGTGACAAAACTTTACATCACACCTGTCATTAAATTGCAAAAATCTTTCAAACACAACCTCTTAAAGATGATAAAACCTGTTGTAGCGTTTTCTTTATTAATAATAATTCATCCATGGATACCTGACATCTTAATGCACCACCTGTCGAGTTTTGAGAGCTGTAGCTTACTTTCTTCCGTTCCATTTTGTTTCCCCAATTTAAGGTACGCATTTTCCCCCGCTTAAAAATGAGACTTTGCATGTCGAATAGGTTAGGAACAAGGCCTTTCCAATACCATGTTCCAACTTAAAATTTGGTCCATTTCCATCCCTTTACAACATATTTAAGTATCAAAACATTCTGGAATTTTTGCCTCATCGACCCATGATGAACAAAATGAATTTCGAATTTGGAGTTTTGGGTTTCATGGCATCCTGACATCGATTTTTGAAAAATGCACGCTAGAGCTTTGGGACTAGCATGTTCCTAAGGCAGTTTTTTGCGCTGATGCCGAAACTGCAAACGGATTTTTTGTAGGTAAAATAGAACCTGAGAAACAGGAGATTTGAGATATTTTTGGAGGGTTAGAATGTGCTACTAGTAAAAGTTTTTTAATATGGCATAAATGGCCAAGCTTTATAGCCCAATCGAAAGGGGTGCACGTTTTTGACTAGAGCGTGTTTAGTTTAGGGTCGTAATTGATGATTTGAACGAGTAATTATCAAGAAAAGGTGCACATGTGTGATTTTTGTGCTTTTTGAAGGGATCTACACTTGAATTTTACTAAGTAAATGCAAGTAGCGTAGAGTTTAACTATTGTTGGCCATTCAATTCTCTATCGGATGGTATAGGCTTTATATCAAAGATCAGACTTTTCTTCACAACCCTCTGCTTGAGGGACACGAAATTTCACATTTTGAGTGGATTTATGAAGGGAATGCATATGTCGTACCCAAAACTGCTGGATCGTACTGCATGTAGGCTTGCTTTTGTGGTTAGTTAGGGGGTTTTTGTTAGGTGGTAAGTTAGCAGTTGGTTAGTTAGAGATTTTGTTATTTTGTTTAACGTAGGGTTGTTGTACTTAACAGATCCGGAAAAACTGGTTTTGCCGAAACACGTTTTCAAATGAGTTTATGGAGAGAACGTTGGTTTGGAAATAATAATCGTTATTATAGAAAACTGCCCCAATTAGAAAGCTATCGATTGATATATATGTTTCTAGGAATGGTCATGTATTGATTGGAAAAGTGGGTAAAGCTCAATCGCTTATTCCGAAAATTTTCATGGGGGAAAAAACGATGTGAAAATCACATATTTGGCTATAAAAGCATGTTTCTTGACTTTAGAGAATCAGAATTGACAAATATAGCCGAGGATTGTGTTGCCTGTGGGTACCATTTAGTTTGATCTCGCATAGGAGGTACTTTGTTTTATGCGATCAGGCATGTCTACCACCAAGATTGGCTTGTACCTTGTTATTTGCCACCCTAAAAAGGCAATACATCTTTCTACACATGACATTGTTTTTGAGTGAAATCACTGGGCAAATGTCTCGAATTAACAGCATTGGCAGATACTTCTCTACAATTTTAGCCTTTATACAATGGACTAACATTGAAGAGATATCCATGTTTACCCAATGCTAGATTAGAGGGTGCATCTACTGCTTGAAAAATCATAATTTATAAAGGACCATAGAGTACTTAATGTCACTGATAAGCAGAGACCAACATTGCTCGTATGCATGCTTCGTATAATTCCACCGACGCAATATCTTAGAATATCACTTTTGCTGTACTACAACACAACACACTTTCATCCTCTACCGCCCATCAGGTACTGGATGATGTACAAATGGTGTTTATCCTGATCTTTCAGGATCATACACTCAGGGACCTTGTCATACTGTAAATGCCAAAACACACACTAGTTGAAATATTGCATACTATGTTCAATGACAAAGCTGATCATGTATGTATGCAACGAGTGTAGAGCAGAGATAGCTTGATGTCCTTGTTGTCCTTATTTACCGTGATTTGTGACGTTGGAGTCCTTATTGTTTGAAGGACATTCCTTTCAGGAGATTTTTTAATTAAAATTATGCGCTGTTTTGTATTTTGTGCTTTTCTTTCTTTTTGTTTTGGTTTGCTGGAATTTGGTTTGCTGAATGGAAGTTATGTTGGTTGAGTGGTGGACATGTGGTAGTGGAAGCAGAGCGACAGTTGAAAAAAAGAGGAATTCAACCTTAGAGGGGATCTACTGATAAGAAAGAAGGAGGTGAGTGTGTAATGCCAACTGCCAAGAAAGATTCCTGTTTGTGTTGACTGATTTTCTTGGCAACCAGAGCAAGGACACTGTGGGTGGTAAATGGCGTATCATTGAAGACAAAGGACCAATGGGATAACCTGATGGATTCCAATGTAGCAGCAATGACACAAAGATCAGAAGTGGAACGAACGTGAGGAGAGCGAAAGGTGGTAAGGATGGAGGGTGCTTGGGTGGCAGCGAGCAAAGTCGTCGGTACGATTTAGTGGAAAGGCGATGCTGACGGTCTCCAGATGTAGGTGACAAAGAAGAGAAAACAGCTTGGATAAATGGTGATGCATCCACCAGACACTGATTCTCGACGGGTGAGAAAGGAAAACGACCCAGACCTGCAAATCTTCGATGAATGAAAGAAGCGAGCGAGTTGGATTTGATCCTGTCTGACTAACCGCAAGAAAGGTCTGGCCAGGTTCCGCTTGTCTGTGATCTCCTGATGCAATTTTGGACGGAGGCAGTGGTCGAATGTGTGATCTAAAGTGTAGGCAATGGAGGCTGGCAGCTTGGCATAGGATTTGCTGGGCTTGATGTTTGCGGAAACAGAAAGAATGACTGAGGCCAGAGGGAGCGTTGGATGCAGCAGAGTACACTTGGAGATGAGAATGCAGTCGATCGAGATCTGCGGGAGAGGACAACAGACAGACAATGTCATCAGCGTACGCCACCGTCTTGGCAGCTGGAGGAGCATTGGAAGACAGCGGTGAGGGGAACTAGAAGCTGGGTAGATGTGGATCCTGAAGTATCTTTCTGAGGAGCCAAGGTGGAATTGGAGGCGAGAAGAGGATGGATACGCCACAAACCTTTGCCAACAGACGAAGTAGGCGACGCATCCGTAGACGGATACAACCGACGCTGGCTGTATGTATGAGGTGTGGCAGTGTTCATGTTGTATAGAAGACAACATATACATGATTGAGTCGAACCACGTCGAGATGTAATAGAAGGATTGGCACCTGGAGCCGTGATACCATTGACAAAGTGATCATCAAGGTACTCTAGCCAAGGAGCAAGAGCCTGTCGATTCCGATACGAAGAAGCATTGAAGTAGGTGTGATGGAAATCACCCAAAATGATAGACCGTGATGGAGACGACGAAAACACAGAGGCATAGTCGGTGAGAATGGAAGACAAAAAGCGAGCACTACGGTCAGATCGAGAGGCAGGAAAATACACGACCGTCATAGAAAACGGCTCAAATGCATGAGATATCGTGGTTGAAATGATCCACTCACAGATGCTGACAAACGAATTTGAGAATGAAATATCAGGAGAGAAGGTTACCAACCCACAATGTTGAGACCAGATGCTATAAAAATGGGATACTGTTATTTGCACAACGCAAATTACTTCCTACACAACTTTACAACTAATTCTGCAAATTATTGTTAATTTCGATTATAAATAGTTTCTATAAACTTGCAATATGACTTCTGTAACAGATAGCGACAGATGCAACAAGTTGGATTTATGTATTTACCAAGCGTATGACGGATTATACTAATAACGTCTGACTAAATAAAAATTTGACGAAAATGTGAATTCAGATAACGTTTTAGACCAGTTTTCGACATAGGAACTATATAGCAATGGCATTAGCATAAAAAACAGAGCATCTTATTTTACGTAATTTATTACAATTGAGAATCTAAACCACTTGAAGACGAAAATCCAAATTTAAAGTTGTGTAAGAAGTAATTTTGCGTTGTGCAAATAGCAATACCCATAACAATACTCCCTTTTTATTATTACATATCCTTCGTCACTGATCATTTATCTCACACTGTTCAGATAACGCATGCAGAGTAGCAGCATACAACAAGTTATCTGAATGTAGTTTTATTTTATATGATAAAAATTTCGATGCGTATAGCACAATTCATTTTTATTCAAGCAAATATATTGGATTGTGTATATTCCACCCTCCCTTGTATTGATGTATTCGTTGTGCGCGTATATTCTTGAAATTTCTTGTGATTATAGCATATTCTACACAATCATTTCATGGTGAGATTATTGATTTAAGTCAAGGTACTATTAACAGCTTACATTGATCTGAACCTCCATGAAAATACAAAGCGCCTTGTGGAATCCTCGTTATTAAATCGCTCTTTCTTCCGCGATGCTCTCCAAGTTCACTATCCACGCTGTTTATGATCGCTTACCTCATGCGTATAGGTATTGTTTGTACGTCTTGTTTTGAACCTACACTAATCATAAAGCAAATTTTCTATCTGACTGTTGCGATACGGCGATAACTTGAAGCCTTGAATTGCGCCAATCGCATGGTCTTTTTCCAATGGGTAGATGATTGCAATTATCGTATCAGTGACAATGAAAGACAAGGTATTTAGCAGCCTATAAATCTTGATGAGAGAAGAGAAGCACCATACTATGAGCATGAATCATTACCGAAAAGAAATACTTGGGCAAAAGGTAAGCGGCAATACTACTTGATAAGCCAGCAAGCTTTATAAGAGGGGCAGAGGGGCACCGATATTGACGACAGAGACCAGAAGTTCCAAGTCCAAGAGACTGATGCTTGATGCAAGTGTACGAAATCCATTCGATCCATGCGTATTGGAGTAGAAACACAACCTTGCTTTAGTAAGAAAGCAAAAACCAACGCTGATCAGCAAGGCAAGTCTTGATAATAGATAAGGTAGAAAGTGAGATGTAGATCTAAGCGAGAGAACCAAATGCCGAAGAGTAAAGCTTGCGTGAGCCTGAGAACAGAACCATTTAAAGCTTGAACCTTGAGTGTGTTTTCCATAGAAAGAGATATGTAGCACCATCCACTGCTATTTGGCACGTACAGCGAGAAAGAACCATAAAAGAATGTCCTGTTGTGGCCAATAGAGAATGTTGTAAACCCCTTACAATTTGGAGAAAGAAGAAGAGCCATTTGTTTGCAGAAATATGACAACTAGGACAAAATAACAAAATTAGACTTGACTCTCTTCTTATGAGATAAGGCGTTCTTACCTGGAATGAACGACACGAAAAAAGAGCGTAAGATACGAGTAGACGCTAATGACCTTACAGAAAAGACACAGGCGTAAAATGAAAGCCTTGGTATAGCAGCACCAACAACAGACTAAGATAAATTCCAGACGCAAGTGGCACCAGTACTGCAATCTGCACAGGTATAGAGAGGAGACGACACCGTTTGAAGCTGAAAGAACATAGGCCTATGTTGTTAAAAGATTAGACTTGAGAAGCGTCATTCGTATCACAAACATTACAAACCTTGAGAATTCTCCATATTGAAGTAACAAGGAAGAGCACAAGAGACATAGGGTATAAGCTACAAGCTCCAATTCGACACTTCAAGACAGGCAGAGAAAGTACCATAGCTCGCAGACAGACAGACAGAGTTCTTGTTCAGAGACTATTACGACCAGGTGGATACGCTTTGTAAGGACTAGTAATACCATCGCTGTCTACGCAGTGCTTTTTTTCAGAGCAAGTAGATTTAGTGGTATTTGTACTATGGTATTGATGTTGACAGTAGCAGCAATGGGATATGGTAGTATCAGAAACGAAGCAAGACAGAGCGCAGTTTGCAGCAAAAAGAAAGACACCAGACATTGATTTGCTTTACATGACATTGAGACAGCATGACATTACGGTAGACACAGTGCTCTATGGCAGCACCTATAGGACAAACCAGGTAGACCATACGACAGGGAAGAAAGACGGAGGCAAAGTGGCAAAAGAGTAACACGTCGAATTTGTTGCATCTTGCTGGCAACAAGTATATACCGTAGAAGCATATAAAAAGTTATCACTGTGGCATGACAGCAATAGCGCATACAGACCTAATATTGTATAAGTGACAGCAGTAAGTACCAGTGACAGCAAATCCATGGCAATGATAAGACGCGACATACCAGTAAGAAATGACTCGACGCTGTAAATACAGCAGCAGCAGCAGCAGCAGCACAGAATAACACTCGACCATTCTTTCAGAAGTGTTAATACAAGAGAGACGCGAAAGAAGAATAACCAGCACGGGATATAAGAGCAGCAAAAGAGGCGACAGAGGACAATCACCATAATTACAGCCAGCTAACTTACAGCCAGCTAACTTACAGCCAGCGCGACGAGACCTGCACGAGAGTACCCAGCAAGCAGATGAGCAGAAGAAGAGGATGCCCAGCACAACCACGGCTAATGCGAGACAAATCACGCAGAGATCAACCGCGCAGAATACGCAGCACGACGCAACCCAAGAGACAAAGAAGCTTAGGAAGACAGTCAGCACACGCAAACCAGCACAATGACATCCACAGCAAATAGCACCAGCAAAGCGTAGCCAAGACGATAGCCAGAAAGCGACAAGTAGCACGAAACCAGCCAACGAAAACACAGCGAAGAAGAGAACAGCTAGCACAGCGAAGCCAGCACGCGAGATGGGCAGAAGAAGACAACCGGCACAATATAATCTATGCACAGCAGCCGGCAAAAAAACACTACCAGCACAGCAATATCCAGCTCAAGAGATAATAGCACAAGACCCGCCATCAGAGGGAGCACAGCTAGCAAGACGACAACCAGCGCAAAATCCCACTCAAAGAAACCAGCAACACGACACCCAACAGCATGACGACCAGTTAAACGATAGCAAGCACAGAGACAAGCAACACCAACAGAACTAGCAAATGTATAGCCAGCAGCACAAGAACCAGCACACGGGAATAAACACAGAATCGACCAACAGAGATGAGGGCAGCTTGCATCACGAGAGTCAGCACGAGGAAACTACTCAGAAAAACCAGCAACACGACTGCAAGCAATATGGTAGTTAGCGCAAAGAAAGCACCTACAGCACAACAGTCAGCAAAATACCAACACAACGAAATCAGCACAACATATACCAACAAAGACGAGCGCAGCCAGCAACACGATCACCAGCACAAACGAAGCCCCAACAGCAAGGAACCCGACGGCAAGCACAGAGACGAGCAACACCAAGACAGCTAGCATAACGATGGCGACGGCCAGCACAGACAAAACCAGCAAGACGGCAGTGACAGCCAGCACAGGCACAGTCAGCACGGAAGCAACCAGAAAGACGACAGCGACAGCCAGCACAGACAGTCAGAACAGCGACAGCGAGCGCAGCGACAGCAAGCAACACGACAGCAAGCAGCACGACAGCAAACACAGAGACAGCCAGCACGGAAACAGCCGGCACAGAGACAACCAGGAAGGCGACAACGATAGCCAGCACAGAGAGCCAGCATAGTAGCAGCCAGCAACATGAAAGACAGCAAGGCGACAGCAACAGCCAGTACAGCAACAACCAGCACGGAAACAGCAGCAGCCAGCAAGACGACAGACAGCACAACGGGCAACCAGCACAAAGGAAACGGACACCAAGACAGCCAGTACATCGACAACCCGCAAGGCAATAGCCAGCACAAGAGCGACACGCGTAGGCACCACAGAAGCAGAGCATTATTGACCAGTAGCACCAGTCGAGACCAACCCACCCACCCTTTCATATACAGTGGCAGTAGATATAGCAACTTTGGAAGCATTGGTATCAGCAGTGACAGTGATGGGAATGATGCGGTAATGGTAGTGTAGCTGTAGTTGTTGCTGCTTTAACAACTAGAACCCTCCCAACCTCCCAAAAGCATACAACTTACCAAAACTCTTCATCTACATCCATCCAGTCAACTGCCTCCTCCATCTCAACATCCTCCTCCACAACTGCTTCTTCCATCACTACATCTTCTCCCTCGTCAGCATCCATCATCTCGACATCCTCCTCCTCCATCATGATGTCTTCTTCAATCAATGGATACCAACCACAGCCGCTGTTGCCACCCACCTGCACCTCACCAGCGACTGCGCTTCCATCAATGCCGCCATATTCTTCCATGTCAATAGACATTTCCGAGCAGGCAGACACATCATCTGGAAGAAGGGAGCTGCCAAACTCCTCACCTTCTTTGGAGTCGTACCACACTTCTTCCTTGTCGTCTTCTTCCTCTTCTTCTTCCTCTTCTTCTTTCTCTTCTGCTTCCTCTTCTTCTTCATCGTCACCAAAGAGCTCGTCTAGATATACGCCTTCTTCTGCGTCGTGGAACTCTTCCTCCTCTTCCTCCTCTTCCTCCTCTTCCTCCTCTTCCTCCTCTTCCTCCTCTTCCTCCTCTTCTTGTCTCGCAACAAGGCTGTCTACAACAGCGGAGAACTCATCATCAAGGTCCTCCACGAAGGCGGCAAGATCGCTGGAATCGTTGTCAAGGTCGAAAAATTCTGATTGTGTTCTTTGAAGAGGCATTGTGAAAAAGGCTGATATACAGTACAGAACAAGAGAAAGAAAGGCGAAAAAAGGACTCAATCAAAATTACTACTATTATGTTATTTTCGAGTAGATCTTGCAAAAAGACAACATGTTACACCATTTTTTCTTATAAACATCAACACATTCTATGTCTTTTAGTTCCTTCGCAAAGCTTCATTGAATCATAAAAAGATGCCTAATGCTTTTTGGAGATCTTGAAGGATTTAACAGAGCTAGAATCAGCTTTCTACGACTATTTTACATCGAGTTGTGTCTGTCGCTTTTGACTGAAAAATTAGGGGGTGGTTGCACAGAGAACAAGCAAGCTATTCAACCCTCTGAAACTTGATAAACACACCACATGTTATTTGGCGTGTTTACGTGTGATATACATCTGTTATCTGTAGAGAGCGGGTCTGTTGTGAGTATATAAAATGGTGCTAATTGAATTGACTTGCGCCCAAACACTTCAATGTTGTTACTCTGTATACCTATGGCACTCTGCTATTTCGGTTGTATACACAGCTTTCTGTTAGTGTGATGCAATTACTCGAATACAAGGTAACAGCCATTTGCTTTTCATTAGCAAAAGCATTCCATTTCGTTTTAATTGACTCACAACGTATTGATTTTGCACGGAATTGGATGCATTTTGGTAGTCGACATCACTCTGGCCATGTGGTAATCTGCTTGTTGTCTACTTTTGGCAACAATATGTAGTACTACATACTGCTGTCTACTACTACTAGAAGGTCTCGATGTGATAGCCAGGTGTAGTCTTTAATTAAACTAATTGGATTCATTCATGGCATATGAAATGGATTGAGGCGACTTTTGATCTGCATCGTTCAATAATGGTATCAGGTTTACTCGTTTCGTAAACAATATATTTCGTCTTGGCATTGTACCTTCATAATGTTAAAGCACTTGGTAAGTATATATGCGCAGCGAAATACCTGTTGATGATTTACTATCAGTTTCAACAATGTAATGTTGGAATCACGCAAATCAACTTTCTAATATATTAATACCTTGGTCACTTCCTGGATCCAACAAAATAGTGTGAATAAATGCAACTAGACTTCTGAAATATTGCAAAATGACCAGCCTTATCATGTCTATGAAACGTTTACAGATGCGTGAGAATGGATATATGTGGGCTGATCTGGGAGCAATGGTCTCGTATTTCCCGTTTTAATTCAAAAGATAAAGGTTTGATACAAGTAGAAGCACACGTACACATGCAACATAGTAAGGAGAGGAGAGAACAATAAAAATTTCGGTCTGGAATGACATATCTTGGATTCATTTTGGTGCTTCATAACAATAGATCAAGGAGTGTTTATTAAATTACGATTTGCTTAGCTATTAGTTACTTTGCTGCTTTTTTATGGGTTATCTCGGTATCTAGTATGGATATGGAGTCTGCTGCCGCCAAACTTGGATTCTCTCATGGTTATCACTGTTTAAACATTGCAGAAGCGCACAGCATCAACATGACAACTCATCACATTAGAATAACTTTGGCGCTTTAGGTGTATCAAATGAGCGTGTCTCTAACCGCATTGATCTCACATTTTTTGCTTGTCATTCTACATACTTGCGTTCGATTTCTAACAATTCATCAACCAGACGTTAAATGCCGCTAGATTGCGAGTATGCTAGTAGATCTAAGCAAAAGCCTTGTTGAAATTATGCACTTTTTGATGAATGAAGAGCTTAATACTACACTGTTCCGCTAAATAAACAAATACAGACCATCAGATCAGATGTTTATAAGCGCATTATTGAGTGAGCATCCTTCAAATTTATTTGTCACTTTAAAAATGACAATTCAATCGCTTGTATCTTACCGACGAAGCACTATCTCGGCCTCTTAACAAGTGCAATTGTATTCTACGACCTGATATTACGTTATAAGCGAAATAAGGACCATGTAATTTAAATACCCTAAAAGTTTTTTCTCCTTCTTCTCATACACATTTATTTACAAATCAAATCAACATGAACAACAAAATCATTTTAGCTATGTTGATTGGAGAGCTAATAAACCAAGATATGCGTAATATTTTGTTGTTGAAACAAATTCGTGATGGAAGCTTAGAAGCACCCGAGGAGCGAGTTTGCGAAGGAAGAGAGGAGTTTGGAGAAGAAGCCTTGCAGCACGGTTGCATTTGTGAAGATCCCACCACTGATACTACTACCATTGGAAATGTACTTGATGATGGATCGGATACCAACACCAACACCACCAGTGCTACCGATGATGATGATGAATTGGATGTTGATGTTCATAAACTCAAACTCAAATTCACCAACGCATTAAAACGAAAGCAGCGTAAAATGGAAAAGTTGGCAGGCAAGATAGCAAAGCTGCAAAAGAAAATAAAACACCTTGAAGACATCAAAAGATTGTAACTTCCAACAAATGGCTTCACTGATTAGTGCGTAGCCCAATAAATCAAAAGTGTTCTTTACTTGGGCATATAGAAAAGCGTTTTATGAAATGCTAAATGAAATTCTGCAATTGCTTAACTGGAACTCCTTTGTTTGCTTGTGCAGGAAATAATATATATCACAGTGTTGTCAGCAGGGATGTACTCGTCAATTATATAGTTTATTTAAAACAATATTAGTTTGACCTCGTTTAGTTTCAAAGGAATAGCCTTTTACTCATAGAGATAGCCACGGAAAGGCAGAGGTTCTATGTCTCCATCCCCCAGATGCAAACGCCAATAGTCATAAACATCTAGTTTTGTTATTACTACTCCAATAATACGTTTCATATCCAAGCATTCAATGAGTTGTTTATTAAAAATCAAGAAATTTCTCTCTGTACGGATCCTCAGCAGGCAAGCCATACTGTTCATTACTTTCAGGATATCTATCGAAATGACTAGCATCACCATCACCGCGTATTTGAGGGATATAGGGAGCTCTAATTTGTCTGTTTGCAACACGGTCAAAATCGACACCTTGGAACCAAGGATGGTTCTTGATATCATCAGCACCGTTCTTTAGGTTGCCATAGCGACGGGATAAATCTGACGTGAGCAGGTGCTTTAGCAGATCCTTTGCATTGGGATCAAAATAAGATGGCCAACGAATCTTGCCCTGCAAAATTTTTTCGTAAAGCTTCAAATGATCGTCGTCGTAAAATGGTGGATATCCTGCCAACATTTCAAATATCAAGATACCCAAACTCCACCAATCGACTGCTTTGCCGTAACCCTTTGATTGAATCACTTCTGGGGCTGTGTAATAAAGATAAGAGTCAACCCAATGCAAATAAACACGCTCGAAAACACCTACCAAGATAGTC
Source organism: Mucor lusitanicus (assembly GCA_010203745.1). Classification (NCBI taxonomy): domain Eukaryota; kingdom Fungi; phylum Mucoromycota; class Mucoromycetes; order Mucorales; family Mucoraceae; genus Mucor; species Mucor lusitanicus. The sequence continues at coordinate 190,401 of JAAECE010000004.1, read as the reverse complement.
GGGTGTACCGCAAAGAGTCCATGTAATGTCGGGCACATGTTTGGCAAAGCCAAAGTCTGTGATTTTGATATGACCATTGGCATCCAACAGTAGATTTTCAGGCTTTAGATCACGATAGACTACATCCTTTTTGTGAAGGTATTCAATGGCCAATGTCACTTCAGCAGCGTAAAATTTGGCAACATGATCAGGGAAACGCTGTGCATATGAAATGTCAGTCATTCGCCCTCATACTCCCTCATGCCGCTGTATGCTTACCTTGCTTTTTCGGAGCACACTGAACAATTCACCACCGGGTACATAATCCATCACCATGTAGAGATTGGCATCGTCTTGAAACGTGCCCCACAGATTCACCAAGAATGGATTAGCAACAGCTTCCAGTATATGCTTTTCATTGTTGGTGTGCTCAACTTGCTTTAGTCGAACCACTTCCGTCTTCTTCAAGACCTTGATAGCGTAATATCTTCCATTGTGTCTTGATTGAGCCAAATGCACTCGACCAAAGGAGCCAGTGCCCAATGTACGTAGCAGGTGGAAATCATCCAACTTGAGCTTGGGCCTGTTTTTGCGTTGATCCATGATGGCGCTATCGTAATGCTGGTACTTTTGTTTTAATGTAGCGCGACCTTTTAAAAATGTATGTAAGCATGTTTTACGCACTGTTAAATGTCTCGCACATTAGGCTATTCATACCTTCTTGCGATTGTTCCGAAGATTGCTGCTGTGGTTGTGGTTGTGGCTGTTGTTGGTTCATTTGCTCTGGTAGCGAGATTGTGTGTCAGCACCAAGAAAATAAAGGAAAAAAGAAACCCTTCAACGCTTACCAGGTGTATCAATATCCATGTTTTGATGTAAATCTTGTGATTGTCTCGGTGTCACATAGCCAGTTGCATAATGGTTATTATTAGACCCAGCCTCTTCTTGGACTTTGGGTAATTGGGATTGAGGTTGCTCTTGCATTGAGTTGGTAGCATGCGAAGAGGAGGTCGAGGAATGCGGTGTATGGATACCAAAGAATGACCTATTACTATCGCCTTTGGACAGCTCTGACGATGGTTGCTGCAAATGTTGTTGTTGCTGTTGTTGTTGCTGGGGCGATTTCTCCTCCTTGAGTGAGGTGTGATTACCGTGCTTGGCTCGGTCGATGATTTTGTTGAAAAAGGACATGGCTTGCTACAAGGGAGATGGATACTATAGGGAAGAAAAAAGGATGGAAAAAAAGAAGAAAGAAAAAATATGCTTTATCGAAACGGTAAAAAGAGACACACGCTTATTTGAGATTACATCAAATAACATTGCCACGCTTTTCTAAAATTATGGACTGCTTGCTTACTATTACTATCATCATCATCATCGCAAGCAAAAAGTTTTGTCGGCGATTATCAATGCAAACTTTCTATTTCGTGAATGATGGCATGTATAGATAGTTCCATCGCTTTCAGACACAACACGAAATGCCATTGTAGATGAAATGGGCCTTTGCTTTGAGGCAAGATACGACATTTGGCATTACTGGATCCATTCAAAATGAACACGTTTATATGCAGCCAATCTCCCGCTTTCGATCATACATGCGATTGGCCTAATTGAATCAGTTTCCATGCCTTCAAATATACATGTAATCCGCTGCATTAATAAAAAAGAAAAGCCCCTAGCGTTTATTTTGGCATCTCACTAGTTGCTAAAAGTGTCATTCATTTAGGCGCCTAATGTCTATAAACAGAGGAGATATTCATGCTTTACATAGTAGATGGAAGCCATCATTTCATTCCAATATGTGTCATATCTCCGAATATATGAAGCTTCTTTCCTTCCTTCAAATCATCAATCCCGGCCCGATTAACCTTTCACATGCTGATCTTTGCCATCTAATTTGCACCTGTGCGCTTAGCAACATCTAAAAGAGCGTTACCTTTGTGCTCGCTATCAAAAAGTTGTCGCGATTAAGGTTTGAAACTGATTTTCAATTGCCTGGGGTTTGTACGTAATGCAGACAACTCAAATGACAAGCTTATATAGTATAATGCTCCAGGTTTCATGTCATTCATCATTCTCCATGGAAACCCAAAGATCTGGAGAGTTTGGTGCCTCGAGATTGCCAATTGCCTATACGAAATGCTATAGTGCACCCTGGATTCTATAGTAGCAAATGTAGCACATGCTTGGTACCACTCAAAACCACGCTACACATGTCAAATGGATAAATATTCATAGAGCACTTTTAGATTAACCATTAGTCTAATAAGCAGATCAGACTAAAAATGAACATTATTTGGCAAAATCAGAACGTCATTCCACTTTTGAATAGTAATGACGCTTGAGCCATACTTCTCTGTTGGAGCAGATCAATCAATGGTGCCCCTCTTTATAGCTGGATGCATGGATTCTTTGTTTAATTGATCCTCATTGTTGTGAAAAAGCTGTATATAAAATGTAACATCAAATCTACATATTTGGATGTCAAAACTGTTCGTACTAGTATCTTACGCATGAGTTCTCTGCAATATCAATCCCAAGAAGCAGGTACCAAATGTGCAAGATCAACAAAGGTCATGTATTTTAAGTAACTTTCCTTCATAGATACTACCTGTGATATTTGTGGAAAGAGCGGTCTGAAAGGAGCGAAAGGGTTGAACATTCATAAACACAGGAATAAAGCATGCAAACAGCTCCGTAGTAGCCAGCAACGGCAAGAGAGACACCAGGCGATGGCAGTGGATATTCGGCTTCCAGAAGCGCACGTCTGGATGAGACCATTTGCAAGGACATCCAGCGATACCCATCTTACTCATTTGCGTGATTACGGGCCCGATGTACACCAGCTTTTCCACGAGATTGTTGTTAATGCACAGCATCAACAGCGTTGGCCTGATGGAAGAGTAGCATTGGATGCAGAAAACGATACGAGGAACCGCTTTCTGCTGTGGGTATACCGCTTGCCAATGTACTATACTAGATACCGTGTACCACTGTGCTTGTTTATCAAAAGACTAGTTGGCAACACACTGAATAAGTTGATGAACCTCGTCATGCAATTAGCGATTCTGCTGTACCTTCTCATCTTCTTTGTTTACTATTGCATAGGCTTGGTGGTGATAGTAGCTGTACTATACATCGCGTCCTATACCCTGAGCACACTTTAAGAGTACCCCCCTCTCCTCCCATTGATACGTGTATACAGTTCTAGTTTATTATTTATATAAAAGGTTGTTGTATGAGAGGTGATATGGGTTGATTTATGTCATCTTTGCTTTCAAATCGCTATTGAATTTCTCAATTTCAGCTTCGTTCTCTGGACTGAAACTGATCTTGCTACGTTGCTGACGAACAAACTTGGCCTTGGCCTCGAGCTACATGGTACAAACGTCAATAACAGGACTCAAAATAGAGCACACACACGCAAAATAAACTTACCTCCTTTGCCAATTTGGCCAACTTGTCTTTGCCCTTTATACTCTTTGATTGCTTGACGAAACGCTTGATAGCGATGATATCAGCATCCACCATCTCGGGGAATGAGATATGATGAGAGTACTCCTTGTAATAGTTCTTCAATGCCTTGGCACATTGATCCAACACCTCATCTTGATACATGCGGCCATGAATGCTCTTCTTGTTGACCTTCAACACCAAATCCCAGTCAGTGGGCAAGCCAGTATTGGATTGCTTGGCCTTCTCCATGGCCACTGTGCCTTCCAAGACCTCCAACACATAGGTGGCGAGGGGGACAAAGACGTGTGTGTTGTGGATGAGTGAGTTGAGAGAGCGAAGGACGTGGAAACGAAGAGGATAGAATTGTGCAGTAGGGATCAATTGAACCACACCCACAGCGACCTGTGTTAAGGGGTAGACGAGAGGCTTGAGGGGAGACTCGACCACATCGCCTTCTTCATCTACCATATTACCGGCATAAGCATTCAACACATCAGACCAGAAATCAATACAGTGAATGTATTGCCAGTTGTAGACCATATTGTGATTTTTGGTGGAGCGCACCTTCATGGCTTGTCTAAGATGGATAGCCAATTGGCGAATATATACAAAGCCTTGTTGATAACTAAGGACGGGGTTGAGGCCATACAGTTGAACAGCCAAGTTGCGCATCAAGTTGATCACAGGCAATGTGTGCAAGTTTGTGTTTTTGCAGTTCTTGACAAATGTGAGGTAGACATTCTTGAGACAGAGATCGAGATAGCCTTGCGAGTTGGTATCTTTGCTGGCAGGCACTGGCATGATGGCTAGAGATTTGATGCTCAAGAATGCTTGCACACGGACAATGTCAGTGGAGCCCAGGTTGGACCATGCGTTCAACAAGGTCTTGAGGTACTCCTTGGCAAGGCGGTCAAAGCAGACATACAGGTTGGTGCATTTCTCGGCTTCGCGGATAGTCAAGCGAAGCATGTCAGCGTCAGTCAAGTTGCGCAAAAGGTGGAGCAGGTTGTTGAGGTAAGATCTGACGTAGGACTTGAAGAAGGACCAGCGACCAGAGGTCAATGGCGATCCGTTCTCCTTCTTGGGCTTCAAATGATGAGCGAATACGGTAGGTGCGAGACGCAGTGTGGTGGTGATGACCTTGGAAAAGACTGATATGGTGTCAAATGTGAGTTACGTGGAGCTAAATCGACTCTGTGCGCTTCATTACCTGTGGGATCCTCAATCTTGTAAGCAAATGTCACATTATCATCTTCCTCTGACATTCTAGCAGCAGTCTTGAAAGCAGACAACAGCTTCTTGAATGCCTTGAAGTCCTTATGGGACTTGACAGCCTCGATCCATGCGTTCAATTCAGCCTTTTTCAACACATGTACTGCAGCTGTCTTTTCGTCTTGCTCCTCGGGCTCCTCCATGTCGCTGTAAGCACCTTCATCAGCATCCTCGTCGTCAGAACCACCGACTTGCTCAGGCTCGTCTTCGTCATCAGATGCACCAAAACCTAAAAGGCCATCATCTTCCTTTTGTAAAAAGTTGTAAAATTCAGGATCACGCTCCTTCAAAGCTTCCATGTCTTTCTTGTGTTGTTCAATATCTTGTTGCAACTTTTCCTCATTCTCTTCGTCCTCTTCTTCTTCCTCCTCATCGTCATCGTCTTGATCCACTGCCATCTCCTTTTCGAAATCAGAGGGAATGTCGCTGTCGCTGTCTTCAGCTGCTGTAGGCTTTTCTTCATCACTGTTTTCTGAGTCTTCATCCATGACACGCTGCAATTTCTACAGGCGAATCGAGTCAGTTTAATGAAGCATGTATACGGTTTGCTGGTGAAATTACCTTGAAAACATCGTCTTCCTCATCTGAATCAGCGGCATCTTCCATGACTTCATCCTCAGGTTCTGATTCACTCCTATATACAAAAAATGCATGAGACTAGTGTAAAATGACAGCTAGCAACCTACTTACAATTGCTTGGCAATAGCCTTCTTTTGGGCATCTACTTTGTTGAAACAGAGATCGTCAGCAATCGACACATTGCATCTCAAGAGACCTACATACCCTTCTTGCTTCTCTTCTCGACCAATTTCTCGACAACCTTTTGGACCTTTTTGTTGGGAGACTTCTTCAAGGTAGAAGTCTTTTTGGTCTTCTTTTGAACTGCAGGCGCCATAGTAGAATGAGTAGAATTGTATAGCGGAAAAGAATAGCTTGACATTTGGAAGGTATTGATGGCTATTTTTTTTTACGACGGAAAATGTGACCTTGTAGTGACCAGTTTTACTCTTTTATGCATCCATCAATGCTGATTGCAATCAAGGTACGGATCATGGTGGAAGGTAAATCTCTCACAATGGCTATTGTAGATAGATTAACTGTGAAATTATGCCAGTTTAACGGTATATTTATAGGACAAACCTGTTTAAATGTTGGTACATTTGAATAAAGGCAGAATACTGGATAGGATTGAGATGGTATTGCAAGCACAGCATCAACATTTCTTTATGTAGAACATCTACAAGAAATATTTACTTGGGAAAACATCCAAAAGACTCTAATTAAAGAGTTCGACATGCCAGCGCATTGCATCGTTTCTCCATGTTGGAATGATTCGCGAATACAGATGTCCACGTAGAATGCAGTATAGAATATTCACAGGTCAAAGCGCTATATGCACTGCATCCAGAACCATCACACAAAAAAATTATGACTGGCTCCGCAGGAAAGCAACATTTCTTGATTATGGACACTTCTATTCTTGCCAAAAGAAAGCATAGCCAAGATATCGACCATCAGCAAGATTCGAGCAACAAGAGACTACAGATAGATACGGCAGAGATTAATGACAGCGATGAATACAACCAAAATGGTGCCGAGGAGGAGGAGGAAGAACAGGAAGATGCCATAAAGCAGTTTTCTTCAGATCAGCGATTAGCCCAACCAGATGAGCCTATTTGCGTTGTCTGTGGAAAATACGGTGAATATATCAACGATGATACCAATCATGACGTTTGCAGGTAAGGATCGTCAACATGGTGAGCATTTAATGATGGCTTTTTAACGCTTGTCAAACAGTTTGCAATGCAAAGCAATCAATACAGATTTGAACCAGCACAGACTCATTCGAAAAAAGGCCAAGAAACCAGTGATTATCACACATATCCGAGACTATGTTGCCGCCAACGTACACGCCAAACTGACAAACTACCAAGAACCGCCTTCTATTGCCAGCATGAGCACACAACAAGTTAGTCAAATGCTCAAGGCACACGAGGTGGAAGTAACTGGAAGCAATATACCCAAACCATTCAGCACATACGACCAACTGGCGCCTGTTTTGGGCGATACTATTCTAAGCAACATTGAATCGATGGGTTGGTCTATGGCGACAGGCGTGCAACGACAAGCAGTTACCATTGGGCTCGCGGGACGAGATTTGATAGCTATTGCGCCTACACACAGCGGGAAAACTGCAGCCTTTTGTATTCCCATGTTGGTGCATTGTGTATCGCTCTCGATGATGGATGATTACAAGCGAAGAGCTGGACCCTACGCGATGATTATGGCGCCCACCCGTGAGCTATGTTGCCAGATTGAAAATGTCATGAAGCGCTTGGCCCAAGGTCTGCGGAACATGCGCACAGGATTGTTGATTGGAGGAGAGCCCTTGCCAAATCAGTTGCATAGATTGAAAAAAGGGGTTCAGATCATCATTGGAACACCTGGTCGTATTTTAGATGTGATCACTCACCATCCAAAACTGTTTCGTGCGTGGAAGGTTCAGATGCTCGTTTTGGATGAAGTCGATGCCATGTTTAGCTTGGGATTTGGAACGCAAGTGAAGCAAATCTTGGGCAAAATGCAAGACCACAAGACGGTGCGACAGACATTGTACTTTTCAGCCACCATGAGTGATGACAAGATGCTGAAGCGGCTCTACGACAGACTCATTCTGCCCATTGAGATCAAGGTGGAACAGCAAAAAAAGATAACTAGATTGCCTGAAGCAAGTGATCAAGTGCGACAAACAATCCTCTGGGTGGACAACAAGAGCAAAGCCAAGCGCCTATTCTCTATTTTAAGAGACCCAAAGTACTTTGTGATACCCATACTTGTATTTGTTGCTAGTCGATTGGGAGCAGAGTTCTTGACCAGAGCGATAAAGAAACGAAACTCTCATTTGCGAGTGGTGGCCATGCATGGAGACAAAACGCAGGAGGAAAGAGCGATGATCATTGCGGGGATCAACCAAACAGAGCCCTTGTGGGATATCATTGTTTCAACAGATGTGCTTGCGCGCGGCATCGATTTGCCATCAGTGCGGCTCGTTATCAATTACGATATGGCAACAACGCTGGATGACTATGTGCATCGCATCGGTCGTGCTATTCTACAAAAGCCGCTGCCAGCACATTCGAAGCAGCAGATGGGATGGTCCATTACGTTTATCAACCAAGTAAGTACTGCATCTGATATGGATCTGATAAGAACAGCTCATTCAACAACAATGATTTGTAGGAACATCAGCATTTACTGAAACCCTTTGCAACTATGCTCTCCAATAAGTCCGTTGCCATGGTAACACCGTTGCCCTCACAATTGAAACGACATTTGCAATAAAGGTTCCCTTTTTTACTTGTTTCATTCTTGTTCGTCGAGGAGAGATATGAAATAGAGTTTCATGAGCCAAAATATAAACGTAGACAAACAAACACATTTGATAATTTTGTATATAAACGAGACACTTTTACTCCTTTCTTTTTTCTTTCTTGTGCTTTTTTAAATTAAAAATCGCTCTCGCTCTTTTTCATCGGTTGTAACACCAGCCTAAAACAACAAACATGACGGAAAGGATAAAGAAAATATCAGGCACCTCTAAAAAAAAGTTATTTGCAGGTTCTTCCCTTTCTTTGTTTTGCTCATACACAATGCCTCAACTTTTGAAACGGGTCAAAAGCAGCAATTTTGTCTACAAAATATACAGCCACCATCAAACCGCAGTGTTGGTTACTGTCACTGCTGCTGCTACAGCGATCGCCTACTATTGCTATCATAAATCGAGTGCTCAGCATCATCATGATATTGAAATCAGCCGTCAAAAAGGTATCGACAAGAGAAAATCACTGAAACGACCGGAAGAGAAATATGCCAGTTTGCGCATCGATAAGCGTTTCGTGAACCCCTTTGATGAATGGACTGAAATACCTTTTTACAAGACGGTGTTGTTTTGGATGGGCAGATGGAAAGGCAATGGTATACCCAAATGCGAACAGGTAAGTGATTGGATGACAGAAATTGCTTTAGATAAAAGACTGACTGGCAGACATGCCATAGGAATTGGATAAAACGCTTCCTGTCATGAAACCCAACTTGGATCAAATCAGAAATCCTGGCAAATCAGTAACATTCACATGGTTCGGGTGAGTGTGTATAAATAAGACAAAAAAAAGGACAAAGGCTGATGGGTTATGGCGCTTTTGTATTACCATCTAGTCAATCTACCTGTCTTATGACAATTGACGGATTGACTATTTTGTCTGATCCGGTATTCAGCAAATGTTCCATCAACGATTACTTTGGGCCAAAGCGATTGAGACCTATACCCTGTCCATTGGAGGATTTCATTGACAATGTGGATATCGTCGTTGTTTCGCATGACCATTTTGATCATTTGGACGAAGCGGCCGTCAAGAAATTGGGAAATTCTGTTGTTTGGTATATTCCTCTCGGTTTGAAGAACTGGTTTGTGAAGCGGGGTGTCACCAATGTGATAGAGTTGGACTGGTGGCAAGAAGTGTGTCATAAAAATACGGATATTACGATTGCATGTGTGCCTGCCATGGTAATGTACATATAAACATTGATGTACACCGTGCTATGTATTGATGCTTCCTATTCATCTAGCATTGGAGTGGGTCTCGCACTCCTTTTGAAAAGAACAACACACTTTGGTGTAGTTATGTTATCAAGGCAAGCAACGACAAGATATTTTTTTGGTAAGTGTTTGCCTGAGCAGCGTCTAGCATCCTTTACTCAGAGTTCTACCCCATAGTGGTGATACTGGCTATTCTCCTGAACTATTTAAAGCAATTGGTAATCTCTATGCTCCCTTCACATTGGCAGCTATTCCTATTGGTAGCTTCATGCCTACACAGTTGATGCAACACCTTCATATGGGGCCAGAGGATGCTATCAAGGCGCACTTTGATTTGGGTTGCCCTCGAGTATCAGTAGGTATCCACTGGGGCACATTCATGATGTCGGATGAACACTATTTGGCTCCAAGGCAAGTTTTAGACACTGTTTGGGAGCAGTACATTAACGCTGCCAAGGATCAGCCATCGCTAGTCTCCGTAATGGAGGAAGACAACGCTTCAATCGCTTCATCCTCCTCATCTACTATTGTGTCAAACAATACTATGACCAAGGAGTTTTCTGTAACAGCTACAAAGTTTATTACAACTGCATTTGGCCAAACTATATCGATAGATTAATCAAAGAGAAAGTCGCTCGTCTCTTGTTTAACTCATCTGAATCAATAAACTTTGTTTACATACACGTCAAAGAGAGATGTAGCATTAAACATCATCGTGCTTGTGTCATACAGTTAGGGATGTCCTTGAAAGTCGAAAAAACCCTGTAGCACAATACATATTGAATACTTAGTATATAAATTGACTTTGATCAATATTTTTGCCTGAAATCAATAGTATTTTAGTGCAAGTGCAAGTGCAAAGCTATGCTATGCAATCCTGACTACATCAATGTTGTTCCGAATTCCATCCATCCATCAGTTACTACTGGACACTCTTAATTAACGACTTTTATTATGGATCTTGTCGAGATCAATGCTCAATACTGCGTTATTTTGAAAATCATTCATCACTCAACAAAAGCCCATCCATCTTTCAACAGAAGCTCATCCATCCACAAAAGCTCATCCAGTCCGACGTTTAACTACTTCATCGTGTTCCCTGCAAAATTTAGCATAGGTACGTGCCAATTTCAATAATCTAACTGCAAGTTTTTGCAAATGGGTTTCGCATGATGACCTGATCCTGCATACCGAGAATACCTGCATACCGAGAATACCTGCATACCGAGAATACCTGCATACAAGCAGGATACAGTATTGAGCACAAAGATACAGTATGTAGCTCTGAATAAAGTGTTTTCCAAAACCCCAACTGTCGATACGTTAACACTATATACTTGTAATTATCCGCCTTCCTCGTGAATTTTGTCTAGACCCGTGCTCAAAATTGGATTATTTTGATAATCGTTCATCCATCAACGGCAACGCGTTCTAATGACTAATGTCTGACCACTTAATCGTGCTCCTCGCAAAATTTGGCATAAGTACATCATGTTTATCTCATCAGCCAAATGATTGACATTTGAAGACTTTCAGTGATTTGATACCAATATTATGCAAAATTGTGCTTTTGGATGTTATGAACAGGATAAGATGTATTCAAACTCTTTTTTTTTAGGATAGTAAATGTATTTGGTCATGTCTGATACTTATGGTGGTATCGTGTGTATTTACCGTAAGCCATTTTGTACCATCAATTCTGAATGCTTAATGTTGCTTTTCTCATTTCAATTACATGTTTAGTTTCAATATACATGCTTTATTTCTCTGAGCTGTCTCTAGTTTTGAGCCAATAAAATCGCTTAAAAAGCTAGTTTAAACGCCGCTGACCCTGGAAAATTTTTGCGAGGGTTTCCCTATGTTTTTTGGTTAGGCGGACTTTTAAACATTGCCAAATACAATAATTTAGCAATTTTATCATCAAAATCCCCTAAAAATGCCAGAATATGCCTTACTACACACCCCAGCTTATAGTGCAAACGCTTGAGACTCTCAATTGGCACCAAGTAAGTGATACAAATCAAGTGAGGGCAGCCTATCTACCCCCAAGCCTCTGAATCAAATCTAGTTGTGCTTCAACGATAGGCTTATCCACACAACGAAAAAAGAGGGTTATGGCTCAAAGAACCATGAAAAGTGGGAAAAGTAACAAAAGGGCATCACTAGAATGTGATGAAGAACAGAAACATTGCAATACAGTTACATACAAAACGTAACAACATGCAATGTGTATCATCAAAATGACGAGTACAAGAAAACAAAAGTAGTAGAAAAAGGTATCGTGGTTGCCTCATACAAAGCAACAAGAACACCAATACTACCAGTATTACAGAAGAAGAAGTAATACTTGAAGAACAAAAAGAATGCAGGGCTACTCCACAATGGAGCAGCACTGCCAGCGATACAATGCATCAAAAGATACATCATAGCACTGTGGTACAGCAACAGAAAAATAGTTGCGTGCAGAAAAGGGGGAAAGAATAAATCGCAATAGAGCAAACTAACGAATGCATAGTATTACGAGAAAGAAAGCAGTAAAAGGTTGAATGAATGTAATTCATGGCAACCAAATACATGACAACCAAACCCATGGCAACCAAAGAAAGGGAACATACAAACCAAATACAAACCAAATACAATCAATATATTGCAACGAACTGGTGACCGGAAATAAACTGTGTAATAATTAGTATTACTGTATATTGTACCGCGAAGGGTGGCTCTTATCGGCTGATACATACTGTAACAAACTTGAAAGGTGTCGTCTTGGGTACTGGTGGTTGCAAAAGCATGCTTCTTTTGGCAAAAGTGGTGTAGTATTCAATTAATAGTAATAAAAAGTATATGGTTTAATAAAAAAAGTGCAGTGCAAAAACAGTGTAGAAACGGGGACGTGAAAAAAGAAAATAAAAAAAAACGCGTTGCTGCGGTAGGTGACTGCAGCCAATAGGCTGTGGAAGCGCAGAGCACACAGAATCTGAATGACGTGTACAATGAACATTTTGCACTGTGGTGACTGTACCCAAATGATTTTTTTGCGATGATTTATTTTGATCAATAAAGATATAATTTGACATTTGTAAACATTTTTGTTGAAATTAGCTATATAAAGTGTGCTCAGCGTATACTACTTTCTAATAAACTTAAGGAGAGAATTTGAAGGCGCATTCGACGGTGTTGATTTTAAAATACTTTTAGAATGAAAAGATAAAGAATTTTGCGAAAATATAAAAAGCAGTTTTTCCAAGAAAAGTCAAGATTTAGCATATACAACGTTCAAAATAGTAGTTGCACAGGTTGACCTACATCTGTGCGGTCATTTTGATTTAATATATATCATAGTAAAAAGTGTCATTTTTGCCTCCAAAATTGCGATCGTTTGATTTTTAACAAAAACCATGAGGGGTACCTCATGAAAAAACGTAGATTTTCGACGATTTGGATCGATCTTAAAAAACTAAAAATGAAGCTTTAGAATGTAAATGGTGATTGATAGCAATCATTTGGCACTATTCCCAGCATCTAGAACGGCTTAGAAGACAAGATATTGAGGGTTGAATTCGGATGATTTGGCTGGGAAAAGTACCTTTCATGCTTTGTAAATCCACCGCAGCTGATGCTACAGCTCTGATCCAGACTTTAAACATTCGGTATTTCTTGTAGCTACAAACTGCATACAATCCGACAGAAAGTGTTTTAAACAACAAAACGCATACTTCACCCTAAAATCACTCATAAATCGCAGTTTGTAGGAGACGTTCCCATTTGTTCGAGTTACTTTATTGAAAATAAACGACACACTAGAAAGTGACAAAATTTTACATCACACCATCTGTCATAAAATTGCAAAAATCTTTCAAACACAACTTCTTAAAGATGATAAAACCTGTTGTAGCGTTTTCGTTATTAATAATAATTCATCCATTGATGCCTCACATGTTAATGCACCACCTGTCGAGTTTTGAGAGCTGTAGCTTGCTTTGTTCTTCAATTCCATAACGTTTTGCAATTTAAGGCACGCATTTTCCCCCGCTTAAAAATGAGACTTTGCATGTCGAATAGGTTAGGAACAAGGCCTTTCCAATACCATGTTTTAACTCAAAAGTTGGTCCATTTCCTTTCCTTTACAACATATTTAAGCATCAAAACATTTTTGGATTTTCATCTCATCGACCCATGATGTACAAAATGAATTTTGAATTTTGAGTTTTCCGTTCTGGCACATCCTGACATTGATTTTCGAAAAATGCAAGCTAGAGCTTTGAGAGTAGCATGTTCCTATAGCAGTTTTTGCGCTGATTCCGAATCTGCAGACTATTTCTTTGTAGATAAAATAGAACCTGAGTAACAAGATATTTGAAATATTCTTAAAATGTGAGGCTATGCTACTAGCAAAAGTTCTTTAATATGGCATGAATGCCCAAGCTTTATAGCCAAATCGATAGGAGTGCACGGTTTTAACTACTGTATTTAGTTTGCTTGCTGTGATCTTTTGAAAGCATTTCAACAAATTGCTGTGGAAAAATCGTCTATCCCAAAGTTGACGATAGCTACACCTTGGGGATCGTATAATAGCTACAGATGCTTGCCGTTTGGGGTTCTGAATGAGCCAGCTGCCTTTTGCCGCTGTGTGTATTTGGCATTGCAGCCGTTTCTGGGCAAGTTCGTCATCAGTTTTTATGATGATTGCACCCTATCTACGCCAACTAAAGCCTCAATGTTATCCAATCTGCGTTTATTTCTCCAAAGAATGTGGGAGGAAGTGAGCCTCAAGCTAAACTCTGACAAGTGCGAGTTCCTGAAAAACGAGGTGGAGGTGCTTGGTTTTGCTGTATCTGCTACTGGTGTCGTCTCACCTGCCCTTAGTAAGATCAAGAAAATTCAAGACTTCCCAGGACCTTTGAACACTACTGGCATCCGTGCGTTTGTAAATGTATGTGGTTATACAGGCGGCACATACCTGGTTTTGCTGATATTGCAGCTCCTATGAATGACCTATTGAAAAATGGACAACGATTTGACTGGAACTCACTTTGTGAGGAAACTTTCGTTACACTGAAGCAAGCTGTGGTGAATGCTGCTACTTTGTAGTATATCCCAACCGCGCAAGACAAGTTCTGCCTATACACTGATGTCTCTGAGATTGGCATTGGTGCTACCTTCTAATCTGTGGTGTGATGAACGATGGTTAGGAGCAACCTGTTGTGTTTCTGTCTCGCAAGCTGCAACCAGCTAAACCAAGATACCCTATGGTAGAAAAGTAGTTGCTCGCTGGGATTTATGCCATGATGAGGAAATTACGAAAGTACTTGTTGGACAACAAACTCACATTGTTTTGCGAACATACGACGGTTGTTTGTTGCTACCTCTTTAACAAGTCTGAGCCATCCCAAAGACCTCAGCGATGGTTGATGTCTACGCAAGAATTTGTCTTCAATATCAAGCACGTTGCTGGTGCTAAGAATGCTGTTGCCGATGCGTTATCAATGTTTCGTCCACAAGCAAGCTCGGATGAAGAGGATGCGGAAGACTGTATCGATGCTCTCTGTTTAAACACTTATTAATGGATGAAGGCGACTCTGGATATGAAGACTGGCTACAGGACATAGTGTACTACTGTAGTATTTCAATTTCCCTGGATCTGCCAAAGTGTCTCATAAGACAAAGAAGAGGTTATTACTCAAGTATCAAATAGACAATCACAATCTATACCAAAAAGTGGTACCCCGTTTTGCCATTATCCCTAAAATCAAGGATCATTTGAATATTTTGAAGGAGGTTCATGACGGACATGGGAACTTTGGAATTTATGCTACGTGGGCTAGATTGTATAGTAAGGAATACTGGTGGTAAAGATCTTACACTGATATGAGATAGTACATTCAGTCGTGTTGTTGTCTGCAAAGCCTACGTTCACCAGCAGGTGCCTGAAGACTACATGCACATCTGGCTCTACACACACAAACACGTGGACACACAGCGTGTGCCTGGACAAGCTATAGTCACCTTCGATCTAACCACTCGACATGTTGTTTGTTTACTTGTTGATCATCGTCTGTGCACTGGTAACACCCAACTCAACATGCGCCAAACTCTTTACTGTCAAGATCCACTCAATGCGTATACATCACGCTCATCACTTTATGTGTGTACTCTACATCAGATATTTCACACCCGAACTTATTAATCTCGCGTTCCACCCATATATTCATTTTCAGTGTAGTAGTCATATCCAGGGATCCACTCTATTTCAATCAAGAGATACCCTGTAATAAAGAAGCCTTTTTGCTTTCGTTTAGATACAGTTGACAACTGATTACTCATATCGTTCCACTCGACTTACTAACACGAATTCAACAGCGTCTTAAAGTAAAACATACACAAAATTTCCATCGTTCTTTGTCTGATGATAATCAGCGGGTAGTCCCAAAAAATATCGATTGTTTGAAGTCTGGATCCGATTTGTTGCATTAGTTTTTGTAGACTTACATGGCACTACAGGTACTTTTCCCAGCCAAATTGTCCAAATCCAATCCTCAATATCTCGTCTTGTAAACCCTTCTAGATGCTGGGAATAGTGCCAAATGATTGCCATCGATCACCATTCACATCCTAAACCTTCATTATTATTATTTTTGGATCGATCCAAATCGTCGAAAATTCACGTTTTTTCATAAGATACCCCTCATGGTTTTTGTCGAAAATCAAACGATCGCAATTTTGGAGGCGAAAACGACACTTTTTACTATGATATATATTAAATCAAAATGACCGCACAGATGTAGGTCAACCTTTGCAGCTGCTATTTTGAACGTTGTATATGCTAAATCTTGACTTTTCTTGGAAAAACTGCTTTTTATATTTTCTCAAAATTCTTTATCTTTTCATTCTAAAAGTACTTTAGATTCGACACCATTGAATGCGCCCTCAAATTCTCCCCTTAAGTTTATGTTCTGCCAGAATAATAATGGGTAGCTTAGGAAGCTCATCTTCAATTGGAAATTGAAGTATATGTTTGAAATACAGTTGGAAGAATAAAGTCTTCGTTTCAAATCAGGAAATGAAGTACAGTATTGTGTAGCATTGTATTACAAGTGAGCTGTCAAGTTTAAAGACCTAGGGATTGTATCTGGTAAGAGCGATACAATCTGTCAAATAGAAATAAGTTCAATCAATTAGCTAATCACGCCTATCGATCAAATCAATTGTCCCAAAGAAATTTATGTCCTTTAGAATTAGTATAAATAGCAGATGTAAATTGAAGTGTTCAATAAAGTAACTTTAGTTTTCGTATCTCGTAATTTCTACTGGTTTCTTTTCTTATTGTTATAATTACAAGAATCCAACAGTTTATTAGAAAGTAGTATACGCTGAGCACACTTTCTATAGCTAATTTTAACAAAAATGTTTACAAATGTCAAATTATATCGATTTTGATTCAAAAAAATCATCACAAAAAAATCATTTGGGTACAGTCACCACAGTGCAAAATGTTCAGTGTACACGTCATTTAAATTCTGTGTGCTCAGCTTATTGGCTGCAGTCACCCTCAGCAACGCGTCTTTTTTTTTTTTTTAGGCTCCCTCTCCACACTGTTTTTGCACTGCACTTTTTCTATTAAACCATATACTTTTTATTACTTTTGATTGAATACAACACCACTTTCGACAAAAGAAGCATACTTTTGCAACCACCAGTACCCAAGACGACATCTTTCAAATTTGTTACAGTAAGTATCAGCCGATAGGGGCCACTTTTCGCGGTACAATATACAGTAATACTAATTACACAGTTTATTTCAGACCAGTTCGTTGCAATATACTTATTCACTGTGTTTGGTCAAAAGAAGCATACCTTTGCAACCACCAGTACTCAAGACGACATCTTTCAAGTTTGTTACAGTAGGTATCAGCCGATAAGAACCACCTTTCGCGGTACAATGTACAGTAATACTAATTACACAGTTTATTTCAGGCCAGTTTGCTACAATATATTGTTTTTTGTGTTTGGTTTGTATTTGGTTTGTATATTCCCCTTCTTTAGTTGTCATGGGTTTGGTTGTCATGTATTTGGTTGCCATGAAATACATTCATTCAACCTTTTACTGCTTTCTTTCTCGTAATACTATGCATTCGTTAGTTTGCTCTATTGCGATTTATTCTTTCCCCCTTTTCTGCACGCAACTATTTTTCTGTTGCTGTACCACAGTGCTATGATGTATCTTTTGATGCATTGTATCGCTGGCAGTGCTGCTCCATTGTGGAGTAGCCCTGCATTCTTTTTGTTCTTCAAGTATTACTTCTTCTTCTGTAATACTGGTAGTATTGGTGTTCTTGTTGCTTTGTATGAGGCAACCACGATACCTTTTTCTACTACTTTTGTTTTCTTGTACTCGTCATTTTGATGATACACATTGCATGTTGTTACGTTTTGTATGTAACTGTATTGCAATGTTTCTGTTCTTCATCACATTCTAGTGATGCCCTTTTGTTACTTTTCCCACTTTTCATGGTTCTTTGAGCCATAACCCTCTTTTTTCGTTGTGTGGATAAGCCTATCGTTGAAGCACAACTAGATTTGATTCAGAGGCTTGGGGGTAGATAGGCTGCCCTCACTTGATTTGTATCACTTACTTGGTGCCAATTGAGAGTCTCAAGCGTTTGCACTATAAGCTGGGGTGTGTAGTAAGGCATATTCTGGCATTTTTAGGGGATTTTGATGATAAAATTGCTAAATTATTGTATTTGGCAATGTTTAAAAGTCCGCCTAACCAAAAAACATAGGGAAACCCTCGCAAAAATTTTCCAGGGTCAGCGGCGTTTAAACTAGCTTTTTAAGCGATTTTATTGGCTCAAAACTAGAGACAGCTCAGAGAAATAAAGCATGTATATTGAAACTAAACATGTAATTGAAATGAGAAAAGCAACATTAAGCATTCAGAATTGATGGTACAAATGGCTTACGGTAAATACACACGATACCACCATAAGTATCAGACATGACCAAATACATTTACTATCCTAAAAAAAAAAGAGTTTGAATACATCTTATCCTGTTTATAACATCCAAAAGCACAATTTTGCATAATATTTGTATCAAATCAATTAAAATCGTCTTCTAATAATAATCATCTGGCTTATGAGATAAGCATGTACCCATGTCAAACTTTGCGAGGAACACGATTGTGTGGTCAGATTTGAGTCATCTGGACACGTTGCCGTTAATGGATGGACTATTTTCAAAATAATCCAATTTTGAGGACTGATCATGACAAGATCCTGGAGGAAAACTGTCAATTACGAGTGTCCAGTAGTAACAGATTGATAGATTGGATGTTGGACAACACTGTATACGTTCTGTGTAGAGAATAATGTCGTGTGCGCATTGGATGTGCAAAACTGTGTGTTTATTGATGAAGCAAGTTTTGATATAAACATGCATCGACCAAGAGCTTGGTCAAAGCATGGTACTCAGGCAATCATACTAGAATTACCTTCTGCAACAGCAGTATCCCATACAATTATTGGTGTAGTTTCGACATTTGATGTGGTTAATGTAAGTATACAGGATCCAGGAAACGTCAAAAAAGAACGGTTGTTGGCGCTACTATAAAAAAAAAGGCTCCTGGAGGCGCGGCTTTCACTATATCAAATGGAACTAGTAAAGCTGGTCCTTTTGTCCAGTTTATCAGCGACACATTAGACATCATGGATGAATTCCCCACCATGAATGGCTTTCATATTGTTATGGACAATGCCTCAGTTCATAGCCATGATATAGTAGACTCTGCAATTATCAAACGAGGATACATTCCTGTAAAATGAAAGTGGAGGCACACTGTAAACATTGGCGCCTACCTTAAATTAGCCTTTTAAATATATTGCAATACCCTGTCATACCTAATTTTATATTTGGTGTAACAAGAGGCCAATGAGTTGAGAATTACGATAACTTTCCATAATACACAATAGATATCTGGAAATAGCACAATTTGATGTGAATGAGCCAAGGCAACCACCTGACACTGTGGATGATGGCATGGCTGTGATTTCGGTGCCTGTGGGTGCGAATTCCAATGTGTTCCTGAAATCAAACATTCAACAAGAAGGTTTGAGATCCGAAACGTACAAAATATTGATTGACACATTTTGAAGCATACAATGTCATATGAAAATGAGAGTGCCTGCAAGAAAAAGACGCTGCTCAGAAAGTTGGCAGTAGCAGCAGTCTGCTTGTTTTGCGTGTCCCAAAAGCCATGGAGCACACGAGTAACGATGCTATTCTTAAAATCTTGACACATTTTAAATATAGCAACATGAAACGTATTTATTGAAAAACAGAACCATCGCCATCGTCATGATGGAGCTGAGCACACAGTGAGCGAGAGGACTTGGCAATCAGTAAAAATAGATGCTGTTACCAAGGAAAGGCACACATATCCCCTTGGATGTCTCTCTCCCCTTTATCTCTCTCACACACAGCTCCAACTGTGCACTATACACCATTTTTACAAATTCCGAAGTCTTTTTTCCCCTTTTCGTTTTTAGTAAATTTATAAATGCCTTTTTTTTCTTGGGTACTTTCTTCTCTCTTTTCTCTTGATATCACAAGAATTCTAGTTTATTCAGCATGTACGATGGAAAGAAGGACAAGACAAAGGACTACTCGCTTGGCTTACACGGGGCGGCCATGAATGGCAATGTGGGTAGGTAGGATTCTTGGGGCTCATTAGCATGCAGCTCAGACAATCAAATACAGGTCTTGTCAAGTTTGCGCTTGACCACGGCGCACCTATAGATTCAGTCGTGAATGGCTACATGCCGCTTCAGCTCGCCTGCATCAATGAGAACCACATTGCTGTTGTGCAGTATCTGATAGACAGAGGGGCCGACGTCAATGCTCAACGGTATGTAATCGCCCTTCTTGGTGTGTGTGTGCTTGGCGATACTCATAATGCGAGCAGATGGTCAAAGAAACACAGTGCAGACAAATCGCAGGCAGTTGCAGGTGCCACGGGATCAACCGCTCTTCATGTTGCCTGTGCCAATGGATGTACCAAGATTGTCGACTTGCTGCTTAGAAATGGAGCCAAGATCAATGTCAAGGACAAATATGGGTCTCGGCCGGTTGATGTAGCTGCAGCCAAACATCACGTGGAGATAGTTAAGCTACTGGAGACGTTTGGATCAATGCAGATAATGCTAAAAGGGTTGCAAGAAGGACAGCACGTTGCAGAAGTCGGACGTCGATCGATGGATGCAGCGTCGTATCAGCAGCAGCAGCAGGCCAGAGCAGACCGACTACGACGACCCAGTCTACCCAGCGTCTTTGAGCACCAATTGCACATACCAGACATATCCACCATGCCCCCACCAAGACACAGTCTGAACACACCACGGCCTTCTGCCGACGAATTGCAGCAAGACTACTACAGCTACGGCGTCGTCAATCACTATGACGACGAGAATTATCTGACCTCGCTGGAGAGAAGGGCCTTTGGCGTCGCTTCTCCCACCACGACACCCAGCGCCTACTTTTCAAATCATGATCTGGATGAAAATAGAATCGTCGGACGTGCTTCTCTCGACTCTGCTCATATCCGTCCTTGTTTGGACTCGACCCCTTTAAAAAGATGCAGCTCAGATGGAGGTCACTTGCGTACGACTGCCTTGATGAATGCGATGGCCGCCAACAACATCTCCCTGCAAGACGACGAGAATGGCAATGTGATTGACATTGACGACGATGCAGACGAGGAAACACCAAGACCCTCTCTATACGACGAGCGGCCTGACATAGAACAGCTCAAGCCAAAGAAAACGTGGTTTAGCAGCGGCAGAAAATCAGTTGATATTTATCCTATTGGTAGACCCTCACTGGAAAACAATCAGCGTAGAACTAGTCTCGATTTTCGACCTAGTCTGGATAGTTTGTCGCAGTTGGCCAAGAAGAGCATGGAGGGGCTGTCTCGCAAGAGCATTGATATGGACCATGTTCCCTCTTCTTCTTCTACAGCAACTGCGCCCAGCAGCCGAGGGTTTTTATCAAAGTGGTGGTCCAATTCTGAAAGCAATACTGGCACAAAATAACTCACCCACAAACCACTCTTTTTTGATACCCCTTTACCCCTTCTTTTTTTCCCCACTTGTTTTTGTATATAAAATAAACTTATATATTTGTTCTTTATTTGTGTATGTGTGGCCATTGTTTACTAAGCTGAAGGCTGCGATTTGTCAAACCAGAGTTTGACCGACTTGTCTTGATCAATGGAGCCGGATGCAATGATGTTCATTGTTGGGTGACAGGCTATGCAAAGGACAACATCCGAGTGTCCTTCTAGCTTCTGTACAATTTCTTTTGTCTGCAGATTCCAGATGTATATGTTGTGGTCCTCACTGCCGCTCACAATCCATTTGCCACCTGTCACACTAAAGCTGGCAAATATACAGTATTTGCTGTTTTCGTGTCCACGATACGTCTTGAGACATTTGCCGGTATGATAGTTCCACAGTCGTAATGTGTTGTCTAATGTAGAGGCGAGGATATATTTACCATTTGGCGAGAATTTGACAAATGACACGGGCGGGTTATCATCATCGACGAGCGTTTTTAAGCACTGTCCACTGGCGGTGTCCCAGATACGACTAGTAGACATGGCTTGGTCAGCAAACAACGGCATTTTGGGTGGTTGATCTGCAACTTACATGAGTCCATCATGACTGCAGCTTACAATCATGGTACCATCTCTGTTGAAATGAACCGCTGATACGGGATCGGAGTGCGCTGGTAGTGTTTTCATGCATTTGCCTAGCATTTTGTCCAGTCAGTCCTCACATGCCAATGTCCTGCCCGTCTGCAGTTACCTTTTTTCACATCCCAGATTTTGATGCTTTCGTCGAATGATCCCGAAACAATCAGATTGGACTGTGGATTGTAGTTGACGCAGAACACATAGTTGGAATGGCCCTTCAACACTTTGACAGTTTCACGCTTTGAAAGCAATACATCAATGCCATGCTAGGTCCATGTTGTCAATCCACATTCTACTTACTGTGGCAAGGCTCCAGATACGGATGGTGCGGTCATCAGAAGCCGAGCATAGGTTTTGTGAGTCTGAGGACCATGCGCAATCCGAGATGCCCTGTGTGTGACCCTCCAGTGTAGCTTCGTATTTGCCGTCCAATGCATGCCAAATCTTGATGGTTTTGTCGGCAGCTTAAAATGAGGATCCGAGTGAATATTTGGCATAGGGAAATTAACAATTGTGTCTAGAGAACTTACAGCAACTAGCCAGCCATTTGCCATCTGGCGAGAACTTGACACTGGACACCGACATGCGGTGGCCGACGAGCGAGTATTTGAGTTCGTATTGTGGTTTGCGTTGTTCAGGCCGAGGTTTTGGTGCGGGTGCATTGTCTGCGTCTTGCTTCTTTTCTGCTGGCTGTTGCTGGTCAGCGCCTGCATCTTCTTCTCTAGGCCGCTTGTTGTCGTCTGATTTCTGTTGCTCTGATTGTGGTGCCTCCACTAAAATGAAGCATTAAAAAAATTTTCTCTCATTTGCCACACATCGCGAGCGAGCGAGAGAGACAAAAAGCAAGACCATTGCCAATGACACTTACTGCTTTGATCTGTTCAATTCAGTCGAACCTCTGATGTTGTTGTTTGAGAAAAGAAAAAGGTTTATTAAAGGGATCAACTGATCGTAGTCAAGGATGAAGTCAACGTGTTTTTGAAGAAAAAAAAGAGAAAAAAGAGATGGCAAACCCACAATGTCAATTTCAAAGAGAAAAAAAAGGTGACCGTCATCGGAAGTAAGGGGGCTACTACTAAGGTGATGAAGGTCTGCGATGGTCCTTCGATGGTGGTGGCAAATGAGCCAGGCAATTGGGACAAGCATAGTAAGCATCGTTGCCTGGATTCACCGTGGTTACGGCAGACAAAACGCCATCAGAAAAGCGGTTTTTTTCAAGATCAATGTCGTCTGGATTCTCGAGTATCTTTTGCACCAGCATGCTGGGCTCTTTATGGGGTGCTTGCTCATGAGTTACAGTGTTGCGGCGTAGCGTGACAATGTCAAAGCTGTCGTTGGACGATGCGATGGACTTTCGAAACTGCGTCTCATCCTGTTCATCTTCATCGTCGTCGTCTTCACCATTTGCCTTGCTGCTGTCCTTGGGCTTGTTCATTCTAAACTGCTTAATCAGTAGATAGCTGGTGATGACCCCTAGTAGTAGTAGTTGCGATTGAGTACGATAGTCTGCTTCATTTCCAAGTGGATCCACTTACATTCAAAGGAATACAAGTCGGCGGATAACCCACCCATGGCTCTACATGATATCAAAATGGCCGTGACAATGTTGGAGGCAATGACGCCAACGCTAAATACAGTGTCAAGTTAGTCATTGTGGCATATCTCATCGTCTCAAATATACACATTACGAAAAGATGAGACCACTGGAAAGCAGTGATTTGTGAAGGCTGTTTCCAAAGATGCGGTAATGACGGTAAATGACCATCAAAAATGCAAACGATAGAAACACATTGCTTGCGATATCCAGACCTAGTTTGGCTAATGCTGGCCATTCCACTAATAAGAAAAAATGAGCAACTGGTTGGGATCATTCATATCGTCATGAGCTTACAATTTGTCATCTACAGTGAACAGTTAGTCAACAATGTCAATAAAACATACACCCGACATATACATACAACACAGTTCCCCATCAGATCTTTGTATGTAGGCACTTTTCCAAATGTGCCATAGACAAACGTCAATGCAATGTAGCCAGTATTGATCAGAGAGCCAATAATAATCAGCCATTTAGCACGGTCGTAGCAAATGTAGGCCTTGTACAGCAGAATAGTCTGAATGCAGCAGCCGCCAAGATTGACTGATATGATGGACACCCAGAACCGCTATGTATTATAGTACTAGATGTTGGCAAAAGAATAATGCTTTGTAAAAAGATGGCTACCACTACTTACTAGCTCGCAGGTGACGTCTGTCAATGGATTCAGGATACTGCAAGATATAACAAGAAAAGACAGCATTGTTTCAAAGAGAACAGCAAAATGAAGCCATTTGCGAGCCTTGTAGACCAGTTCTGCTGCTGCCATCAACTGCCATATTGTGCAACCAAGACACACACTCATGTACACCACCGTTGATGCTGTGTGTCGAAAGTACCGTTTGGTGGAATCATTGAGGTATTCGTAGCGCACATCTTCTGCTCTGATGTTGGCGAGCAGATCGATATACATTTGAGCATCTGGAGGCAATGCCAAGTCCATTGTGTTGAATTATAAAAAGTAATGTAGAGTGGAAGAAAAAGAGAGTGCAGATCAATGAGATGTCTGTTGGGCTCTTTTTATTCTTCTGCTTCTGCTTCTCCTCGATGATATCCGTGTGTTTGTATGTGTGTGAACAAGTAAGGCCACTCTACTCTGACACTAGTTTATGCTCCTCTGCTCTCCTAAACAACAGGGTTTTCTGACATGCCACACAACAAACGTAACAACAAAATGAACACAATTAGGTGATATCGTTTGTTCTCTACTAACTTGAAACCCCCATCGAAATCAACTCGTTAAAGAGCCAAATTAGTAGTGAATTTTTGTTGATTGTCATTTTGTTATTAGCATCTATTCGAATAATGCCATTTTTTCAGATTGCCCAGTGTATGCGACGACCTGTATCACAAAGAATACTGTAGATCCTATTATAGCAATTCTTTTGTTCGCTTGAAAAGGAAAGTCGATCAATCTGTGCATAAGACTCTCGGGCTTAATGCGTGTGTTGCAAAGAAACGACATACATACATGTTTTGATGGATTTAGGAGTGTTTACAAGTAGCAAACCTATGCAGATTTGCACTGACTAGTAAGTAAGCTGGTTGAACTGACATTTGTGTTGCAATATTGCTGTACAAATATATACGACCAAGGATATTGCTTGGTATGATGATGAAACACCTGCTTGTTGGATGCAATTAGTACCCCACAGCTTTTGTAATTGTATGCCAACCTACTACTACTACTAGGCAGAAAACTCCATGTACGTAGTTCATCTCCTTTTGATAAGATTTGCATGAACCCGTCAAGTTGAGGTACACGGTTTTTTCAGCGTAGGTGCGTTTGTTTGTAGTCAAATGGGAGATGTCATGGAGAAAAAGCACAGTGCATGGCATGAAATGTCTCCGTTTACATACGGATAATGTATAGAAAGTTGGCCAGATAGGGCGATCAAGAAGAATGAGCGTACGAAAAAAACATCAGGCTGCAAAACTGCTTCAAATTTACTCATTGGCACCACCTGTATAGAAAACTTTATTATAAATATATCATGCAATTGTAAATCTGATGTAAAAGAGAGAGAGGGGGGGTGTAATTTGCTACCCTTTCAAAGGCTCTTTGCCTTGATTACAAACCTTTATACGATAATGCTGTTAATCGCTTTGATCCGTGGTTCTATCAAATTTTATACAAAATTTGGCTTTTAAGCCTTCTAATTTGACATGAAAGCCACTCATTAATGCAGATTCAACTCTTCTCGAGTTCTTTAGAGCTGGCACACTGAAAACAATTTATGTGCGAGCATTATACATACTGTCATTGCCTCCAACTACTCAAAATTACGCAAAATACAGCCAAAATTCGATACATTTGGTACGTGTTATCTCGTGTTAGAAGCCATTTCAGACCGCCAGATTAGCACCAAACGATTGCTCTCATCCACTAGTTGCTTTCTGGCACCTTTGCGCGATTTTTTTGGGTTCATCGAAAATGGACGAAAAAGCATGAGGTACCCCTCATGCCTCTCCATCAAAAATCAAACAATCGCGTTTTTGACCATGAAAACGAAGACTTTTACTAAAGCACATGATAGATCAAAATGTTCCTCTTGGTCCAACGCAACTCCCTCAAGTTGTTTCGCGATACCTTTATATGTAAAATCTCGACTTCATCATACTAAAATGCGACAGATTTATTTCAATTCTGTTTTCTAGCTTTGTGTCTCCACGTTGGTGCTGGTTTTGCTGTGAGGGGAGGCAGTGACTCATCTTGATCTTCTTGCAACTTTCTTTTCATGCTTTTCTTTGACTTCTTGTCATTGAGCGTTTGTTTGATGATATCTGCGGTATTTAGCGTGTAGTACTAAAATTCAAGACATATTAGTATTAGGTTTACCATTTTCGCTTCATCTCATTTAATCAACCTTCAGATCAAAGATCTGGCCAATGACATCTTTACAGTGTTGTTTCAATTGTGAAACCGTCGATGGTAGAGTGTACGAACTAATAGTATTTGCAGCGTACAAATGATTGTCGACAAGTTTTACAGATACAGTGCTTGTCTCCAAGCCTAAACATATTAAATATTCAGTCTTGGAATAAAATGTCAAAGAATAAAGCCAAAACTTACCCACGACTTGGACATTGACCACGCTCAAGAGGGCTGCCTGTTCTTCGCTTAGCTCGAGATTCATTATTTTGTCACAAATAACTTTTGCTTCTACTAGCAATTTGCTTCGATCGGTTTTGATTCTCTTGAGGCCAGCATAAGGTGCAAACTCAGCAGCACACACAGGGTATTCAGCATGATCGTACAACAGTACCAGCTTTGCATCTAATTTGAAGATGATATCTTCACCATCACCAGTAGCAATTCTTTTTTCGCCCCTATGCATATATAGGTTAATTTTGTTCGTAGACATACACTATATACGAAATTTACCAGCGAATGTATACTCCAGTGTTGAAAAATAGAACTTCAAATGGGCCTGTACCTCTTTATCCGGTTCAATACGGACCGCCTAATGTAAGCTACCCAGACGTTAGAGCCATTTGTCATATTGAATACTCAAAATATCATTGAATTGAGGTGTTATACTATACCTATCTGCGTTTCTTTGTTCAAGAAAGAGAGAGAGAAAAAAGGCGTCTATATCATAAATCAGTGATTTTAACTGATTAAATAGTAGACTCTAAGCAGGTGGCTCATTCTTCAGGCGGTCCGCACGTGAAACTTTGCCCCGGTGGTCCCTAAGGAAGTGTTTAGGTGGTCCGTATTAAGCCTGTCCACAATTTGTTGAATCAAACCTTTTCAGGAATAATTGTCTCCAATGTTGGTGATAACCTACCATCTCCATGTCAAGAATACAGTCGTGATGGATAGACTCAGATATTTTGTTTCTTGAGAGAGCATTGATAGGAGATAGCTACACCTACCTAGGCCCCACTGAGCATTAGCTGTTTGCGAAATGCCATCGCATAACTAATCCATCGTTGATCTTAATAACTCACCTGCCCTTATTTTTGATCCTTTGGCAAGTCCTGGGTCATCGTATTTTTACACACTTTATCATGGATATTGCTTCACCTTCTCATGCTGTCACAGATAGCAACCAACAAGATGGGCTGTCATTCTGTGTAATCTAGACATGCATGCCCTGATTGCTATATATCCCCCTCGGGAGATCAAATTTTGCAATCGTTATCGCCATGTCTGATTAGAGATCTTGACAGTAGTAGATAGCGCTCAGCATTCAATGTGGAAGCAGCGCGTTTCCATCCTGCCAAATGGATTTGCCTTACAATACTCCAAAAGGAGATGGAGGGGAAAATCAAAACAGTGACGGCAATTGATGGTTACAGATAGCCATGATTCGCTCACCATGACTAAGTGCATCGAAAAATGCATATCCTGTTGAATAATAAGGTTCAATAGCCGCTTTCACACGTACTAATCTTAATGCTTCAAGGAAATAAAAGGGACCTCACCACTGTCTTTTTCTTTCTCGCCTCTTTCTTTCATATAAATAATGATCAGATCTGCCCTGCAGAACACATATATCAAAGCCTGTTTAAATCCTGCCCGCACAACCACTGTTAGAAAGTTCACCATGTCCACTGCTCTCAAGTCGTTCGTCACCTCTGTTGACATCCCAAAGGTAAAGTGTCAATTGTGCAGTCTGAAGTGGCATTGGTCGCTCACACCGTACCACAGCTCAAGGACCCCTCCTTGTTCAAGGAAGCCGCCTTCATCAACAACGAATGGACCAGCAAGAACGTCAGCGAAACATTCACCGTGCTTGATCCCGCTACAGACAAGGAGATTGGCAAGCTGCCTGACATGGGCAGCAAGGAGACCAAGGAAGCCATCCAAGTTGCCTCGGACGCATTCAAGACATGGTCCAAGACCACCGGTAAGGAGCGCCACGACCTCTTGCTCAAGTGGTATCGCGCCATGATGGAGAACCAAGATGATTTGGCTACCATCCTGACCTGGGAAAATGGCAAGACCTTGCCCGAGGCCAAGGGTGAAGTCGCCTATGCTGCTTCCTTCTTTGAATGGTTTGGTGAGGAAGCCGTTCGCGCTTACGGCTCTGTGATTCCTTCTCATATGCCTGGACAGCGTTTTGTCACTATCAAGCAACCTGTCGGTGTGGTCGGTATCATTACCCCTTGGAGTAAGTTTTAGCCCGTCCAAACATCATGCGTCAATCGTTATGTCATATTAACGCCAAAATGTGCTTAGATTTCCCTGCTGCTATGATTACCCGCAAGGTCGGTGCTGCTTTGGCCGCTGGTTGTACTGTGGTGATCAAGCCTGGCGCTGAAACCCCTTACTCTGCATTGGCTTTGGCTGAACTCGCTAAGCGTGTTGGTATTCCTGCTGGTGTTGTCAACATTGTGCCTACCGATAAGCACGTTGCTGATGTAGGCAAGGAATTGTGCACCAACCCCATCATCAAGAAGATTTCATTCACTGGTTCCGTAAGTGTGTGCGCGTGTGTCATTGGTAATGTAACAGTAAATTGACGCATTGTGCATGATGATTTATTTTAGACTGCTGTCGGTAAACTCTTGATGTCTCAATCTTCAGGTACCATGAAGAAGGTCTCTATGGAGCTCGGTGGTAATGCTGCTTTCATTGTGTTTGATGATGCTGATGTATCTGCTGCTGTTGATGGTAAAGTGCTAGTAAATGTAGTTGTTGCATGATTATCTAACGAAAATTATAGCCATTATTGCTTGTAAATTCAGAGGCACTGGCCAAACTTGTGTTTCCGCCAACCGCATCTACGTCCAAAAGAATGTCTACAAGGAGTTCTCTACTCGTCTCGCTGAAAAGGTCAAGCAATTCCAAATTGGTCATGGTTTCGATAGCAAGACAACTCATGGCCCTCTCATCAACTCCAAGGGCATCGACAAGGTAAAGTCTCACGTCGAAGATGCTGTCGGTAAGGGTGCTGAGGTCTTGGCCGGTGGTGAGCACAAGGGCGGTAACTTCTTTGCCCCTACTGTTCTTTCCAACATGACTACCGAGATGAAGATTCACAGCGAAGAGACATTTGGCCCTGTTGCTGCCTTGTTTCCCTTTGAAAATGAGAGCGATGTTGTTGCTCTTGCCAATGATACACCCTTTGGTTTAGCTAGTTACTTCTTCAGTCGTGATATTGGACGTTGCTGGCGTGTTGCTGAACAATTGGAGACCGGTATGGTGGGTGTGAACACAGGCATCATCTCTAGTTGTTACACCCCATTCGGTGGTGTCAAGGAGTCTGGTCTTGGTCGTGAGGGCAGTCAATTTGGTTTGGATGACTACATGAACATCAAGTACATCAACATGGGAGGCATCTAAATGTGAAGTTTGTTACAGAGAACGAGCACATGTATATAATAAAGTATTTCTGGACTTCATTGAGCCTAGTCGACGTAATTTCATTATAAGCAAGGAACATCATTTGTGTGCATTAAAGAGCTATTCATTGTGCGAGTTGTATAGAATATAAATACGGCAGCTCTTCTTGATAGTAGCAGTAATTTAAGCCTTTTATCAACAAGATTGAAAACTCGCGCCATTATCTACTGCTCCTCGTACAACAAGTAAAGGCATATTGCATTTACAACAGAACGGTTCCTGGATCTGCGCCAGACTTCCTGCCATACAAAGGCATACTAAGATGATACAAAAGTCATCTTGTACATAGTCTACTAAGAATAGACGACGGATTACGTCTTTACTTAGAAGACAATGCATTACACATAGGTCAATTTGTGTTATATACATGTGCATTTGGTACTTATTTTTAGACATCAACATTAATATTTACTGCGGAAACATACAAGGATCGACGTTATTGTGTTTGATAAAAGCGAAGTTTTTAATACAGTAGAAAAGATCGACCAGCGATGATATTTCTTTTCAAGCAAGAATGATGAGAATGATATAATTGAACAAGAGGGGGATGTATAAAAGGTTAAGAAGAAGAATAAATATGATAAATGGTAAATAGGCTAATAGGCAACAAGGTATATAGATCTAATCGTCGTCAATTTGCCAGCTCTCGTGGGCCTTTTGCTTTTGAAGATTGTTGCTCTCGAGGTCCATCTTGGCCTTGACATTGCCTCTTTGCACAAATGGCTTGAGACCCTTTCCAAAGTTGCGCATGCAAATGATGCCCAATACGCATGACACCAGAGCAAAAGCAACACCAATCCAGATCAAGCAGATCCAAGTGTACCAGTTATTGTTGGGCTGCAGTGTCTGCGAGAAGATCAGGGCAAAGTGGAACAGGACCAGACATTCAAACACGATAAACAGGATCATTTTGGGCTTGCTCTCTGCGCTACCGGCTGAACGTGCAAAGTAGAGGAATGGTATAATAAAGATGGTGACAATGACTTGGATGATGGTTTCCCACATGATGCCTTGCTTGAGAGCAAACTGGATCAGATAAAAGATGGAGACCATGAACTGCGTAAAGACGTCAATCTTGAGTGCCAACACAAAGAATTGAAACATGCGGTACATCTTTTGAATTTGCACATCGGCGCCAATCTTCTTGTAAATGTTCCAGCCAAATTGCTTTGACATTTGGTAACTGAGAAACGACATGATGACGGCAAATGTCAGGATGACGACGGACAGGGAGATTTCAATCTTTTCGGCCATGGCGAGTGCGTCTACTGAATAGTTTGTGTGTAGTAATCGATCCAGCCATTTCACACCATCGACTACTTGTAAGGCACCCAATATGGAGCAGAGTACATTCAAAATAGCCAGCGCCAGGATCTCCGCTGTGTTTTGGTAAACCGTCTAGTATGATGATGAAGAACATGAGCTGATTGCACATTTTGAGATTATCTATATATATACTTACAGCATCAAATGCCATGCCCAAGAACCAGACTTGGAATCCCATGAAGGCAATGTTTTCCCACTTGATTCTGCCCAGACGATCTGCTGCTCTTAACGGAAGGTAGTCGTCTACTGTGGAACTTGCTGTCAACACGCTGTCAGTGGTGGGTTCAGGTAGTAAATGTGCTTGGTATGTGTTGAGGTAACAGATCGATGCTTGCAGTGCAATGATGATGATACACTGGCACGATGCCATTGAAATGTACAGTTTGGACCATTTGGTCTCTGTTACGCGATCAATCTATCATACAAGCCATGATGGTTAGTGATGATGTCTCCAAGGTTACTCGTAGTCTATACATTACAATTTTAGTTGCTGTCACCATGGCAATGTGTAGTATATATGATGAAAAGATCCAGCTTTAATGAAAAATATGTACAAGTGTTATATGAAGAAAGAGAAAGAGAGAGGCGTGCAAATGTCCTTTGCGTATATGCTTTATAGTAGACGTTAATTAACAGAATTACGATATCCGCCTTTGTTTGCTTTGAACAAATGTATGACAAATTAAGATTTTTGTGGTTGCACTGCTTTTCTTTTTTATCGTTGAAAATGGAAAATGCCAATTTCTCTCTCTCCCTCCCTAACATGATCTTATTACAGAGCTTAGGAACGACAGAGATATACGTCTCCTATTGTAATTAAGGCGCTTTTTATTGTTGTATGGCTGTTTCCAATCACTACATTGGAACCCCCTTAAAAAAAAAGAAAGAGAAGCGAGCCATGGACGACGATGAACATGCGCCAGAAAGTTTCATGATGTTGTTGATCGGGGAACTCTTTGCTTCATAATCGCACTAGCGAAAAATCTAGATCCCTTAATATAAAACGGGCGCAGGGCTGGGCTTTGATTACGGTTATTGCTTGTACGCACATGTTTATTATTTTTAGCTGCTCTTTTCAAGCGAATCTAGTTCCTTGTCAATGACTTGAAGCATCTTTTCTAGACGCTTACCCAGTCGAAGTGTCGCGACATTGGGTTCATTGTGTGTAGCCACCTTGAGCTCTTCAATCAACTAGTAGTAGTAGCAGCGTTAGAGATCTGGTCGGTATCCAGAAACAATGAAACCTTACATCTTTGTAATCCTGGTAATGAAACTTGATTTCGTTCAATTGTGCTCTTTGTTCCAGTCCATCCACTTTGGATCTTAATGCATTTAATGCATCGTGCAGATCACTCTGCTGCTGCTCGGAGAGATTATCTTGATCTGATTGTTGCTATAGCAACCGTAGATTCCATTTCAATACAATTAATCTCGTAAATGTCATGTTTAGATGCAAATACCTCTTTTTCTGAATGTTCCTTGCCTTCCTCTTGTTCTCGGCGTGCCTTTTCCTCCTTTTCCTCCTGTTCTGTTTCATCCTCGATCAGCTCCTCTTGCTGCTCCAGTACGTCTAATTTCTGCTTGTAGGTGCTAGCACCAATCGTTTGCAGCACTTGCAGTTCGGCTTCATTAACTAAATTATCAGGCAAGCTGTTGAACGTTGCACGAAGGGCGTCTTCAGGTGTCATTCGGTCCGTGAAACTGAACGCCCGAGATAAGATTAATAAGGTGGAGGGTACGTGATGCTCCAAATGGAGATCCAGCCACTGCGCGAGCTCCTCTCGTAGACGCTGCGAGGTGTTGCCTAATGTCCGAATACCACGAGCAGCACATGCCGCATTCAGCTCCACCGTCGTAAGATGATCAATGCCCTCTTGCTGGATCGCTTGGTCGTCCTTTTTCAGCTGGTGCATTCGGTTTCTAATCTGATATCGCAAGAAATTGTCGGTGCCAAACGCATTGATGTTCATGTATCGGCAGATTGACACAAGCTGAGGCCGAGACAGGTTGTCCAGTGTCAGTTCCTCTTCGAATTTGCTGGCAATCTTGAGCAGATCGTCCGTGGATGCTTGCTCGCCTGTCATGCGGACCTTTCGAAAGAATTGGACAAACTCTTGTCCAGCTGTCATATCGTCGCTAGGCACATTGTTGCTTCCGGACTCGGCAATGGTTTCTTGCAGGAATCGAGCCATGTCCAGTCGAACATTGAGTAACTTGCGCTTCTTTTCGTCCTGGATCTTTTTGTTCTCGAACGTACTAGGCAGCATGTTGGGAAACAGCTTTAAAGCGACTGGCAGCAGCAACTCCATAAAGGGCACAATCAAAAAGACGGCAAAAGGGACCAACCGAACTATATCTGAAGTTGTACGACGAAGCTATATAAATGCGTGTTATTAGCATACACACACTATGCATATACGCAATATGTAGACTTATTACCTGTCTGTTTTCTCGTCTGCTTAATTTCGTGCCTTGCAACATTTTCCAGGTCAGTCGAGACGAGATGCGAACCTCCAATCCCAACAATTTGGTACCATGCCAGTAATGGACAGCTTCGGCTTTGACTTTTTGCCACATGGTCTTTTTTTGTTGACTCTTTTCCAGCGTGTCGGCTGCCTTCTTTTTGTCAAGTGCCTGCTTTTCTTCAATTGATTTGAGAATGTCATGTGCTTGCTGGTGGTTTGGCTGCTTTGCATCAGATCGTCGCATTAATAAGCTTTTAGGTTTGGTGGCAGCTCCTGGCGTGAACAATGTGCGTTGCAAAGGTTTGGCCGAGGCACATGCCAATTGTCTTGCCAGCCGAGTGGAAATCGTTCTTTGTGTGAATTGAAGCGTTTGAATCATCTCCTTGTCGAAAGAGAAAAATATGAAAGAAAAATGTGAGAATAGCTGGTAGATGAAAATGCGTTGATTTTACACAGGATCATCATAACACACCATACGTCATGCACATTGATGATGGATAATATAAAAGCTTGCTAATGACAAGTGGAGCATTGATGGCTCCTGAGGTGATTGGATGTAGCACTTCTGATGTTCAATTAGTATGACGTATTTATATAGGCTGCTGGTCAATGGAGCATATCTTCCTAATTGTGCTCTTGCGTATTATGGGTCGTCTGTGCGTCAGAAATCGTTCAATGGCAGTAGCAGTGACAGAGTTCGTGGAATGAGTATCATATCGTCATTGACTCTATCGCCTCTATACAGTCCTAGTGTGATTGCTACAACGAAAATAGCTTTGACCAATAAGCATATACGCCCAGCAAACTTCACAGCAAGACCACAATGGCTATTTGTTGTTACAGAGCTTACCCAAGGAGTCATCTACAATTGACATTGGCTCTAGAAATCGTTTTTATTGAAGATTTACTAGTAAATCTCTTTGTCGCAGTTGTATAAATGCTTCGGAGGAATGAGGAGCTGCCTACTATCTCTATTAGATTATATTGCAATCAATCAGCAAGTCTGTCACTTACCAATATTTCCATTTGCTATTTGCGCATATAAGAGCCATAGTTGATTGACCTTACGCTACACACTTTTACATGCTCATGTAATCAAACTCCTAAATCTGCACATGTAGACATGTTGGTTAATGATACCAATACCAAACTTACCTTCCCCCAGCATCAAAATGCGTGCAGCAGTTCGGAATTTACACCGTTAAGCAACCGCCATCCCCTACACCTCAGGACGTTTGATAGTCGAGAGGCTTTAGAACGTGCCGCTAATGGTTGCCTCAAGCCCACCCCAACACCTATCGCCAAACGTCAGTGCAGCTAGGACAAAGACATGCGGTTCTAATGGCAGTTGTTTGTGATGCGCGTCAAGGACTAACAGCAACCCTGTCTGATGTGATCTAGACGACCTTTGACTACTACAAACCTCTCCAGCAGTAGCTCTAGATACAGTATACCTTACCAAGCCAATATGAGACCGAGGCTGGATGATGGCTGCACTTGTGCGCGAACATGCTGTTTCGATGCGTTGAGGCTAGGTAACTCTACCTTTCCATTAGGCGTCTGAATGTATGAGTCGTCCATAGGCAGCAGAGATTATTGTAACAACTGAATTGGAAAAGGGAAAGAAAAAGGCAATAAAAGCTTCCCACCTAGCAGAGGCTATAAAACATTGCACATACTCAGTTCTTTCAGTGTAGACCAAGAAGACTCGGACCAAGAGTACAGCTGCAGAGAAAGCACGCCCAGTTCAGAGTCTACTGAGGGTATCATAGAGCGGCCGAATGCCAAAAGGAAGGATTATCTGGTCTCTACAAACGGAAGCGATGTGATAGACTTGACGAGCCTGGATCACAAGTGGATTTTAAAGAGCGGGTACGATCTCTCGACAACTTTTTTAACAGGTTTAATACGGACCACCTAAACATTTCCTTAGGGACCACCAAGTCCAGAGCAAATTTTCACTAGCGGACCGCCTGAATAATGAGCTACCTGCTTAGAGTCTACTATTTAATCAGTTAAAATCACTGATTTATGATATAGATGCTTTTCTTTCTCTATCTTTCTTGAACAAAGAAACACAGATAGGTATAGTATAACACCTCAATTCAATGATCTTTTGAGCATTCAATATGACAAATGGCTCTAACGCCTGGGTAGTTTACATTAGGTGGTCCCTGAGGTGGCAGCTCGTTATTCTGCCCCGGACTTGGTGGTTCCTACGGAAATGTTTAGGTGGGCCGTATTAAACCTGAAAAGTGATTTGGTCAAGATGGCTAGATACATGAAGGATACTCTTGACGCTATTCAGAGTGATGGCTTCAATGATGTTGCAATCGCAGGAATGATAGCCAGTGGCACCAGTTGCTCCTCGTACATTATGGAGCACAAATTGGATTATATCTACACACTCTAAAAGCAAAGCTGATTTTATCTACCCATGGATCACCACGACATGCACAGAATCAATGGCGTCTTTCCTATCCTGAGTCAACTTAAGAGCGTTCTACAACAAACAATTGTCGAGCTCAATACCTTGCAACATGAAAGGAGCAATCCACCCAAATTGAAAAGGCTAAAAACCTATCATACACCTACACAACTGCCTAACTCGAGAGTGAAAAAAGTTGATATAAGATCGCCAGGTGCAAAACATGCTAAACGAAAGTTGCAATTCAAGTAACCGCCTGTACATATGCTGCCAGTAGCTACTACATTTGATATATACCCCATGAATATATGTACACATTATCCAAGTCTTGCAAGTAATAAAGTCAATCTATTACAAAATTATGCAAATGTCTGCGTTTTGAGGCTTCAAGAAGTAATTAATAGTACATTTATTTGTAAAGATAGCCTAATTTTCTTCTATGATAAAAGCCAATACTTCGCTCTTGGGTCTGCCTTCTCCAACACCATGCACAGGGATCCACTCATAGTCCAATTGCTTGCCGCCCACTCTGCAAGGAGGAGGCACGCTGTTACGATGCTGATGAAGGTAGGTGCCAAATCCTAAATACACCTTGTGATGTCTTGTGTTTTCAGGCTTAAAGGTGATATGAAGCGTGCCATTGTCGTTCTTGAACTGATCCAACTCAGCACCAGGCACAATGTGGCTAGTGGAACCCAGGAGAAGCAGGCCGTTTTGGTCTGGATGAGGCTCTGGGATGTGCATGAATGTCTTGGTTTCGTGCACCTTGAGCTTGGCAGCAGAGGAGGGATGGTAAAACAAGGCTTCGGTCTCGTCTGCTTGGCTCATGTGCATGTCGTTGTCTGTGGCAAACAAGAGGTGCGTGTCTCTGGAGGACTCGGGCAGATAGATGGTTTGCTCTTCCTCTGTCAGGTTGGCAAAGGTGGAGTAGTTGCGAGGCTTGCCGTTGGCATCATTGACAGTGAATTTGACAACAAAGCAGTTGCGTCTAAACTCAATCACGCTGTAGACATGGGCAATGACCTTGGGGAAGGTGGCAGAGTACAGCAAATGCTCATCACGGCCATACAGAGCGACATTGTCCGAGCTAAAGACCAGGGCGCCCAAAATATTGTTGAGGACACACAGCGTGTATCTTTCGTCTGGACTCAGTTTGTTCTTGTGGTTACGGAGGATCATTACGTCAGGGTCGTTGCCAAACATACGATCAGACATGGTCCAACGTGTTAAGGTTGACACTAGTGAGTTGGCTGTCGATACACGTTCACGCACATGGAGCAACTTGAGCTTGGAGTCTATAGATATATATATGTATAAGGAGACAATTACGCCAGTAAAAAAAAAAAAGACGCCACTTACCTTCCCACCAAGGAGCCACATCTGATCCAATACGACAGTAATCCACCTTTCTAAAGGCAGAGGCCAAAGGAACACCACAGCCAAGCACAAGCTTTTCAGGGCCTACCAAATCGCGAATCAGATCCATGGCCTCCCACATGATTTCACCACGGGATTTGCCCATGCGAGGTATCATGGCTGCAGCAAAACAAAAGTCGAGCTTGAGCATATCGAAACCCCAGTCCTGCAGCACGACATCAAACACATGCTTCAGATAGTCTCTTGCCTCACGATTGTACATGTCCAGTGCATAGAATCCGCCCCAATTAGGACCTGCCACCACAGGCTTCTTGGTCTCAGGATCGATGATCAGCCAGTCTGGATGCTCCTTGACAATGCGGCTGGTGAACCCAACGGCGTAAGGAGCCAGCCAGAGGCCTGCCTTGAATCCAGCGCCCTTGATCTTGTCAGCGACAGCCTTCATGCCATTGGGAAACTTGTTGTTGATGGACAGCCAATCACCAATGGCTGTTTGGAAGCCATCGTCAATCTGGAAAATGTTGATGGGGTACTTGTGCTTTTGCAGTGCTTCGACATTCTCGTTGATGATGGACTCACTGACATCACCGTAATAG
Organism: Mucor lusitanicus; assembly: GCA_010203745.1. Lineage (NCBI taxonomy): Eukaryota > Fungi > Mucoromycota > Mucoromycetes > Mucorales > Mucoraceae > Mucor > Mucor lusitanicus. Next base: position 152,202 of record JAAECE010000004.1, on the reverse strand, counting down.
TTGTACCAAGAAGTCCAGCCGTTGACATGACGTTTGTCATCTTCGTTGTTCTTGATGGCCCTGCGATCCTCGTAAAATTCGGCATAACTGTCCCAGATGGGCGCTTCGGCATCCAATCCCTGAGCGATAAAGACACGCACAAACTCGATCTCCTCGTTCTGATCCATCTTCTTTCCCAAGACGTCCTTGTAGATGCTGAGCGTGTTGTTGTTGAAGTCGCCCACAAAGTAGGTATAGCCTAAATGCTCGGAAACAGATCCGAAAAAGGAAAGCACATTGTTCACATCGCGAAAGTGAGTGTAACTGCTTGAGTGAATTAAGCCCTTCTCGCCCGTGTGTTGAAAGATATCGTAATCACTATGATTTCACCGCATCAGTATCCTCTCTTTTACCGTATCCCTATAGAACTTACCCTTGAAGATTGAGCTGTGTATACCATGCAATGCCTGTGCGGATAGCTGGAATCTTGTCCTTGCTGGTGAATTCACGGGCTTGACTCCAGCTTTGAAAGCCGTTTGCCATCATGCGTTGATCCTTCAAATCAGCCATGTAGGTCACCTCGAATTTGACCAGCTCGATAGCCTTGAAGGCCTTGACATGATACGAGAGCAGGTAGCCGCCCTTTCCATCAGAATGACGCACCACCTTGGCGCTCACTTGGATGTTTTGGTTGATAAACGGTCTGTCTGGTTGTACAAGTTCGTTTTTATGACGAATGACATTCTTGTCGCCGTTGATCTTGTAGGAGATGGTGACCTGTGCTTTGGATGTCTGAAAAGAGGAGGGCGCGAGACTCATATTTTCGTTGAGATAAATGGTGTGGAGAAAGAAGAAAAAGAAAAGAAGAAGAACAAGAAGCCAAGCAACATTTAAGCTAAACATTTTGTTGTGTGCAGCATGCATTGAAACTCAAATTCGCGCAACGTTGGGCTCTTTGGTAACATTACTATAAATAGCAGTTTTCTGCCTTCTGTTGCTTTGCATCGGTGGTATTAAACTTGCCAACATTCACAAATTGGGCATCTGGGGGACCGGGGCAATGCCTTTCAAAAAGAGATGGATGGTTGATGGCAGCCATTTATGTGGTAGTATACAAATCTTGAGCCAATACCTGCTTCCAGCAAGCATCTTATATAGCTCGATTTTTAAGATATACGCCAACTCTTTATTTACAAGATAATGCATCTAAACTACACTATACACACATGCTGGATGGTATCTATATACGAGAATTTCCGTCTTGCTTCTCTTCTGACCAAATCTTGATGGACAGAATCATGTCTACAATCTTTTCTTCATTGCCACTAAAGACATCTAAAGAGAGAAGAAGGGTCAGCGGCAAGTGGAGGATTTTTAAGGTGGTATATACAACTACCTTTGATGGTGTATCCATTAGTAATAATGCCCTCTCGATTCATAAACTTGAACGCTTCTACAATGCTGTCCAGCATGTCCATGCTAGATGACGCTTGGTTCTTTACAGGTGCGATAGATTGTCCACTGATTGTCTCTAGTAATCGTGTCAATGCTTGTCCTGAGCGAAATGCAGCGCCTAAATCATGGATTTCAGTGTCAGGAGCCAAGACATGATTCACCCAGTATAGAATGGCATTGTTGGTGCTGGCGTGGGGCAAGGAGGATATAGACTCAGAAGGACTAGTGGCATAAGCATGTGGGTAGTAGCCATCATCGGTATGCTGTTGTGGACGATAACGCTGATACACTTCTTCCTCAGCTTGTGTAGGTGTAGCAAAGAAATAGCTCTGCTCTCTTTGCGTGGTATAATGACAGTCTAGATCTTCTTCTGCTGCTGCTGCTGTTGGCGATGGGTAGGACCGAATGATGAGTTTCTGAAAGGGCTCCTTGTCTTGATCACTGGGATGCTCCATCCAAAGCAACGTTTCATCAAGCTCCTCCTCTAATGTGTTTGATACGACAACGTCGTTCTTGATAGCCTGACGGTAGCTTAGCATCTTTCTGTCCTTGTTGCTGCACATGAGAATTGAAGGTGGTCTAGGCTTCATCTGCTGAGCAATTTCCAGAGGGACAGTATCCACTGTATTGGATGACACCACGGGCACTATGGCAATAGTATGTTAATTTGATGCTCAGAAATGTGCCAAGGATGCTTTTCGCTCATAGTACCACATAAATCACGCTGTATTGTCGATTTCATCAATGCTTGCACCCAACGCTTCATATCATGCACCGTGCTTGCGTACAAAAAGAAGGTTCTTTCGTGGTCGTGATGCAGTTTGAAGTGGTACTTTTTGGTAGACGCTGAATGGCTATTGGCATCTTGCAAAACGACGCGATAACCACGCAAATGGATGATTCCTTTCATTCTTGAATCCTAGAGAAAAATACTAATTGCTCAATATATTTAGTGCATAATGAAAGCTTGGCTATACCATCTACCTTTGAATTCTTGAAATAAAAGAGATTGGTACCATGAAGCACGAACCATCGCTTGTTCCAAGTCTTGTAGCGATCACTTTGCTTGTAGATCCAGCCTTCGCATTCAGGAAATGTGCTGTTACTGCTGTGCTGCGAGGCAGGTGCTGTTGTCTTGGATAGCTCATACATGGATACATCTGATAGCGTATGTCTTTGTTGTAGGGATGGCGTAGATGGCAGTGCTGGCGAGTGGCTATCAAATGTAGTAGATTGTCTGTACGGGCCAGTAGTCGAGTTGTACGAGGACCTGGTTTCGAGCATCAAGCTGCTATTATCGCTGTATACGCAGCTTGAATGGGCGTCATTGTTGGTGCTACTGTTTGAACGGGTAGACAATGAATGGCGGTATGTGGACAGGCTGGCGGGTACAGCTTTACAGTGTGTGCGGTTAATATGAGGAGAATGACTTACAGGCGGCGCACATGAGGCATTTACCTGATCTCGGTGTTGTAGATGAAACACACGACTTTGAAGAGGAGATGCTCTTGCACAAATCCTCGGTTACTGATCCGTATCGGCCGTAAAGAGCATTGGATGATGGTTGTCTGTCATTTGGCGCTTCTGGCTCACTTTTTGTATTGACAAGCAGCAATTTGATGGCATTCAGCAACTTGTAGCGACGACCATAGGCCTGAATGCCGAGTTCTTTTAATGCATTATGATCCAGGCTAACAAGAACATCTCCAGTGATATCTTGATCTAGTAGTAATAGTAATGAATTAGCCATTGATTTGACCAAAAACATGTCAAAGGCAATCTACCTATAAAGCTATCGGCAAAAGACTCTAAACCAACAGATTCAAGCCATGTCACGACTTCTTCCATGTTCCAGTCGATGGGAGATAAGGTGCTGACACCAAATGAATTACTCGTACTAGTAGTAGGTACATTTGTAATGTCTTCTGTTGATTGAGCCGAGTGAATTGTACTAGTAGTACGACATTCATCCGATGAAATTGTTGCACTGCTTGTTCCAGATGACATGCGTGTATGCTGATAGATATCATCATTGTAGGATACTATACGATGGGTGTTTGCTGGTGGCTTCTCAGGTGAGGTGTAGTTCATTGGAAACAAGCCAGTTTGGCCTAATGTATTGCGGCCCTTTGTAATAATACTATTGAGCATGATTTCGTCTACAGGCAAATATACTGTACCTGCCACCACCCATCAAGATATTGATCGTCTTTTTCCAGAATGACGATAGGTTCGCCGTATCGAAATGTCATTTCATCTTCATTTTCAGCCTCAAAATTATGAATGGCATAAACAATATCAGGAGAGTGCATGTTGGAGTAAAATCAATACTGTGAAATAAGGAAACAAAGACAAGAGAGAAACGAACACCTATCAGTAGTGTTTGATTAAATATAAAATAGATATTGTTTTCTGATGGCAAGTTTCATAAATCATGATCCCATCGGAAAAAGCCGTTTTCCCAATCGACATTGTGCACCTAATAAATGTCAGCTGTATTTGTTGGCCTACATCTCCTATACAGCATGTTGTATTTTATTGTATGAAATAAGCTTTTCATCAAGAACAAAAAAAAAAAAGGTGGAGAAGCATTGCTGCTTGTTTGCAACATGTTCCAAAAATGTTTAATTTTTATCAGAATGTATAAAAGGTAGATCATACACGTGCAATTCAAAGAAAAGCAAAGAAATGCTCAAATTGCACGTTTTGATGTCAATGCTGCTGTGTTACAGTTACTAGGAAATGTGCATTGACAGATTTGCCTGTACTTTTTAGTTCATTTTTCTTGGTTTGCCACACGCTGTCAATCAATTCAGTTCATCTCAGAATGTATTAATATGAAACCTATCCAAAATGAAATGGGTTTGCTTTCGTGTGGCATTGCATTGAAATGGGCCCTTTCATTTAAAAGAAACTGTTATGTACATTGATAAATAAAGATCACATTGTGCAGAGCTCTAATATTCTCATCTAATTAGCATCCTGTCAAATCAAACTGCACATGGTTGCCATAGAAACACAGAGAACGACACTCAAAACAGCACACTATCGACCGAGCAAGACTACTAAACACACGAAGCGCAACTGATCATGATATCCCGAGGCAACGGCGATAAATTTAAATGCAGTGTATCCATTGTTCCTGGCTTGCTTCAATATATGTAGGCTACCTTATCAGATATAATTACGTGAGGCTCAGCACTATAGCACATCATTTCGTTGCTACAAGATCTGAGGGATCGCAGGATCATCAAGTCATGTAAATAGGCAAAGCACATTATAGTAATCGAGATGCTGATTTATAGTTTATCCTCCATAATTGGTTTCAAGCTGCTCTATTTACAGAGAATGGAGATTCATAGAAAGAACGTATTTCGTCAGATCTGTACGTAGTAGTGCTATCCAAGACATATCTTGTTTCATAACAGCATCGACATGTATTACATACATAGATATTGATTATTACATATTGCAAATGTGAAGTGATTTGGCAGTTTTTGCTCATCATGATAACACCATGCACAAGTTACATCAAGCGCTGGGTGGTTATGCATGTGTATTAAGAGCCTGAATGGCAAATGAATGTGTTGGACAAATGCGGGTTGCTCAAATGTGGCTCCTGCTGACAATGTTTATTCGGATTGTAATCCGTTTAATGATACTGTATGCCTGGTATGACATTTTGTTGAATCGTACTGCCGAGAATAACGTCCTCGCCTAAAACAGGTCATACTTATGAAGTAAATGGAATATTTTAGAAAAAATCACAGCTCTCTGAGAGATTTGTCAATGCTTACATAGTAATCAAGACCCTGCCCAACCTCCCAAAGGGCAATACCAACTAGTTGGGTCCAACACAGAATTAATTAAACGCATATGCAGATGTAAAACCTTCTGGGAATTGCTTACCTCCATAATCCTCGGCTAATCGCACCCGATTTTTAATAGACTGATCATGAATATTAGACAACATGCTCTTTAAAACTTAATCATTGATATTCTTACCCTCAATGTAGGCAACCAAACAGTGCCTTGTCGAATACCCTCCTCATCAATATCCACAAACCACGCTTCCTGGCTTGCTGAATCCCAATTCAAAACCTCTGTTGAGCCATCTTCATCTGGCACATCATCGTCAAAGAGCTCGTCATCCAACATTCTTTCCTTGGGTTGATCTCGTAACTTTTCAATCACAGTTTTCATCACCAATGGTTCAGGAGCTCGCGTTGGCAAATAAGACATTGCATACATGTTGAATCCTATCAGCAATTTACTGCGTTCTTCTGGTTCTGGCGCAAGATACTCGATATTGTCCATGATCCACTCAATGGGCGATGAGGGGCCACCATTGCTACAAAATCGCAAAATATTAGCTATATTTTATCACGCCACCATTTGCTGCGGGTGGGTAGTTACGGATCATGACTGGAAAAATCGTATGTCATTAAGCTGAATCGATCCACGTATTGTGCCATGGCCTTGAATATATCTGGAGTCATGTATTTCTTGTGCTCTTCAGTCATGATAGCGGGCAAAACAACGATCAGTTGGCGATCGTCTTTGTGCAGTTGTGTCGATAATTGGTTGAGAAATACTTGAAAGAAGGCGGGGAACCCACACTCAATGACAACGCCGTCAAAATTGTATTTGCTAGTAGATGTATTTTGAGGATCGCCCATGCCTTCATATGAACACACCATTATGGACTTACCTGACTTGATCCATCAGCCTATCTACCAGTGCCTGGGACTCTGCCTTGTCGGATACAAACAATCTCAAGTCATCTCCAGTCCAGCCTCGAAATTGGAACCGAGGCAGAATCCTGCCTTTGTTAGTAGATTCATCCTTGACCTCTTTCATCCACTATAATATGAAACAATCAGACTCCTGCATCCTGAATTCATGTTAAGCAGACATGCTACTTTACACCCTGGTCCACATCATGCTCGCCATCCAGATCAAATTCCATGGAAGATCTGATCAAAGCCCTTAGTATTCATCCAACATGGTTATATCAAATGTAACTAGCTTATACCTGCGTTGAATATAGTACCATACAGGAGAAACACTGATGATAAGCACACATGAGTCATCAAAGCATAGCTCTCAGTAAATGACACGTACTAGTCAAATTTACCCTTGAATTCTTTCACGATATCATAACCTTAGATTCTGTTGTATTAGTATAATGAGATGTATCAATGTTGCCATATTACCTCTGTTATTCCATGGAGTGACATAAGCCAATGTATCTCCTTGAAAATGCTTTTCATGCGCTTCCAGTGTGTTGGGCTTGTCGTGCTGTTTAAGAATCGAGCTGACATCAAGTGCATTGTGATTTTGAAACGGTTTCTGTTGTTGTGCATTTGCAGCAACCAAAAGACTCGATAAGCCTATTGAGCCAAAGGTAAGTAGTTTCTGCAAGAATAATTTCATGTCGAGGTGAAAAAGGCTATCAAAAAGAAAACATGCACCAAAAACTGCAACGGCTTTTATCAGCCAAGATTTCTGAGTGACAAATTCAAGCATTTTAACTCATCTTGTCGTGTTACAGTTGAGTTTCTGCATAATTATGAGGGCGTAAATCTCACTCATCAAAACATACTTGGTACAGGTATACAGATAGAACAAGAAAAAATTGCAACGAGAAGACTAAACTATCATCCTGCAATAAGGCTAGTAATTTGTCGGTAGCTATCTACAGGCAGGTTAACGTGCTCTTGATGTGGTAATCGTGTCGTCTGAAGAGATAGAATATGGCATCTGCCATATTTTTCATTGAAATCAAGCCAATAGAAAGCTTGCATATCTTTTAATAATTCGATGCATGAGAATGGCACGTATCCATGCCAAATTCTGCGAGGAACACAATGGTGTTATTAGATTTTAAATTGCACAAATCGTTGTCTAGCGATGGATGATTTTGAGAAAAGGCATTTTTGAGCATTGATGTTGACCTGAAACCTGTGAATAGTGCTTGATTACAAGTAAATGGGTGGAGTCATTGGCGGGTAGATGGAATGTTGGTCAACACTTTAGTCCGAACTGCAGGGCATAACTCTGCACTTACACTAACTCCCACGTCTACAGAAATGTTCTGTACGCCATGGCTTTGACCATCCAATACATATCCGGTTTCGAAATACTGGAGCAATGATATTTAGAGATCCAGCTTTAATCAATAGTAGATTCAGGCCTGCATCAGATTGAATTATATCAAACGCGGTGCATTCAAAACACATTCGCACTTTTTTGGTAAGTGTGCTGTCAGAAATTACCGCTTTCTACGGTATAATCTTTCGTTTTAAACTGACTCCAAGTGGCACAGGCTGCGCTAAGCTGTTATTTCTCGGGGGGGGGGGCTTAACAGTAAAGCATACACTTAGTTCACGCCACTTTCTGTCTGATAGTAATTCGTGTGTAGTACCAAAGAAATAGTAATTGTTTGAGGTCTTGATTAAATCTGTAACATCAGTTGCCATGGATCTACAGGCTACAAAAGACAAATTTCCAGCCAAAAATGTCCAAATTTAACCCCAAATATCTCGTCTTGAAAGCCCCTTTAGATGCTACGAATAGTGCCAAATGATTGCTATCGATCACCATTTACATCCTGGACCTTCATTTTTATTTTTTTTGGATCGATCCAAATCGTCGAAAATTCACGATTTTTCATGAGGTACCCCTCATGGTTATTGTTAAAAATCAAACGATCGCAATTTTGAAGGCGAAAACGACACTTTTTACTATGGTATATATTAAATCAAAATGACCGCACAGATGTAGGGTAGCCTGTGCAACTGCTATTTTGAACGTTGTATATGCTAAATCTCGACTTTTCTTGGAAAAACTGCTTTTTGTATTTTCTCAAAATTCTTTGTCTTTTCATTCTGAAAGTATTTTAAAATTGCCACCATTGAATGCGCCTTCAAATTCTCCCCTTAAGTTTATTAGAAAGTAGTATACGCTGAGCACACTTTCTATAGCTAATTTTAACAAAAATGTTTACAAATGTCAAATCATGTCGATATTGAGTCAAAAAAATCATCACAAAAAAATCATTTGGGTACAGTCACCACAGTGCAAAATATCTATTGTACACGTCATTCAGATTCCGCGTGCTCTGTGCTGCGGCAGCCTATTGACTGCAGTCACCCTTAGCAACGCGTTTTTATTTTTTTTTTTTTCTCGTACTGTTTTTGCACTGCACATTTTCTATTAAACCATATACTTTTTATTACTATTTATTGAATACAACACCATTTTTGCCAAAAGAAGCATGCCTTTGCAACCACCAGTACCCAAGACGACATCTTTCAAGTTTGTTACAGTAGGTATCAGTCGATAAGAGCCACCTTTCGCGTTACAATATACAGTAATACTAATTACGCAGTTTATTTCAGGCCAGTCCGTTGCAATATATTGATTGTGTTTGGTTTGTATTTGGTTTGTATATTCCCCTTCTTTGGTTGTCATGGATTTGGTTGTTATGGATTACATTCATTCATTCATCAACCTATTACTATTACTTTCTTTCTCGTAATACTGTGCATTCGTTAGTTTGCTCTATTGCGATTCATTCTTTCGCCCTTTTCTTCTGCACGCAACTATTTCTCAGTTGCTGTACTACCATAGTGCTATGGTGTATCTTTTGATGCATTGTATCGCTGGTACTGCTGCTCTATTGTGGAGTAGCCTTGCATTCTTTTCGTTCTTCAAGTATTACTTCTTCTGTAATACTAGTGGTATTTGTGTTCTTGTTTCGTATGAGGCAACCACGATGCCTTTTTTTATTACTTTTCTTGTACTCTTCACTTTGATGATACACATTGCATGTTACCTTTTTGCATGTAACTGTAATGCGATGTTTCTGTTCTTCTTCATCACATTCTAGTGATGCCCTCTTCTTACTTTCCTTCCTTTTATGGTTCTTTGAGCCATAACCCTCTTTTTTCGTTGTGTGGATAAGCCTATCGTTGAAGCACAATTAGATTTGATTCAGAGGCTGAGGGTAGATAGGCTGCACTCACTTGATTTGTATCACTTACTTGGTGCTAATTGAGAGTCTCAAGCGTTTGCACTATAAGCTGGGGTGTGTAGTAAGGCATATTCTGGCATTTTAGGGGTTTTTGATGATAAAATTGCTAAATTACTGTATTTGGCAATGTTTAAAAGTCCGCCTAACCAAAAAACATAGGGAAACCCTCGCAAAAAATTTCTAGGCTCAGCGGCGTTTAAAATAGCTTTTTAAGCGATTTTATTGGCTCAAATTTCGAGACAGCTCAGAGAAATAAAGCATTAATATTGAAACTAAAAATGTAATTAAGATGAGAAAAACAGGACTAAACATTCAAAATTCATGATACAAATGGCGTTTGGTAACTAAACACGATTCCACCATAAGTATTAGACATGACCAAATACATTTACTATCCTAGAAAAAACAGTTTTGGAATAAATCTACGCCTGTTCATAATATTCAAAAGTACAATTTTGCATTTTATTGCTATTAAATCAATCAAAGTCTTCAAATGTCAATCATCTAGCTTATGAGATAAACATGTACCTATGCCAAATTTTGCAAGGAACACAATCGTGCAGTCAGAATTTAGTCATCTAAACTCGTTGCCGTTAATGGATGAATGATTATTAAAATAATCCAATTTTGAGCACTGGTCTAGACAACAAGATTCATGGGGAAGGCGGATAATTACAAGTATCTAGTATTAACGGATTGACAGGTAAGGTGTTAGATCACACTGTATTCAAAGCTGCATACTATTGTATCCTTGTGCGTGGCACCACTAAATCCTGTTTGTAAGCAGGTATTTTCAGTATGTAGGATCAGGTCATCATCAGAGATTCATTTGCAAAAAAATTGCTGTTAGAGTATAGAAATCAGAACGTAGTACCGATGCTAAATTTTTTCAGGAACACAATGGGGTAGTTGAATTTTAGATTGGACGAGCTTTTCTTGATGGATGGATGATTTTCGCAATAAGCCAATTTTGAGCACTGATCTGGGCACGATCCATGAGGAAGGCGGCTGATTACATCAAGTGCCTAGTGGTACTAACGGCTTGACGGATGGGGTGTTGGATAAAACTGTGCTATTAAAAAAGCTGCATACCGTACTTTTGTGCTTGACACTATATCCTTCTTGTATGCGAATATTTTTGGTATTATGCACGATCACGTCATCATGCAAGATCTATTTGCAAAGAATTGCTGTTAGAGTATTAAAATGATAATTTTTCTATGCGAAATTATGCGAGAAAGACGATGGTGTGGTTGGATTTTAGATTAGATGATGAGTTACCGTTGAACGATGGATGATTTTCAAGAATAGGTTAGTCTTGAGCACTGATCTTGAAAGGATTCATAAGGAAAGCCGTTAATTACGAGTTTTCAGTAGCAACAGAAGATCGAAAGAGGGGGTGTTGCTCACCATCGCATTCAAAACCGTTCGACTCTAGCATGCTTTGTTGGAGAATGGCAAAGTGCGATCATTGTTTTGGGAGTTGGACAAAATACAGCAAAGCTTGTTTTCATCATGCCGAACATGATGACTGTTGGAGAGTTCATATCATCAACATTGTTGTATATTTATTCTGAGGCGGTTATCAGCATATAAGCAAACTTCCAGTGGCTACGATAAGTGTGCATAAATTAAACGATTCTTTTAGTTCCACAGTGGAGAAGTGTTCGTTTTACCCAATTCCAACCTCTAGCTCCATCCTTTCTATTACTATTATTATGTAGAGAGCACTTTTACTGTACGTAGCGACTGTCCAAATTATGTATTCTATATACAACGAATTGAAAAGCATAGCAGATTGAACTACTTTCTACAGGCATAGTCCATTATTAGTAGAAGCTGCATTGAAACACGATAAGCGGTGCATTTTCCATTTCTGCTGAGCGTTTTTAAAGTAAAACATATACAAAACTATCATCGTTCTTTGTCTCATGGTAATCAGCGTGTAGTCCCAAAAGATACCAATTGTTTAAAGCCTGGATCAGATCTGTAGCATCAGTTGCTGTGGATTTATAGAACACCAAAGGTGCTATTCTCAGCCAAATTGTCCAAGTTTAACCCTCAATATCTTGTCCTCTAAGCCGTTCTAGATGCTGGGAATAGTGCCAAATGATTGCCAAATGGTTGCCATCGATCACCATTCACATCCTAAACCTTCATTATTATTTTTTTTGGATCGATCCAAATCGTCGAAAATCCACGTTTTTTCATGAGGTACCGGGGTTGTCTGCAGACACATCCCATATTTCTTACAGACACATCCCCGCCGTCCATATATAGCAATTATGCTACCGTGATTAACAAAACTGTCCCAATGTTTAGCATTTTTGAATTCAATGCTTTATAGCGGAGTCACATGTCGTCCAATAACAATGATTTTAGTATCATTAGAAAGCTAAAACTGTTTTCTTTAAGATCCAATTTTAAAAATTTTATTTTAAAGGCGTAAATCAGAGCTGTCTTTGGTCAAAATAGGTGGGTACATTGGGACAGTACTGTGAGAGTTTTCTCGAAAATACGTTTATTACTTTTATTCGGGATTAATACTTTGTCCAATATCCTTTAGCTCTAATAACAGCTTTGATACGTCTAGGCATACTCTCTATAACTTTTTGGCACTCCTCTGGCTTCATTTGGTCGTACCAAACCTCAGTTACTCGCTCATAGAGCTCATTCAGACCCTTTGTTGCTGTTTCGTACTGTATCAGGCGCCTTTTCAATAAAGCCCACATATTTTCAAAGGGATTCAGATCGGGAGACTGTGAGGGCCACTGCATGACTTGATAGGACTGCTCTTGAAGGTATTCCTTGACCAATTTTGACGAATGCTTAGGGTCATTGTCTTGCTGGAAAATCACCTGTTCACGTCGGAAGCCCAATTTCTCGATAGCAAAAGCGATAGTTTGCTCCAATTCGTCCTCAAGAATCTCCTTATACAAGGTCTTGTCCATGTTGCCATCGATCTTGCACATCCAACCGACACCAGCGTAGGTAATGGCACTCCAAAGCATGATATTTCCACCACCATGTTTTACGGTGAGCTTGACATGGTGGTTTTGGAGCTGCTCACCAGACCTGATCCAGGCCCATTGTCGTCCATCTGAGTTAAAACGGTTGATTTTGGTCTCATCTGTCCAAATGACTCGTTTCCAGTCGTCTACAGTCCAGTCCTTGTGCTGCTTACACCACGCGAGTCTCTTCTTGACATTGGCCTGACTAAGTAAAGGCTTAGTGGGCTTCTCAATAGCCCCCAAACCAGCAACGCGGAGTGCCCTGCGAACAGTTTCCGGGTTAACCTTGATTTTGAAGTCCTCCTCCAACAGTTTCGTAATCTTGACGGCGCTTGAAATCCTCTCCTTGGTCGCTTTACGAACACAATAGCGTCTGTCAGCTTCCGACAATACCCGAGGACGGCCACCTTTCGAGTTCTGCACGCCGGGACAGTGCTCCAATTTGATTCGCCCAACAGTAGACTTATCTAGAGATAGCTTTGCAGCAACTTTCCGGATTGAAACACCGCTTCGAAGCATAGTAATGGCAGAGTTTACCTCGGAGACAGTAGTGGCTTTCATGGCTTGAGAATTTACCTACCTGAATAATGGAAGTCCGATTTGGATAATGGGAATCACTTGGGCCAATAAGGTCTTTATTATAAGAGACTTTCAAGGACATACCAAATTGTGGGTTTGATGTATGATGGATTTTCTGTTTTCCAGGAAGATCTCACAATATTGTCCCAATGTACCCACCTATTTTGACCAATGACAGCTCTGATTTACGCCTTTAAAATAAAATTTTTAAAATTGGATCTTAAAGAAAACAGTTTTAGCTTTCTAATGATACTAAAATCATTGTTATTGGACGACATGTGACTCCGCTATAAAGCATTGAATTCAAAAATGCTAAACATTGGGACAGTTTTGTTAATCACGGTATATGAGTAGATTTTTCAAGATTCGATTTAAATAAGTCGTAGATGGGCTACGCCTTGTTTGTAAATAAAATTTTCTTTTCGCATTTATAGAGCGGTTCAATCTTTTGAACATGATTTCCATACGAATTTATCTTTTGCTATATATATTCCCAATAAGCAGGTCATTATATTCGTATTTATCAAGTGGTTTAGCGAGAATACATTTAAACTTCATTGCGCACACATCCCAAATCACAAACAAGGATATTGAGACCATTGTGCGTTTTAGGCTAACTCGAGCTGTGTTGCTCATAATCATTCATATATCCTAAAATTAGAGGATATCATTAGCATCTTTATGTAGTGCTTTTTTATAGTTGAAAATTTCATGCTTTGTCATATAACGACATGTGTTTATCAGACAGTTTGAATAAGTTGATGTCTCGATTTTCTTGCAGACACATCCCGAGTTACACAGAGGGCAGTTAAAGGAGGCATTCAATGTTGTGCTACTTGACAGTTTTTGAGCAAGAAAGAAATATGTTCAAGCTATATAAAGATATAAGCAGTTTTAGAAGCGTGAACGTATGAGCTAGAACTTAAATACCACTAGATTAGGCGTATACTAGTAAATACACGCAAAATTTTCCTTGAAATCTCGCTGTTTTCGATGGATCAACGGTTTGATACGACACTATTCTGCTAAATGGACAGCTACAGATCATCAGATCAGATGTTTATAGGCGGACTGTTGAATGAGCAGCCTTTAAGTGTATTTACCATTGTAAAAATAGCAATTTAAATCGCTTGTATCTTGCGAGCAAAACATAATCTCGGCCTTGGAGCAAGTGCAATCGTGTTCTACGACCTGACCTTAGCTTAGGGATCACTTTCCAGCGATTTTTTGGGAAAAGTTTTAATCATCGATTTTCGAGCATTTTGCCCTTGCTTCTGTAAGGGAAAAGTTGATGATTTTAAAGAATGGAAGTTTTCACCTCAAAAATGAGGTTTTCTACTATGGTGTTCTTAAGCTCAAAACAACCGTATGAATGCAAAGCATCGCGTAAAACTGTCTTTTGGTCAGTTTACTATGCGCTTTGTAAACATTTATCCGAAAAACGTGTTTTGCGTTTTTTGGCATTTGCTCTGCACAGAATAAATGGATCACTTTAAAAGTAGCACCATTGAATTCCTTAATCTTTTCTGCATGTATAAGACTTAAGAAATACCTGTCGATTATATAATAAGATTTTGTGTAATTGCCCTTGGAAGAGTTTGGGATGTCCAAAACAGGATTACAAAAGATCGATGGAAGCTTTGGAATTCAATCCCAGCTCAGGCTGTGTTTTGCCCTAGCAACCATTTTTCGTGTTGTAAAAGACACTGTAGAGGTCGAGAATTGAGCATGCATGTTTAGGATGCAGATATAGCTTCTGTATATTTGAGACGTATAAATGATCTAAAGTAATTTATAGCGTAATTAAAAACGCACAATGAATTACAATATTGTAATTTAGGACGTGTCTGCAACTCTAATTTGGGATGTGTCTGCAACAACTTTAATTTGGGATGTGTCTGCAACAACTGTAGTTTAGGATGTGTCTGGAACAAATGTAATTTAGTATGTATCTGCAACAACTCTAATTTGGGATGTGTCTGCAACGGGAATCGAAGTGCAATAAGTAAAAGACACCATTATGACACATACATATTCACATACCCACATATATTCAAAGTACAGTAGGTATACAAATACACTGTAAGCTCCATTACACTCTAACATCAAAATAACATATAAATCTCTATATGGGATGAACGAACGAACGCACCTAAAAATCATGCGACGGGTCAATAAGCCCAGAGCAGCAATTTTGTCTACTTTACGCTTTTTCATTCTACTAGACGGTATAGTACTTATAATAGAACTATCTGCTAACGCAATAGAAGCTTTGTGCAGGTCCAATAGAATCATTTCCATGCAAAATAATCAGAGCTACAAAATTACTATATATGGAAAATGGGGATGTGTCTGTAGTTGCCCCGTGAGGTACCCCTCATGGTTTTTGTCGAAAATCAAACGATCGCAATTTTGGAGGCGAAAACAACACTTTTTACTATGGTATATACTAAATTAAAATGACCGCACAGATGTAGGGTAACCTGTGCAACTACTATTTTATACGTTGTATATGCTAAATCGCAACTTTACATGGAAAAACCGCTTTTTATATTTTCGCAAAATTCTTTATCTTTTGATTCTAAAAGTATTTTAAAATTGCCACCATTGAATGCGCCTTCACATTCTCCCCTTAAGTTTATTAGAAAGTAGTATACGATGAGCACACTTTATATAGCTAATTTTAACAAAAATGTTTTCAAATGTCAAATTATATCGATTTTGATTCAAAAAAATCATCACAAAAAAATCATTTGGGTACAGTCATCACAGTGCAAAATGTTCAGTGTACACGTCACTCAAATTCTGTGTGCTCAGCTTATTGGCTGCAGTCACCCTCAGCAACGCGTCTTTTTTTTTTTTCACGCTCCCTTTCCACCCTGTTTTTGCACTGCACTTTTTCTATTAAACCATATACTTTTTATTACTTTTGATTGAATACAACACCACTTTCGACAAAAGAAGCATACTTTTGCAACCACCAGTACCCAAGACGACATCTTTCAAGTTTGTTACAGTAAGTATCAGCCGATAGGGGCCACTTTTTGCGGTACAATATACAGTAATACTAATTATACAGTTTATTTTAGACCAATTCGTTGCAATATATTTATTCATTGTGTTTGGTTTGTATTTGGTTTGTATATTCCCCTTTTTTGGTTGCCGTGGATTGGGTTGTCATGGCTTTGGGTGTTGTGGGTTTGGTTGTCATGAATTACATTCATTCAACCTTTTATTACTTTCTTTCTCGTAATACTGTGCATTCTTTAGTTTGCTCTATTGCGATTTATTCTTTTTCCCTTTTCTGCACGCAACTATTTTTCTGTTGCTGTACCATAGTGCTATGGTGTATCTCTTGATGCATTGTTTTGCTGGCAGTGCTGCTCTATTGTTGTGGAGTAGTAGCCTTGCATTTTTTTTGTTCTTCAAGTATTACTTCTTCTGTAATACTGGTGGTATTGATGTTTTTGCTTTGTATGAGGCAACCACGCTGATACTTGTTTCTACTACTTTTTTCCTTTCTTGTACTCGTCATTTTGATGGTACACATTGCATGTTACCTTTTTGTATGTAACTGTAATGCGATGTTTCTGTTCTTCATCACTTTCTAGTGATGCCCTTTTGTTACTTTCCCTTCCTTTTATGGTTCTTTGAGCCATAACCCTCTTTTTTCGTTGTGTGGATACGCCTATAGTTGAAGCACAACTAGATTTGATTAAGAGGCTGGGGGTAGATAGGCTGCCCTCACTTGATTTGTATCACTTACTTGATGCTAATTGAGAGTCTCAAGTGTTTGCATTATAAGCTGGGGTGTGTAGTAAGGCATATTCTGGCATTTTAGGGGTTTTTGATGATAACGTAGCCTAATACTAGTGTATTCGGCTGTGTTTAAAATTCCGCCTAACAAAAAAACAAGGGAAAACTATGGCAAAAAAATTTAAAGTCCGCGGCGCTTAAAATAGCTTTTTAAGCGATTTTATTGGCTCAAATTTGGAGACAGCTCAGAGAAATAAAGCATTTGTATTGAAACTAAAAATGTAATTGAAATGAGAAAAGCACGATTAAACATTCAAAATTCATGATGCAAATGGCTTGAGGTAGCTACACACGATACTACCATAAGTATCAGACGTAATCAAATACATTTACTATCCTGGAAGAAAGAATTTTGAGTAAATCTAAGCCTATTCATAACATCCAAAAGAACCATTTTGCATTATTATATTATTGTTGGTATCAAATCAATCAAAGCCTTTAAATGACAATCATCTGGCTTATGAGATATGCATGTATCTATGCCAAATTTTGCAAGGAACACGATTGTGTGGTCAGACTTTAGTTATCTGGACCCGTTGCCGTTGTTGATGGATGAACGATTTTCAAAATAATCCAATCTTGAGCACTGGTCTAGACAAGATTCATCATTAAAGCTGTTAATTGCAAGTGTAGTACACTATCTTAAAACTTTACTCTTGATCCATAATATCTGATTTAGTTGATACCAGTAGATGCGCCTTAAAATGCACTTCTATAATGCATTATGTATCAAGTGTATGGTGATCTCGCCATTCACATAGTCGATTTTGGTAAAATAAGAGGAAGGGATTCATTTTCTTCAACCACAAACAAATTTCTATTTTCAGTCGAAAAGTAAGTAGTAGAGTTATACCTGTAATCAGCTTTTGGTGCTGATGAAACATGCCGAAGGTTTTGTTGAGTAAGTTAAAGCACCAATCACTTTATTTATTATCTGTATGATCTGGATGCCATCTGTGTCTAGCACAAAATACTATTTTCAACAGCTCCACTTTTTTTTTTAGTTCACTTTATCCTTGTATATCAATGCATGAATCTTGTGTATGGCTTTGAAATATCTTGCTAGTACTATAGTATCTACACAATCATTTTACAGTGAGCTTGTCGAAGCAGATGATAATGATATAACCAACTTACATTGACTTGATTTTCCATGAAAGTATATAGCACCCTGAGAGAACTGTTGTTATTAAGTCACTCTTTCTTCGGATTCTTGCTGTAATACTCCCAATGCGCGCTATCCACGTTGTATATGATTACAGTACTTACCTTGTGTATGTAAAACTCGTACACATGTCTTTCTTTTGACATATCATAGAGCATTGTGTATTTATCTTGGGAAGGAACACCGTATTGCGAGCATGCACCATTACTGTGAGTATTTCGGGCAATGGGTAGGCAGTGCTGTTGCTATAGGCAATCCAAGCCTAGCAAGAGAGATGAGGTATCATTGGCCTTGACTGAAAAGACCAGAAATTCCGAGTTCGAAAGCGATAGCATGTAGTTCTTGAGGCAATTATAGTGTATTCATTTGATCCATGTGTATTGCATTCATTTGATTCATGTGTATATCGAAGTAGTATTCTTGGCACCGGAAGTGCAAGCTTCGCTACGTATTGTAGACAATCCAGATCCCAGCGGCCGAAAAGAGGACGAGTGTTCGTTACAGACATAGAGCCAGATCAGATGCAGACGAGCGACAACCGAATGCGGATGATCAGAGTTTGCGTGTGTGTACAGAGTCACTTGAAGTTTGCACCATTAGAGCCCCCTTTAACAGAAGAAATATGTATTGAAACCAGTTTCTTTCAGCAGACGCAGCGAGGGAAAATGGCAGTAAGATGTATTGTTGTGGCCCATAAGATATGCTTAAGATTCTTGATAATTTAGAGGAAGAAGATGGTCAGTTTGGGTGTATAGAATTGATAGCATTGCCGACTAGAATGAGGGGAAACAACATGGCAATGTTAGACGTCAATCTTTTTTTATAAAACGGCATCAATTTACCTGAGATGTAAGGCATAAAAAGCAATGTAATTCACGAATAAATGTCAACAACCATACAACAGAGATACAAGATGCGAGACAAAAGCCTTGAAAGCAGCATCAAAAGCAAATCAAGATAAACAATGTTAGTTGCAAGCGACACCGTTATTCCAATGTGTATCAAGAGAGGCGCTATCATTCGAAGCTGGAGGACCATCGAGCTATATATATTGATCAAAATGCTAGACTTGGAAAGTAACGTTTAGACTCTAAGTATACATACCGTAAAGCTCTTCGTATCGACGCATCAGGCAAGAGCACAAGTTTGGATAAAACACTTCGAGACGAAAGGCGAGTGCCACAATACCCAAGTTTTCTCAAGAGATGAATGCGACCAACTGAATACGCTTTGTAGAAACTAACCAAACCAATTTCGGTGATACGCCTTTTCAGAGCAAATAGATACAGTGGTATCTGTGCTATAGTATTGATCTTGACAGTAGCAGCAAAGGGATGTGGTAGCACCAGAGACCAACCAAGACAGGGTGCATTTTGCAGCGGAAAGAAAGACACCAGACGCATTAATTTGCTTTACATGTCATTGAGACAGCGTGACAATATGATAGCATCCATAGGGCAAACCAGGTAAGCCATACGACAGGGAAGGAAAATGGCGGCAGAGTGACAAAATAGTAACACGTCGAATTTGTTGCATCTTGCTGGCAACAAGTATATACCGTAGAAGCATATGAAAAGTTATCACTGTGGCATGACAGCAATAGCGCATACAGACCTAATATTGTATAAGTGACAGCAGTAAGTACCAGTGACAGCAAACCCATGGCAATGATAAGACGCGACATACCAGTAAAAGATGACTCGACGCTGTAAATACAGCAGCAGCAGCAGCAGCAGCAGCAGCACAGAATAACACTCGACCATTCCTTCAGAAGTGTTAATACAAGAGAGACGCGAAAGAAGAATAACCAGCACGGGATATAAGAGCAGCAAAAGAGGCGACAGAGGACAATCACCATAATCACAGCCAGCTAACTTACAGCCAGCGCGACGAGACCTGCACGAGAGTACCCAGCAAGCAGATGAGCAGAAGAAGAGGATGCCCAGCACAACCACGGCTAATGCGAGACAAATCACGCAGAAATCAACCACGTAGAATACCCAGCACGACACAACCAGGAGACATATGAGCTTAGGAAGACAGCCAGCACACGCAAACCAGCACAGTAACATTCACAGCAAGCCGCACCAGCAGAGCACAGCCAAGACGATAGCCAGAAAGCATCAAATAGCACAAAACCAGTCAACAATAATACAGCGAAGAAGAGAACAGCTAGCACAAAAAAGCCAGCACGCACGATGGGCAGAAGAAGAAGACAACCAGTACGATATAACCCATACAAAGCAGCCAGTAAAAAGCACTACTAGCACAGCAGCATCCAGCACGAGAGATACCAGCATGAGACCCGCCATCAAAGGGAGTACAGCTAGCAAGACGACAACCAGCGCGAAACCCCACTCAGAGAAACCAGCATCACGACACCCAAGAGCATGACGGCCAGTTAAACAATAGCGAGAACAGAGGGAAGCAACACCAACAGAACTAGCAAATGTATAGCCAGCAGCACAAGAAACAGCACACGGGAATAAACACAGAATCGACCAACAGAGATGAGGGCAGCTTGCATCACGAGAGTCAGCACGAGGAAACCACTCAGAAAAACCAGCAACACGACTGCAAGCAATATGGCAGTTAGCACAAAGAAAGCACCTACAGCACAACAGTCAGCAAAATACCAACACAACAAAATCAGCACAACATATACCAACAAAGACGAGCGCAGCCAGCAACACGATCACCAGCACAAACGAAGCCCCAACAGCAGGACAGGAAGGAACCCAACAGCAAGGAACCCAACGGCAAGCACAGAGACGAGCAACACCAAGACAGCCAGCATAACGATGGCGACGGCCAGCACAGACAAAACCAGCAAGACGGCAGTGACAGCCAGCACAGGCACAGCCAGCACGGAAGCAACCAGAAAGACGACAGCGACAGCCAGCACAGACAGTCAGAACAGCGACAGTAAGCGCAGCGACAGCAAGCAACACGACAGCAAGCAACACGACAGCAAGCAGCACGACAGCAAACACAGAGACAGCCAGCATGGAAACAGCCAGTACAGAGAGCCAGCACAGTAGCAGCCAGCAACACGACAGACAGCAAGGCGACAGCAACAGCCAGCATGGAAACAGCAGCAGCCAGCAAGACGACAGACAGCACAACGGGCAACCAGCACAAAGGAAACGGACACCAAGACAGCCAGCACATCGACAACCCGCAAGGCAATAGCCAGCACAAGAGCGACACGCGTAGGCACCACAGAAGCAGAGCATTATCGACCAGTAGCACCAGTCGAGACCAACCCACCCACCCTTTCATATACAGTGGCAGTAGACGCAGCAACTTTGGAAGCAGGAAAAACAGCAGCGACTGTGATGGGAAACAATGTGGCAATGGTAGTAGTAGCGATAGTTGTTGCTGCTGTAACAACTACAACCCTCCCGACCTCCCAAAAGCATACTACTCACCAAAACTCTTCATCGACGTCCATCCAATCAGCCACTTCTTCCATCTCGACGTCTTCCTCCTCTACAAACGCCTCCTCCATTACCACATCGTCCCCCTCGTCGGCATCCATCATCTCGACATCCTCCATCATGATGTCTTCTCCTACGAATGGATACCAACCACAGCCGCTGTTGCCACCCACCTGCACCTCACCAGCGACTGCGCTTCCATCGATGCCGCCATATTCTTCCATGTCAATAGACATTTCCGAGCAGGCAGACACATCATCTGGAAGAAGGGAGCTGCCAAACTCCTCACCTTCTTCGGAGTCGTACCACACTTCTTCCTTGTCGTCTTCTTCCTCGGCATCTTCTTTCTCCTCTTCTTCTTCCTTGTCATCTTCTTTCACCTCTTCTTCTTCCTCATCGTCACCAAAGAGCAGGTATTTATAGACGCCTTCTTCTGCGTCATAGAATTCGTCTTCTTCCTCTTCTTCCTCTTCCTTCGCAACAAGGCTGTCTACAACAACAGAGAACTCCTCATCAAGGTCGTTGACGAGGGCGGCGAGATCGCTGGATTCGTTATCAGAGTCGAAAAATTTGGATTTGGTTCTTTGGAGAGGCATTGTAAAAAAGGCTGATATACAGTACAGAACAAAAGAAAGAAAGGCGAAAAAAGGGCTCAATCAAACTACTATTATGTATGTCATTTTCGAGCAAATCCTGCCAAAGTGTATCGTGTTACACCATTTTTTCTTACAGACATCAACACATTCCATGTCTTTTCGTTCCCCCACTAAGCTTCATTGAATCACAAAAGGATTCCTAATGCTTTTGGAGGTCTTGGAGGATTGAACAGTGCTAAAATCAGCTTTTTACGGCTATTGTACGTCGAGTTGTGTCTGTCGCTTTTGACTGAAAAATTAGGGGGTGGTTGCACAGAGAATAAGCAAGCTATTCAACCCTCTGAAACTTGATAAACACACCACATGTTGTTTGGCGTGTTTACGTGTGATATACATCTGTTATCTGTAGAGAGCGGGTCTGTTGTGAGTATATAAATTGGTACTAATTGAATTGAGTTACGCCCAAACACTTCAATGCTGTTACTCTGTAGAGCTATGATACACTGCTATTTCGGCTGTAAACACAGCTTTCTCACAGTCTTATACAATTATTGCTCGTATACAAGGTAACAGGCAGGCATTGGCTTTTCATTAGCAAAATCATTTCATTCCTCTTTAATTGACTCACAATGTATTGATTTTGCACTGAATTGAATACATTTTGGTAGTCCACACCACTCTGGCCACGTGATAGTCTGTTTGTTGTCTACTTTTGGCAAGAATATGTAGTTCTACATACTACTGCTGCCTAGTACCACTAGAAGATCTCAGTGTGATAGCCAAGTGTAGTCTTTAAAACTACTTGGATTCATTCATAGCATATGAATTGTATTGAGGCGACTTTTGGTCCGTATCATTTAATGATGGCGCAAGGTTTACTCGTTTCGTAAACAATATAGCTATTCTATCTTGGCATTGTACCTTCATATTATTAAAGCACTTGGTATAGATGCATGCGCAGCGAAACGCCTGCTAATCTACAATCAATTTCAAAAATGAAATGTCGAAATCACGCATGTCAACTTTTTAATGTGTTATTACCTTGGTTTACTTTCAAGAACCAGGAAAATAGTGCAAAATGACCAGCCTTTCCATACCTGTGAAACGTTTGCAGATGCGTGAGAGCGAATCTATGTAACCTGATATGTGTGCAATGATCTCTTATTTCCTATTTAGTTATGTAGCTAATCCAAAGAATAAAGGTTTAATAAAAGTAGCACTAATGCATGTATTGCATCCATTCTGATGCTTCATAGCAATGCGAAAACAAATTTTTACTACGATTTTCTTTGCTATGATTTACTTTGTTAGCTATTTATGGGATATCTCAATATCTAGCATGAGTATAAAGCCTGCTGCAGCCAAAATTGGACTCTATCATAATTGTCACTGTTTAAACATTGCAGAGACACACAAGCAACATCACTATGGCAACTCATTACATTAAAATGAGTTCAGCGCATTAGTTATATCAAATGAGCGAGTCTCAGACAGCATTGAGCTCACATTTAGCGTTTGCAAGTATACATGTTACTTGCGTTAGGTTTCTAACAATGCATCAACTAGACGCTTTATGTCCCTAAATTATGGGCATACTGGTAAATCTACGCAACAGTCTTGTTGAAATTTTGCCCTTTTCGATGGATTAAAAGTTTGATACTATACTATTCCACTAAATAAACATCTACAGGCCGTCAGATCAGATGTCTATAAGCGCATTATTGAACGAGAAGCCTTCAAATGTATCTACCACTGTAAAATTAACATTTTAATTTGCTTGTATCTTGCCAACAAAGCATAATATCGGCCTCGGAATAGGTGTAATCGTGTTCTGCGACCTGACATTAGTTTATGGATCACTTTCCAGCTATATTTTGGGGGTCGATTTGATCATCGATTTTTGAGCATTTTGACCTTACTAGTGTAAGGGAAAATCTGATGATTTCAAATAATGGGAGTTTTCACCTCAAAAACGAGGTTTTCTACTATGGTGTTCTTAAGCTCAAAACAACCGTATGGACGCAAAGCATCGTGTGGAACTGTCTTTTGATCAGTTTACTATGCGTTTTGTAAGCATTTATCCGAAAAACGTGTTTTACGTTTTTTGGGAATTAATCCATACAAACTAAAAGAGTTGTTTCAAAAGTAGCACCATTGGATTCCTTGTTCTTTTCTGCATGTAGAAGGCTTAAGAAATACCTGTTGATCGTATAGTAGCATTTTGTGTAATTGCCCATAAAAGGTGTTGGGATGTCCAAAACAAGTATCCAGAAGATCGATGGAAGCTTTGTAATTCAATCCCAGCTCAGACCACCCTTTTGTGTAAAAAACGTAGTAGATGTCAAGATTTGAGTACATAAGCTTAGGATATGCATATAGCTTATGTATGGAAAATGTGTTTTGCTATTTTAATACACCACCTATATTAGTTTGATTTCAGATTTATATGGGTTATCCAACTTTTCTCGCTTATATTGGCTCATCATATAATATGAGCTGGATTTATATGATATGATAGCCTGGGATGTGCAGCACTGATTTGTACATAGAAACCAGCATCATGGATGAATTGTTCTTTCTGTGCAGACATTTACATCGCATTCAAGACATGGACATACACACGCAAACCAACTAGCAACTAAAGAGCATAGCGGGGTTCGACATGGAAGGTGCAGTTTTCTAGATCCCTGTGTGGATCCACTGCTTGGATCGACTTGAATACATAATGGCGAACATCCGCGTTGATCCAGAAGATCTTTTTTTTGGTAATTTCAAAGAGGCTTTTCGAAAGAAGAAACCAAAGTTCAAGATAGATGAAGCACAAGGTAGCAGCACGGCAAGTTTTGGATAGATAGAGTCAAGTTCAAAAAGGTACTATCGTGAAGAAAGAGAGTTATTAGAAGGGCTTTTACCAGTATTTACCACGATAGCTAGGCTTTTTAGATTTGGCACTGAGAGCAACAAATATTATCACACCATGTAGCTGCTACGTTGTATGTATAGACATCACAACATCGTTTTGAGAAGGTTTCAGTGCCAAGAAACCAACATTGTTTCAAGGAGTCCGTTCATTACATCTGTTGTCGTCTGTGATAGTGTAATCTTTTATGAGCAATGTTGCATTGAGTCGCTAGAAACATTTTGATGTAATCTATGCTATAAAGAAGCTGTCGTTTTTTGGTCTAAAAATGCGATTGTTTGGTTTTCGCAAACTTTCCCTTGCTAATACTACTCACAAAAATTTGGCGATTTTCGTCGATCTGGCATGATCCAAAACTATTTGAGCCAGGGTATTGGGAAGACGGTAACGATTGAGACAAGCAGTTTGGTGCTACTTTGGACGTCTAAAACAACTGCATGCAAGGCGAGATATTAGTCCTTGGAAATGGTACGATTTACAAATGTTTTGTTAGATATAAGAGGAGCGAAAGCCTGTGTCTCTATAATACCACATAAAAGCAAGCTATATGCGTGTACTGCATCGTACACAATAAATATTTCAAATGCTATGCGGTTCTGAGAGATTCCCTGGACATTAAGCCATATGAAAATGTGGTAAAATGAGCCAAAACGTGCTGTTTTGTGAAAAGATGAATACAGCAAGCCCAGGTTTGCTCAAATCTACGTTGCTAAATAGCTTTGAATGCCATCGGCGCTATCCAGGTATATGGTTTTATGCAACAAAAAGTGCAGTGCCACAAACTTGGAATAACTTGGTGTATTATACTCATCGAATGCTGAGAGATCGGAAGTCGATAGTCAATGATGAATAGCACAGGCATTCGTTGTAATCATGAACTGATTATAGCTAACTAAACTATGCTGCCTTTTCTCAAAGGGCATCTATCCACACAGCAATCCATCCGATTGGGTTGAAATCGTTCAAATGCTTTTAATAGCAACACCCAGAAGAGAAATGTATATACAAACATTTGTGGCTGATACTTTCCTAAAATGTGAAAAGTGCTTTTGCTTTGTAGCACTACACAATACACTAGAGACATCTAGGTATGCAAATAGCGATGGTATCCTAGTGAATATGCCAGATATTTCCTCATAATAAATGGTTAATGTGATTTACTAGCGCTACGAGTAACATGCTTGTTTATTTGCTTTAAAGGATAAAGACGAGAAAAAGGAAACTAGGGCTAAGTGCTTGCCATGCATTTGTTATCGTTAGTGTCACATAGCAACCGGCTGCCGTGTTACATGGCAACCACCTTTCGTCAGTGTGTTCCACGTATGTACAGCGAGAATTTACTGCGACATCCTTCCTCCCGTTTGTGCTACTACCTTTTATCTGTCATTTGGACCACGGTTTCTGTATTTATGATTCATTTACTTGCATATTAGCTTGGCCGTCCAGCCGCAGTCGATGAAGAAAAGCCTTGATGTCAAACCGCAGCATTTCAAGCACGGTTTCAACAAATATAAAATCCCTGATAACGCGAGGATAATGAACAAAATTATCACCTCTTTTCTCTTTCTTTTCCTTTTTTCTTCAGCACCATCTTCGACACAACAGGATATTGAAATATGACAAACGCTTTGACTACAATGAATGCTATCAACCCTGTTGCTCGTATTGGCACAATTTTGAATCTATTGCTGACGTTCCTGGAAAAGATCTCTGATGAAAACATCTGGAAGACCATTCTTGGTGAAAGATTAGTGAATTTGGGACAAAAGTACTTTGGAAACGATTTTGTAGCCTTATCTCTCGCTTTTTATATTGCGCGTACGTATTCATGGCTCTTATGAATTCAAATCATGTACTAATACAGCATCGATATTATAGCCATCCTGAGAACGCACTGGACAAAGTTAGTCGAGCGAATCTTCAAAAAGGCTGATCCTCCTGGCTACGTTACCATCAAGATATATTCCACCGACAATCTGTACAATATCGTATCCAAGTATGCTTTCGAGCATGGTAATACCAAGGATAAGCTGTCCTCTGGTATCGCCATGTACAACGGTAATGGATCCATGAATACCACCTATGTCGATAACTACGAGGAATCGTGCTGGGATGAATGGGACGATGTTACAAACTACAGCGAGGCATCTAGCATGGATGATTCAACAATCAAGGTCCAACTTTTGCCACGTAAGTTTCAGAACCATGTAGGGTATTATGTGTAGTACACCTTTATTAACCTGCCATGTATAAATGTAGCCGCTGACTTTGATGAAGAGCTCACTTACAAGGGCCATGTCGTCAAGGTCGTGTTCAAGGATGCTGTCATGAATGAGAATGAGCGTGATGAAGAGCATATCGCTGTGAGGTAACTTTGTATAACGTTGGTTGCTAAAAACGTTGAACTGACTCTCGGCGGGCGTATCGCATAGTATGCTGGATCGTGATACCAAATTGTTGCATGTCATTTTGCAAGAATGGTCTGACGAATACAACAAGACTCAGCGAACAAGGGACATCTGGAGAAGTGACCAATACAACTGGAAGCACGAAAGAGAGCTTCCCAAAAGAGATATGGACAGTATTCACTTGAAGAAGGGCCAAATGGAGCATTTGATGATGGACATGCAGACATTTAAAAAGAGAGCTGAATGGTACACAAAGAGAGGCATCCCACATCGTCGCGGATACTTGTTGTATGGCCCACCTGGTACAGGAAAGACCTCCACTATCCAAGCTATTGCAGTAAGTTTTTCCAACAGTGGCAATCGGTTATATACGCTGGATGCTCATTACTATGCCACGAAAATAGAACCATCTCGATTACAATATTGCTATCATGGGGGCTCTGGCTACGACAAACAACGAAAATCTCTTGTCGTTGATTCGAAATGTACCGCATAACAGTATCGTGGTGATTGAAGATATCGATCACTTGTTTGAGAACAATGCCAGCGACAAGGAAAAGAAGGATACGCTCACCATGTCTGGCTTGTTGAATGTGTTGGACGGTATGCAGAGTCAAGAAGGATCAAGTAAGTTGTTGTTGTTTGGGCTCTGGCGGCAATGTGTGATACTCATGTCTTTCATAGTGATTTTCATGACGTGCAATAATTTGAACAAAATCACACCAGCCTTGTTGAGACCCGGAAGAATTGATGTCAAGCTCAAATTCGACTATGCAGCTCCTGAGCAAGTGAGAGACACCTACTGGCGATTCATGAGACTGGACGAGACCACCTCAATGCCTATTGAAGGCCAAGACAAGGAAAAGGCAGAGGAATTTGGCGTCAAATTTGAATCAATGATTCCCAATGACAAGATCACCACGGCTGAAATCCAGAGTTTCTTTATTGATCTGCTGTTAGAGGCTAATTCGGTTGGTTGGACACGAGATGAAATCTATCAGCACATGTTTGAACGCATCCCAGAATTCCTCAAGAAGGTCGAATTTGACAGAGAACAAGCCGAAAAGCATAGACAGGAAAAGAGCCGCAAAAAGATTGAAAAGGCATCTACAGATGAGGTAGACGAACAGGAGTAGCTAGAGCAATCCACCCATATACCCTCCCATATATAACCCCAAATTTGTAAAATAAAAAAAGCTAAAGATGGATGCACTACTGATATGGATTTTGAGCACTTTGGATATATATGCGTACTGTAGATTGACATCACATACAAAATGTACTTGTTTTACGACTTTGAAATCCACATGGTGGGATGCGGCTGGTCTGTGTTTAATAATACCGTATATCAAAATGACATTCCAAATAGCAGATGGTCTCGGCCAAAAGTGCTATGTCGTCAGCAGATCAAAATGTATAACGCACAGACAAACGCTGAAAAAAGTTGCGTGATTTTGCTGCACTCTATGTCGAGACCCCCATGTCGATTCCAACAAATTGGGAATATCCCGGCAGATCAGATGGAGTTTGTTAGAGCACCTCAAGACAAGGATCGCATCTCAGTTACCCGGCTCTGCCAAGGTAAACAGGTGGGGTGTATCCACAATAGGGCCCATCCGTTATTTGATGTCATTTTCATCTACATCTCACCCAGAATTGTAACGTTTCCATCTCCAATGGTATATTTTTTCCGGTTACACGGCCGAATTGATATCATCATCGTTATAAACATTTCAATTGCAGTTTTCAAAGGGACTCATCTTCATATGTCATCGCACGCGAGCTACCCCACAGCATTTCAGGGTACAATTGCAGCCACATTTCACAAGCTACATATTCTTCTGTTTAGAAAAATCGCACTTTATCAAACTGACTACCAAATCAAGCATTCTGGGGATCGACTTGATCAGATAGAATCAAAGATCGTATGGAAAACTCGATACTTCCGCCTAAAAACAAGGACTTTCCAAATGTTGACTAGTGCAATTTCGCTACAGTTTGGCTTTCAAATCCTTGCAAACAAAATCCGCATATAAAGCGTCGTAATGCGCATCTATATTAAAAAATACAGTAACGGCACTAAACCAATCATAGATTTTAGTGCTTGGACTAAACTGTGAAAGGTAATTGCTAATGGAAGCTAGACATGTATGGAAACGAATTAAGCTTTTTGACATGTTGCCTTTGACAGGGAAAAACACAGCAGTGTAGTAGGGTCTGCAAATCTTAAAATCTATTGATTTTCACCGATTTTCAAACTCATGAAATTCCCGAATGGATAGACAAACACAAAACGAATGGTGTGTTCTGTTCCATTCCCTTTTCGAGCGTATGGAAGGAAAAGGAAGGCCTGTATATGCTTGACGGATTCACCGACGGGTCAATGTCCCTGATCACACTTGCTGACCAAAGCTTATTTACAAATGTTTATTATGATAGACTTGATGATCTTGTGTATAAATTAATAAAATTAAGGGCAGGGGAACAGTTTGGGATGAACAGCAAATAAGCAAAAAAGGGAGGATGGAGCAAGAGATATTCACACTGATATTATTCTAGTCTTTTCCTTTTTGCTGAGCCGTATAAATATTATTGAGGTCGAGGATCTTCGTTGAAGGGCAGGCGATGGTAATTGGATTTGGCCATGTTGTCGCTTATGAGCGGCGGCGCCTTTTGCTGGGGAGAGTAGCATTCTTCCATGTCGTTGTCTTCACGGTCGTCTACATCGTCATCATCGACTTCGTCAGGCGGCGTTGTGGATGTGGAGACTTCGATTGTGGGCGTTGTGTCCATGCTTCGTAGCACGCTGCCTTCTTCACTGCTGCTGCCCTTGGTATTTGCGTGTATTTTGCGATGCACTTTGTAGATGTCAGTGGATCCACCACTCGACGACGAACTTCTGGCATTATCTGCATGCATAGAATATGAGTGAGATTCACAGCTACCGTTACTGGAGGTTTTGTCGTTACCGTTGGAAGAGCTATCGGCCAAACTGCCACTTTAACACAGAGTCAGTATCACACACGTACGCTTCTGCATTTATCCCCACTGTATATATATACCTTCCAGGCGATGACCTCTTGGCTCGCTTTCGTAGCCTGGCAATCTTTCGATTTGTGGCATCTTGTTCAGCTTTAAAGTTACTCAGGTACTTTTGGTACTCCTGTGTGTGAAATGTGTCAATGGCCCGAAACACTCCTGAAATCCAACACGTCCCCTTAATTTACCTTGTATTCCTTTGTCTTTCTATACTCGTTCAGGGCGTCAATGTACTCGTCCTTGGCTCGCATCGCTGTTCGCTCGTACTGCTGCTTCTGGTTGATGCCGAGATTCTTCCACTGGTCGCCCACAATCTTTGCGATTTCGACAAACGTCATGTTGTGGCCCTTGAGCTGTGCGCGAGCGTCGTTTGAGAACATGATGTAGGCGGAGGGAGGTTTAATGGGCGCATGTTTATCAGGTTTGGGATGGCGTCTGTATTTCCTTTTCAGGGGAGATGAGGTAGCACTGGAATTGCCATTATTGGATTGTTCCTCTTCCACCATGTCCTCGTCCTCGTCTTCGTTGGAGGAATACGACGATCGAGACTCCTTTTGCGTAGCGTCCATCATGTCGTGCGCTTCGGCATCGGTGGGGTTTTGGTGCAGGATGTGGACGAGCTGATGCTGGTGGGATGCGGGATGTTCGGTGCCTACAATGTTGACAGAGGGAGGCGTATTAATAGTGTCGTTGTTATTGCTACTGCTAGTCGTTGTGTAGCTGGGCGTGGAGGGTGGGAATTCGTAGGGCTTACTCATGCTGCTCGTGTTGGACGTGGGGTGTCGCGGCGAGCTCATGGAGCCGTAGCCGCTGGTCGTATAGGTGCCCGACGATCCTTCGCTGGAGTGATTGCCATTGTTATTATGCAACTCTACAAAATGAGCGGTGCCTGTGTGTGAGAAAAAACCAATTTGCGCTCTGTTCTGGAACATACTGGAACGTGGTGTACTGATAGTAGAGGGCGGAATGCCATTTGGGATGCTGGCGCTGCTGCTGCCGCTGCTACTTATCATATGTAGCGGCTGGTTCTTTGGGACGCCATTTAAGGTTGCAATGCCTCTCTGTATTACCTAATACATGAAAAATGTATGATGTCAGACACATGCCCGCACGCTAGTCAGACAGTGATCCAAATACGTTACTCGTCGGTGGCCTCTTTTTACGTTCAAAGCGATCAGATCCTCCTCTGTAATTTCCAAAACCTGGTGATAAACAGTGAGCAAATAAAACTTGGTCCCGGACATCCAAAACAGGGCGTGCAAAATGCAACCAACAGAAATGCTTCCAAAAGAACAAATACTTACAGCTTGTAGCGATTCAAACCCTTCGTCGATAAACGTTGCATAGTACTGTGGTAGATGACACTTGTCTAAAAAATCCTTTACTTGCTGGTGCTCTGCTGAGGTAAACTCAAAGGAAGGTCTCTTCCCTTCAATGGAGATGGGCATTGGTGAATATGAATCCATGATTTCATACAATGTGTATCAGGGAGTCTAATGGCATGAGATGTTAGCAACCAGCATGTGACATGTTGGTAGCAGCCATAAGCCGCTACCACTATCAAGCATTTACTATAAGAAATTTGATTGACTGATTATTGAAATTTGGCTGGTGAGATAAAGATTGATGTTTTTTTTTGTAAAATTGAAAAAAGAAGGAAAGGAAGAAAGAAGAATGGAAAAGAAGTGAGCAAAAGTGAATAAAAAAGTGTGGACAGATATAAAACTAAAAAAAAAATTACAAATTTGGTAATAGAAGACTCTGACAAAATTCGAGAATATTCCTGATTGGGATTTGGTTCATGACGTTGGTGCAATGTGGTTACTCAGGTTTTTGCTGATTCAAATGTGTGGATTTCAGAATATCATTAAAAGCTAAAAAGATCGATCATCTAAAATCAGCTAGCTTGGAAATTTTTTTTCGTTGCTATGGTTACAAAAGTTTATTTAGAATCCTCCACCGCCGGCATTTCTGCTGCTGCTCATCACCGAGTTCATTTGCTGCTTGCGTTGTTGCTCCAGCTTGGGACAGTCATTGATACGATGGCCAAGACCACCACAGAATGAACAGCCGCCTGTTAGACTGCCATACTTTTCGCTTGGGTCCTCCATGGCTGCCAAGAAGGGCGGGATCCTCTGCTTTGCCTCCCTCAACAGGTGCTTTAGATCGAGTCTAATTTGCTCTGAGCAATTCTGATTGATAAATGTCGTTGCTACACCAGTTTTACCGCTACGACCAGTACGACCAATACGATGGACTATAAGAGGGACGTTTAATGATGGGTCATGTTGCAGATGCGAATTCGCCCTTACCATAATCTTCAATCTCCTTGGGCATATCGTAGTTGATGACATGCTTGATC
Organism: Mucor lusitanicus; assembly: GCA_010203745.1. Taxonomy (NCBI): domain Eukaryota; kingdom Fungi; phylum Mucoromycota; class Mucoromycetes; order Mucorales; family Mucoraceae; genus Mucor; species Mucor lusitanicus. The sequence goes on along the minus strand of JAAECE010000004.1, from coordinate 119,394 downwards.
TCTGGGAAATCAAGACCCTTGGAAGCAACATCCGTGGCTACCAGCACATCCTTCTTGTAGTCCTTGAAGGACTGGATAGCGTACTCACGTTCCTCTTGAGCTACACACAGAGGTTAGCGACCCATTATATTACAGATGCCATCACCTTCACTTACTCTTGCCGCCATGGATGGCTACTGTTTCCACGCCCTTTAACAAAAAGTATTCGTGAATATCGTCCACGTCGTTCTTATTCTCGGCAAACACAAGCACCTAAATAAAGGAGGTAAGTGACATGACATCATTTGTGTGCTCTCCAATTTAAACTTTACAGGAGGTGGGGTCTTTTGCAAACATTCCAGTAGATAGACCATTTTCGCATCTTGCTTCACGTACTCTACTTCCTGGATGACATCTAAATTAGCTGCGCCTGCGCGGCCCACATTCACGACCATGGGTTTCACTAGAGCAGATAAGGCAAAGTCCTGAATCTTCTTGGGCATGGTGGCAGAGAACAGCAGTGTTTGGCGTTGGCTCTATAGATGCAATCACAAGTCAGTTGCTCTCCAGGCTACACAAAAAAGTTCACAAAGTATACCTTAAAGTATGACATAATATTTCTAACATCCTCCTCGAAACCCATATCAATCATTCTATCAGCCTCGTCCATGCATAAATATTTACAGTTGTCTAAATTAAACTTCTTCTTGTTGAGCAAGTCCATCAGTCTGCCTGGCGTGGCGACGACCATGTGAATGCCCTTTTGAAACACATCTTGCTGATCCCTCATGTTGATGCCGCCGATACACAACAGAGACCGCAATTCTGGATAGTTGCCTCCCTTGGACAATGCGTGCGCCATGTCGTTCAGCCCGTCAAACGTCTGTCGCGCTAATTCTCTCGACGGACAGATAATCATGCCAATGGGTCCCTCTCCCTGTGCAAGCGGTAATCGCACCTCTGCCTCCAACGCAAACATGACCAAGGGCAGCGAGAAGGTCAAGGTCTTGCCTGAACCGGTGAAGGCAATACCAATCATATCACGTCCTGTCAAGGCTACTGGCAATCCTTGGATCTGGATGGGCGAAGGCTTTTCAATGTGCTTTTCTTTGAGGTATTTAAGGATGGGTTCTGGTAATTTCATGTCTTGAAAGTGTCGAATGGGTGGTACGGGATCCTCGCCTTCAATCAGAATGTGATACTTGTCGCGAACGGCTTGGTGATCCACTTCTGTGAGGTTTCTGATATAGTGAGGTGGTGTCCAACTAACAGAAAAAAAAAAGTGTGGTGAGTAACGTGTGGCCTAAAGCAATAGGGCTTGCCATTTACGATGTCTTGATGGGCTCTGTATATTTCAAGCCCATGGCGGATTCCTGCACTGACACTAGGGCTTTGTGGCGTGCTTGAGCTTCTTCAATTCGCTTCTCTTCTTCTAGTCGCTTCTCCTCTTCGGTTTTCTCTGATTGTCCATGGTCGTTGTCAGTCTTTGCTGACACTTGAAAGCCTCTCCATTCATCTCACGCTTACCTGGCACAGCGTTTGCTAATTTTTGTTGTACTGTTTGATCCAGCAAACTGATATTGGCCTTGGGTCCAGCTACAATCACATCATCCTCATCGTCGTCCGCATTGTTATCTGGTTGCTCAGTAACTCTACGTTGTGTTGCATATTTGTGAAGTTTTTCTAAGCGTCTTTGTTTAATAGGGATATAAGGAACATAGTCATCATCTTCAGCATCGAAGCTTGCTATTGTCTGATAGCATGCCAAGTTAGTGTCGTGTATCGCTACATGTCTTTCTATCAACGCTTACATTGTTGTTGTTGTTATCACTCATGGCAGAAAGAAAGTGAAGCAAGAAGAAAAAGTTTTATGGCTGGATTCACGCAGTAGGAAACCAAAAGCATTGGATAAACAGTACTGGTAGGCGCTTTGACGTTTTGAATGGCCGAAATTTATCAATAGCAAGAAGATCCAGCCTGAAATCTAGCTGGAAAGGCATTCAAGAAGGCAGGCAGTGAATTTGCGTCAAACGTGGGGTTTGTAAGGCATAAATAGAAAATATGTATGGTTTAAAAGATGAGAATGTAATTGATTTGGTAAGGAAAAACTGCAAATATGCCATTGTTCCTATGTACAGTGATTGTGATTGAGCAGGCAGATTTGTTGCAATGATGCCTAATAGTAAAAATGCTCAAAAAGATAAGGTTGCCCATCAAATGCCATGTCAATGTAAGCACCATAAAGCATAATAGCAAGCAGATTTCTAAAAATGCTTACGAGTCAACACAGAAATGTGGTAACCAATTCTGCAATTGGCGCTACCTATTCCAACAAGGTACAGCGCTCACGACAGAATGTTATCAGCACAATCAAAAAATAGCACTGAGGTACTTGTTGCAAGACACAAATTGCAGTTAGCAGATTCAATTGAATGCAGTTAGTCTTTCTTGGCACTTCAACAAATATATTAGACTCCTTTTCCAATGCTACTAGTAATTGGCACTAGTAGTAAATGATCACAAGGCAGCATGTTTGGGCATTTTGTAAATGCTAGTTAGCGCTGGTCTTCCCACTAATGCAACCTAATCTACCCGAAATAGTTTGACAATCTCAAATTTTATGAATGGATCTACGCTTTAATGATAGTCCACTCACGCGGTAAAGGTTCATTTTGCTTGTTGCCTTGGTCGTGCATGCTGTAAGATGCCATTAATGTCGATTTGCCCGTTCCCAACTAAAAATGAGACATTTTCAGAGTTTTCTACGTTTATTTTATTGAAAGCAAGCCATGATGACAAGTAATAATGAACGTACATAGCTGTCTTCATTTGAGCCGTCAGGTGGTCAGAGTACGATGGATTTTGGTTGGGAAACATTTGCTGGATCAGTGCGTTCAGCCAATTTCAAGCTTGCTTTCATCAATTAATCTCCTCCTCAATGGTCCAACGGCTAGGATTTATCGCATACATATGCAACTCCTGAATTCAGTGTAAGGCCTTCTTCTTGGTGTATGATGGTTTCTGCTGGCCGCGGTTGATTTGAATTAATGGAGCCTATGCCCTGGGCAATTTGGACACATTTGATCCGCAATTTCTCATGCTACAGGCCGCTTCAGACCTCCAGAATTGTGCCAAATTACTTCCCTGATCCAGCAGTTACTTTTTGGCACCTTTGCTCAAATTTTTGGGATCCCCAAAAAATCGATTAAAAAGCATGAGGGGTACCCCATGGTTTTGATCCAAAATCAAACAATTGCGTTTTTGAACACGAAAACGAAGACTTTTACTAAGGTATCCTTAACTATATATACTGAAATGTTTCTTTGGATTCAATCAATCACGTGGAGCATAGATGATTGGTAGAAAACAATTTGATACTGAACATGATGCACTTACAAGAAAGTTTTAGGGAAGAAATATATGATAGAGCATCCTCATAGGACAGCACTTGAAGTAACTGAGCGTAGTGAAATCAATTAGACATGTACTGTGTCTTTTATTAGCTAAAGCTAGGGCAAACCACCAGCCTGAGCTGGATTTAAATTTCAGAGCTTCTTCTGGTTCTCCAGATACTCCTCTTGGACATCTGAAAACCTTCCAAGCGCAATTACACAAAATTTTATTATATAAGCAACAGGTATTTCTTAACATTTATACATGCAAAAAAGACCAAGGAATCCGTTAGTACTACTCTCGAAGCGATCCCTTTTGTCTATGTTAAGCAAATGTCAAAAAACGCAAAACACGTTTTTTGGGAAAATGTTTACAAAACGCATAGTAAATTGACCAAAAGAGACTTCCACATGCTCCTCTGCTTTTTTGCGGTTGTTTTGAGCTTAGGAACACTATAGTAGAAACCCTCATTTTCGAGGTGAAAACGTCCATTCTTTGAAACCATCAAATTTTCCTGTACAAGTACAAGGCCAAAATGCTCAAAAATCGATGATCAAAACTTTCCCCAAAAAATCGCTGGAAAGTGATCCTTGACCTAATGCCAGGTCGTAGAACACGATTGCACCTAATTTGAGGCCGAGATGATGATTTGTTACCAAGATACAAGCGATTGAAACCGTTATTTTTACAGTGGCAATTACATTTTAAGGCTGCTCACACAGCAATGAGCTTATTAATGTCTGATCTGTTGGTCTACAATTGCTCATATAACAAAACAGCGTAGTATCGAATTCTAGGCTCATTAAAAGGGCGTAGATTTACCATGCAGTTGAGTTGTACTATGCAAATTTGTGAATGTACTCTCTTATTTACTCCATAAACCAAATAAAATAAATACCCCCAGAGGGCAAGGCATGATGAGAGCGTAAGCGAGCATCTGCTAGTCATTTTTGGCTGGCAACATGCTTTCATTATGAAGGCAATCCATGTTTGTGAAGCAAATAGAGATGGGATTGCGAATTAAATGGTACCTTCTACCCTTATTGAATCTGGTCTTACACATAATCTACTAAATCAAGTCATTAAGTTTGGCTAACAAAGGATATCATGGACGTAATCATCAGAAATACTGGAAAAAAGCCTGAAAGCCAATCATACCGAAATTCATGGACAATGATAGAGAGCTCGCTTGTATAAAGCAAGTATATTAAGCAGTGCGTATACAGATTAATCACCCTGACCACATGCAGTTGATTGGTTTCAAAACAGCATATAAATACCTGGCTCAAATGGATACGCCTACATATTTTTATCATTTCTTTTCGTTTCTCCTTTGCATTCAACGTCTTTTTGCAAGCAATGACAAGCCAGGGGTACATCAAGCTAAATGTTGGCGGGCAAACCTTCATCACCAAGTACGAGACTCTCATGAAATCATCTTATTTCAACAGCTTAGTTTGCAACGACACTCCACCAGATTCTATCAGAATCGCTGACCAAGGCAGCGTCTACTTTTTTATTGATAGAAATCCAGAGCTTTTTAAAGATATCATGTACTACCTTCGAACATGGCAAGTACGCTTCAAGGATAGCACTTAAACACTGCCGTTGCTATTACTACCCAAAGCTCGTATTGGTCTCACAAAAGAAGGGCAAGGAATTGGTAAACTACAGACAGCTTTAAAGCTATTCTAAGCAGTTTTCAATAAATAATGCCATGAAGCTTTTCATTTCAGTATATACAGTGCTATTACTTGATATATATCTCTAGTGTAAAGTTAAATGCCTTGAAGCGAGATTGCGTAATAATGACAAGGCACTGCTCCAAAGTGGCCATAAGGGTCTTGATGTTGTGCTTGTAATTGCCCCAAACCCAATAATAGCTCGTTCAACGCTCCAAACAGCGAAGGACAATGTATTCTAGCGTAGACCCTTATCATTAGTTTGACCTCAATATCAAAAGGCTAGAAGAATACCTGGCAATAGTGCTTTTATTATTGGGATTACTGTTCAGAGTATAGCTAGCTACCAGGTGTGAAAGATTGAATGTCTTTAGATAAAGATGGAGCTTATGGAAGGTATCAATTGTGAAATATCCTGGTCCCTGATATCTTTTGAAATGAAATCGTTGTGTATCACCTCCAATAGCCTATATTTCTCTTCCTCTTGTTTGGTCTGTATCTTTTCAATGGGCTCCATATTCTTGAATTTGCTAGTGAGATAAGCAGCTAGTAATTATGATAAATCATAAGAAGATGCGAGTCAATTAACCAAGAGGACATTTCTATATACTGCATTTACCTCTTTCAATGGTATGCGCTGGCAACCCTGCAATGCTCGCACACCAGAGACCATGTGATTTTGACTCGCCGTTACTAGGCACAATGCGATAGAGAAACACGACTTCATTCTCTTTGCCAGGCATCGATTCCGGACGGGATCCCTCTTCGCTGTTGTTCTGAAGCTGCATTGTTTGGCTCATGATTTCAGTTTGAGATAGCGTGATGCCATCTTGAACAGAAAGAATGTTCTTACAGACGAGATCTATATGCATTTACACATCAAATCGAGTTGATAAACAAGCCCATGCTGCATTGTAACTATGTATTGGGCCTACCATGAAAATGCGTGCTAGCAATCACTTTGGGACATTGATCCCCTTTGGAAAGAAAGTAGCCTAAAGCAGAGCAGAATAATGCTGATCCATCGGCTATATCGGTGCCCTAGCCTCAGAAATGAACACCCACAGGCCGCATCACTGTATAAATGAGCCTCACCTTTCCAAACTCATCAATGATAACCAAGCTTTGGCATGTTGCATTTTGTAAGGCTCGATTGATTTGCTGTAGGTCAAATCCAAAGGCACTTTGAGGCTATAATATGTAAATGTATACATATGAATGATTCAACTCCCCACATTATTGTCAGATACTCTACCTTTAGGACAGTTTCTGATGTCTGAGTTCGAGTAAAGATCTTGTCGGTGATGCCAATGGTAGCTCTTTCTGCAGGTACAAAGCTGTATAGAGAAAACTGTCAATAGCGTGTAAGATTTCCTAGCACGCAATCTCACTTTGTTACCTTCCAATATGTGCCATGTACGTAATCAGAGCCACTTGCTTCAAATACACGCTTTTGCCAGAAAAGTTGGCTCCTGTCACAATTTGAATACTGTTGGTATCATCATCCAACGATCTGTTCTTGCTTGATGAGTTGAGACGAGAAGATGTTGTAGCATTTCGCAAACTATCGAACGCACTCGAGTAATGAGCATCCGGACGTTGACTCTTGAATCCTTGGCCGCCTTTGAGATGCGTATGATTTGGAATGAAGATATCGACAGAAAGCTCTTGCAATGGATGTCTGTTCATATATTGGCATGTAAGTGTATTAAACCCACTCGTTATTTTGGTCATTATCCGGCGTACCTTCCCTTGACGATATCCAGTGCATTATCCATAGTCAAATTGGGTTTCACATAGCTGAATCTTAGTGCAACCACTGCCAGAGAGAGTATACTGGAAGGAGATTAGTCTACCAGTACTACTACACTTGATGATTTACACCATCGCATATATACCAATCAAGCTCGGATAAAGCGTCAGAGATTTCAATAAATTGTGTTGAATACTGTAGAATTGTAGCCGATAGCTCTTGTAAGATCTCTATTTCTCTGTCTGAAATCATGGCATGGAGATCTCCCAGAGAAGCGTCTAATTCTGTACAGGTAAATCAGTATGGGTAGCTTTATCTCTATGCGTATGGCAAGCACCTTTTGTCCTGTCATTTTTGTAATACAAGTTGTCTGCTGTCGAGAACTATATAAGCAGAAACCGTCAGTAGTAGTGATACAAGTGGCAGCAGCCCCACCTTCATTACTCCAGCTATTTCGAGTTTACCTGAAGTTCAAAGCCTGGCAAATTTCTCTGGTAGTATTCAGTAATGTTGCTATTATCACAATGACTGCTGCCCGCACTGCTCAGTCCAGAGTTGCGCTGTAGATGATACTGAGGCAGTGTAATCAAGTAGCCCAATTGAGGAAAGTACACCACATTCAAGGCAGCACCGAGACCAATAGGTAACACGGATCCAATCTCTTGTGATACTCCAAGCTGTGTGTAATTCACATTGCTGTCAAAAGCCCACACCTCATTTTGTTGCCAGCTTTATTTATACTTACCAAGGTATCATCCAGCTTTTCGTATTCTTCTCGTAAGACGTCCAGTTCACTATCGACTCCTTTTTTGACGATAATCTGCGCTTCTGTTTTGCTTGCACTGAAATCAATCTAAAGCAAAAGAGTCAGTGTACGCGTCATACACACACAACACATCGTATTTGCGTACAATACTGTCAATATTGGAGCCTACTTCTTGTAGCGTGCTGATAGTAGGGAGCAGCTTTTTGAACTTTTGGATGAGAGGGCATTGGGCATAAGGGCTGTTGATGATGGGTTGGAGTGCATTAAAGATGCAAATGGTGTAGTAGGCAAACTATGAATGTACACATAAATAGGCCTGATCTAGACGTACAAATACAATGTGCTGGTATTTATACCTTCAAGATGTACTGCCAGTCATTTGCCTTTGCTTTGCTCTCCCTGACTCTGGCCAAGAGACGGTGGATGTTCTTGATGTGTCGCAAATGAGATCTTAGTGTGATGCTTGTATCTCGCATGTCTGATGCCATGAACAGCCCAATGGCTAAATGTCGATCTTCCAAGGCCTTTTTGTCTGTCATTGGACGCGACACCCATTCTCTCAACATTTGTTTACCCAACACACTTGTTGTCTTGTCCAGTAAGCCTGTATAAGCCAACATCAATACCAGACTCGTCTATCCACCTACTAAAATACATACCAAACAGCGACAAGCTCTCTTTTTCTTGCACTTGATGCATGTTGGGGTGTCTCTCTGATTCGAATATACACAGTGATCTATCTAGCACGTTAAAATTTATCACACTGGATAGTAGTAGCGGTATATATCTCTTCACTTGCCGCATTGTATCTGAATTGACTTGCATGTATCTATTGCTATGCAGTTGCGTAAGAGACATGCCCATATGATTTGCCTATCCTTTTGTACATAATTTACCATGAGAATGCCTTGATGACAGTGGGTTGAACCACATCTGGCTCTACTCCCGTCTCTTCTTCTTGCACATTACGCTCCTGTTGAATCTTGTCTAAATGCTTCAGTAGCACACCAGCACAGCCAATCTAATAGACAGTAATATACATGTCGGTTTCTCTTGTTCTATACACGTATGCTTACGTGGACACTCACTGTCAACTTGCTCTCATCCAGCTCAATCAGACCTTCCATTTGCAGGTAAGCATGCGTCTTGATACCCTCTTCATGGTCTCTAAAGTAAATGTGCTGGTTTGCTATGCCAGTATCTTCTGTGTCTGTATGTGTGGCCGTGTTGGCTGACGGCTGCTGTTGCTGCTGCTGTTCTTGATTGATGTGATTAATGTACCAGTTCAACAGTGTAATGCGTCCCTTGTCAAACAGAAACTCCTTGCTGCTCATCTTGATCAAAGTAGCAGTGGCTCCGTGTTCATCATTCAGGAACTCGATTAGCTTTTCGTCAGACTGATCTGGGAGTATGATGGTGTGAGGTGACAGTTGAGCAAGCACTAGATAGCTGTGTTAGAGCACATTGTTACTGCTAGTACCTTGCAAACATACGCATGGAAGTGTACTCAAACTTGTCAGACTCTACCGTGTCTTCCATCAGTTGTAGCGCCAGGTTGGTGCCTTCATAGTAGCAACATCCCAATCTGCTGGATGAAGGGCTGCGCTTCCATTGCAGGCATAGGATAGTTTCCATGTGTTTAATTGAGGTTGGAAAAGAGAAAGAGAAGCAAATCAATGTCTACGTGAGGATGCATCCGTTTTTATAGATCTGACGTTCGTCCAATCATGCGTCGTGCTGATTTTAGCTATTGCTCTCACAGGTAGCAGCATGGAACAACAGCAGTAGACGCATGGCAAGCATAATAAGTATCTACTATACATCACTAGCAATAGCTACTCATGAGCCAAGGCATTACGGTATAAGCGCTTTGTACCATTGCAGCATAATGTGGTGTACTTCCATAGCCAATAATGCCTTACGCCATGCACATGTTCAATTTGTATTAGCGCAGTAGCAATTGCCAATAAAAACTCAAATCGTTTCCTTTTGCGAGAATTACACCTCTTTCTTTCTTTTCTTTATCTTTTTGCTAGCATGGATTATTCTCGTTATGACGATCAGCGTCATTATGGCGAAAAGGAGGACTCTGGCCTGTTTGAAGTGGTTCAATGCCCTACAGATGCTGCCGCATTAACCAACTTTGCCTACATTGCGCCTGGCGTGATTGACCCCAAAGTGCACTATGTGGTGATTGCTCACCAATACGTCCTGTCTGTGCGGTAAGTGATAAACGAGAGCCACGCTAAAGAAAAAAAGAAACCATGCCCTGACGTATACTACTCCACACAGCGTCGATAGAAGCATCCAGAGAGGCCAGATTGGCATCAACGGCACCTCTCGTCGCTGGGCGTCCTTCTCCCTGGGCCAGCGTGTAACAGTCGACCCTTACGACATCCACTCGGAAGGCATGGACATTTATCTCGGCAACCTCAAGATGGACATTGACTTCTTTCAACGCAGCAACCGACTGCCTGACGAGTTCAAGGAGGAGGACCTTGCACAGGCCTTTTCCATCAACTTTCACAACCAAATGTTCACCAAGGGCCAGTTCCTGGTGTTTGAGTACTGTGGCGTCAAGTTCAGAGCCACTGTCAATGACTTGGATGTGGTCGATTTGAACGTGCTGAAGAAGGGCGAGGTGGACGCACACCAGGAAAAGAAATCAGACGCCGTGCGTGGTATCCTCATGCGTGAAACCAACGTGGAATTTACAAAGACAGAAGGCTCGTTCCTCAACCTGAAGCAGGCAAAAAAGAGAGCCATGGCTGCCAAAGCATTGATCAAGCCTGACTTCCAGTTTGAAGATCTCGGTATCGGTGGTCTGGATGACGAGTTCAATGCCATTTTCCGTCGTGCCTTTGCCTCTCGTATCTTTCCTCCTGCGCTGGTCGAGAAATTGGGTGTGCAGCATGTCAAGGGTATCTTGCTCTACGGTCCTCCCGGTACGGGTAAGACGTTGATGGCCCGTCAGATTGGCAAAATGCTGAATGCCAAGGAGCCCAAGATTGTCAGTGGTCCTGAAGTGCTGTCAAAGTTCGTGGGTCAGTCAGAGGAGAATGTGCGCAAGCTGTTTGCTGATGCCGAGGAGGAGTACCGTGCCAAGGGCGAAGAGTCTGGACTCCACATTATCATTTTCGACGAACTGGACGCCATCTGTAAGTCGCGTGGCAGTCGCAGTGGCGACACGGGTGTGGGTGATTCTGTCGTCAACCAGTTGCTGGCCAAGATGGACGGTGTGGAGCAACTCAACAACATTTTGATTATCGGTATGACCAACCGAAAGGACATGATTGATGAGGCCCTGCTGCGTCCGGGCCGTCTGGAGGTGCACATGGAAATTGGCCTGCCCGACGAAAAGGGCCGTCTGCAGATCCTCAAGATCCACACCAGCAAGATGCGAACCAACGATGTCCTGGAGAGCGATGTCAGTTTGGATGATTTGGCCGAGCTGACCAAGAATTACAGTGGTGCTGAAATCTCGGGTGTCGTCAAGGCAGCTTCCTCGTACGCATTCAGTCGACACATCAAGGTGGGCACCATGGCAGGCATCTCTGCTGATGTCGAGAACATGAAGGTCAGCATGGACGATTTCTTGAATGCGCTCAAGGAAGTGCAGCCTGCGTTTGGTGTCTCGGAAGCCGAATTGCAGCAATGCGTGCAGAATCACATCATTCCCTTTAGTCCCTCTGTCAAGCAAATCCTGACAGATGGCCGCCTCTATGTGGATCAAGTGCGACAGTCCTCGCGCACGCCCTTGGTCAGTGTGCTGTTGAACGGTCCTGCCGGCAGCGGTAAAACCGCCCTTGCTGCCACGATTGCCATGCAGAGTGATTTCCCCTTTATCAAGTTGATTTCCCCTGAAACCATGGTGGGCATGTCTGAAACAGCCAAGGTGACCGAGATCAACAAGATTTTTAACGACTCTTACAAATCGCCTACCAGTGTCATTGTCATTGATGCCATTGAGCGTCTGTTGGATTACGTCCCTATTGGTCCTCGTTTCTCTAATTCCGTTTTGCAAGCACTGTTGGTCTTGTTGAAGAAGAAGCCTCCCAAGGATCGTCGCTTGTTGATTTTGGCTACTACCACGCAACGTCAAATCTTGGATCAAATGGACATGACGGACGAATTCTCGGCTGAGATTTACGTACCCACAATTACCAGTCTGGAAGGCGTGGATACAGTTTTGCAGCAATTGGAGCTATTCAACGATGCAGAGAGAGAACGCGCCCTGTCCATCTTGAAGCAAGCCAACATGGATCAAAAGCTGACGATTGGTGTCAAGAAGCTGTTGATGATTATTGAGATGGCTAGACAAGATGAGGACAAGGTGGAGAAGTTTGTGAATACCATTTTAGCTCTGTAGTATGTAGAAGCACACATAATAATAAAGAAACCCGTTTTTATTGCTGATTTTATCATGGATGTCTATATACTATTATTACCACAGTTGCAGCATGTCTCTGGGCCATTGACCGGTCTCTCTGGATTCCCAATAACCGCCCTTGTACTGCCACGATTCGCCTGTAGGCGCATATTCATCCTTGACGAGCTCAAACCACAATGGCTTCCACGGCTTTGCAATCGATTCAAACTGCTTTCTTCTCTCGCGCTGAAACTGCTCAATACGCACCTTTTCATCCTCTGCTTCTTGCACCTGTCCTTGCTCAAACAAGCGCTGATCAGGTCGACATCGGGTGTCTGTGGTGGGTAGTTTGCCCTGCTCCAGTGATGTGATTTCATTGAGCTCCATGGCAAAAGACGTCAAGCCGTAATAGTCGGTGTAATCCGGTATGCCGGGTGGTTTGCAGCGCCAAATGACAGCATACTGATCTGGGCCAACCACTTCGGACAAGCTATCGCTCCATTTGCCCTCCACCTGTCGTATCAGGGATCCGCGACAGTCGAAAAACTTGGCCACTACATTGTTGCGGTGCATGGCATTGTTGTTGTTGGATGAAAAGAAAGAGGTCGATCCAGTGGCTGCTTCCTTAAACGTGATGACAGCGTACTCGCCTGTGGCGTGGTTCTGCACCTTCATCTCGCCAATATGCTCCAAGTATTTGGTGCCTGTTACCAGGTTCCTGAGCCAGCTCGATGGCCTTGAGTAGGTGTATTGGTCTTGGTGTCCCTTGATGGCAATGTGGCTCTGCCCCTCGGTAATGAGTTCCAGTGATTTCCCCCAGAATTTAGTCTTTCCGAGATAGGTTTGTCTATAGGTAAACGTGCTGGATTCTGCAAAGCACTAAATGTAGTCAATCAGCATCAGTATTCATGTATGCTGTACACTCTCTCATCCTACTCACAGCCATCACATTGGGATAATGCGATACTTTCTCGGCGAGAAAACGAAATCCTCTGTCGGGCCGGATGCATTCGTACGTCTCACTCATCAGTGGATTGAATGGCTTGCGGCCAATGCGGTACTGTGTCGCTGCGTAGCCCGAGATGGCGAATGCTGCAACGTACATGAGTCGATCCATGGATGACGAGAGCGTCGCAGCCTTGTCCAGTAATTCCGTATACTCGAGTTCCTCACAGAGTCGCTGTAGCAAGTTGATGGGCTCATTAAGGCTGATGGGCATGGAGATGGTGGATAGATCCTTTCCAATGTTCTTGCGCAAGATGCCCAGCACCGATATGTTTTGCACGGCTACAGGGTGAGGTAGCCTAGTTCTGCGCTGAACGTGTGGCAGGGCGACGGCCATTTTGCCGCGCGTGTTGTCTTGGTGATGGTAATCCTCTTCGTCCTCCGAGTCAATCACGATAGATCCGTAGGTGGACTCGTTGTCCTCGTTCAACAAGACGTCCTCGGCATCAAAGAACTGATCCGAGTGCGCACTGTAAGAGTAGAAGCTGGCAGTGCGGTGTGACAGAAAGCCTGTGCCTGTTCTGCTAGGGATCTCGAGTGGATTGACGGCTGCTGCGTTGGCGCAACTCTCGTACTGGTCGAAATAAGCGGTGGATAGTGTGTCGCGTTGCTCAATCAAGGACTTGATGCTGGCATGTAGCTTGTCGAGACTGGCTTGATGCCAGGATGACGCTGATTTGGTGGTGTGGTCGTCGGGGATGCTGTTGGAAGAGGAACCGCGCATAAATGGAAATCGCATGAGTTTGCTGCTATTACTGCTATGGGCAGGTGCTGCCGCGGGTTGCTGTTGTGGCTGCGATACCAGTGATTCAGTGCTTGTGTCGTGAGACAGCTGACCCAGTTCTTTGGCAATGGCGGCCAGGTTCCTTATCTCTGCATCGAGATCATGCAGCGCCGAGACAATCACTTGATGGTTTCGCTCAAAGGTGTCGTCCTGTGTGGTGATGATATCCGGCACCAGACTGATGGCGGACTGGATGCCTGCTGCCGCAGCATGGGCCATGGTGGTGTCATTGTCGTGCTGCCAAGACTCGGCCAGCGTGCCGGACCGCTGCTTCCGGATGCAACTGAGCCACTGATCAAAGTCGTCTGCCGAGAGTGCCTTGAGGTGGAATGTGGTGGTGCCTGAATCAATGTGGATGGTGCGCTGTTTGGGGGCAATGGAAATCGTGGCCAGCATGATTTGGAGCGACCCGCGCTTGATGTCTCCGTTCCTGACTGAATAAGACAGGACACCCGTGGATGACAATTCAAACCATCGCTTCGCCCAACCTTTCTCTCAACTGTCAATCTCCTTAAATCACCTCCAATGGATGTCTACTAGACACAACTTGCCTTGCATTCGTTTTCTCCTTTTTTTCAGCAGCCAACCACACATGTCGTTATCCAAATCCAACCCTTCGTCCACAGTGGGTTCATCGCTTGTTACCGTGAATGTCAGTGATTTGGATGTATTCCTCGAAAACATGTTGTCTAAAGGTAAAACAGACGGTTAGGATGGCAATTCCACCACCTTGTTCTTGCTTCCCCCTTTTTTTGTTACCTACCAAAAATCAGCACGTAGTTTCCTGGGTCCTCAGCAAGATAGGAACCGGTTATGGCCTCTTTGGACGAGTTCACTTGATCAATGGGTATCAGCTCGATGAAATCATTGTCCAACAGATTGATGACTGAGGTGGCAGATGACGATTTCCTGCGATTGCGAGAGTGCACAGAGGGTGCTGCTGTGTTGGCTGTAGCCACAGCATCTTTGATGGAAGATGTCGACACCATGCTGTGCCGCTTTCTGCGCTGTGTTTCCTCGTTATCAGAATAGTAATTCATGGTGGTACTGGTGGTGGGTGTCGGTAACTCAACATCCGCATTGTTGGATTTGTTTGTGGTGCGCAAATGAGATAGCTTGGGGAGTGATAGGTTTCTCTTTTTCATGCTTGTTGCAGGATGCTCTTCATCCAAGGAAGCGCGTGTGCTGCTGCTGTTTGCCATGGGCCTGTAGTAGAGGCCAAAGCAGATGCTCTTCTTCTTGGTTGAGAAGGACCAGCTGAGCGTGGTGTTTGCTTTCTGGATGAGGATGTGGTGCTCATACACACTTCGGGGTTGCACACGCACTTCTGGCATAAGGTGCTTTTGATATACGCAAAAAAAGGAGACGAAGAAGAAAAGAAAGAGAGAGAGAGAAAAAGAGACAGAACAATAACAAATATATACACTGCTTGAAAAATAAGGGGATCAAGGTCCTGGCTTATTGTTGTTGTGCTACATTGATAACATGACTGGACGATTGCGGAAAAAGAGATTGTGGGTGTATATCATACGTTGATCAAGTCCTCCATAATAGCCTTACAGATGGCTGTCTTTAGGATCATGTAGATACAAGGAATAGCGTTCAAAACTGATACCATCTGCCCTTGGACGACATGTTACTGTATAGGATTGAGACCATGGTTGACATCACTGTTATAGTAATATATACTACTGTTTGCACCTTAAGAGCCCTTGTTGGCATTGGCGTCAGATATCTTTTTTGCAAATATATACAAGCAAAAGGTGACAAAAATAGAGCCATCTGGTTTGCAATAGAGCATATGTAGAAAATAATATAGTATAGGAAAAATATACATGGCTATTGCAAATCAATCAATGGTTTTATTTGACAGAAAAAATAACGCCAGGTAGATGCTATGTAAGATCATACGAGAAGTTTAATGGCACTGACAATTTCAAAGCGATGCCATTAGTCTGTGGAGGTAAACTATCCAACAGATTTTGGAAAATGCGCTTACAAAACGCATAGTAAATTGGCCGAAAGACCTTTTCACAAGCTCCAATGCGTTTCTACGGTTGTTTGAGTTTAGGAACAGCGTAGTAAAAAACCTGATTTACGGCATGAAAACATGCTTCGCCCTATTTTGTCAGTTGCAGGCGATAATAATCAACCTTTTCGACTGTACAACAAAGCATTCTAGAGCTAAGTGTTTTAACTGTACGGTTGCCCTACATGTCATCTATCGATATATTACTATTAGGCACTCGTAATTAACAGCTTTCCTAATTGTTTTGGCCAAGATGAGTGTTCAAAATTAGCTTGTTTCAATATTCCTCCATCTACCAACCCTGGCAGCTCGTCCAATCTTGAATCCACTCACACTATCGTGTTCCTAGCATAGGTACTACAGGCTATTCTCATAAGCCAGATGATTGGCATTTGAAGACTTTGATTGATTTGATACCAATATAATGCAAAATTGTACTTTTGGATGTTATGAACAGGCTTAGATTTATTCAAAAGTCTTTCTTCCAGGATAGTACATATATTTGATCATGTCTAATACTTATGGCGATGTCGTGTGTAATTACTTTAAGCCATTTGTACCATGCATTTTGAATGTTTAATCGTGCTTTTCTCATTTCAATTACATTTTTAGTTTCAATACGAATGCTTTATTTCTCTGAGCTGTCTCCAAATTTGAGCCAATAAAATCGCTTAAAAAGCTATTTTAAGCGCCGATGACCCTAGAAAATTTTTGCGAGGGTTTCCCTATGTTTTTTGGTTAGGCGGACTTTTAAACATTGCCAAATACACTAGTATTAAGCTACGTTATCATCAAAAACCCCTAAAATGCCAGAATATGCCTTACTACACACCCCAGCTTATAGTGCAAACGCTTGAGACTCTTAATTAGCACCAAGTAAGTGATACCAATCAAGTGAGGGCAGCCTATCTACCCCCCAGCCTCTGAATCCAATCTAGTTGTGCTTCAACGATAGGCTTATCCACACAACAGAAAAAGAAGGTTATGGTTAAAAGAACCATAAAAAGAAAGGGAAAGTACATAATAATAAGGGGGCATCACTAGAATGAGATGATGAAGAACAGAAACATCGCAATACAGTTACATAAAAAAAAGGTAACATGCCACAATGTGTATCATCAAAATGACGAGTACAAGAAAATAAAAGTAGTAGAAAAAAGTATCGTAGCTGCCTCATACGAAGCAAGAACACCAATACCACCACCAGTATTACAGAAAAAGTAATACTTGAAGAACGAAAAGAATGCAAGGCTACACCACAATGGAGCAGCAGCACTGCCAGCAATACAATGCATCAAAAGATACACCATAGCAGCACTGAGCTACAGCAACAGAAAAATAGTTGCGTGCAGAAAAAAAGGGAAAAAGAATAAATCGCAATAGAGCAAACTAAAGAATGCACAGTATTACGAGAAAGAAAGCAGTAAAAGGTTGAATGAATGTAATCCATGGCAACCAAAAAAGGGGAATATACAAACCAAATACAAACCAAATACAATCAATAGAATATCATAGCAAACTGACCTGAAATAAACTGTGCAATTAGTATTCCTGTATATTGTACTGCCAAAAATGGCTCTTATTGGCTAATACCTACTGTAATAGACTTCAAAGGTGTCGTCTCGAGTACTGGTGGTTGCAAAGGCACGCTTTTTTCGACAAAAGTGGTGTTGTATTTAATCAATAGTAATAAAAAGTATATGGTTTAATAGAAAAAGTGCAGTGCAAAAACAGTGCGAGAAAAATAAAATAAAAAAAAACGCGTTGCTGAGGGTGACTGCAGCCCATAGGCTGCCGCAGCACAGAGCACGCAAAATTTGAATGACGTGTACAATGAACATTTTGCACTGTGGTGACTGTACCCAAATGATTTTTTGCGATGATTTTTTTGAATCAAAATCGATATAATTTGACATCCTGTAAGCATTTTTGTTAAAATTAGCTATATAAAGTGTGCTCAGCGTATACTACTTTCTAATAAACTTAAGAGGAGAATTTGAAGGCGCATTCAATAGTGTCAATTTTAGAATACTTTTTGAATGAAAAGATAAAGAATTTTGCGAAAATTTAAAAAGCAGTTTTCCTAGAAAAAGTCGAGATTTAGCCTATGCAACGTTCAAAATAGCAGTTGCACAGGTTACCCTACATCTGTGCGGTCATTTTGACTTAATATATATCATAGTAAAAAGTGTCGTTTTCGCCTCCAAAATTGCGATCGTTTGATTTTCAACAAAAACCATGAGGGGTACCTCATCAAAAAACGTGAATTTTCGACGATTTGGATCGATCCTAAAAAATTAAAAATGATGGTTTAGGATGTGAATGGTGATCGATGGCAATCATTTGGCACTATTCCCAGCATCTAGAACGGCTTAGAAGACAAGATATTGATGGTTGAATTTCGACAATTTGGCTAGGAAAAGTACATTCTGTGGCCTGTGAATCCACAACAGGTTCTGGTACAGACCTCATTATGACCTGAAATTATTGGTATTTGTTGGGACTACACACTGAGTACCATCAGACAGAAAGAAACGCATTTGGTGTATGCGTTACTCTGAAAACCCTCAGAAAAGTCAAATTAGGGCAGCTTGTGATACTTGGAGTCACCTTCAAACGTAAAGATTATGGAAAGTGTCAATGTTTGATAGCACACTTACCGCAAAATTGCTATTATGTTTTGAATGCAGCGTTTTTGAAATGACTGGACCTGCTGCAATTTTGAATCTTGATGACTGATTTGATGGTCTGTAGTTCTTCATTCAAGCCAAATAGTGTAGTTAATTAACATTGAGCTCTTAATACATTGAAAAAGGCGAGATTTCAACAAGGTGTTTGCGTAGATCTACTATCATACTCATATGGTCTAGAGTCGTTTAATGCCTACATGGTGCATTCATACATTTAGTAGTACTACTTGTATTTTTGCATTTTGTACATATTTTGTATGATTTTGTAGATATAATGCCTATATTCCTTTATTGTATATGATATCTCACCAACATATAGTCCAATATAAGCTGTATGAGCACTGCATATATAATTTGAGCTTATAGTGTTTTTTGTCTTCTTGGGGTGTAGGGAATGAAAAAACAGTGGCGCGCAATGATATGTATCTTATTCCTTTTGGTTCAGTATACATACAAGTTCTGGTAGAGAATCCAACGCCATAGCATACAAGAAACATACTGATAGTGAAGCTGTAAACTTGTGCAAGGAATACGATGGTGTAATAACTGTATTATTCAACTTATTGCATCACTTGGTTATATCATTGCGTCTAATATAAGCTTTGACATTAAATTGTCATAACAGTAGCCTGGTGCATTTGAATCAAGCTAATTTCTGCGTAATGTGCCATCTACAGAACAGTTTATTTGCGAATCAATGACATCTTATGTGTATATAAGGCGTATTGGGCAAAGCCATTGCATCACTGTTAATTATCAGTGATTGAGCTCCCCTTGATTAGTGAAGATCGATCAGATGCTTATTGTGCTTCCTCCCCCCCCCCCCCCAATTGCTGTTCTCAAACGGTATAACAGTAAGACAAACAAAGCTAATTTAAGCATGCGACATGCTGGCACTGCAATGTCGCCATTTTGAGGACAATGCAGCATGAAAACGTCTGAATTCTCAAACCATGGCCATTCGATTTAAAAGATGCAGTTCTCGAATATGACTCTTTGCAGCCTTGAAATGAATGAGATATTCCTTGTACATATTAAAATATTGCATGTTTGCGTGTAACCATGAATTGCATGTGATGGGATGCTTGGGTTAATTTGAGTCGCCTCCTTTTCTTCGCATACACACAGCAAATGTGGGATAAAAAAAGCTTTTCGCCAAAATAGCCCTTTTCCTCTCTTTTCTTCTCCATTATACGCACATACGAAATGTCTGCTGGTGTTGTTACTGTCGTGAACGAATGGATCCAGACGGAGGATAAGCATGAAATCTACACCAAGACTTGGAAGACAACGTCTACACCCATTGCCAATCTCGTGTAAGTGAATACTCCCCTCCCCCCCTCTCCTCGGGCCATTTGTCTCACACACACAAACACAGCATGATCCATGGCTTTGGTGAGCATATTGGCCGATACGATAGATTGTTCTCTTTCTTTGCTACTCAGGGAATCGAGTGCTATGGTTACGATCAACGTGGATGGGGAGAGACTGGCAAGAAAACTGCACAGTTTGGTAACAACCAGGGGTAACTATCAACTCACATTGAGCTGAGGAAGAGACACTGATATCGATCCAGCTACAACGTTGCTTTAAAGGACATTGATGATGCCGTTCTCAAGCACAAGCGTCAGGATATCCCCCTCTTTTTGATGGGTCACAGTATGGTAAGCATCCAATCACTCCATCTACAAGCAGCAAGCCATAAATGACACATTCTTTGATGTATAGGGTGGCGGCCTTATTCTCAACTACCTTGCCAGAGGCGATATCTACAAAGGAGTCCATGTGCTCACTGGCGCAATTGCATCCGCACCACTCGTCACTCTATCCATGCAAATCCCTACTGTAAAGTACTACACCATCCGTGCTTTGGCCGCCATTGTCCCCAGCATGACGATCCAAGCTGGCGTGGATTCTGCCGGTGTGTCTCATGACAAGGAAGAGGTCCAGAAATACCTCGATGATCCATTGATCCACGATTTCGCAACCCTGGCTACCCTGAGAAGCTTCATCGATGCCGGAACCGATCTCTTGACCAAGGCCAAAGCCATCAAGACACCCATTTTATACTCACACGCTGATTCAGATCCTATCAACTCGTTCAATGGCTGCAAGAGTGCCTATGAAATCACTAGCAGTCAAGATAAGGAACTAAAGAATTGGACTGGATTGTATCATGAATTGCACAACGAAACCATGCCTCAAAGACAGCAAATTGCTGAATACTATGTTGACTGGATCAAGAAGCATAGCCCTCAAGGCAAACATTAAGTTGGCCTATATTTATTATCGCAATAAACATGTATTTTATATAGCATCTTTATCCATCAAATCACGTGAGTCAGCAGCCTGGAACTTGAGATACAGTCTTTCTCTTTTTTCTCTTTCTCTTTTTCTCTCTCCTTTTTCTCTTCTTTCTTGGTTACCACCACCACCACCAGTCTTTTGCTTTTTACTCGACCCTTTTTACATACAATTGAAACATGGCTACAAAGGGTGCATACAAACGCTTGACCAAAGAGTACATGGCTATTCAGAAAAAGTAGGTTTTCGTCACTCCTGTGGGACTGATTAACCAACTCACTCAACGCATTAGTCCACCACCTTATATTACTGCTAAACCCTTGGAGAGTAACATTTTGGATTGGTAAAAAAACGGCACTCGACCTCCAAATAACCAGATTGCTGATAACTAACACTATGCATAGGCACTATGTGATTACAGGACCACCCGATACACCTTACGAAGGAGGAGAATACTATGGTCGAATCACTTTTCCAGCTGAATATCCCTTTAAACCACCTTCCATTCGCATGATTACACCCTCAGGACGATTTCAGCCAGACACTCGACTCTGCCTCAGTATGAGCGACTTTCATCCCAGTTCCTGGAATCCAAGTTGGTCCATTTCCACCATATTGAACGGCTTGTTGAGCTTTATGGTGGGTGATGAGTCCACCACGGGCAGTATAAAGACGAGCGTCCATGAAAAGAAAATGTACGCTGCCAGATCTCACTTATGGAATGTAAAGAACCAAAAGTTTAGAGGTAAATTTTCATGCCAAGTCTTCTATTCAGCTCATTTAACCTATGATATAGAGGTGTATCCTGAACTATGTAAAATCAACTACAGCCAAGTCAAAGCAGCAGCTGACAATGGTTTAATAAAGAGAATACCTGTTGGAAACAACGACACACAGCAACAGCAACAAGGCGGCCAACCTGATCACCACCACCACCAACATCCACAGGCGCAGCACGCACAGCAACCACCACAGCAACAAAGGCACCCCATCACTCGCACAGTGAGTCAAGGAAAGCGCTGGGTCTTTGTGCTTGTTGTATTTGTGTACTTGATTCTCTCCAAACTCATTGCTCGATCCTCATCCTCTGCAGCGGCTCCCTCTGCTTAACAAACATCTTTATTGTGCGTTTTCAAATGACGTGTAACTTGATCAGGCCTTGAAAAGGCTTTTCCGCATGGTTTTACTGTACATTTGAAGGGTCTTTCGCCAGTGTGCACTCGCATCTATATATACATTCAAAGAAAAAGAAAAAAAACACAATAAATACATGATTGCTTCTCAGTGTAATTGTATACATTACATGTTTGGTCAGATTACTGCTTTCTGAAAACCGCTTGGAGCAATCTGGGTATTTGCAAGCAAAAGGCTTCTCGCCTGTATGCACTCGCTTGTGGATCGTCAAGGCAGCAGAGACGGAAAAGTTCTTTTGGCACTGATCGCATTGATAGGGCCGCTCTCCTGTGTGTGTTCTCATGTGTTGGACGACCATATTGGATTCTGAAAAGCGCCTTTTGCAGGTATCGCATTGAAAGGGTTTGGCGCCCGTGTGTGTCTGGATGTGTCGCATGATCTTTTGTCTTTGCGTGAATATCTTGCCGTTTCTCTCGCAGGCGACCCATTCGCACTTGTATTCGCTCTTGCCAGATCCGACATGCACCTGTGAGAGGTGAATCGTGAGCGTATCGAATGCTGAAAATCGTTCCTGGCAGTTGATCCAGCGACAGGCGTGCAGTAGCAAGGCATTGTGCAGATGCTGGCTACTGAGATGGTCCAAAATGTCGGTCTCGCCGTCCAAGAAGCGCTGGCTGCAAGACTCCCAGTAGCAGTCTTTGAGAGGCTGCTTGTTGAGATGGTTGTTGAAGAGATGGGGAGTCAAGTCTTCCAGTGTATCAAAGCTCGCTGCACAGCTGGACCATTTGCATTGGGTCGGTGTTTTGGGCCTCTTGTTGCTATGATCCGTGGCATTGGTGTCTGTAGGTGTGCTATTCGTATCTACGTCGATATTCTGCTGCTGCTCATTTCTCTTTCGTTTCTTGATGGAGGGTAGTGTGAGATTCTGATCTGACAAGTCGTTTGCTGCTGCATTTGCCTCCGCAGCAATGACAGGGCAGCATTCGTTGCAGCAGTCATCCACTGCTGCTACAGCAATGGGCTGTGTTGTGGGCTGTGGTGGTGGTAAGATGGGTAGTGTATTGATTGGTTTGGATATGGTATGATTCAGTATGTTGTCGGCAGTAGGTGTATTAGTGGTAGTAGTAATGCTGAGTCTAGGTGAAGCAGCAGCAGGAGAAGGCACAATGGCAGTGGATGACGTTGGTATTAACAAGGGCTGTGATGATTGAAACTGAGCATAGTTGAACCTCGAAAAGGAGGAAGGGTCTGTCAGAAAATACAGCAATCGACTGTGATGATGGTGATTTGATTTTGTGCTGTTGCTGTCCAGTACTGTGTGATTGTGTTCGCCAACACCAAATCCATTGTGGTGAATGCTGGCTATGGATGGCAGTGAGTCTTGCTGTCGCACTTGGTTGTTGCTGGGGCTGTTGTTTGCAATTGTCATTTTGCTGCTATCCTTATGAGAAGAAGAAAGAAGAGCAAGTTTCCCACTCAAAATTTTTATGAATGGGTGTATTGATTTTCCCCGGGTAAATGCGATCCATCTCCGTTTCGTTTGATCTGATTACAAGCTTATTATAACATGCTGAGGGCTCTTTGGAATCAATCAATAGCCATCATCGAATACAGTACTCTCGCTCGCTCGCTTGATTGAGATTCAGTTTGAATTACCATCCTTTTAGCTTGTATAGTAGACAAGATGGTCAGCTTGTTTAGCTCGCTTTCCCAGTGAGATGAAGTAATAGTGACAGGACTTTTTATACGGCGATAGATAAAAGGCAGACGGCAGTTTCCCCCCACATTTCAACATCCATCTTGACCATGATTTCAACCGAAAAGAAGCAGTTTATAGGCGCTGTAGACCAGGGCACCACCTCGTCGAGATTCTTGATATTTGATGAAGAGGGCAGACTGATTACCTTTCACCAGGTCGAGTTGCCGCAATCACAACCACACGCAGGGTAAAATACTAGAGCAGCAGCAGCAGCAGCAGTAGCACGAGTAGACAGCACAAATGTACTCATCCCCTCCTCCTCCTCTGTAGCTGGCTCGAACACGATCCAATGGATATTCTCGACACCGTTGTCACCTGCATTTACGAGACAATCAAGCGCTTCGAGCTGATGGGCTACAACGTAAAGGACATCAAGGGCATTGGTGTCACGAATCAGCGAGAGTCTGCCGTGTGCTGGGACAAGTCCACTGGAGAGCCTCTGCGAAACACCATTGTCTGGAGCGACGTAAGAACCGACGACATTGTGCATCGACTAAAGAAGCGCGACAATGCACACATTGTGCAGCAACTGTCCGGCCTCGATATTACGTCCTACTTTACAGCTGTCAAATTTCGCTGGATGCTGGATCACGACGAGAACGTAAAGAAGGCAGTAAAAGAGGGCAGGGCCTGCTTTGGCACCGTGGACAGCTGGCTCATCTATAAGCTGAGCGGCGGACAGGCGCATGTGACGGACGTGACCAATGCCAGCAGAACGCTGCTGATGAATCTCAAGACACTCGAGTGGGATCAAGATTTGCTGGCGTTTTTCGATATACCGCAAGAGCTGCTGCCCAAACTGTGCTCTTCCTCTGAAATCTACGGCACGGTCGGATTGAAGGATTCGCCTTTGAAAGGTGTGCCTATTGCTGGCTGTCTCGGCGACCAGCAAGCGGCTCTGTTGGGCCAAAAGTGCTTCAACAAGGGTGAAGCCAAGTGCACGTTTGGCACGGGGGCCTTTATGCTGTTCAACACGGGTGAGGAGGCTGTCGAGTCTAAGCAAGGCTTGATCACCACCATTGCATTTCAGCTGGGAAAGGAGGCCAAGGCAACGTACGCCCTGGAGGGTTCCATGGCGGTGGCCGGCTCTTCGCTGCGATGGCTGCGAGACAACCTGCGACTGATCAACTCGATGGAGGAGGTGAGCGAGCTGGCAGAGCATGTGCCTGACACGGGCGGCGTCTACTTTGTCACTGCATTCTCGGGTCTGTTTGCGCCCTACTGGAGAGACGATGCGCGCGGCACCATGATTGGCCTCACCAGCTATACCAACAAGTATCACCTGGCCCGCGCAACATTGGAGTCCATGTCATTTCAGTCACGAGCCATTCTGGAAGCCATGAACCAGGACGCGGGCGTGCCCCTCAAGGTGCTCAAAGTAGACGGCGGCGTCTCCAACTCCAACATTGCGATGCAGATCCAAGCAGACATCCTGGGCATCAAGGTGGACCGTCCGTCGATGCGCGAGACGACGGCATTTGGTACGGCTATTGCGGCAGGACTGGCGGTTGGTGTGTGGAGCAGCATCCACGACCTGGATCAAGTGAACAGTGAGGGTGTGACAACATTTATACCTCATTTGACACTAGAAGAAAGAGAAGAAAAGCACAAGATCTGGCGAAAGGCGATCGAGAGCTCGCTGCACTGGACAGACGATGTGGAAGCGCTGAGCAGCGGCGACAGCGACCAAGACGAATAAACGCTTTTACTCTTTTATTACTCGCACTTTTTCAACGATGAATTTGTTCTCCTTGTACTTTTGATTCCTCTCGGGCGATTTGATGTACACCCAGCCCACCTTGCCGCAACAGACGCTGCAGGAAATGTCGGCTACCGTGTGGAGGCCCGTCATCAGCATGCGCTCTTCCTGATCCCCAATGCAAATGTTGACGACCTGATGAATCAGGAATGCCTGTCCATGCTAATGTAATAGCTTGCGTGTGAGTGCACAGGCATCGTGGATGCGAAAACGCTTCTTACCCTGCCCTGAAATGCTCTGGAGATAATGTCCTTTTGGTCGAATAATTCCGAGTGGCATGAGGAGCATGAATACAGTGCAGTCTTGTCATGATTTGCTGCTGATGACGAGAGATAATGAGCATGTCTTTTGGCAACCATTCTAGTGTTATTGAGAAAGAAAAGGGTTCATTTTGAAATTACTGGTAGCCTTTTCTTTTTAAAGAATGTTGGAATATTGAGCTTGATCACTTGCTTGATTAGTTTCTTTGAAAGACTCATAAATAAACCAAGAGACAAAACGCCTTGACTGTATGAATCAAGCCCACAAGGACATGAGGCATGCGTTTCCCTTGAAATAGCTTTAATAGATGACCAGATCAAAATCATACTGCTATGCTTTCATTGAATCAGCAAGAGGTGTAAATTTTGTTCAAACAGGTTTAATACGGAAAATATCCTTAGGGACCACCAAGTCCGGCGCAAGTTTTCACATGCGGATCGCCTGAAGAATGAGCTACCTGCCTACTACTAGAGTCTACTATTTAATCAGATAAAATCACTGATTTATGATATAGATGTCTTTCTTTCTCTATCTTTCTTGAACAAGAAACACAGATAGGTATAGTATAACGCCTCAATTCAATGATCTTTTGAGTATTCAATATGACAAATGGCTCTAACGTCTGGGTAGCTTACATTAAGTGGCCCCTGAGGTGGTGGTTACTTTGCCCCGGACTTGGTGGTCCCTACTAAGGAAATGTTTAGGTGGACCGTATTAAGCCTGTTATTTATACAGTACTGTAGAAAAGCAAGCTTTTCCTCAAATAGCCAGCAAGTACATCGAGTGCTTAATTGTCTGTGGTACTCAGTAGGCGGTTCTTACGCAAGTCGATGTGTTTGTCTCCAATTCAAGCCTTGATGACTGTGCACATCAAGTGAAAGACCTGCAGCAGGATAAAGTCGTGGTAGACATCAAGCAAATGCAAGAAGGCTCCTCTGTGTGGAATGAAGTGATTATCCAGGATGGTCATTTTCAAGTGCTGACTCTTGGTGGCCTTACTGGCTACTTCGCGTCTGGTCAAGTGGCGGCCTTTCTTGGCTCATCGTTTCCAGTGTCATTCAGCACCAAAACCCCTGTTCTCTACACAAGATTGAAGCATGCTCCTGAGGAAAACATCTGTGGTGAAGAACATGATTGGCGCAGGTGAAATTGTTACAACAGTTGAAGAATTTTATGACAATTACGAGGAAGAAATCCAAAGTTGACGAAGGCGGTGACGATGAAACTGTGTATGATGGAAGCTGCAACAAATATAAAATCACCAATCAACATGAATATCGTCGACAATGAAGAAGGACCCTTTTTGCTTGATATTATGAAGGGTGGTTTGGCAGCCGCATTGATATCAGCCAACAAAGCTATTATCAAGGAATTCACCGCCAAGTACCTCGCAAGACTTAATAGCACATGTCAATACGAACAAGACTGATGGATGTCACTGATTTCCTTCCTGATGACCATTTTTTCTGCTATTATTTATTATTTCATTAAACAATAAACAAGTATATACAGATACAAGATCACTCTGAACCCAAGAGTCGAATGACAGTATCATTCACATCCCAGTCAGACTTGTCTAGCAGGTTAAAGGCATCATTCAACGTGCACCTCTCATAGTCAGCCACATAGCGAGCCTTCTTGTCCCTCACAAATCGATCCAGGTGATCCCGCCACTCTTCATCCACCTTGACCATGAGTTGATCTCGTTTCTTTGGATCTGTAATCTTTGTCTTGAAGCTAAAGCCAGCAGCAATAGGGCGATGATCCGAGCAGCGCGGCTCAAATCGACGATAATACAGGTTCTTGATATCATGGCCCTTGTACAGGACGCGATCACACCATGCAGGCACACGCATCTTTTCTGATCTGTCATAAAAGTCTGTTCCTGGATCGTACTTGTAAGTGGGGTCAAAGTGGATGGGCGCCTCTTCAAACGTCAGCAGCTTGAATAACGGGTTGTTGATCTTTTGTCGCAACAGCTGATCTTGCTCTTGTAGCTTTTCCCATGCTGCATTCTTGTCTGGGTTGATTAGGATCTTGAGCACTTCGTTGCGAGGCATCTTGATACGGTAATTGAGATCGCCACTGAGGAAACAGAATTCGTGATCCAGCACCATGGAGCCATCACCACCGTGACTAAAGACATCGGCATACTCGTGGCGAGGGAAGCCAGCACTCTGAAGGATGCCTTCTGCATCCGCATTTCTCTGTTGCACATGCGATTGGCCAGCTGCTAAATGGCAATTGACAAAGCACAATGAAGAGTGGTCATAGACAAATCGAATCGCAATACCGCCCTTGTTGCCATGGATACTCTTGTTCATCACCTTGAGGCCCGTCTTGACCGAAGTAGAGTCCACATCGAACACGCGATCCACATCTGTTGTGCGCACAAAGATGCAACTAAAGAGCCCCACCAGCTGATCGGTTTTGATGACAGTGTACGTGTGTGGCCCATAGTTCTCTCCGATGATTCTGACGAGATAGTCGTGCCATAGTTTGTAGCGATGCGTCAACACATCTTCTGTTTCATGGGGATCTACCTTCTTTTTAAAGAACAGGGAACCTAATGCACATGTGTCAGTCTGCGTTGCCATGGCAACCGTGCAGCCAATCTACTTACGGGCTGTCTGCTTTTTCGACTCGAGATCCACAATCTCTTGGATGCCAACCACAATGATATCAGGATCTTGCATGGAGCCCAGCCATTCACGCACTTGCCTATCGTCCTCTCCTACAATTTTTTCTGGCTTGTTGGCGTCGATATTCCAGGAACAAATCATGACACGCGCATCATCGTATGTGCAATATTCGGAAGCCCTCTTTTGCAAATGGTCGTCTGTTGCAATGGCCTATTAGTAGCACGTCCCCTCCATCCAATGTCACACGCATTCACTTACCCTTCCAATGCTCAGTCAACAAGCCATCCCATACTCCCACAAAGCCATTGGAGTCACTGCTGACAACTTGCAAGCGGCCTCTGTTTTCGTCCATCAACAGACTGGATTCATCCACCACCAACTGCGTCACAGCACCAGTATGCGCCTTCCACATCTTGAGCACGGCCCACTTTTCAGGTCGAGTATCGTACACGTAGATCATGCCCGTATTGTAGCCAGCCCACACGTGGTATTCGCCCACACTTGCCATGGTGCAGATGCCGTACATGGATACTGTAATCACTTGCAGTCGTTCCATCGTGTTGGCGTCCCACATGCTGATTTTGCCGTCATCATGAGAAGCAAAGATGCGGTACGGATGATAGGGGATAGTCATTAGCTTGGTGATGTTGCCCATGTCGTTTGGAATGCGGATGGGCGGTTGTGATTTGGTGTCATTGGACCCCACCTGGGAACCGGCGATCGGGATAGCGTGCGCAGACAAGGTTCTGCCTGACGACATCCATAGCTTGGAACCGTAAATGACAGCAGCCACTGCGTGTGAGGTGACATGGTAGCGTCTTGGCATGGCTGTCAGCAACGGATTCTGCTGGCTGTGGTAGTCGGCAGACACCACATCCCACACATTCAAGACACCGCCATCATCAATCGACCAAATCTCGGAATTGCCATAGCGTAGCAGAAACAGGATGGGCGCCATGTGTACATCGTTGCGCTTACTGAGCACCTTGTGGCCGCCTGCCCTGACATCGACCACCGCCAGCATGGTGTCCTGCCGAGCCACCCATATATAGCGGCCCTCATCCACAGGAATGCGACACGGCGCTACCGCCACTGCTCGGATACGGTCGTTGCTCTCGCCTCCACTGTTCTGACTTGCATTGCTGCCGCTGCCGCTACCGCTGCCGCTGCTGTTGGCATCCATGATGACTGTGCTGATAATAGATCCCGTCTGTGCATCCCACGTACGGAGCAATCCCGAGCCTGTGATGATGAGATTTCTACTCGCCGCCAGCGCACTGAGCGATGCTTTGTGGCCTGTTGAAAATGGCTTTTCTAATACGATGGCAGGTGCATTTCGAGTGGCCTTTGAGAAATCGGGGTAGGTGGAGCTGGTCATCAGTAGTTCGCTTCGAGACATGGCTCGCTTGTTGGCTGACACCGTGTTGGCTCGTTTCAATCCATTGCTGCGACTGTCCTCTTCGTCGTAGTCGCTAAAGGAGGAGGGGGGATCCGAGTAAGTGGAGCTGGGTGACATGTTCTTGAGATGCGGCGTGTGCGTTCCACTGGCAATGGTGTGTGCGCGTGCAAGTGTGGATTGGGAGGGTCGAGGAGGCAGTTGCGGCATCAGCGGGCTTGTGCCGCCTGCAAGAGGTCGAGGTGGTAATACAGGTGGTGAGACGACAGTGGCCTCACTGGCAGGCGTGTCTTGCTTGGGACGCATGGGTATACTGGCCACGGCAGGCGGTGCTGGAGGGTGCTGGATGATGGGTGCTGCTGTTGTGGGCGCTGCTGTTGTGGGTGCAATGGTGCCACGCGCTGAACTGTGGTACTTTTTGCTGGGTGGAGGCGGTGGGGGCGGCTTCTTGACAGTGGGCGATTTCACAGCGGGCGAGGATGCTCTGTCTCGCTGCTGCTGCTGCTGGCTGTTGTTGTTGTCTGCGGCAGAGGGGAGGTCATGGCTTCGCACACCTGGAGCACCACCACCGCTGAAACGTGTTTCTTCTAATTTTGTATACTTTAGGTGTGCTTTATGCACCTGCTCTATCAGACTGTTGTCGCCATCGCCACTGCCGCTGGATGTGTTTTCATGCGAAAACAAGTCTACTTGATCCCCTTCCTCTGCCTCTTCTATATCGCTGTCTCCATCGCTGGATCCGTCATCGTGTGTAAACGGATCAGTGTCAAAGCTAGGTGGCGATTGCACCACATCGGCTGCTGCTTGGCTGGAAGAAGGCACTGGGGGTGCGGGTGCGGGTGCTTTTTTCAGTATGGGCTTGGGCGGTGTCGTCAGCACGGGTGCCACCACGGTCTGTGCTGCTGATGCTGGTACTGTGTTGCTGCTGGGAGGCGGCGAGGATGCTCTCGAAGATGCATTTGAGAAATTTCCGGGCGCCAGGTCTATCTTTTGCTTTTCAAACTGTTGCGTGAGCAGCGACACTTTCTTGGCCGCATCCTCGGCTGTGAACGTCTGGTCCTGCCCCCTCTTGGTGGGATCTTCTTCAGCATGCACTTTATGCAATAAGACAGCTGTTGGTTTGGGTGGAATGGGCGGTGGAGATGCCACAGAAGGCGGCTGTTCCTGCTTTGCTTGCTGAGCCCAGCGACTCTTTAACGCTTGAAAAGACTGCTGTTCGTCCTCCTCATCCATCGCTGTCGTTTGTAAGAGTTTTTTCAAGGCGGGAAGAAGAAAGAGAGAAGAAGAAAAGAAGAAAAAAAAAGTCTAAAATGGTGTGTATGTGCTGGATAAAAGATATACATTTCCAGACTAAACAGGTGAGCCAAATTGCGCTTTCCGAAAACGCATCCTTAGCATGTCTAGAGCGTTTACAGTGCTAAAATGGGTCCGTAGAGTGCATCTAATCGAGAGCGCATTCAGTATGTGTGCTTGTATACTTTGTATTATGATAGGGTCTACAGTGTGATGCTACTACGTCAAGATGAGGCCTTGTGAGGACACTTGCTAAATCGGCTGCATCTCAAAACGCATCGAGATTTTAAATGCATTTCTCGAAACTAATAATAGTACCTTTCTTTCCCTTTATATTCGCAACATGACCGACGAGTCCATTATCAAGCTTTCAGTGCAAGAGTGGGATCATGACCAACGAGTTGCTGTTGCTCGCGTCGCAGCCCAGACACTCACACAAGTAGCACCTCTGCTAGGCGAGCCTTGGTCGAGTCATTGGTGGAATGATGTTATCAAATACCTGCAAGTAACTCAACAAGAGCTGGAAGGCCGCTACATGACATATCAGCAAGCTGTAGGCCTACTGAGTGGAGAAGAGAGAGATATCCGCATTGAAGTCATGGTGGATCTGCTGGCATTGGCACTACACGTTACCCCCAACGCAATGAAGGAAGACGCCAAAAAGAGCAAAGCCAAGCATGTCATGCTATACGATGCGCGATCAAGACGATTTCTCCTAGAGCTGGAGCACGCATTGAATCTGTATATGGGCGATTTAGTATCCGTCGAGAAGAGCGTAGCGCAGCAAATGTATTACGGCATGCTGGAACAACAGGAGAAGCAGCAAGAAGATGGAGGCTCGAGTATGCAACAGAACATGGACTTGTCGGCACGAAAGGCCATCGAAGGCGCCAACAAAAAGAAGCAGGCGTTTCGTTGGATTGCTACGGGCGCTGGTATTATAGGTGGTGGTGCTGTCATTGGTAAGAAGCAGCAGCACATGTCAATGGAGTGTGTCTGGCTCTAATCCGCATCATCGTATATAGCTTTGACAGGCGGTCTTGCGGCGCCACTATTGGCTCCACTCTTGGTGGGTGTTACAGGTGCTACCTTCTTTGCTACAGCAGGTGGTGTTGCTCTGGTGACAAGCTTGTTTGGCCTGACAGGCGGTGGTCTAGCAGGATGGAAGATGCACAAGCGCATGAAGGGCATAGAAGAGTTTGAGTTTAAACAGATACTGAATGATCCGGATTTACCGCCTGTGCCGGCTCTTCGTTGCACAGTGTGTATATCAGGATTTCTGTTGGAATCAAAGCAAGAGACAAAAGTAAGTTGAGGGCTGGCACTTAGCATGTTGTAGTAGCTCATTTATTGCATTAAAGTCGCCTTGGGAGCATGCGTTTGAAGGAAGAAGAAACCATACAGACATATTCTGCTTGGAGTACGAAACGGACACCCTACTGCAGCTTGGCTATTCGTTTAGACAATTTGTAAAAGACACGGCTGTGAATTATGCTGGAATGGAGATTGCTAAAGCGACTGTGCTGCACGCGTTCTTTGGTGAGTATGAGAGAGATGGTGTCAATTCACGTGGAATACTAAGACCAAAGTGTAGCTGCGGTTGCTCTACCTGCGACAATCCTGAAAATTGCAGATGTGATTGACAATCCATGGCAGATGGCAGTAGACAGATCAAAGAAAGCGGGTGTTGGTAAGATTGATTTGGGGGGGGGGGGATGTACTATGTGTGATGAGCAGTGTCTTACTATTGCTGCTATGAATGTTGTAGTGCTGGCAGATGTTTTGGAAGAAAGAGTACAAGGAAACAGACCATGCAATCTGGCAAGTATATATACACCCAAAGCATCCAGCAATGTGTCTCTAACATTAGTATCTTTAGGTGGCCTACAGTTGTGGATGTTTGGTTGTATGGAGCTGTTTACAAGAACTCAATGAAAGGGGAAAGCATGGCCTTGTCGATAATGTAGTGTTGATGGGTGCTCCTATCTCTACAGAGGAAACCTGGGAGTGGAAAAATGCTGCCAACGTTGTATCTGGTCGCTTTGTCAACTGCTACACACCCAACGATTGGGTATTGGCATTTGTGTATAGGTTGCATTCATTAGCTACCAATGTTGCTGGTTTAGAAGCAGTGTCGGGATTGGGCAAGCGAATTGAGAATATTCAAGTGGACATTGATGGCCATACAAAATACCCTTATGCTATAAAAGATATCATGGATCAAATCAAGCTGGAATAAACATCTTTGACTTTATTACTTCTTTATTATTAATACTTGTGCAAACTACCGTCTTCAAATCTAATAGTAAGGGTGTTCACTAAAGTAAATACGACAGAATCTCATATTGTGCCGGTATTCCAGCAGGTAGTTTCAGCAGAGAGCTACCTCCTTTTTTTTGGAGACTGTGGGTCTCGGTTTTATTAGTGAACAATGATTGAAGGAAGGTCACGTAGGACATCAAGCTATCTCTGCTCTACACTCGTTGCATACATATATGATTAGCTCTTTCAACTTTGCCATTGAATATACCGTAGCATGCGATATTTCAACTAGTGTGTGTTTTGGCATTTAGAGTATGACAAGGTCCCTGAGCGTATGATCTTGAGAGATCAAGATAAACGGCATTTGTACATCATCCAGTACCTGATGGGCGGTAGAGGATGAAAGTGTGTTGTGTTGTAGTACAGCAAAAAAGATATCTAAAGATATCGCGGCGGTGGAATTATACGAAGCATGCATACGAGCAATGTTGGCCTCTGCTTATCAGTGACATTAAATACTCTATGGTCCTTTATAAATTATGATTTTTTAAGCAGTAGATGCACCCTCTAAGCTAGCATTGGGTAAACATGGATATCTCTTCAATGTTAGTCCATTGTATAAAGGCTAAAATTGTAGAGAAGTATCTGCCAATGCTGTTAATTCGAGACATTCGCCCAGTGATTTCACTCAAAAACAATGTCATGTGTAGAAAGATGTATTGCCTTTTTAGGGTGGCAAATGACAAGGTACAAGTTAATCATGGTGGTAGACATGCCTGATCGCCTAAAAAAAAAGTACCTCCTATGCGAGATCAAACTAAATGGTACCCACAGACAACACAATCCTCAGCTATATTTGTCAATTCTGATTCTCTAAAGTCAAGAAACAAGCTTTTATAGCCAAATATGTGATTTTCACATCGTTTTTTCCCCCATGAAAATTTTCGGAATAAGCGATTGAGCTTTACCCACTTTTCCAATCAATACATGACCATTCCTAGAAACATATATATCAATCAATAGCTTTCTAATTGGGGCAGTTTTCTATAATAACGATTATTATTTCCAAACCAACGTTCTCTCCATAAACTCATTTGAAAACGTGTTTCGGCAAAACCAGTTTTTCCGGATCTGTTAAGTACAACAACCCTACGTTAAACAAAATAACAAAATCTCTAACTAACCAACTGCTAACTTCCCACCTAACAAAAACCCCCTAACTGACCACAAAAGCAAGCCTACATGCAGTACGATCCAACAGTTTTGGGTACGACATATGCATTCCCTTCATAAATCCACTCAAAATGTGAAATTTCGTGTCCCTCAAGCAGAGGGTTGTGAAGAAAAGTCTGATATTTGATATAAAGCCTATACCATCGGATAGAGAATTGAATGGCCAGCAATAGTTAAGCTCTACGCTACTTGCATTCACTTAGTAAAATTCAAGTGTAGATCCCTTCAAAAAGCACAAAAATCACACATGTGCACCTTTTCTTGATAATTACTCGTTCAAATCATCAATTACGACCCTAAACCAAACACGCTCTAGTCAAAAACGCGCACCCCTTTCGATTGGGCTATAAAGCTTGGCCATTTATGCCATATTAAAAAACTTTTACTAGTAGCACATTCTAACCCTCCAAAAATATCTCAAATCTCTTGTTTCTCAGGTTATATGCTACCTACAAAAAATCCGTTTGCAGTTTCGGAATTAGCGCAAAAAACTGTCTTAGGAACATGCTAGTCCCAAAGCTCTAGCGTGCATTTTTCAAAAATCGATGTCAGGATGCCATGAAACCCAAAACTCCAAATTCGAAATTCATTTTGCACATCATGGGTCGATAAGGCAAAAATTCCAGAATGTTTTGATACTTAAATATGTTGTAAAGGGATGGAAATGGACCAACTTTTAAGTTGGAACATGGTATTGGAAAGGCCTTGTTCCTAACCTATTCGACACGCAAAGTTTCCTTTTTAAGCGGGGGAAAATGCGTACCTTAAATTGGGGAAACGAAATGGAGCGGAAGAAAGTAAGCTACAGTTCTCAAAACTCGACAGGTGGTGCATTAACATGTGAGGCATCAATGGATGAATTATTATTAATAAAGAAAACGCTACAACAGGTTTTATCATCTTTAAAAAGTTGTGTTTGAAAGATTTTTGCAATTTTATGACAGGTGTGATGTAAAGTTTTGTCACTACTTTCTAGTGTGTCGTTTATTTTCAATAAAGTAACTCGAACAAAAAATGGCAACTTCTCCTACAAATTGGGATTTATGAGTGGTTTTAGGGTGAAGTATGCGTTTTGTTGTTTACAACACTTTCTGTCGGATTGTATGCAGTTTGTAGCTACAAGAAATACCCGATGTTTAAAGTCTGGATCAGAGCTGTAGCATCAGCTGATGTGGATTTCCAAAGCATGAAAGGTACTTTTCCCAGCCAAATCACCCGAATTCAACCCTCAATATCGTGTCTTCTAAGCCGTTCTAGATGTTGAGAATAGTGTCAAATGATTGCTATCCACCACCATTTAGATCCTGGACCTTTACCTAGATTTTTTTTGGATCGATCCAAATCGTCGAAAATTCACCTTTTTTCATGAGGCACCCCTCATGGTTTTTGTCGAAAATCAAACGATCGCAATTTTGGAGGCGAAAACAACACTTTTTACTATGATATATATTAAATCAAAATGACCGCACAGATGTAGGGTAACCTGTGCAACTGCTATTTTGAACGTTGTATATGCTAAATCTCGACTTTTCTTGGAAAAACTGCTTTTTATATTTTCTCAAAATTCTTTATCTTTTCATTCCAAAAGTACTTTAAAATTGACACCATTGAATGCGCCTTCAAATTCCCCCTTAAGTTTACTAGAAAGTAGTATACGCTGAGCACACTTTCTATAGCTAATTTTAACAAAAATGTTTACAGGATGTCAAATTATATCGATTTTGATTCAAAAAAATCATCGCAAAAAAATTATTTGGGTACAGTCACCACAGTGCAAAATGTTCATTGTACACGTCATTCAAATTTTGCGTGCTCTGTGCTGCGGCAGCCTATGGGCTGCAGTCACCCTCAGGAACGCGTTTTTTTTTTTATTTTTTTTTCTCGCACTGTTTTTGCACTGCACTTTTTCTATTAAATCACATACTTTTTATTACTATTGATTGAATACAACACCACTTTTGCCAAACGAAGCGTGTCTTTGCAACCCCCAGTACTCAAGACAACATCTTTAAAGTCTGTTACAGTAGGTATCAGCCGATAAGAGCCACTTTTGGCAGTACAATATACAGTAATACTAATTACACAGTTTATTTTAGGCCAGTTCGTTATAATATATTGATTGTTGTGTTTGGTTTGTATTTGGTTTGTATATTCCCCTTCTTTGGTTGCCATGGATTTGGTTGTCATGGATTTGGTCACCATGGATTACATTCATTCAGCCTTTTATTACTTTCTTTCTCGTTGTCAAGAACGGGAACTTGAATTATAATAAGGGTTTATTTAAAAGAGATAGAAATGATTATCTTGATACTTGAGAAGATATATACAAGATAATCGACAAAGGCGAACTCGGGAACGAGGAAGGGCATGGTATTTATACTTGATGAGCTCTCGGCAATAAGTGCCGAGACATAGACTAAAGCATGGGTAAACGTAATGATTCGTAATCAGAAACATGAGTCATAATTGCGTGAGAGCTGTCAATGTCAGATGCTTGACATTGATAGGTGCTTGACATGAAACATAGATGAGATTACAGGAACGCTTGGCAAGACATAATGATTGCTGAGTAATCCTAATTACTAATCATACATCATGAGTCATGAACTATTATCCAGTAAGTCCAGATCGTGAGTAGTGCCGGGACAAGGACTTAAGACCGAGACAGGACCTGAATACTTGAAACACCGAGATGATTGTACTTGACCTAATTAGGACTTGGTTGCATAATGATTCTTGATTCAGGAATAGTAGCATGAACCTGGTTCATGACAAAAAATGTAATTGAAATGAGAAAAGCACAATTAAACATTCAAAATGCATGGTACAAATGGCTTAAGGTAACTACACACGATACCACCATAAGTATTAGACATGATCAAATACATCCACTATCCTAAAAAAAAGAGTTTTGAACCAATCTAAGCCTGTTAATAGCATTCAAAAGTACAATTTTGCATTATATTGGTATCAAAACAATGTAAGTCTTCAAATGTCAATCGTTTGGCTGATGAGATAAACATGTACCTACTATGCCAAATTTTGCGAGGAGCACGATTGTGTGATCAGACTTTAGTCATTTGAACGCGTTGCTGTTGATGGATGGACGATTATCAAAATAATCCAATTTTGTGCACTAGTCTTCTTCTAGACAAGATTCATGAGGAAGGCGGATAATTACAAGTATCTAGTGTTAACGTATTGACAGGTGGGGTGTTGGAAAACACTTTATTCAAAGCTGTATACTGTATCTTTGTGCTCGACACTAAATCCTGCTTGTAGCTTTCTGCTCGACATTAAATCCTGCTGGTAGCTTTGTGCTCGACACTAAATCCTGCTTGTAGCTTTGTGCTCGACATTAAATCCTGCTTGTATGCAGGTATTTTCAGTATGCATGATCAGGTCATCATGCGAGGTCTCTTTGCAAAAATTTGCTGTTAGAGTATTGAAATTAGCACGTCCCTATGCCAAATCTTGTAAAAAAAAGACGATGGTGTGGTTGGATTTCAGATTGGATTAGTTGCCGTTGATGGATGGATGATTTTCAAGAATAAGCTAATTTTGTGCACTGATCTTGACTACATCTATAATAAAATCTGTTAATTACGAGTGTATACTGGTAACTAATCGATAGAGGAGGTGTTGCGCAACACTGCATTGAAAACCGAATGGCTCTAACATGCTTTGTTCTAGAATGGCACCGGTTGACCATTGTTTTGAGCGTTGTGTATTGCCATTATGAAAAACACTGCAACTTTTTGGAAGGTAAAATAAGGGCAAAATACCGGGCAAATTATACAATCTACCCTCATATTATCCCCCTGGGTAAAGTATACATTTTGCCCTCATATTACTCCAAAGCATAATTGATATTTGACGATGGGCTGCCAACATACATTTTCAAATGTATACAAGATATACTATATTGCATTTAGATCATGTCCAAATCATAAAATTTGCAAAACTGCAAGTTTCTTCCTCTTGACGGCCCTCAGATATCGCCTTAAATATCGGGCAAAATGACATGCACATTTTACCCTAGGGTAAAAGGAGGTAATATAACTAAAAGTTGCAGTGAAAAAAATTGTGTTATTGCCAAATATAATGTATATGTAAAATTTCTAAATATAGAAAGTCGCTTTGTCCGAGTGGTTAAGGAGTATGACTAGAAATCATATACGCTCTGCGTGCGCAGGTTCAAATCCTGCAGGCGACGATATATTTTTACTAAAATTTAGTATGTGGTGTACGTAGCAAATGCGTTTTGATTTTGCTCACTATTTTTTTATGCCTTCTGCAGCAATCGGTGTACTGAATCAAGCATAACGTGAAGTAAATGATATCAAGAAAGTCATCCGTTTTAGAGAATACGAAACATTTGTTTTGAATCTGGAAAAAAAGCTTTTTGTTTTAAATGCTCGAGAGCGAAATTGCATTTTAATGAAGCAAGCAATAATCAATCTCGAAGTTTTCTGGATCGTCATTTCTAGTAACAATCGTAAAGTAAACCAACTTGCGACTTGAAAAAAGAAGCGCGATGCAAGCAACGTTGGCCACTAAACTTCACCTACTCGATCAAAGCACTACAATCATCCTCAATGTAGAGTCAACCATGTTTATTGGATTCCTCAATAAGCATTAACGTTCACAGTAGCAATCTCTTTCCAGCGTTGATAATGATCAAAGATTGACCTCAGAATTTGACATCAAATAAACCTTTTGCGGTGTCGAGCTCCCACAGCATTGCTTAATTTGATACTACAAAAATCTAAATTCTACAAAATGAATGTGAGCCTTCCTAAATTTATCATTTGTGCACTGTTCCTCAAGTTTGTGTGCCCATTATTTTATACAAATGTTGTTTTGTATGACAGCTCTCACTTTTTGAACAGGAATCCAAGCAATTGTCATTCAATGGCTCACTATGTTCTTGTAGTGAGCATTTACTATACATTCCTCTACTCCATAGCAACAGAATTTCATAGCAAGATGTGGCTCAACTCGAAAAGACAGCTGTATATATCCGTTCTGATAAATGGGATAATGTCGCACAACAAACCCAACGACTAAAAAAAGAAGAAATCATTCTCTTTTAAAACAGGGTACCTCATTCAGGATCTCAATTTAATTTGCCCTGATTTATACATATATTTCGCTGATGTTTTTTTACTGGTTCATACTAAATTAACATGATTTTGAGTAACTCTTTTTTCCATTTTGAAGAGAGAGCGTTCTAATAATGACTCGAGTTTTTATTAATATAGTACACACATACAAGCAAATTAATACAGAAAGAAGGAAGAAGTGGTATAGCCTTGTTCTTTGAGCACCCAGGCTTCATTCAACTCGGCAATGTATTTCGAAAATGTGGATCGTGGAGTTGTGAATATGCGTCTTGCATGTGCTGCCACCATGGCATCCACCAATGGAATTAAGAATGATTTGAGTGATTTGTTGGGGTTATACATGCAATGCATTTTGTCGAGTGGATCCAGCAGCTCTGGCGGAATGTCGTTGAGGGTCAATGTACAAGGAAAATAGTCAAACCATTCCAGCAGTCGACTGTTTTCGCCACGAATATCCCTATGATCTGTCGCAATGTATACAACGGCCCTTGATCCCACATGCTCCATCGACACACTGAAATCGGGTGACACATTTTCGCATACATTGGACCAGGGCGGTAACGACAGATTGTACTGTGGTATCAAATGAACCGTCTGCTCTGGTGGTGGTGGTGGTTTTGGGATGCTGGTCAGTACGCCGAATTCGTCGTAGGGCGGAAGTGGCGGTACAGGTGTGCCCGTTGCTATGGACATGTTGCGCTCAAATTGGTGCAAGTTCTCGGTGGCGTATTTTCGAAAGGGGACATCTCTCAGACGAAAGTGAACAGCATTGAAGCTTGCCTTTCCACCCAAATGTTGTACAATGCCTGCCACGGTCTCTCCCAGCGGTGTGTCCAATCGATAATGCAATGTGGACGATATCAACTGTTGCAATTCAATGTGTTCTGGTTTCACCATATTCATACGAGTGGATCCAAAGATGCCGCCTAAATGCAGCAATCGCTCTGTTCGCTGCTGCCAGTGCATTGGTGTGAAAATCTTGTAAAACTTGCGATCCGTAAAGCTATCCACGAAATTGGAGCCGTTGTTCAGAATCGCATTTGCCTCTTCAATGTCTTCATACAGCCTCCAGTCATACAGATGATCGTCGTAGTGGATAAATGTATCATTGTCGTACACATTGAGGTCCTCTTGCAGCTTTGTAAACGATACCGTGTCGACGAATTTCATCTTGACATAGGGCTCGAGCATTGAGAAATCGTGCAATTGGGTCCACGGGATGGCCGCAAATTGGTGGTATTCAGGGCATTTGTTTCGCTGCACGTAGCTGTGGAGGTCGCCTGGTGTGGGTGGCTGGCATATCAAGTCAAAGTCTTTGGGGGTGGTGAGCCAGCTGAGGTGGTCGAGCAGCTGATCCATGGGCATCCAGCCTACGACGCTTCCCAGGAAAGCAGGAGGTATGATGAGGGTGCGTTTCAGCAGGGCGGCTAGTAACAGAGCATTTGCCAGTTCTATACGCTGATTAGATAATCCAGAATGAGGTAGATATGCGAGGAACTTTTCCTGTCGAGGATCATCGTCGCCGCCCAATGGATGTTGTGTGAATAGAAAATAGCAGGAGAGCAGTATGCTGACGGTAAACAGCACCGTAAAGACGAGCGTCAGTCTCTTTTGCTTTAGCATTGTAAGGTGTTGATGAAGGAAGAGGGAAAAGAAAAAGAATTTTTTGTGTTATTGGTGCTAAATGTGGGATTAAACCCACTCTACAAGCTTCTTGCTAAAATAGAATACCCAGTTACACAGGTTGAAGGAGGAAATAAATAGCAGATGGCACACATTTTATTTATAAACTCTTGACAACGTTCTCTACCAAGCTAACGTTCAAGCCGGTCGTGTCAGGCTCGACAAACAGCTTCTTGACCTTGCCGTCTTCCAAGATGGCTGCAAAGCGCTTGAAACGGTGATTGCCCAAGGCGCCAGATGCATCAAAGTCCAGATCCATGGCCTTTGCTAATTCGCCTTTAGAGTCAGCTAATAGAGTCACTTTATCGTCGGCTTGATGTGCCTTGCCCCATTCAGTCATGACAAACGCGTCATTGACAGCAACACAAGCGACTAAATCCACTCCCTTGGACTTCAATGTCTCTGCTTCCTTGACGTAGCCGGGCAAGTGGGTCTTGCTGCAGCCAGGCGTAAAGGCGCCAGGAACACCTATACATTTCGCCGTGGTTACTCTTCCAGGATGCCCTTGCCTGATGATGCTAACCGCACTTACCAAACAAGATGGACTTCTTGCCCTTGAACAAATCTTGGGTCTTTACTGTTTCTCCAGGTGATTTGAGTTGAACTTCAATGTTGGGAATCACATCGCCTTCAGCAATGAGCAAGCGGCTCGTATTGGTAAAAGTACGGCGTTGGATTTGAGAGAAAGTGGTACGCAACATGTCCAGTGAGTGAATTGGAAAGAAAAAGAACGAGAAGAAAAAGGAAAACACTAAGAGTCTTTTTTGTTGAGCCTAGATATATAGCGGCATTGATGCAGGTTAGACTATAATGGATGCCGTATAAGGATTGTAACGAGTCACGAAGCACACAGCATCCATCCATGCTATGCAGTGAAATTTGATACTAAACCAGTCGATTCGAGTCAGAATAGAGTGGAGCTGGCAGTTCAGCATGATGGCTATCATTCTGTTTTGTTATTAGATTAAATCAATTTCAATAGTAACAGTACTAGTCGAAATTGCGAATAATGCATCTCAGCATCCGATAATAACAAGCTATAGTGAACCTGATGTGTTTAAGCACCACGTCTCATTTATGCGATAAGCGCTTGAAATAGCACCAATGCTGATGTACCACCTTTTCATACAGTACTATGAGTAGCTACTACAGAAAAGCTCGAAAGAGAATTAGTACTATGATTGGTAGAATGTGTCAAATGAAAGACTATTAGCAATCTCAGCATTAGCAAACATTTGACACATTGAAAAAGCGTAAAAGCTACTCTAATGTCTAGCAAACCTCAGGAACGGGTGTTTTTATGGAAAAAAGAAAAATAGACTTTTGGAAAAACTAATCGCATACTCTGCCATTGCTGTTTGGTGGGTGTATGTCAACATTGATCTGGTACGTGTTCGCATGAATTTTACTCCTGGCCGAATTCAACCCAGATCCAGCAGCAGGCTTGATTGTTGAACAATCAAAACGACAAGCTCAATGTCGCCAATTTCTTTCCTTTTTTTTTCTCTGTTCAAGCATTCATTATATTACCTAGCATGAGCTCTCCCAAAGACAGTGCGATAGATGAAGAGCTGTTCCAGTTCTATCTCCAGTTTCGGCTGCGTCAAATCCAGAAGAGCATGCTCCTATGGGAGGATAACAGCGACAAGGAGGCTCTGGTGAACATTCTGACCAATTGCCAGCACATCAATGGAAGTAAGTGTAGCTCTGGTTCATAGCACTGCGGTTTGTCTCACGCATGTCTCTAGACACGCTTCGCATGGTCTTTCGTGATATATTTGACAAGTCGGCCGAGACATTTACCTATGCTCAACCTCCTCTCACTACTACCGCAGCAAATCCAGTTGTGGTCAATGCTGGAGAAAAGAGAAGATGCAGCACAAGCCCGACCAAGTCTAGTACACTAGCTCTTGAACAAGATGAGCCCACGCCCCCACTTGATGATACAGACACAGAACTGGAACAGGAGGAGGGCGAGGCGTCAGCCGATTCAGATTCAAGTGGCGAAGAGGTCAGACCAAAGAAACGCAGAGCATACTGTAAGGCGATAGACAAGCATTTAATCTCAAGCAAGACACTAACACACTGACAGCACGCAAAAGCGACTCCTCCATCCCATGGATCCTTAGGTACTGGATAAGAAAAGCTGCCAGTGCAGGTGAGATGACCCGGTGACTACAATGATTTATAGCCTCTTCTCATGTGTCATTAGATTTGACAGCCATGCTAGAAAACCCGCAAGTAACCAAAGACATCTTCCGCTCAAGAATGAACGTTATCACGAAAACCTTCAAGATTCATTACACCCCTCAACGTGGTTCCGACCCGCCCAAATGCAGATTTGAGATATTCAACCAGTTCAGCTACAAGAGTCCAATGGGTCAATGCCAACTGAGCATGATTGCCTATCACCTTGGAAGGATCGAAGAGATAGAAAGAGACAAGTACTCATTAAAGCAGGCAAGAAAAAATAGAATGCGATATTACCAGGATTTAAGCGGTAAGCATACGTTGAAGCACCCAGGCACGCGTGGCATTCAGCATTAACTCTTTGTGCTCTGTAGTGAGTCTGAATGAGCCCAAACTAGCACATGATTCTCATCTGCAAGAGTTTCCTCGACACTGTGAAAGAGCTGTGTACATTGTCAGAAATCTTGGGGCCTACGTCCTCTTTATGCCAGAAGTAATGCCACCCACAACATATAAAAAGGTAAGACGATGGCAGCTGAGGATTGCTTTGGGTTCACTGACTGTCTGTTGAATGTACAAAAAAAGATACAAATTAGACATTTACTGGCACTGAAGGCCTACTTGGAGGCCAAATGCTCCCCATTCAAAGACATTGCTCGATTCAATGAGAAGGACAAATTAATTGTATCCCCTAGCACTGGAGCTTTAACCAAATTCTTGGAGAAAGACAATCCACATTGCTGTCGTCGATTTACCGCTTTCTCTTTATAAGTGTGTCCTATAACTGCAATTGCATAAAACTTTACTGAAATAAAAGAAATATGGCTGTATAATTGACATTTATGTTGTTTTATGACTCTGTTACTACACCATTGTCAATTTATTCCATTTATTGACATCATCAATGGCATATCAGCAATTAAACAGGTAGTGAACAATGCAATTTTTATATCAAAAAAAAAAAAATGGATTTCTTAATAATTCTTTTTTCTTTCTCTTTTCACGACAATTCAATATGAGCTTTCCAGAAAACGACAAGCTCATTGACAATGACCTCTTCAAATTCTATAGCCAGTACAAGCTGTGCAAGATTGAAAAGAGCAGCGATCTCAGTAATTCCGAAAAAGCGGCCATCATCGCCATTCTCAAAAGCTTTCAGTTCGTTGATGGAAGTAAGTAGTACTGTTCACTATGCTGAGAAATAGCAAACCATGGCTTACTGTACCTTGTATAGACACTGTCCGTTTCATCATGAATGAAGCCTTTGAACACTCATCTGCGGATAGCTCCCTTCTAGCTAACAAGAAAGATGATACAGCAGCCCATGATGATCCAACCTATAGCGAAACAAAGAGCATGGTCAATGTGATCGATTTG
This sequence comes from Mucor lusitanicus, assembly GCA_010203745.1. Classification (NCBI taxonomy): domain Eukaryota; kingdom Fungi; phylum Mucoromycota; class Mucoromycetes; order Mucorales; family Mucoraceae; genus Mucor; species Mucor lusitanicus. Next base: position 74,525 of record JAAECE010000004.1, on the reverse strand, counting down.
ACTCTGAATGACAAAAGTAGCCTCAATAGTAATCCAGAGCCCACTGATGACAATCAAGCACACATATTATCCAGCAGCAGCTCATCAAGCGGTTCCAGTGATGACGATTTTCGTGCTAGTAGGCCAGCGGGATTGGACTCTGACAATGTTTCTCTTAATCCTCGCAAGAGAAAGTACGCGTCTTTACATCAGCAGAGCAAAGGAAAGGAACGCGCTGAAGAAACAGATATGCAGGGCATCTTGTCAAATGACGCTTTCGTACGTACGTATATATACAGCATGTCATGTCTCTGCAAGATCTCCTTACTGTTGTTGCATTGGTAGGTTTGGGAAACATAGTGAGACATGCTGAAGAAAGCAAGCGCAGGCTGCAGGAGAGAATCAAGACTGTAAACGCTAGCTTTGACATCCAAGCCCCATTTCCCGACGATATATCCACTTATGGCACCGAGACGTTCAACATCAAAACACACTTTGAAGTCAAAAGCCGCTTGAGCCAATCTCAAGAGAACCTTGCTGCATACAAAATTGGCAAACTTATCGAAAGAGACAGGAACTATTTTTCAAAAAGCATTGTAAATGAAAACATGAAGCGATACCATCAGGCGTTGAGTAGTAAGTACATGTGGTACTAGCGAGGTCTTTTCGTTGTGTGTGTGTGTGTGTGCTCATCTTCCTTCTTTGTCCATACTGTATTATAGAAAAGCTAAAGTTTTATTCTCATTCTGAAAAGCAAGACCTTCTTCACTTGTCCATCTATTGCAAAAGAGTGGTTCATCTGGTTGGAAAGATGGGGCTCTATACCCTCTTCATTCCTGAAGTACTCCCACCATACCGCATCAAACTTGTAAGTTAGAGTGTGGTTAAAGGGAGGACAGAGAGAAAAGAAATGGCATCCTCCTGTACTGACGCATTGTTCATGTATAGACAACGCCTGATAACTTTGAAAAGATTGAAAATTACCTGAATCAACGATGCACCTATTTCAAAAATATCGCTTACTATGATCAAGATGGAACATTAAAGATGGAAGATAACAAGAATAATCATGCTAAAGATGTAGGTCACAGTGGTAGTAGTAGTGGTAGTAGTAGCACTAGTCAGTTCCCGAGTAATTGATAAACAGGCGAAAGGCTATTAACTTTACACTATTATACTCATTGAAATAAAATTAGTTGCTACACTATCAATTTTGATGTCTGCTTGATGATGTGTACGCATCGAGAGTTGGTTTGAGTGATGAATGACTCTTTTCACACAGATTTAAGCGTATATGGCTTATAATATATCTCATGTGAGGCTACCAATTGTGTCATGCATACACACAATCGGATGTCCACGCTACAGTTACATCTCATTACAGAAAATAACGAATGCATACTCAATGCTTTGCAGCAGTATCTCGACATGGCATGTAACCAATACGCGTTCCACTGATTCGTTTGAACAAAAGAATCACCTCTGGCTGAAAAGCTGGTTTGGTAGCTTAAATGCCTCTAAACCACAATTATAGTAAATCTATGCTTAAATCTTCATAAAATCTTCTTGAAATTGCGTTCTTTTTGATGGATCAAGAGTTTGATATTATTCTATTCTGTTGAATAAACAACTATATGCCATTAGATCAGGTATTTATAAGCCCGTTATCGAGTGAGCAGCCCTCAAATGTATCTACCACTGTAAAAATGGCAATTTGAACCACTTGTATCTTGCCAAAAAAGCACGATCTTGACCTCAAAACAAGTGCAATCGTGTTCTACGACCTGACATTAGGTTATGGATTGCTTTCCAGCAATTTTTTGGGGAAAAGTTTGATCATCGATTTTTGAGCATTTTGCCCTTGCTCCTGTAAGGGAAAATTTGATGATTTCAAAGAATGGCAGTTTTCACCTCGAAAATGAGGTTTTCTACTATGGTGTTCTTAAGCTCAAAACAATCGTATGGATGCAAAGCATCCTGTGAAACTGTCTTTTGGTCAGTTTACTATGCGTTTTGTAGACATTTCCTCAAAAAACGTGTTTTGCGTTTTTTGGGAATTAATCCAGGCAGACTAAAGATATCGCTTTGAAATTGGTACCATCGGATTCCTTGGTCTTTTCTGTATGTATAAGGCTTAAGAAATACCTGTTGATTATATAGTAGCATTTTGTGTAATCGGCCCTGAAAGGGTTTGAGATGTCCAAAACAGGTATCCAGAAGATCGATGGAAGCTCTAAAATTCAATTCCAGCCCAGGCTGTGTTTTGCCCTAAAAGCTGCTTTTAATGTAAAAAGACACTGTAAACATTTGAATTTGAGTATACATTTCTCTTCTTTGATACAGTTACCCACTGTATTTAGCTTTTTCTTATGAATTTCAGTACAAGCTATTAGTTTAGCCTCTTTTTTTGAATACCAAAGGTATTTTCTGAAGCAGAATGGAGTAATCTTGCAGGAAATTCAGGTCTTTCCTTAGACTTTTGAAATCATGCTTCATACCTTCTTGTAATGATTTTGTTTATTGAGTTGACTATTCAAAAACTGAAAAAAGCAGCAATAATCTTGTACTAAATTGACACATGTGCAACAGCAAAAGACTGACTACATAGTATAAACCAACAACTCTATATGAATAAATCTGGTTCAAATTTTAGTATTTTCCTCTTGATACACGAGATGTTGACTATAATGCAAGTCAAGACCCTCACTCATGCCAACGCTGTAGAATGTTTGATGAAGTCTATACTACTAGTTTGATGAAATGCAAAACGGCAAATGGCAGTGCAAGCCAACGCCATGTAAGCCGCATTTAATTGAAGCCAAGCAACGGCACAAAAGAGTCTTCAACTCACAGGAACTCATCCTTCTGCGACAGAAAGTCTCTTGCTTGTGCGGATTTCTGGATTCTCACATTGCAGATCACACATCACTCCACCACCACACGGAGCTACAACCCGGATAAAGGGGACGAGACAGAAACTCAGAAGAATAATGAAAATCAATCATGGATGGTTGCAAAAAGTTTTCATCTTTCACCAATTTCTACACACAAATGAACCCTCAAGAACAGAGCTCCGCGGCTGCCATGGACAACGAGCTGTTTCAAATGTATGCTCATTACCAGCTGTGCAGAGTGAAGAAGGGTGCTACCAACTCGAGTAATGCGGCAGAAAAAAAGGCCATCGTTCAAATACTGGAAGCTTGTCAACACATACATGCGAGTAGGTATCGCGCACAATACAGCACATGTTCAGATGACATAATGACAGCCCCCGATGCATCAACTAGATACTTTCCATACGCTTGTCAATGATCTCCTGGAGCACTCTGTTCAGCTAGAGCCTTTTCTCGAGGGCGGCCACACAGCACTATTCGGCAGCAGTTCGTTAAACAGCGCAATTTGTATGAATGCACACCACGCTGGAAAAAAGAGATCCAGCAAGGATCAGGGAGGGATGCGTAGTTTCCATCATGGTACGAAAAACACCTCCCACGCTGCAACATCTCACTACGAACATGATCGACAATACAGTCCTGGACAATCCGGAAGCGAGAATTCGGACGATGAGGGGCCCACGACGATAACACCAAATAGAAAGAGGGCGCGATCAGCAACCATCACAGACAGCAGACCGGCTTCATCAGCTTCTCATTTGCGAGGCGGCAAGAAATATACCTTATCAGGCTCATCAAAAAGAGGTTTGTTTGTGAAAAAGCCATGATATCCTACTACTACCAGTGCTGCCCTCTAACGTGCATGTATAGATTTGACTCATATGAGCGCCAGGCCCGAGGAAACCAAGCAAGAACTATTCAAGCGAATGCGACAGATCACCGATAGTTTTCAAATCGAATATAGCGTCAATGAGGGCGGGGGCAAAACTCCAGCCAAGGCTTCTTTCCAGATCCACTTTCTGGAAAGGTTTTCTCCTCAAAGCATCAACAATCAATGCCAGACGAATTTTGTCGCATACCAAATTGGCCAAATCATTGAAAATGAGGCACGTCTATTTTCATACAGAGTGCAGGAGGAAAACAAGAGACAGTATTATGCCAAAGGTAAGGATGATGTTGCTTGCTTTGGACTATTTGCCAGTACCGACCGACTTACGAACCACTCTGATTGCAGGCTTAGGCAAAAAAGCAAATACAAAACTAAGTGAAATCAACAAATACTGCAAATCATTGGCCCGCATCGTGAATGAAATTGGTGTCTACTGCCTGTTTATGCCAGAAGTGTTGCCTCCCACTTTCTACAGAAGAGTAAATGCGTGCATTGACAGTGTGTGAGTGTGAGTGAGAGAGCACCACAAATTCTAATACGGCTGTTTGAATATAGGCTGATGAGGAACTCTTCACTAAAATGGTGCGTCGCATGAACGACAAGTTTCCTCAATTCTCTACCATTGCAAGCATTGATGAAAATGGAAACTTATTCATTGCCGATATCGAAGATGTGGGAGAGGATGCCGATGAAACGATGGACAGAGATGCAGAAGAAGAAGAGGCTGTAGACAGTGATACAGATCAAAAGGCTATAGAAGGAGAGTCGGACAACGAGATGGGCGAAAATCTTGATGAAGATATAGGCGAGACCATGCCTGACGATGGCAGACTAGATATCAAAGCAGAGGTTGCTGAGTATAGTGCTGTCAAGGGCCCAAAAACGGCTCAAGATGCGAATGAGAGTAGTACACCAGAATGGCATACATTCTAGAAGCGGTCAAATGCTGCAGTAGTCCATCCTGGGCATGGCTATACCCCCCCTTTATGTTTGATAATAAAATGTTGTCGATATCAATCTTCAAGTCTACCAAGAGTGAGGATTAGCAAATAAATGGTTTACTTGTTGCATTGATAATTCACTACAGGGCAGCAGTGAAGCCTTCCGGTACGCATAGGATCATCTTTTGACTGATTTGATTCATTTGTCTATGCGAATCAAGACGAGACTTTTACCCACCAGCATAACCCAGATCACTCAATCTTAGGTACTGATATAAATGAATGCAAGTTTTCGATCGCGGTTTCTCTCTCAATTCATCCTCCTTTTGCTCTTTTTTTTTCTTTCTGCCCTTTTAAAGATTCACAGCAATGACAAGCGGCCAAGCATCAGAGCCTTTGGATCCTATTGACAACGACTTGTTTCATTCTTATACTCGCTATCAACTGTGTCAATTGAAAAAGAGCACGTCTCTTTGGGTTTGCAACAAGGAAAAGGAGGCTATGCTCAATATACTAGGTCAATTCGAGAGCATTGACGGCAGTAAGTGATTCTATCTACTATACATGTAACAGCAACCAGGACGTCCAACGTAAATCTGGCTACTACTAGATACTTTGCGCATGGTGGTCAATGAAATATTTGAGAAATCTTCTGTACCGCACAACTCGACAAACGACACAAACGAAGCATCCACTAGCACTCATCGTCTCGTCGAAGACGCTCCTTCGTCACCCAGCACTGTCAGCGCCGACGCACACAACAATGAGGCAGCAGATAGGACACGGGCAACAAGCACAATCACTAGCAAAAAGCGCTCAGAGGGACCACCGCTCACTCAAGAGCGTCCTCTGGCCAAGAAGAGCAAGACAGACGATCCTGTTGTTGAAAAGCTAAAGAATCTCTTATCAAGGCCAAATGTAGAAGGTGTGTTTTGTGAACCTCTGTAATGCACTTGCTATTCATCAGCACATTGACCGGTTTTTTTAGAGCTTCTTGACATTGCAAACCATGTTGAGCGTAGTGAGTATGTCATCTTGACGAGAATGCGACGTGTCAACGGCAGCTTCAAGCTCAAGATGTCTACTGCAACCTCACACTACTCGCTCCACATCTCCACTTCCTTTGGCGATTTTCGAGGCCCAATGAGCATGTGCCAATCGAACCTCATTGCGTATCAATTCGGCAAGCTGCTACTTAAACGAGGAGAATCTCGATACAAGGACAAGAGACAGAAAGCGGCTGAATCAAAATGCTATCATGCCATCAAAGGTAGCTACTAGTACTACTACAACATCATCAGCGACAAATGATGGACATGCATCTAGTAGATATTGACCTCTATTTCTTGATCCATAGAGGAAATGCTCGCTCATGGACAACGAATAGCTACGCCTGTTTGCAAGTATATTCACTATGCACAGACTGTTGTGCAGGCTGCTGACAAGATTGGCGTGTATGCCTTGTTCATGCCTGAAGTCGTGTCACCCTATGGGTTCCAAATTGTAGGTTTACACAGAGACACACAGAGTCAGCAGGAAGATGATTGACTTTTATCTTGCTTTAGATCAGCCGCTTCAACTTTTCAGTTCTCAAAAGCTGCTTGGATGCCAAATGTGCTGGACTCAAGAGGATTGCTCGCTTTGATCATGAAGACAACTTGATCATGGCAGAAATGGACTATTCTCGTAAACATGGCGATAAGAGCTACCTTCAAACCACGAGCAAGTTCTTGAATAGCAGTACCTGAAATGTCATTGAAATAAACTACGAGTCGATTATGCAAAATATTAGTACACGTGTTACAAATAACATGCATTTGGATGTCCTTTCAAGCATAATACACGCACACATGTGCTGATCTGACGGGTACATTCATGATTTCAGAACCATTGTATACTACACTAGAGTAGATTTCATTATCAAACAACAATATACCATGTATGGATCAATTTTTTGTTTATTTATGGCTAAATAAATAAAAAAAATATAAATCGAAAATATGGGATATAGAGAGCGTGTGGTTCAGATGAGTGGTACTTGATCCCAGATGGGAGGTTCCAGCGCAAAGACGCAATGTTGTTGAGGTTTGATCAAGGGTTCAGATTGGTAGTAGTAGAGATGGATTCTTTTTTATGATTTTTATGATTTTTTTTCGAGGTCTTTTGAAACGATTTTTGAGATGGATATGGTTCTTGAGAGTTCATGGTACGGCGATGAGAAGCAGAGACAGAGGACGACACCAAGCCAAAGGATTCCAAGTGAGAACCACAAGGAAAAAAAGCAGCAGCAGGCGGCAGGTGGTCTTGAGCAGAAGGGAAGCGACGCTTGGGTTTTTTTTCAGGGGCTTTTGATCATTTTATAGATTTTTTTTCGAGATATAATAGATCTTGATCGAGAAGAGCGAGAAGAGGAGAGCAGCAGCATAAGAAGGGACTCGGAGCAAGAAGAGAGGTACAGAGAGACTTTGAGCGTTGGGGAGTGCGAGCATTGGAGGATAATTGACATAGCATTTGGAATAAAAATGGTAATGATGATAATGGTGTATAGGAGATGAAACAAAAAAATAGGCAGAGAGAGAGCGTTTAGCCTTTTCTTTCGCAATAGTACAATTGCATGATTGAAAGAAAAGTTTCCCGGGGAACACCAACTGGGAGGTACACTCAAATGATCCCCATATATATAAAAAAGAAAGAAGAGATGATATGGGTCTGCTTTGATGGACATGTTTTGCCTTGCTATTTATATGATGCGAGTGTGAGAGCCAACAACATGCTCATCTGACGTCTTGTTTATTCGACTAGTAGTAGTGGTAGTAAGAAATCGTCATTCGATTATAGGAGTAAAACTAGTACTATGCTGCTATACAGAGTTCATGCATCTCTGTTCAATCAGCTGTTGTTATTGTTATTGTGTGTGTGAATTCACTTTTTTTGTTGAAAGGCTGCTAGTTTATCCTTGAACGTAATGTCCACCAGCAACTTTGTAAACTCATCAAACACAGGATCCTGCGCTCTTATTAGATCCAAATCCTTTTCTGGCTGCTTTGATGTGTCTAGCTTTGTAATGATGTCTCTTAATTGCGGGTATTGCAGGAAATCGTGAATCTCCTTGGCGTATTGCAGCTTTTCTAAATCCTGAGGCGTTAATCTGCTTGGGTCTTCCTCGTCAGGTGGACTTATGGGCGTAATCTCCTTTCGGGTGTGTTGTTCTAGATGGTCTCTTTTTAGCATCAAGAATGGTAAACAAATCAACAGCAGGCGTACCTTGTGTTGGAGTAGGAGGTTCGCATGGTGTTTCTAATTTGGATCCGCTTTGTTGGTTAATAGATTCATTGTCTCTCCCATCCACACATTACCCTTGTGCTGTTTAAAACAAATCAAGGAGCAACTGTGCATTAAAAGAGTCAGTCATCTCGATATAGGTGTGTCTTGAGGGAATACATTACTATGGTGCTCTGCATGTGGGACACTTGTATTTGGATTCTGCCTTTTCGCACACCTTGCAAATAGCCATGTTGTATATTATATGTCAGTATTGATTGCAGGGAAAAGGTTGCTTGGATGAAAATGAAAGGGTTTTCCTTGAATATCCACGAAACAAGCCACAGAGACATCCCGTTTGCATTAATTACAGTATTCATTGTGTTGCGCATGAACCTCGTTCAAGGGATGCCAGTAAATTTCGCCCATCCGCATTTGCATCGAGGTAAGGGATCAGTATCGATATACCATCAAGCAAAAGCATTCAATGGTGGGTTGAATATATACCCTTTATTGCAATGGAGAAGGATGATAATGCCTTCAAACTCAGTGGTCTATTCAATGAAACGCACACAGCTTTTCTTTCTTTTTTTCTTGGTGTCTTTCTTTCAGTATAATACTATAGCATGAGTTTATTAAGACGCTTCAAGGCAACTGATTTGTTTGAATTCAACAACATGTAACTATGGCAGGGGGGAAGCAAGGAAAGCAATGTACAGCAAGCTAACAGCACAGTCTAATCTAGTAATCTTGATCCCTTGACCGAGACAGTAAATACCTGCTAGATTCACCAAGAAAGACACACGCGCGAGCTCACACTTCTTTAGTACAACATTTCTTTTTATTTGCAATACCTGGCTCGCTGGCCTGATTTATTCAGTGTGCAAGTCTCTCCTCACAACAGATTGATGGGCTATGGTAAGATACGCGGATAGCATGCAGAAATGGAGGTTAACAGGAACCCCCTTAGTGATGGGAAAGACGGAAGGCACAGGTAAAAACTGGCATGGCCACGTTACAGCCATCACAGTAGCACCCGAATACCGTCGATTGGGTCTTGCCGATGGCATGATGAACTTGTTGGAAGAAGTGTCAGAAAAGGCTTACAATGGCTGGTTTGTGGATCTCTATGTCCGAATGTCAAATTCAGTCGCTATAGACATGTACCGTAAATTTGGCTATTCAGTGTATCGAAGAGTACGAAACTATTATGCGGGACATACAAACGAAGATGCTTATGGTAAGATGTTGGCAATGGCTCGAGCACCTTGTGTTGGAATTGACCCACTCACCACATTACTGTCATATATATAGATATGCGAAAGGCTCTACCCAGAGACACACACAAGGAAACGATTCGAGAAAACGGTGAAAAGGTCTTTATTAATCCAGAGGATCTAGATTCATGGCGCTAGAAAATAAATCACGGTTTCACTACATTATTGTTGCCAGCACGACGTTTGAAAGCACCTGCCATGGTGCGTTTTGTAGTGGATGTCGATGCTTGAGGCACTCTATCATCGCTGTCATCGCGTCGCATCATCAGCAATCCACCCGCTGCTTCACCCGCGTGTGCTTTACGCGCATTGTATTTGCTCCCAGCACGATTTCCGCCATCCAAACCGCCTCTGACCGTCTGTCCATCGGTAGGAGGCGCACGCATCGATTCATGGGATCCAGTCCTGACTTTGATTTGCTGTGATATCTTGACTTTGCGTTCCTTGACAGCAGCATTCGTCGTCGTACTACTACTACTAGGCACTTCGGGCGGTAAAAGGCCAATGTAGTCGCCTTGGGATCGAGTATTGCGCTGTCTGTAGGCGTCCGAAGGGGGTTGTTTAGAGTAGCTTTCATGCTGCTGCTGCTGCTGTTCTTTGGGGTATTTGTTGATGGGGGATTGTATCTTTTTGGCAATGATTTGGATTTGCTCAGGCGCAGTGGGTTTGCCCATGGATTCAGCTCTTCTACGGTTGGACCTTAGACTACCGCTAGGCTTGTCATCTAAAAAAAAAAGAAAAAGGGCGTCAGATGAGACGACGATGAGGATATGACCAAGAGAACATCTACTACTTACTGCTGGTGGTATCCAGGTTGGCCAACGAGTTGCTGCTGGTACTAGGAAACATGGACTTGATTTGATCATCAGGCTTGAATGGACCAGTATACGGCTTTTGGGTGATGAACGGGTGCTGCAGTGCCTGCTGAGGAGTCCATCGCTTCAGGGGGTTCAATTCAAGCACACCATACAAAAAGTCGAGAATGCATAGTCTGGCTTCAATTTCCTTTTGTCTCTCTTCATCTTCCTTCAAATAGTAGCTGGATCCTGCTGCCGCCCGTCTTCGTTCTTCTTCTCTGGACAGGCTCGGCTTGCCATTGTTGAACATCATGATGATATCCTTGAGCTTGGTCTGCGGAAAGTACTTTTTTCTCGGTAGTTCGTTCTTGTTGTTTTCCTGGCTGTACTGCTCTCTTGATTTCAGCTCGTATTCATAGTTGTCTGGCCCAATTTGCTTCTTGTTGAAGAAATTGTTGGTGTTTCGTCCTTTGCTCAGCATATCTTTGGAGGGAATACTAGTGGTATTGTTAGTTTCTGCTTATATTTGTGCTGATGTACAAGCCTTACCCAAGCATTTCCACGATACGAAACAGCTGGTTATACTCTGAGCTGCCGGGAAACAATGGCAAACCCAAGAACAATTCAGCTACGATGCAGCCAAAAGACCACATGTCGATTGCTCCCGTGTATCGCATGTTGAGCAGAACCTCGGGTGATCTGTAAAACCTAGACTGAATGTACGTGTAGATTCGGTTGGCTTCATGACACGAGGATCCAAAATCAATGACTTTGATGGTCAATGACTTTTCACTATTTCAACCAAGCAAATGTCAGTTTATTTAGTGTGCCGAGATTCACATTTGACCGCCTTCTTTTACCTCTCCAGCAAAATATTCTCGGGTTTCAAGTCGCAATGGATGATTTTGGCTTCCTTTAGCAAGCACAGTGTATCCAAAATCTGTACAGCAAATGCTCTCACTTTCTCGGGTGCAAATCCCTTGTATCGATTGTGGCCAATGAGATCGTATAGATTGTAAGAAAGCAGTTCGAATACCAAGCAGAGATGGTGTTTGTGCGAGAATATATGGTGCAGTCTCAAAATGTGATGTTTGTCGTCTGGATCCAGCTGCTTGTTTAGCTAGTAGCACGCACCGACTTTAGCCAGAATATCCTTCCTCAATGTAATCAGACACACACATACCTTTTTCAAAATCTCAATTTCCATACAGCTCTGCGTCTTGTAAGCACTCTTGTTCTTGATCACTTTGACCGAGAAAAGCTCGCCAGTAGATATACGCTCGCACTTGACAACCTGGCCAAACGTGCCCTGACCCAGCAAATCAATCACACGGTATCTAGACAAGCCCACATTAGCCATGAAAGATGCAATGCGACGTGTGATGCTTCACCACCTACTGGTAATTGGGATCATGGCCCAAGATTTCATTCACTTTTAGAATATAGTCGTAATTCTCATTGTCGTTCATTTCGTTGCGGAATGGTTTACTGGGCTTTGTGAGTATTCGCTTGGGAATTTTGTCTTGGTCGTAGGCGAATTTGGGGTTTTTGGCGCTGTAGGTGTCCTTGAGGTTCACTGTCATTGACTGCAGCGAGTTTCTGTGTTGCTAACGATGCGCATGATTCAGCGTGCCATCATTTCTCACTTGATCTCTTTCCTTACCTTTTGACGTCGAGCCAGTAGCATGCGATCCACCTGTCTCTGCCGAGAAGAAGTATTGCTGGGAGATACCTTGACAAATCCTCGTGTTTCATGCAATGGCTGCTGTGGCCATTGGTAGCCCAAGTCCAGTTGAGGTCCGATTTCCATGCAGTAAAATGGGGAGGAGGATCCGCTACTGTTGCTCTTGGACTGGTGTGTGGTGGCAGCATGCTGCTGATGGGCCGTCGTTGATTTGCTATTGTTGCGTATCGAAGGTACACGTCGAGAAAGCCTTGCAGCTTCTTGTACTCTTGCCACTTCCAGCTCGGGCTCGGAATCCCAGTCGCTGTCCTCATCATCGTCCTCTTCCGAAGTGTGTTGCTGATGGTGTGTTTGAGCCATGGCTCTTGTGCTCTTTTTCGTGGATGCGGTGCCTAATGGACGTCCTATCAACAACGTGGTGGTGAGATGAGATCCAGCAGGACATGAGCGTTTGTGTATTTATGCTTACCGTGAAAACTAAAGGAGCTGTTGTTATGACTTTCACTGGCAACGGAGCCCAATGTGAATTGTGAATCACGCATTCGCTGCGAGGTGCTGTTGGGTGTATCTCGGAACGAAATGTTGCCAGCAGCTAAACTGGCGGTATACAGCTTTTTACCTCGTTGTTCAAAACTGTTCATTATACACACAAGATGACGAGTGAGAAAAAGAGAGAAAAGGAAAGAACAACAACAAACATTTATTTATATAAAAAGGCTTTTTCCCAAAAAAGGCACAATGTTTTGATAAGGTCTTTCGCCTGCGAATAGTATACTCAGGAACCTTGCGCCTGTACATGACAAGCTGGTGGAAAATCTCGCTCGCAGCATTCATGTTAACTAAACAGCAGCCATTTGTATAGACTTTGGACTTTATGTAGATTCAAGCATTTGCAGCAATAAGCAATGGAATCACAATTCTATGCATTTTTACCACCATCCACCAAGTGTAACCACTTGTACGCCGATTATTTCATACAGAGACTCTGAAGTGTAGTATGTTGATTATATTTAATAGGTGCACTGTCCAAATTTGAAGGCGAGTACATTATTTATACGTGAGATGTGTTGCCAACACTAAAAGTCAGGATAAAAAAAGAGCATCGAGAAATAAGCGGTGCCATACCGCTGGCATGTTAAGAAACCAGAGCCAATATGTGCTGGCCATGTTGCATTTTACATTATGAAAAAGCGAGTTCATAACTTATCTGAGTGTCTATCCTCAAGAACAACATAAATACTGAGAAAACGCCTCTGCAATCTTACCCAAAATGTTGACAGATGACCAAAGTTGGCATCATTCAGCACCTAGAGCTAATGAACGTACAGTGCAAAAATGGATTCATCAGACAAAGGATGAAAGGGCAGAGGGTACAAGGCCACATTCTTTTGATTTCCGTGTTGCAAGTATGCAGAAATGGTTGACTTTTGAAGGTCTGTACGCAAGGATTTCACCAAGTGAGTCCTAGGAACATAGACCATAACTGTTGTTTGCCTTTAGTTTCTCTATACGTGCTACTTTTGGTGTTCTAGCATCTATATTTCGAAACTAACAAAACTTGGATGGCCAAAATCTAAACATGCAGAACATTTCTGTACGCCTAAGATTTGGTGCAATAGAAAGACTATGCTATGCAATTTCAAGCACAGTGTTACGCAACATCCAATCTGTCAGTTTGTTACCACTGGACACTTGTAATTAACGGGTTTCCTCATGATTTAAGTCGAAATCAGTGCTCAAAATTGGCTTGGATTTCGAAATTCGCCCACCCATCAACATCAGATTGTCTAATTTGAAATCAGATTACACCATCATATTCCTCGCAAAATTTGGCCTAGATACGTGCTCATTCTATAAACCAAGCTAATATAATTCGAAAGCTTTTAATGACTTGATATCAAGCAATATAATGCATCCTGGCAATTTGGATCCTATGAACAGGCTTGGTATTATCCTTAAACGCTTTTTAAGAATAGAATATCTAATTGATCATGTCTGACATTTGTTGTGGTGGTATCGTGTGTGGTTTCTTGAGGCTATTTGTACCATAAGTTTTAAATGCTTAGTCTTGCTTTTCTCATTTTAATCACATTTTTAGTTTCAATATCAATGCTTTATTTCTCTGAGCTGACTGAAAATTTGAGCCAATAAAATCACTTAAAAGCTAGTTTAAACGCCGCTGATCTTGGAAAAATTTTGCGAGGGTTTCCCTATGTTTTTTGGTTAGGCGGACTTTTAAACATTGCCAAATACAGTAATTTAGCAATTTTATCATCAAAATCCCCTAAAATGCCAGAATATGCCTTACTACACACCCCAGCTTATAGTACAAACGCTTGAGACTCTCAATTAGCACCAAGTAAGTGATACAAATCAAGTGAGGGCAGCCTATCTACCCCCAGCCTCTGAATCAAATCTAGTTGTGCTTCAACGATAGGCTTATCCACACAACGAAAAAAGAGGGTTATGGCTCAAAGAACCATGAAAAAGTGGGAAAAGTAACAAAAGGGCATCACTAGAATGTGACAAAGAACATAAACATCGCAATACAGTTACATACAAAAAGGTAGTAGCAACAAGCAATGTGTATCATCAAACTGACGAGTACAAGAAAGTAAAAGTAGTAGAAAAAAGCATAATCGTGGTTGCCTCATACGAAACAAGAACACCAACACCACCAGTAGTATTACTGAAGAAGTAATACTTGAAGGACAAAAAAAATGCAAGGTTACTCCAGAATAGAGCAGCACTGCCAGCGATACAATGCATCAAAAGATACACCATAGCACTATGATACAGCAACAGAAAAATAGTTGCGTGCAGCAGAAAAAAAGGGTGAAAGAATAAATTGCAATAGAGCAAACTAGAGAAGAATGCACAGTATTACAAGAAAGAAAGTAGTAAAAGGGTTGAATGAATGTAATCCATGGCAACCAAAGAAGGGGAATATACAAACCAAGTACAAACCAAACACAACAAACAATATATTGTAGCAAACTGGCCTGAAATAAACTGTGTAATTAGTATTACTGTATATTGTACCGCGAAAGGTGGTTCTTATCGGCTGATACCTACTGTAACAGACTTGAAAGATGTCGTCTTGGGTACTGGTGGTTGCAAAAGTATGCTTCTTTTGTCGAAAGTGGTGTTGTATTCAATAAATAGTAATAAAAAGTATATGGTTTAATAGAAAAAGTCCAGTGCAAAAACAGTGCGAGAAAAAAAAATAAAAAATGAAAAACGCGTTGCTGAGGGTGACTGCAGCCAATAGGCTGTGGAAGCGCAGAGCACACAGAATTTAAATGACGTGTACAATGAGCATTTTGCACTGCGGTGACTGTACCCAAATGATTTTTTTTGTGATGATTTTTTTGAATCAATATCGACATAATTTGACATTTGAAAACATTTTTGTTAAAATTAGCTATATAAATTGTGCTCAGAGTATACTACTTTCTAATAAACTTAAGGGGAGAATTTGAAGGCGCATTCAATGGTGGCAATTTTATAATAATTTTAGAATCAAAAGATAAAGAATTTTGAGAAAATATAAAAAGCGGGTTTTCCAGGAAAAGTCGAGATTTAGCATATACAACGTTTAAAATAGCAGTTGCACAGGTTACTCTACATCTGTGCGGTCATTTTGATTTAAGATATATCATAATAAAAAGTGTCGTTTTTGCCTCCAATATTGCGTTCGTTTGATTTTTAACAAAAACCATGAGGGGTACCTCATGAAAAAACGTGAAATTTCGATGATTTGGATCGACCCTAAAAAAATAAAAATGAAGGTTTAGGATGTAAATGGTGATTGATAGCAATCATTTGACACTATTCCCCGCATCTAGAACGACTTAGAAGACAAGATATTGAGAGTTGAATTTGGACGATTTGGCTGGGAAAAGTACCTTTAGTGCCATGTAGATCTACAAAAACTAATGCTACAATTTGGATCCAGACTTTAAAGAATGGGTATCGTTTGGGACTACACGCTGATTACCATCAGACAAAAAACGATGGAAATTTTGTATATGTTTTACTTTAAAAACGCTCAAAAATACCAAAAAGCACCGCTTATTGTGTTTCAATGCAGCTTCTACTAATGACCTGCGCCTATAGAAAGCAGTGCAATCTGCTGTTCATTTCAGTTCTTTGTATATCAAATACACAATTTGGGTAATGATTGCGTAGTACAGTGAAAATGTTGTTCTTTACATAACAGAAAGAATAGATCTAAAGGTTGGAATCGGGTAAAATGAGCACTCCTCCACTGTTAAACTACAAGAATCGTTTAGTTTATTATATACATTTAACGTAGCCACCGGAAGTGGTAGTTTGTTTATATGCTTATAACTGCCTCAGAATAAGTATACAACAATGTTAATACAAACTGGTTCTCCAACAGCCATATACGGTATGATGAAACCACGCTTTACTGTATTTTGTCCTACGCCCAAAACAGTATTCAACCTATGCCACTCTTGAACAAAGAATGCTAGATCCAAGCGGTTTTAAATAAAGTGTTGCGCAACATCCCCTCTATTAGCCTGCTACTACTAGACAATTGTAATTGACGATAAATTCGTATTAATAAAGTCAAGTGAAAACGATATAAGTAATCAGTTGTCAGCTGTATCTAAAACGAAAGCAAAGGACCTCTTTATTACAGGGCATTTGTCGATTGAATTAGAGTAGATCACTGGATATGACTACTACACTGAAGATGATGAATATATAGCTGGAACGCGAGATTGATAATATGTTCGGATGTAGAATATCTGATGTAAAGTACACACACGAAGCGATCAGCGTGATATGTATACGCAATGATTGGATCTCGACAACAGTAACGAGTTTGGAGCATGTTGAGTTGGGCGTTACCAGTGCACAGACGACGATCAACATGTAAACAAACAACATGTCGAGTGGCTAGAGCGAAAGTGAATGTAGCTTGTCCAGGCATAATACGCTGTGTGTCCATGTGTTTGTGTGTGGAGCCAAAAGTGCATATAGTCTTCAGGCATATGCTGGTGAACGTAGGCTTTGCATACAACAAGTGCCCTGATCAAATTATAACAATGAATCCATGATTTAAAATAGCCATTGCCCCAATTCCTTGTTGTAATTCCACTTGAAAACAGATCGTTCACCTCAGTTGGTCTACACTTGTCCAGAGTCAAAGTCCAGAGTCAAAATACTCGTTTGAAATAGCAATCCTGGGAATGCTTGCACGAAAACACCTTTCCATCAATGGCAAATCAACCGAATGCAGCAGCGCCACCCCAAAGATCAATTAGCCTGTCGGTTAAACCAGCAATGAAAGCCAAATGCAATTGCGTATAGATTAGCCGTTGAACCAGAAGCAGAATAGACACTAATTCAGATGTAGTATGACCAAACGATAGAGACAGCAACACTTCAATTGTACCCAAATGTGGAATGAGCACAACAACATGTCTTGACACCATTTGACAATTGTATAAGATAAAAACCTTTCAGAATAAACATAGCACGCCAACATGTTGTAAATTGAGCACCAAAGATCAACACTGCGCTTGTACATATTACATAATAATTTCCTTTTTGAGCGACGCGATGAGGATCGACCTAGCCAAGTACAACCAAAAGAAAAATACGTATGTATCAAAATGTCAGGGTTGATGGTTATTCTGACAGTGATTTAGATCTGCAGGATATCATCCAAAGACTAAACACAAACAAGAACAAGAAGCGTAGGTTCAAACCTAGAGCGCCAGCTTCCAGGAACATTAAACAGCGACTGACCTGGATAGCTACAAACATTACACAAACTATATTGGATAAAATATATCCCAAATCATATTCATAATAAAGATACCTTTCTATCCATTCAACTAAAAGGCTATACATTTCCTGCACTCTTCCTATCTATACCTGTACTATACACACTCTCGATTATCATCAATCAGAACCAGATTGCTATATAATGTTTATATCATATATTAGCATCTGACAAAATGTCATAACTGTTATGTACTGATAGCCAGAGGCTATTAGGTACTTTAGTTATTATAGATAGATAGATGTCTGTAAGGAACAACAAATATATAAATGTGGTAGTAAGAGATAGATACCGTGATTAACAAAACTGTCCCAATGTTTAGCATTTTTGAATTCAATGCTTTATAGCGGAGTCACATGTCGTCCAATAACAATGATTTTAGTATCATTAAAAAGCTAAAACTGTTTTCTTTAAGATCCAATTTTAAAAATTTTATTTTAAAGGCGTAAATCAGAGCTGTCATTGGTCAAAATAGGTGGGTACATTGGGACAATATTGTGAGATCTTCCTGGAAAACAGAAAATCCATCATACATCAAACCCACAATTTGGTATGTCCTTGAAAGTCTCTTATAATAAAGACCTTATTGGCCCAAGTAATTCCCATTATCCAAATCGGACTTCCATTATTCAGGTAGGTAAATTCTCAAGCCATGAAAGCCACTACTGTCTCCAAGGTAAACTCTGCCATTACTATGCTTCGAAGCGGTGTTTCAATCCGGGAAGTTGCTGCAAAGCTATCTCTGGGTAAGTCTACTGTTGAGCGAATCAAATTGGAGCACTGTCCCGGCGTGCAGAACTCGAAAGGTGGCCGTCCTCGGGTATTGCCGGAAGCTGACAGACGCTATTGTGTTCGTAAAGCGACCAAGGAGAGGACTTCAAGCGCCGTCAAGATTACGAAACTGTTGGAGGAGGACTTCAAAATCAAGGTTAACCCGGAAACTGTTCGCAGGGCACTCCGCGTTGCTGGTTTGGGGGCTATTGAGAAGCCCACTAAGCCTTTACTTAGTCAGGCCAATGTCAAGAAGAGACTCGCGTGGTGTAAGCAGCACAAGGACTGGACTGTAGACGACTGGAAACGAGTCATTTGGACAGATGAGACCAAAATCAACCGTTTTAACTCAGATGGACGACAATGGGCCTGGATCCGGTCTTGTGAGCAGCTCCAAAACCACCATGTCAAGCTCACCGTAAAACATGGTGGTGGAAATATCATGCTTTGGAGTGCCATTACCTACGCTGGTGTCGGTTGGATGTGCAAGATCGATGGCAACATGGACAAGACCTTGTATAAGGAGATTCTTGAGGACGAATTGGAGCAAACTGTCGCTTTTGCTATCGAGAAATTGGGCTTCTGTCATGAACCAAGTAGTGTCTGGTTATTACTATATTTGGAATTAGGAAAATCTCATGTCAATGCTCACGTCAAAGTCAAGTTCATGCAAAGTGTCAAGTTTAGTCTCATGTTACGTCGTTCTATGTTTAGTGTCAAGTCTTAAAAGTCGTATCTCGTCAAGTCTTAAATGTCTTATCTCGTCTCGTCAAGTCTTAAATGTCTTAAAAGTCTTAAATGTCTTATTTGGCACTTCAGGTTAAGTTTAGCTCCATGTTCCTAGCACTTCCCATAAGTATAAATACCATGTCTTTTCCTGTCGTCAAGTTTCCAATTGTCGATTATCTTGTATACACTACCAAGATAATCATTTCTTCAAATAAACCTTTATGACTCAAGTCTCGTTCTCGTTCCTGACAGCTTCCGACGTGAACAGGTGATTTTCCAGCAAGACAATGACCCTAAGCATTCGTCAAAATTGGTCAAGGAATACCTTCAAGAGCAGTCATATCAAGTCATGCAGTGGCCCCCACAGTCTCCCGATCTGAATCCCATTGAAAATATGTGGGCTTTATTGAAAAGGCGCCTGAATCAGTACGAAACAGCAACAAAGGGTATGAATGAACTCTATGAGCGAGTAACTGAGGTTTGGTACGACCAAATGAAGCCAGAGGAGTGCCAAAAAGTTATAGAGAGTATGCCTAGACGTATCAAAGCTGTTATTAGAGCTAAAGGATATTGGACAAAGTATTAATCCCGAATAAAAGTAATAAACGTATTTTCGAGAAAACTCTCACAGTACTGACCCAATGTACCCACCTATTTTGACCAATGACAGCTCTGATTTACGCCTTTAAAATAAAATTTTTAAAATCGGATCTTAAAGAAAACAGTTTTAGCTTTCTAATGATACTAAAATCATTGTTATTGGACGACATGCGACTCCGCTATAAAGCATTGAATTCAAAAATGCTAAACATTGGGACAGTTTTGTTAATCACGGTAGTAGAAAGAAGTTAATGTTTATTGAAGAGTATAAAGGTGAGTCTTTTATACTCTAAATGTAATTGACTAGACAGACTACAGAACATCACGTGAAGGACACACGTGACCAAAGTAGAGGCCATTACTATTTGGTAGAAATGAGCCTTGACAAAAATGTCAGTACTGAAGGGTATTCGGACAGTGATCTTGATCTACAGGATATCATTGACAGGTTGAATACTAATAAGAACAAGAAACGTAGGTACAAGCCAAGAGCGCCGATAACTAGAAATATCAAACAGCGCTTAACATGGATTGTCCATAACATTACACAAAGTATATTGGATAAAGTCAATCCTAAATCTTAAGAATAATAAAGATACCTTTTATCCATTTAACTAAAAGGCTACATACATCTTCCTGCACACACTCTATCTTACTACAAACTATATCTCGATCACACTGCAACTTTTTGGTGGGTAAAATAAGGGTAAAATACCGGGCAAATTATACAATTTACCCTCATATTACCCCCCCTGGGTAAAGTATACATTTTGCCTCATATTACTCCAAAGCATAATTGATATTTGACGATGGGCTGCCAACATAGATATTCAAATGTATTGAAGATGAAGTATATTGCATTCAGATCATGTCCCAGTCATAAAATATGTAAAATTTCTCTTTAAAACCCTCTGATAACACCGTAAATATCGGGCAAAATGACATGCACATTTTACCCTAGGGTAAAAGGAGGTAATATAACTAAAAGTAGCTGTGTCAGATCTCAGATTGCCAATACTAAATATACGTATTTGCATCTGACAAAACATCAAAGGAGGCGTAGCTCAGCGGTAGAGCGGCAGATTGCAAATCTGTAGGTCCCGTGTTCAATCCACGGCGCTTCCTTTCTTTTTACCTTTTTTAAAAAACGAGGTGCATGTAGCATCTATTGGTGGTAATCTCATTGCATTTTGTCTTGTCGCCTTCAAAATCCGTTGTTACGAATCGATACGGTTCTAACGCTCCATATCTTTTTATTTCGTTATTCTACCAAGTTATCTATTAATACACAACCTTAACTGTCAGCAATTCTCGAGCAAAGCTCTTCAGGTACAACATTTGCTTCATTATCTCAGATTCAATCCAACCCAAACTCAACAAACTCGATGTCAACCTTAAATCAACCATTGCATATAGCAATAATGTTACACTTTGACAGATGTAAGTCTTCCTTAAACACTCAACAACGAATCAACAGCTAGATCAGCATCACAATTATTCTATCAAAATCAAAAGAACATTATGCATTACAATATCTACACAAACGTTTACCCTTCCTTCCGTAAGAACGGAAATGAGATGATTAATCACAACAATCATATAGAAACACTTATAAAAAATCATAGAATTAGAAGCAGTATAAATAACCTGAATGAATTGAATCAACAAACCGTTATCTTAATATTAGCTTAGCATATGGTAGAAGCCTTGATCCCTTGAATACATCTATTTCATTCTAATATTACACTCTATTATCTGAATATTCTTCTATTCTCTTCTTTTATCTATATCTTTACTAATTGGACAACAATAAACCTGGTGCTCATTTCTATAGACGAATCTGCCTTGGCTATTTTTCTATATTCTTTATTCATCTCTCTCTCATTATATCTTTACCACCAATAAACCACTGTAACACCGTATAACAGTGAGAGTTTGACGTTACAATACAAGTTTCTCTTAGTAAGCAGGGCAGATAGAAGATATTAGGCAAAAGGTAATCTAGAGTTTATTGGAGAAAAAATAGCAACCCATTTACATTTTGTATGCATACACTTGTCCTGCAAGACGAAAACACCACAAACACTGATTGATCCTCACTGTTTAGTTGGTCAATTCCCTTAGTTGTATAGAAACAACCTTTTTATGTTTAAAATTAGATGTAGTAGGATAATTACTCATAATAGATTCAATGGGATGGGGAAAACAGGATGAGTGCCCTGTTTGCATAACTTGAATGGCATGATCAATCTAGTTCCAAGCACTTGGTGCCGGGCCTTTCATCTATACCATATGCAAAGTGTCTTTATTTCTCGAGAGAGCGAGTATTTGCTTTGGCCTAGAGCTTTCACTTAATTAAACTAATAAAATGATCGAGGCTTAAGTTTAGGTTGAGCTCCATAATAGGGCTACCACATTCGCACAATGTTGTATCAACTGCATCATTATTATAGGATATAGACATCAATCATTGCGACAGTTTTTTACCGTTTCTTCACAAACTGGTCAAATGTGGCTAGAGCTTTTAGATCTTTGCATTAGACAGCATCCTCAAAAGCTTATATTTTGTATCTCTGGCCATCTACCTTGTATTTGATGACCTCGGATCCTGTCTCATGCCATGTAAAGTTTATTCGAAAGCCAGACATATTAAAATGATCGGTATGCCACTGTATAAAATAAAAGCATCTTCCATTTCATACATCTCATTAGGCTTTTCACTATTCACATCAAATACTTTTGTCCGAGGTATAAAATAGTTTATTAAATATGTTATCACAGCTACTACTCCACACCCAAGCTATCATCTGTAGGCTCCAATAAGCTATGCGTACACACCACAGTTAGTACCCTACCAGAGCATGTCATCAATCTAAACTCACCTGTATTGCTTCAAGAGCACACACTCGCCACCGCTTTCCAGATCAATGTTGTATTGGTAAAAGAACCCCTCTGAAGTGACAACCATAACCTGAGGGGTTGTACTACAAACACAGCGGCATCAGCAACGTGATTTTTTTTAAATCGACATTCAAACAATCATCATACCTGCTCAAGGCAACCAAGCTTCGGACACCAGCACTGGGCAGCTTCAAAGAAGCGAAATCTCGAGTAGGCTCCCAAATCTCGGTCAATACATCAGGCAAATACGAGCCAACGCTTCCTGCTATGTTTCTACCCAGATGCATGGATGATCTTCTCAACATTTGACTAGCGATAACCAGATCAGCACCTTTTTGGATCCATATTCTGCCCACTTCCTAGACTTACCCCATACTTGAACTTCTGCCTCTTGAATCTTTGTCTTGCTGCTGTTGCTGGTGTTGCTGTTGCGATTGATCATTGTACACATTTCCGTATCCATTTCCGTTGATCGTGGGGCTACCGTTGGTGGATAACTTGAAAATGTGCACTGTTTCTGTATCGCTAGAGACGCATAAAAGGGAACTGACAAGGTTGAAAGACATGGAATAGATCTTAGCGTGCGATGTACCACGTCTGAACTGATATACTTTGGTGGCATCCAAAGTTGAAAAGATACGAATCACCGTTCCCTGGCAACAGACAATAAAAAAAAAATAAGCATGTGAACGGCTTGCATGTATCTACAACCTACCTTTTCGCTAGCAGTGGCTAATAATGTTCCTTCTGAATTCATCGAGATACAGCTCACGGCTGATTTGTGTGCTTGCACGATATTGGTGGTTTGAGAGCCAAGAGCGTCGAATAACTCTACATCACCTGATACATAAGATGGGTTGGATGATCCACTGCTGGGTGAGAATGGTGACATGGAAGAGCGAGCAGGGTATGCGATAAAGCAGTTTTCACTGGAGGGAGATAAAGCACAAATAGCTGCGGGATGCGTCAACTTGACTGGGTCTTTTGTACATCTGGCGACCGACTTACCTTGAGGATTGGGGTTGGTGTCAATGGTGTGGAGCAGCTTCATGTTGCTGATATCGTATAAAAAGATCTGCTCTTCCAAGACAACAATCAATCTTCTTCTGTTCATTTTGACTGCGAGAATGGCCGTGGGGAATGATAGCTCGCAAATGGTGGTCTGTCTCTATAAAAGCAAGGTGCGATTAGTCATACGCATCATGCCAAGACGCTTTACTATGGTGGCTACCTTTGTATTGATGATTTGCAGCTGTCTTGGAGAAAACGCTGGGTGTTCACCGGCGCCAACAAGTGCGACGAGAGAGGTACAGAAGAGCATCTCGACAATACCAGTGCCGCCAGCCTCTACAAGCATGGCCGCTTTATCAGCCAACATGCACACTGAATCCACTATCTATACTTACGTTTGGAATAGCACTTTCCAAAAGGATCGCAGTTGTATATTCTGTAGCCTCGCTCAGTGCCAATCGACACACAACTAAAGTCTTGATTGAAATTTAAAAACAGTATCTCGTTGTTGCTTTTATCACCCAAATTCATGGTTGGTTTGAATGCTTTACAGGATGAGAAGAAAAGGGGAAAAAAAGGAAAAGCGAGTGAGAAAAGCTTGTATTTCAGACTCGAGACTGGAGAAGGGGAGAAATAACATGATAGGTGGGTGTGTTTAGTGCATGATATCTCCAACAAGAAATGCGCATGGCGTCAAATCAAAATTTTGAAGCCCAAGCATCTCTGCTCTCATATGTGAGTATGACCAAACCAGCCTGATTCCATCACTAGTGCTCAGCGAGAGCTCTCATTCGATCTTTTGTTTGAATCTTTTGATGCGTGCGGTACGAATGTGCTGTGAAATCGAATAACATGGGCTGATGGTGGCCCTCACGCAGGAAGCAAGGGGCATTTCGCCTCATCTCTTGCTGTACCGGGCTAGTACGGTGACTGAAAATTGAAACGCGAACGATTGACATCTCAGCAGATCAGGTACAAATCAACATTGAATGCTTTAGTTGCAGGATGACGATCTCCCAACATGAACACGACAAATATTTTTGAGATGCAATAAATGTAAACATTTAAGACTATTTGGCTATTAAAAGGATCCATCTGCTTATTATCACTCGGATTTTTTTTTTTTTTTTTTTTTCGTTTGTTGGGTTTTCAACGATTCTATACAAGCAGTTTCACAATTGGAGCATTATCAAGCATGTCTTTCATGGTTCACAATAAATGCTTCATTTAATCTTCTATTTTAAACGGCAAGGTACGCTCCCAATGGCTTGGTGTGGTGTTAGGTTCCCTGTCAAGTATGCTGCTGTCAAAGAGGTCTGTATCACTGATGTATCGATCATGCTTTTTCAAGGTCTTGAGGCGGTTTTCAAGTATTTTCTGTCATCATATCAAGTTGTTCTTTAAGCTCTTGTTAATATTGAGGCTGCTTCTGTTTATCAATGTTTTGGTAGAATGATATACATCTCAAAGAAGAAGGCTGCTCGCAAAAGAGTCCATTTCACTAATATATTAACGCTCCATAGCGCATGCTTCTTGCTTTCAAGGAAATTGATGTCCCCCTCCCCAATTCTCGCTCTCCATAACGACAAAATTTGCGTCTTTGGACCCTTAGAGAATTAAATATAAGTGAATACCAACGGTATCATGATTGCAGACATGTACTGACGTTCAATCATTTGCGTTTCAATTTATAGTGACAGTACAGCATCATAGTACCCCTTTAGAAATTCTAAAAATGTCTTGTATCATATAAACCAAAATTTGCACTGCTTGTGTGTATGGTATGTAGATAGCTAAAGCTATAGCTTTCTTTTATTAGCAATCTCTTTCTTAATATTAAGAGCTTCCTACAGCATTCACTAGCTCCTCGTAATAGTAAGCATGAATGGCCAGAGCAGCTACCACCACCAAAAAATGATTCAACAAAAAGTAAATCTAGACATGATGGTTCCAGCTCATCATAATATATGAGCCAATTTGCGAGCGAGATAAGCTGGATAATCCATATAAATTTGGGTTCAACTGATATAGATTGTGTATAAAAATAGCAAAACACATTTTTTTATATAATCTATATGTACATTCTAGATATATATACTCAAATCTTGACGTTTACTATGTTTTTTACACGTAAGGTGGCTGTCTGGGCAGACTACCAGCCTGAGCTGGGGTTGAATTCCAAAGCTTCCATCGATCTTTTGGATACCTGTTTTGGACATCCCAACACCTTTCAGGGCCGATTACACAAAATGCTACTCTATAATCAACAGGTATTTCTTAAGCCTTATACATACAGAAAAAACCAAGGAATTTGATGGTATTAATTTTGAAGCGATATCTTTAGTCTGCCTGGATTAATTCCCAAAAAACGCAAAACACGTTTTTCTAGAAAATGTTTACAAAACGTATAGTAAACTGATCAAAAGACAGTTCCATACGATGCTTTGCACCCATACGGTTGTTTTGAGCTTAAGAACACCATAGTAGAAAACCTCGTTTTCGAGGTGAAAACATCCATTCTTTTAAATCATCAAATTTTTCCTTACAGGAGCAAGGGCAAAATGCTCAAAAATTGATGATCAAACTTTTCCCCAAAATATCGCTGAAAAGTAATCCGTAGCCTAATGTGAGGTCGTAGAGCACGATAGCACTTGTTAAGAGGCCAAGATCGTGCTTTGTTGACAATATATAAGTAACTTAAATTGCCATTTTTACAGTGGTAAATGCATTTGAAGGCTGCTCGCTCAATAATGCGCTTTTAAATATCTGGTCTGATGGTCTGTAGTTGTTTATTTAGTGGAATAGTGTAGTATCAAGCTCTTAATTCATCGAAAAAGGGGAAGTTTTAAACAAAAAATTGCGTAGATTTACTAGTACACTCGCAATTTAGCGTCATTTAACGTCTAGTTGATACCTTGTTAGAAATCTAACGCAAGTATGTACCAGAATAACAAGCAATAGGTGTGAGCTCCTCAATGCTGTTTGAGACACGCACATTTGATACACCTAAAGCGCCAAAATCATCTTAATGTTATGAGTTGTCATATTAATGCTGTGCGTCTCTGCAATGTTTAAACCGTGAAAATCATGAGAGAATCCAATTTTGGCTGCAGCAGACTTCATATCCATACTGGATACTGAGATAGCCCATAAATAACTAGCAAAGTAAATCATAGCTAAGCAAATCGTAGTTAAGACTCGTTGATCCAATTGTTATGAAGCATCAAAATGGATCCAAGATATGCATTACTACTTGTATTAACCCTTTATCCTTTGAATCAAAATAGAAAATAGAAAACTATTGCACACAGATCAGCCCACATATGTTCATTCGCACGCATCTGTAAACGTTTCATAGCCATGATAAGGCTGGTCATTTTGCAATATTCCAGAGATCTAGTTGCATTTATTCGCACTATTTTGTTGGATCCAGAATGTGACCAAGGTAATAACATATTAAAAAGTTGATTTGCGTGTTTTTAACATTACATTGTTGAAATTGATAGTGAATCATCAACAGGCATTTCGCTGCGTATATATACTTACCAAGTGCTTTAGCATTATGAAGGTACAATGCCAAGATGAAATATATTGTTTACGAAATGAGTAACCTGACACCATCATTAGATGATCCGGATCAAAAGTCGCCTCAATCTATTTCATATGCCATGAATGAACCCAATAAGTTTTAGTGAAAGACTACACTTGGCTATCACATCGAGATCTTCAAGTAGTAGTAGACTGCAGTATGTAGTACTACATATTGTTGCCAAAAGTAGACAACAAACAGACTACTACGTGGCCAGAGTGATGTCGACTACCAAAATGCATCCAATTCCGTGCAAAATCAATACGTTGTGAGTCAATTAAAACGAAATGGAATGCTTTTGCTAATGAAAAGCAAATGACTGTTACCTTGTATTCGAGTAATTGCATCACACTATCAGAAGGCTGTGTATACAACCGAAATAGCAGAGTGCCATAGGTACTATACAGAGTAACAATATTGAAGTGTTTGGGCGCAAGTCAATTCAATTAGCACCATTTTATATACTCACAACAAACCCGCTCTCTACAGATAACAGATGTATATCACACGTAAACACGCCAAACAACATGTGGTGTGTTTATCAAGTTTCAGAGGGTTGAATAGCTTGCTTGTTCTCTGTGCAACCACCCCCTAATTTTTCAGTCAAAAGCGACAGACACAACTCGATGTAAAATAGTCGTAGAAAGCTGATTCTAGCTCTGTTAAATCCTTCAAGATCTCCAAAAAGCATTAGGCATCTTTTTATGCTTCAATGAAGCTTTGTGGGGGGAACGAAAAGACATGGAATGTGTTGATGTCTATAGGGAAAAAATGGTGTAACGTGTTGTCTTTTTGCAGGATCTACTCGAAAATAACATAATAGTAGTAGTTTTGATTGAGCCCTTTTTTCGCCTTTCTTTCTCTTGTTCTGTACTGTATATCAGCCTTTTTCACAATGCCTCTTCAAAGAACACAATCAGAATTTTTCGACCTTAATGACGATTCCAGCGATCTCGCCGCCCTCGTGGAGGATCTTGATGATGAGTTCTCCGCTGTTGTAGACAGCCTTGTTGCGAGACAAGGAGAGGAGGAAGAGGAGGAAGAGTTCCACGACGCAGAAGAAGGCGTTTATTTAGACCAGCTCTTTGGTGACGATGAGGAAGAAGAAGAGGAAGACAAGGAAGAAGAAGACAAGGAAGAAGATGAAGAGTGGTTTGACTCTGAGGAGGGAGAGTTTGGCAGCTCCCTTCTTCCAGATGATGTGTCTGCCTGCTCGGAAATGTCTATTGACATGGAAGAATATGGCGGCATTGATGGAAGCGCAGTCGCTGGTGAGGTGCAGGTGGGTGGCAACAGCGGCTGTGGTTGGTATCCATTGATTGAAGAAGACATCATGATGGAGGAGGATGTCGAGATAGTGGATGCTAACGAGGGAAAAGATGTAGTGATGGAGGAAGCGTTTGTAGAGGAGGATGTTGAGATGGAAGAAGCAGTTGACTGGATGGATGTAGATGACGAGTTTTGGTAAGTTGTATGCTTTTGGGAGGTTGGGAGGGTTCTAGTTGTTATAGCAGCAACAACTACAGCTACCACTGCCATTACCGCATCATTCCCGTCACTGTCACTGCTGATACAACCGCTTCCAAAGTTGCTATGTCTACTGCCCCTATATATGAAAGGGTGGGTGGGTTGGTCTCGACTGGTGCTACTGGTGCTCTGTTTGCTCTACTGGCTGTTTCCGTGCTGGCTGCTGCTGTCGTCTCTGTGCTGGTCGTCTCTGTGCTGGTCGTCTCTGTGCTGGTTGTTGCTGTGCTGGCGGTTGCTGTGCTGTTTGTTGCCGTGCTGGCTGTCGCTGTGCTAGCTGTCGCTGTCGTCTTGCTGGTTGTCGTTTTGCTGGTTGCTGCTCTACTGGCTATTGCTGTCGTCATGCTGGTTTCCGTCTTGCTGGCTGTTGCTATCGTCTTGCTGACTGTTGTTCTGCTGGTTGTCGCTGTGCTGGCAGTCTTCTTGCTGGGCGTGCTTTTGCAGGCGTTTCTTTGGCACCGGATACCATTGCGCTGGTTTGCGTGTGCTAACTGTTTTCTTCTGCTGGTGATTCCCGTTCTGGTTGTGTCGTTCTGGTTGCTCTGCTTCATGGCCTTTTCCCTCGTGCTAGCTGTGGTTTAGCTGGCTGGAATCGTGATTACGCTGCTCTTCTCTGCTGCTTGTTCTTGCGCCGGCTGCTCTTCGCGGTTGAGTTGCTGGTGATTCTGCTCATAGGAGCTCTTCCTTGGTGTACTTTCGTCTCTGTATTGTGTTCTTCTTGCGCCTACTGATGCTCAGTGTTTCTGCCTGTTGCATCAAAATCTCTTCTGCTGGTATGTTGTCTTTCGTCGTTGCTATGGCTCTTGCTGTTGTCGCACGCTTCTGTTGCTTTGCACTTTGTCTGCTTTGGAAAGTGTCTTCTGCTTTGCTTGGTTGGCGTGTTTTTCCTGTCGCATTTACCTCGTCTGGTTTGGTCTGCTGGTCTGTCTGCTGCTAATGTATCCATTCACTACTGTGTCCTCTGCTGCTGCGTCTTTTGTCAATATCATGAAAGACGGGTTGACTTCTATTGTCTGTCTTTCTGCCACAAGCTGTCTACTGTCTTCTTCTGCCTCTGGTGCTGCCATCTCCAAGACAGTGTTTGGATCAGTTCTTACAAAGCGTATCCAATTGGTCATATTCGCCTCTGAAGAACTCTATCTGTTTGCCTACGTGCTATGGTACTTGCCACGCCTGTCTTGAAGTGTCGAATTGGAGCCTATGTCTTATGCACAACATCTCTTGTGCTCTTGCTTGTTACGTCAATCTGGGAAATTTTCAAGGTTTGTAATGTTTGTAATATGAATGACGCTTCTCAAATCTAATCTTTTAACAATATAGGCCTATGCTCTTCTAGCATCAAACGGTGTCTGCTCTCTATCCTCTCTATACCTGTGCGGATTGCAATACTGGTGCCAATTGCGTCTGAAATGTATCTTAGTCTGTTGTCGGTGCTGCTATATCAAGGTTTCCATTTTACGTCTGTGTCTCTTCCGTAGGGTCATTAGCGTCTACTCGTATCTTACGCTCTTTTTTTGTGTCGTGCATTCCAGGTAAGACCGCCTTATCTCATTAGAAAAGAGTCAAGTTTAATTTTGTTATTTTGTCCTAGTTGTCGTATCTCTGCAAACACACGTCTCTTCTTCTTTCTCCAAATTGTCAAGGGTTTACATACAACATCCTCTACTGGCCATACCAGGACATTATTCTATGGTTCTTTCTCGCTGTACGTGCTCAATAGCAGTGAATGGTGCTACATATCTGTTTCTATGGAAAACATACCCAAGGTTCAAGCTTTAAATGGTTCTATTTACCCGCGCACACAAACTTTACTCATCGGCATTTGGGTTATCTCTCGCTTGGATCTACATCTCACTTTCTACCTTATCTATTATCAAGACTTGCCTTGCTGATCAGCGTTGGTTTTGACTTCCTTACTAAAGCAAGGTTGTGTTTCTACTCCAATACGCATGGATCGAATGGATTTCGTACACTTGCATCAAGCATCAGTCTCTTGGACTTGGAACTTCTGGTCTCTGTCGTCAATATCGGTGCCCCTCTGCCCCTCTTACAAAGCTTGCTGGCTTATCAAGTAGTATTGCTGCTTACCTTTTGCCCAAGTATTTCTTTTCGGTAATGATTTATGCTCATAGTATGGTGCTTCTCTTCTCTCATCAACATTTATAGGCTGCTAAATACCTTGTCTTTCATTGTCACTGATACGATAATTACAATCATTCACTCATTGGAAAGAGGCCATGCGATTACCTCAATTCAAGGATTCAAGCTATCATTGTATCGCAGCAGTCAGGTACAAAATTTGCTTTATAATAAGTGTAGGTTTGAAACAGGACGTACAAACAATTGCTATACGCATGAGGTAAGCGATCATAAACAGCGTGGATAGTGCACTTGAAAAGCATTGTGGAAGAAAGAGCGATTTAATAACGAGGATTCCACAAGGCGCTTTGTATTTTCATGGAGGTTCAGATCAATGTAAGCTGTTGATGGTATCTTGACTTAAATCAATAATCTCACCATGAAATGATTGTGTAGAAGATGCTATAATCACAAGAAATTTCAAGGATATACACACACAACGTACTATACAACAATACAAGGGGATACGAAGGTGAAATATACACGATCAACTATCATACCGTATACTGGCTTGAATAAAAATGAATTGTGCTATATGCATCCAAATCTCTATTATATAAAGTAAAACTGCATTCAAATTGACTTGTTGTATGCTACTACTCTGCATGGTTTGTCTAAACAGTGCGAGATAAATGATCAGCGAGTAAGGATATGTAATAACAAAGAATATACGCTGTCTTGGCAATTGTTTGATGAGCTTTTTGCTTCTACTGAAATGGATTCATGATGTAAAGTACAATAATATGCTCTTGGGATTTCTTTCATTAGACCTGCTCCAAAAAATAAGCGTATATGACATGGCATGAATAAGAGCCCAACTAAATTATCGCTCCTGGATTTAGTTGCAAGGTAGTATACTCTGTTTATCTCATACTCTTTGCTCAAATACCTACAATAAGATCAATGACGATGTGAATGTACGCATAAATCCCTCAAGATTCCAGCAGGCTTTTAATCATATATACAGCTGGCTCTTTGTTCAAGTAGTAACTAGTAAATGCTCGTCCAAGCGGTAATAAATTAAGTTTATTCAAAAAGAAAATGATCTATTCCATGCAGAAATTCATACATCTTAATTGGCATGGTTGTTCTCAACATGGACGTTGATGGTATCTCCGGGGGCAGGAACAGCAGCATTGGCGTTGGCATTGGCATTGGCAGCAGCACCCGAGTTGGCATTGGCAGCAACAGGAGGGTCGACAGCAGCAGCACCGTTGGTACCGAGATCCAAACGAGCTTGAGCATCAAATCCCAAACCAAGAGTACCACCGCAGCAGGGCTTGTGTCTCTTTTGATACTTGTTGATTTGCTGTTGTCTTCTGCCTGATTGGCGCTTCATGGTCTTGGGGTCAAATACCATCTTGTTGGTATCCATGGGAGCAACCATCATGTCCTTGTTGGCAAGGGGAGCAGCACTAACAGCAACAGCAGCAGTAGCAACAATAGCAACGAGCAATTCAAGGAAACGCATTTTGGAAAATAGAGAGAGAGACAAAGAAAGTGGTAATGAGCAGACCATCTCGATTTGCACATTAGGCTCATATATATATACATTTTGCATTATTTGTTATGATCCGAGAACATACAGACATTCTCCGGCTTTGATGGCTGTTGCCTCGCCCTTGATCCAGCACATGGAAAGGGTGATACGGAATAAATTCAGCTGTAGCATTGCCTAAATAGAAATCAAGGCCGTTTCATAGTGTAGGATTTCAATTTTATCAATGCTGGAGAAAATGCATACCAACCGGCCAAAACACGATAAACATTGCAATTGCTATTTGAGGATAAACCCGGTCGTTTGTTTCTTATTACTACCACTCCTGTTGTCAACATGGGCCTCGGGAATAAAGCGCTTCTATCATACAGTGTGCGTGTGTGTGTGCCCCTTTATTATTGTTGTTGTTGTTTGGATACAACTTGAATGTTAAACTTCTTTTGGAATTCAATGAATTCTTCCTCTTTGCGCTTGTATGTCTGTAATAACTGCTCAATGACTTGTTGGATCTATGCACTCTGCGTCAGTCCGTCGTTCCCTCGCTCTCTGTCGATCCTACTTACACCACTGTAATTTGTCTCTAAAGCGGGCAAAACCTCTTTGATGGTTCTTTCAACCAACACACCGCCTACCATACGAAAGCATTTGCGCTCAGGCTCGAGTGGCGAGATGCTGTCAATGACAAGCCTACCTCTCTCTCTATTAGTACTCTTTCCCGGCATCCTCGTCCTATCAAACTCACTTGTGCTCTTCCACCTCTGATTCCAATTCACCAATCTTTTGTGCCAACTGTTGAAGTTCGTTTTTGTATTGGTTGTACTATGTGCAAAATGAGCGGGTTAAATCCTTCCTTTCCATCTCGGTGCGTTTGATGCTCGGTTGTTACTTTTTGAGTGAGTTCAGCGTCTGAAGGTCTCTTGGCTGCCATGATAAAACGCGTGTGTATGTGTGTGTGGTATGAGATGAAAATGTAAAAAATTGTATGGCTTTGTAGCCCCTCTCTTTGACTCTCTATCTGGAGTTTGAATAAGCTTAAATCAAATCGCTCTGAAATCCAGTGGTGGTGTCGAATCAAGTCTAGTATAATCAAGTCTAGTATTCATATTGAAGGATTGCTGCTGTTTAGATTTTGTTTGGATCTACCGAGATGGATGAGCAAAGTAGAGCGTACTATACCTAGCTTATATCTACTGCCCTCCTGATTTGGCAGCTGTCTACATTTACACCATAGCTGTCAAATGAGTGAGATGCCTCTCATTTGCAATCAGCAGGTCTGCCTGCATTAGAGATAGCTTATTCCGAGTATACAGGAACAAAATCAGTGATAGACCAAGCAGCATTCAAATTGACCTTGTGATCCATTCATTTGAAATGACATTTCCACATCTCCCGGAAACCTCAAATGTCATTGCTACAGGATTTCTACAGCCAGAGATATCTCTCGGATTATGCAATGTACTCAAAGCTCTCAACTTTGACTACTAAGGATCTTGAATACCACTGCCTTTTTTCCAAATAGCATTGCAAACCATTTTGATCTAATCATAGTTACAGACGAGATGTCCCGGAGCTTGAACAACTGGATGCATTTGTCAGCGAAACAAAATTACCTGGAAATGACGGACAAACGACCAGTTTGCTTTTCTTTCCTCCTCCATTGAAAACCTAACAACTTGCAATAACACAAAACGACATGTCAGCCAAATTATTCAAAGTATATATTGATTGAGGTGCAGTGCATTCTTGAACGGGCCATGCTAACACAACAGTCATCTCCAATTAGACCGAATTTGCAGTAGAAATGACCTGCGAGGTAAATATACAGAAAACATTTAGAATCATATCAAACAAGAAGCTAATCCGCCCAACGATTAGTCATGCGTGAAGGATGTGACAAAGGTGATGGAGCAGCTGCCAGGTAGAGTGAGATACAGAAAAGAGAGAAACATATCTTTTGATCAAATATTGACGCTGTGGTGATTAGGCGTCACTTCGTTTGACGTTGACCTTGCTGAAAAGCGAGTCGTTGTAGAAGGAACAGGTAAAGTGCGACCAGCATGGGCGTCTAGATGCAATGCCAAGTGACACACAAGACATTAGTTCCTCCCTCCTCCATCTCAAAAGCACTCAAGGAGACTGGCCGCACTGTCATTGTGCGTGGTCAAGGTGTACCTGACGGCCAAGGGCATTCTGGAGCAGCCGTGTGCATCTTTGACTGCTATGGCACAGATCCCACAGCGACACTACCTACAGGCAAGTCAGGCTTGGCTCGTTTCATCCAGGTGGATAACGATACCTGTCTGATTGACTTGACCATCCAAGGTCTGTCTCCCGGTAAGCACGGTGTACACATCCACGAAGCAGGTGATATTTCAGAGGGATGGCGTTCTACTGGCGGCCATTTCAACCCTACCAATGTGGCTCATGGTGACGGCGTGCATGACGGACATGTTGGCGATCTGGGCAATGTCATTGTGGATGAGAATGGCTGGGGCGATCTCGTTGTAGAGAGCTCTCGTGTCAAAGTCTGGGATATCATTGGAAGAAGCATTGTGGTGACTGAAAAGGAGGACGACCTCAAGAGCACAACCGACGACGGCAACAGTGGCGATGGCATTTTGTGTGGTATCGTTGCTCGTAGTGCTGGTGCATTTGAAAATACCAAACTAGTCTGTGCATGCTCCGGAAACACACTATGGGAGGAAGCCCGTATGCTCGAAAATGAAGCTAAATAAATATTAGAGATCATGTGTGTTTTATGCAAAATGCTTATTTACGTAGTTTCTCTTGGAAATGATGTTCTTTTGGGATACCAAACCCGCCAAGACAGTTATTGGCTCGGCAACAGCTGACAAGCTGAACTCTAATGTCGTTGCTAGGTAACCAGCAAGCATGGCATTATAAAAGGAGGAGCACATCTCGAGATTTTTTCGTTTTTCTTTCCATTTGTTATCAACATACTAATAATCTAAACCATGTGTAAGTACAAGTAGCCTGTCCATATAAGCATCGCCGTGTTAACATGTGTCGCAATAGCTTCCAACTATATCGTCACGTTCAAGAAGGATACTCCTGATCATGTCATCGAAGAAGAAGTCAAGAAGGTCGAGCAATCTGGCTGTACCATCAAGCACAGATACAATGCTGCTATCAAGGGTTTCTCTGTCGAGGTCCCTGATGAGCACGTAAGTACTTTATCTTTCAAGGGCGATCACGTCAACGGTGTTGAAGCCGATGGAGAGGTTACCACCCAAGGAAAGGCTCTTTTGCAGTAATTGCTACACTATACCGAAGTCCAACTTTTTTGTCTCTCTCATCCATCATACCACGGAAAGGTGTCTATGTCTCTCTTTGTAGAGAAGTACGATAGTCTTGTTATAAATGTAAACGTTAAATAAAGTAAATCTCAAGGGGGATCACCTTTTGAATCGCAAAAAAAGGGAAACATTGGTGTGAAATACGTGTCCATGACGAAACTTTGTGTTTGTTGTTGTGCTTGTGGTTTAACTTTAATCCCATGTCGCTCATTTTATTGGTTTAGACAAGTCCAAGGTACGCTCGAGTTGATTCGCATGAATGCAAATGATGATAAGCTTATTGATTTCACCATGTCATCACCCTATGATGAACTAGCCCTTTAATACATGTACTGTATGTAATATTCAGGGATTGTCTGTGCAGATGCATGTTTATCCGTTTCAGATGCTGAAACGTTTTGAGAGCTTGCAGGATTTACACAGAGTAGGCATTTTAAGAGTGGTGGCAGTACGGTTGAGTGGGATGTCTTGGCTACTTTCTAGCTCTACATCTAAAAGATCAGGCAGTCTCTGCTAGGAGCAAGAAGCATCACAGCAGATCTTTTCACCCTTTTAACAATTACGGCAATGAAAGCCAGTACATGATCTTACGTATTGACATACTTGGTATATCTTAGTATCAATAATATTATAAGCAATGCTGGTACACTACTATGATAGCCTCTGCATATGACCTTGGCTTCTAGTCGTAAAAATGTTTCAAAGTAGTGCACTTTGTCCATGGAAAACATGAATGCAAGACGTCAAGGGACGATATCCTTCATCTAGACTGTAGAAGGTCAAAGAGGGCAAAAAGATAGTACTCCGATTCATTGATCAAGAATACGTAAGCTGGCTTCCATCAAAATGCTGCAGCTTAGGTCAGGAAGCCACCGAAAGTGAGGAAAGGCTCGTACACAATGACATGATTTTAGAATCCTTTCAAATTGCGCGAAAAGAGAAGCCAAAAAAGCAAGTAGAGTTGTATCTTTATTTGAAGTAAAATTTGCAATAAGCTAGATCCTTCTTCCATGCGTACATATTCGCATTTATTTTCCTATCAACGACAACTCATCCCATCCAAAATCCAGTTACGCAATCGTGCTCCTCGCAAGATTTGGCACATGTACATGCTTATTTCATAAGCCAGATGATTGTCATTTGAAGACTTTGATTGATTTGATAGCAATATACGGTATAATGCAAAATGGTTCTTTTGGATGTTATGAAAAGGCTTAGATTTACTCAAAATTCTTTCTTCCAGGATAGTAAATGTATTTGATTACGTCTGATATTTATGGTAGTATCGTGTGTAGCTACCTCAAGCCATTTGCATCATGAATTTTGAATGTTTAATCGTGCTTTTCTCATTTCAATTACATTTTTAGTTTCAATACGAATGCTTTATTTCTCTGAGCTGTCTCCAAATTTGAGCCAATAAAATCGCTTAAAAAGCTATTTTAAGCGCCGCGGACTTTGAAAATTTTTGCCATAGTTCTCCCTTGTTTTTTTGTTAGGCGGAATTTTAAACACAGCCGAATACACTAGTATTAAGCTACGTTATCATCAAAAACCCCTAAAATGCCAGAATATGCCTTACTACACACCCCAGCTTATAGTGCAAACGCTTGAGACTCTTAATTAGCACCAAGTAAGTGATACAAATCAAGTGAGGGCAGCCTATCTACCCCCAGCCTCTGAATCAAATATAGTTGTGCTTCAACGATAGGCTTATCCACACAACAGAAAAAGAAGGTTATGGCTCAAAGAACCATTAAAAGGAAGGGAAAGTAACAAAAAGGCATCACTAGAATGTGATGAAGAACAGAAACATCGCAGTACAGTTACATACAAAAATGTAGTAACATGCAATGTGTATCATCAAACTGACGAGTACAAGCAAGAAAAAAGTGGTAAAAAAAATGTATCGTAGTTGCCTCATACGAAGCAGCAAGAACAACACCAATACCACCAGTATTACAGAAGAAGTAATACTTAAAGATCAAATAGAATGCAAGACTACTCCACAGTAGAGCAGCACTGCCAGAGATACAATGCATCGAAAGATACACCATAGCACTATGGTACAGCAACAGAAAAATAGTTGCGTGCAGCAGAAAAAAAGGGTGCAAGAATAAATCGCAATAGAGCAATCTAAAGAAGAATGCACAGTATTACGAGAAAGAAAGTAGTGAAAGGGTTGAATGAATGTAATCCATGGCAACCAAAGAAGGGGAATATACAAACCAAGTACAAACCATACACAAACAGCAATATATTGAAGCAAACTGGCCTAAACTAAACTGTGTAATTAGTATTACCGCATATTGTAACGCGAAAAATGGTTCTTATCGGCTGATACTTACTGTAACAAACTTGAAAGATGTCGTCTTGGGTACTGGTGGATGCAAAGACATGCTTCTTTCGGCAAAAGTGGCGTTGTATTCAATCAATAGTAATAAAAAGGATATGGTTTAATAGAAAAAGTGCAGTGCAAAAACAGTGTAGAAACGGGGACGTGAAAAAAAAAAAAAAAAAAAAAAAACGCGTTGCTGCGGTAGGTGACTGCAGCCAATAGGCTGTGGAAGCGCAGAGCACACAGAATTTGAATGACGTGTACAATGAACATTTTGCACTGTGGTGACTGTACCCAAATGATTTTTTTGCGATGGTTTTTTCTTATCAATATTGACATAATTTGACATTTGAAAACATTTTTGTTAAAATTAGCTATATAAAGTGTGCTCAGCGTATACTACTTTCTAATAAACTTAAGGGGAGAATTTGAAGGCGCATTCAGCGGTGTCAATTTTAAAGTACTTTTAGAATGAAAAGATAAAGAATTTTGAGAAAATATAAAAAGCAGTTTTTCCAGGAAAAGTCGAGATTTAGCATATAAAACGTTCAAAATAGCAGTTGCACAGGTTACCCTACATCTGTGCGGTCATTTTGATTTAATATATATCATTGTAAAAAGTGTCGTTTTCGCCTTCAAAATTGCGATCGCTTGATTTTTAACAAAAACCATGAGGGGTACCTCATGAAAAATCATGCATTTTTGACGATTTGGATCGATGCAAAAAAAGTAAAAATAGAGGTTTAGGATGTAAATGGTAATCGATATCAATCATTTGGCACTATTCCCAGCATCTAGAACGGCTTAAAAGACAAGATATTGAGAGTTAAATTCGTATGATTTGGCTGGGAAAAGTACCTTTAGTGCCATGTAGATCTACAAAAACTAATGCTACATATCTCATCAAGACCTCAAACGATTGGTATTCCTTAACAATACACACTAGTTACCATTAAGATAGATAGTAGACTGAACTTGGCGTATGCGTTACTCTGAAAACCCTCAGAAATGCCGAAACCCCCACTTTTCATGCCTCAATGCATCTTTTTTTTTTAAAAGTTAGTAATGCTATCTGCTATGTATATCAGGTTTTTGTCGACCGAATATAAAGTTGAAGCAATACTTGCATGTAGTAGAATGACAGTGCCTTTATATTGGACAACAATGATAAAGGTTGGCAATCACCGTTGTTAAACACTGCATACAAATACATTATGGGATATAGGTTTTTCTTTGTCCAAATAGAGCCATTTCAAATTTTGTCTTGAACGAAAATTAGCATGCTACGTCAACAGTTTTGTGTCTCCCTCTACAGCCACCACCGTCTTGAACGATCAATCTTGAAGACTCCTTGACGATCCGACGAGTGGCACTTGAATATCGTAATTTTGCATATGATAATGTGAAAAAATACAGCACTAGTACCACTCAACATTTATTGAATCACACAGTTCGATTTTAAACCACTATGATGCGCATTACTAGAACCAGAGTTCATTTTCATGGAAGCAGATTTCCGTCTCCCCTGTTCCCAAGCTGCCTGTGATTCCAATCCAATTTTCATATGATAAGCAGCATACGCATGTGCCTAATAAAAATCAAACAGAGTTACCATTACATAGCCCCTAGCCTTCCGCCATATCAACTTACTCTAGTCCAGGCTTCTGCCACCTCTGGCAAGAATTCCTTTCCCAATCTTGTTTTCAATGCTGACAGCACCGCTGGCCCTACCAGCGCCAGGTATCTCGGTTCCACATTGTAAAAATAATGCCTTGCGCCAAGTTCTCGAAGCTTGTATAACAGTTGTTCTGGATCTCCCTCCTCGTTGTCCTCTGCTTTTGGATTACTGGCAGCAGCACTGGATACCAGCTCCTCGAATGTTGTTGCATTGGTTTCTTTTCGTTTTCTTGCATTGATCTCTCGAATGGTCGGCACTTTTTCTAATTTTGCAGTGCTCATGCCACATCCATCATTGTATGAAGGCGATGATCTAGGCTTGTTGGGTCCAGTGACTTTGGGCGACCTGGCTATATAAGAAACCATGCCCGCCAGTGCTCTAGCTTGCTGAAATATGTTTGTGAATAGCGGCTTCAGCGAGGGATCCAATTTGAACAAAGCGTCATAAAATGCCAAGCCGAATGCATGCGTCGCAGATACTGCCGGATCGTCCTCCTCGAGATGGATTTCAGACACGCGTTCCCAAGTGTATCTGACAATGTCAATCTGTGCTTGTGTGGGTGGCGTCTCATTAGGATGGATTCGAGATGCAATCGGTGGCGAAGACGGTGAGTCAATCAGCGATTGCACAGCATTTCTGGTGTTTGGCACAGACATGGATCCAGTCGCAATTGAATCGTCAAGACTGCAAGATGAAGATGTAGTATAAGGACAGGTGGCTGAATGTGTTGAAGAAGAGCTGTCAGGAGATGTCATTTAAGCGTAGTAGAAGAAAATGAAAACTATCATCAGAAACACTGACGCAACAAAATATAGAAAAAAAAGGCTTGCTTTAATTTTATTAATTTCAATCAAGTCGAGATTACACACGTAACTGTTGTTGTCTCCTTAATTTCCACATTTCCTATTTTACACGGCCGTACACTACATATATATTGTTGAATGCCTTGAACTCGCCACTTTTTAGCTCTTCTTTTAGCTTTTTTGTGTTTGCTTGATAGGTGGCATTGGTGATTTGCATCTTTTCAACCAGAAACGGCCTTGCTGATTCCAGAAAAGCATCGAAATTCTGCTCCCACAAATGGCCAATGTCGAGGCCCCAGGATCCAACCGGAACAGACACGTATTTCACAGTGATATCTTCAAGATCCAGCTCTGTTACGAGTCTTTCTAAATGACATGCAATTCTAGGTTCATAGCCACGCTGGTCTCGTAGCGCATTGTGAACTACAGTAGATGGTAGACGAGTGAGTTTGAATTCACTTGACGGTATAGTAGAACAGCACTTACTTTGATCCCGCCATAATTCACCCTCTGGGCCCAGTTGCTGTGGATACATGTCTGGTTCGATCAATTGAATGTAACCGCCTGATTTCGTCACTCGCTTCATCTCTGCCAGAACAAGGGGCCAATCATCCATCTTGTAGGAAATGGCAGCCATGACCTGTTGAACATAGTCGAATGTGCCAGACTCAAAGGGGAGAGGTGCTTCTGTTACATTGTGACATGTGAGATTGAAATTGTCACTCGTGGGCTGATCTGTAGGTAACAGGCTACAAATGTCAACAGCGTCGAATGTGGACTTTTTAAAGTCTTCTGCCATGTCGATGATGGGGTGTCCAACCTGAGAAAATCGAGTCATTATCTATATTCTGTAATACAACGTTGCACACAATTACCCATAAGCCAGGCCCACACCTGAATAAATATACAATGAGTCGTCTAGCCCTGTTGCTCACGCTGCGTTGACACTTACCCAACATCCAGCACGTTGATGCCCTCGAACAGCCTCTTTTTTATCGGCGGCGGCGTGATGTGTCGGCTATTATTACAGGTTTGCTGGTAAGACACCTACTCAAGCAGATCTCACTCTTGTATGACTCACCTTTCAAAAGCCCACCTGACAATGTAGAACTGGACTCTATGTCTGTCTAGTTCTGTCTGGTCATTTGGCAGCGGGTAGGGCACATTCTACAGACGAGAACAGTGGATCAGCATACTTTGATCGAGTGTCGTGCGTCCTGATTGACTCTGCTACCTGAGAGCTGACGAAGCGCCTGCCTTTGGTCCACCGAAACAGCTGTGGACTCGATGCCGAGTGGTCGTTGAAGATTTGATTAATGTCGTTGGATGCATTGTAGAAATGATTAGGTATAAGTGTATTAATGTGATGATTTGATATTGTGGCAGGTACTCGATTCTCCTCCTCGTGCACTCGTGGTGGTGCAGCTGTAACAGCAGCTGGCGATGATTCAACCTTCTTCTTGTGCGTGTGTTTTCGTTTCAGTGGCTGCAGATGCTTTGGCACCTTCTTGTCGGCTGTGCTGGCCATTAATTCGTGCTGCGTGTAATTGGCTTTAATTGAGGAAGAACTTGCATTCCCCATCTGTCCATATACATAATCTGTTCTAATGGTGAAAAAGAGAAAAAGAAGAGAAGAAGAGAGGCGAAAAAAGAATTTATTTATATTTATAATATACTTGCAATGTGTAACCTATCTATCATGTGTTTTTCGAGTGTTTTATTTGTCGTATCCTGATAGCAGTGCGACATGTCATGGAGCTTGCCTCTTTTTCCCTGGACCATCTCGAATCGACACGATACATTCAGGGTGCTTGGCAACGGTTCCTATTTAGAGCCTCGTCTGTATACAAACAACGTTTTGTCAAACTTCTGTTTTTAGTTTAGAGGCTTAATCACATGTAACTTGAAAACAATAGCATTCTTCCTACGCACAGATCAGACACCCTGTTATCCACGTTGTTCAATCAACATGAGCCATGCTTAATAAGGCTCAAGATGCGCAGGTTCATTGGTCATAGCACCATCCTGTGCAATTAAGCTGACAAAATAAATGTGCCATCACTGAAAAGAAGAGTGGTTATGATTGCACACCAGTCAGTAAGGAATACGTATTATCAGAAGAGACAGTAATCGATGTAGGTGATTCAGTCATTGCTGTAGGTGATTCAGCAATCGCTCACGATTTTTGGCTGAAATAAAGTACTCGTTGTATCATTGCGAAGCCATCTTGTTCATCTTGAGGACATTTACTGACCCCTACATTACGCCATCATGCCACACATTAGTGCAAATGCTTCTGTAGTCGATTCATTATGGCAGAATTTCTTTCAGCACAGATATAATAATAACAATTTATCTGTAATGACACCAATGCTGTAACCATTAACAACATTGTTCAAATTGACATGTCAACGGATCATGTAATAGTAACCTAAATGATGGAGCCGGCCCTCAGTAGAATGAGCAAGGCCCATTTTCCAACAAAATCGAAATGATCTCACCAAACAAGTCTATTTAAAATCATGCACAATCAATTAAATTCATGACGAGGTAGATTCTTATATCAGTATCAAGGATGAAATTTGCCACATGAGAAGGTGGCATATGAATGAAATCAAGAGTTCGAGCATAAAGGGGCTAGTTTTATTAGCGCTATTGCATCATTATCATACACCAATGTTGCAGGAGTCGAATACTACTACATGTACAAAGTAGCAGCATTGTTGGAGCCAATCTTCACCAGCCAAATCCATGCTCACGAGTCGCTACATCCATGACAAGTCTTTAGACATGCCTACCAATGCTAGCTCAACATTTGGTTGCCATGACAACCGATTGCTGTCAAGCAAAAGCTCTGCCACCCATTCTGGTGCTTGGTTGCTATGCAATCCTGTTGAAATGATGGGTTTATCCAACAGAAATGTAACACAAACGATGTCATGCACGCCTATGATTGGTTTGTATCGAGTGAATCGTGACTCTTTGCCCTAAATTTTTGGTGAGCAGCTGGTGTGCAAGCACAAGCAAGAGATGGTGGTGTTTATCAACAACCTGCAACATAGAGATAGCCTTTTTTCCCTCTTTATTTTATTTTTTCCTTTTCCCCTCATCTTGAATACGCAATCGAAAAAAAACCAACCACTAAAAAATGAACCCCGAGTAGTAAGTAGCAAGCAAACAGCAAACAAATGCAGTGTTGACTAAATGTTCACATGTGAAATAGCGATTATTTGTTTAAGCTTTTGCTTATTGGCGATTCTGGAGTTGGAAAGTCTTGTCTTTTGCTCCGTTTTGCTGACGATACCTACACCGAGAGTTATATCTCTACCATTGGTGTCGATTTCGTAAGTCGTTTTGTTTGTTTGTGTGTGTGTGCTTGGACGTTTGGTCTGATTATTGTGTAGAAAATCAGAACCATTGAACTGGAAGGTAAAACTGTAAAGCTCCAAATTGTAAGTATATACTGTGTGTGTGGCATGATAAGAGGGCACGGCGCTAATAGGCAAGCTCATAGTGGGATACTGCTGGTCAAGAACGTTTCCGCACAATCACCTCGTCTTATTACAGAGGAGCACATGGTATCATTGTTGTTTACGACGTTACTGATGA
This sequence comes from Mucor lusitanicus, assembly GCA_010203745.1. NCBI lineage: Eukaryota > Fungi > Mucoromycota > Mucoromycetes > Mucorales > Mucoraceae > Mucor > Mucor lusitanicus. The sequence goes on along the minus strand of JAAECE010000004.1, from coordinate 30,478 downwards.
AGATTCGTTCAACAATGTAAAGCAATGGTTGCAAGAAATCGACAGATATGCAGCTGAAGGAGTCAACAAATTATTAGTTGGTAACAAGAGCGATTTGGTTGATAAAAAGGTGGTTGACACTGAGCAGGCAAAGGAGTTTGCTGAATCACTCAAGATACCCCTTTTGGAGACCTCAGCCAAGGATGCCACCAATGTCGAACAAGCTTTCTTGACCATGGCCAAGCAAATCAAGGACAGAATGGGCTCCACCATGCAACAATCCCAAGCCAAGGCTACTGTCAAGGTCGGTCAAGGTGCTTCTCTCGAGCCCAAGCAATCTGGCGGATGTTGTTAGGCCTCTCTCTCCCTCTCTCTCTTTTTTCTAACTAATAAACAAATACACATATAAATTTACCATTCCGTAACAACAGTGCACAGACACAGGTTTATTTGCTACATGCTTGTATTTTTTCATCGTTTAGCAGGTATAACAAACAATATAAACTTTCGGCGTCAAGATGAAAATGTCTGACAAAAGCTTGCAACCTGCTGCTTTCCTGCTCTTTCTTTTTGTTTCTCTAGTACTTTCAACAGTTGCAATGCAAAGTATGAGTGTCCTGTGCATGGCCATTTGATGCAGCGTCTAATAACCATGCCATAGATATCAATTCGCAAGAGAATTACTACAAGCAGCAAGCAGATCCACCCAGCTGGGCGACCTCCAGAGAGCCGAGCATCCACCACATGGACATTGAGGACAAGCTCAAGCCAGACGCCGCTGCTGCCCATGGTGCGCCGCCCCCAAATCCACCGCCTGCTGCTCCAACGACCTTGTGGGGTCGATTCACTGCCAGCAAAACCCGAGTCGCCTTGCTGGTAACGTCCATTACACTGCTCGTCCTGGCTGCCATTGTCATCCCATTGGTCATCTTTGGCATCAGCGCCAAAGACGAGCATCAGCAAAAGAACTCTCGCAACAATCCAAACGGCAATCCTCATCTCATTACGCCCGGCTCGCCCGACTACAAGGATCCCTTTGACGACTCTGTGCAAGCCCACAACTTTACGCCTCCTCTCAACAAGCCCTTCCGTTACAATGCTGAAGACCGCATCCGTGGCATCAATCTGGGTGGGTGGCTCGTGCTGGAACCGTTCATTACGCCCAAGCTATTTGAGCAATTTGGACCGAATCAAACTGTCATTGACGAATGGAGCCTCTGCGAACGCCTGGGACCCGAGGAAGCCAAGCGCCAGCTGCAGCATCACTACGAGACGTTCATCACGGAAGCCGATTTCAAGAGAATAGCCGAAATGGGGTTCAATCACGTTCGCATTCCTACTGGACACTGGGCAGTTCAAGTCCTGGCTGACGAGCCGTATGTGCCCTTCATCTCCTGGCAGTATCTCTTGCAAGGCGTGCAATGGGCCAGAAAGTACGGGCTCCGTGTGATGGTGGAATTGCACACTGCTCCTGGATCGCAAAATGGCTGGAATCACTCTGGAAAGTCGGGCATGGTCGGCTTCTTGAACGGTACCGAGGGTGAGTCCAATGCAGACAGAACGCTTCAAATTGCAACCGAAATGATTCGCTTCTTTGATAAGCCCGAGTGGGCCAACGTGGTGCCTCTGTTTGGCGTACTCAATGAGCCTGCCATGATGAAGATCCCTGCTGTCAAGGTCAAGAGTTGGTATCAGTCTAGCTACAATGCCATCCGCAAGCTGCTTGGTCCTGGCCGTGGCCCTTTGCTGACCTACCACGACGGCTTCTTCCCCCTCAATAGCTGGAACGGATTCTTTGGCAAGCAGTACGAGCGTGTCATCCTGGAGACGCATCTGTACATGATCTTCAACAATGGCCTAGTGTCCATGCCCAGAGCCCAGCAATCGGAATTCCCCTGCACTGCCTGGAAAAAGGACATTGGCGAGGCATCAATTCATGTGGGCCCTACCATGGTGGGCGAGTTCTCTGTGGCTACAAACGACTGTGCAAAATACTTAAATGGTGTTGGACTAGGCGCACGCTATGACGGCACACTGGAGCAAGAAGGAGCGCCCACAGCCCCCGTGTGTCCCACTTGTACTTGCGAAGGTGTGGATGACTGGACGCAGTTTACGCCTGAATACAAGGAGTTTTTGCTGCAATTCATGGAGAAGCAAATGGATGCCTATGAGACCGGTGTTGGCTGGTTCTACTGGACATACAAGACGGAAGACCATGTCAATCCTCACTGGGATTATCTGCTCGCTTGGGAGCAGGGTTATGCCCCAAAGAATGTCAATTTACGCACCAACTCGTGTAAGCCCATCAAAAAGCAATTAGAATAACTTAGTAGTAGTAGCAGTAGTAGTTCCACTTTTTTTAGATATTTATTCGTCATTTAATAAACTTGATTTTCCTTCCAGTAGCCATGTTTCCTTGACAGGAGGTGTGTAAGGTTCTTCTGCATCCATCTCTTGCGCTTGCCAGTGCTGCTTCATTCTGTGGCGCTGCTGCTGCTGCTTGGATATCTTGTGTGCTTGCTGAATAGCCGAGTTTATAATATCGCCCGTGGTCGTTAATAGTTTACCCATCACCACTCGCAGGACATGGTTGTACCAGAACGACACCAATGGCACAGACTGAATCAAGCCTTCCAACGTCCAGCTGTCCTCTTGTCTGTAGATCTTCAATAGCCCACTATCACACTCGGTTTCTCGGAAATACAGTGTTGTGATGGCTGGCACTTGCAATTGCACAAAGCTAGGAAACACCCTAGGCGTCAAGTTGTGAATGAGATGAATGACTGCCGTGTGTCCATCAAACACAATGTTTGTTATAGTGGGCTCTTTTCGATTCATTGCTTGCCAAACTGTGTACATGTACTGGATATTGTCCACGCCGTCCGTGCTCATTACCGGTGATGCCAAGGTGGCATCTTGGAAAAAGTAGTATTCCAGTATGCGCTTCCTTTTGACGGTGTCATACGAAAACAAGTCTTGAATGATATCTATGGTAATATGTGCGTCGTGTTATATATACATTGTATGCTCTGATGTGTGTCTGTGTGTGTGTGGGTATATGTGTGTGTACGAATATATACTTTTTATCAGATTGTAGGAGGAGAGCTCATTGCAATGGTCAGAGTCAGACATGGTGAAAAGAAAATGTATGCAAGAAAGAGGGCGAGAGAAAGGGACGAAAAAGAAACCAGCAGTGTATTCCAATGAACCCCATGATGAATTGCTACGTTACACATACTATTCATTTGATTCAACACAGCAGTGAGAGTTTGGCTTGAGCTCTGAAAGGAATGATCACAGTAAGGCGTACTAGTCAAGGTCTCATCATAAGGTCAGGTCCAATGTTGGGAAAATAAGCCTTCTTGATACTCCTGATTTGAATCGTATAAAATGAGTCAGCGCGTAAATGTGGAATAAAACCCATCTTTTGAGCAGGGCTTTGCCACCAAACCTTGAGTTAGTATACATGACATGATGTCCGTGGTGGGTATCAAACAATAACTTGATCCAGAGTAAATCAGATACAAGTATCAAGTTGCTATATTGTTTATTCATCATCCCACGCAGATCAAAAAATGTAAATTCAAATTGTAGTACATCGATAAACAGTAGTACTTATTACACTGCTTATAGGTATTGGAGGCAGTAATAGAAGTATGAATGCATCAACTAGATTAGACTACGAGTATAGTGGTAAATCTACACAAAATTCTTGTTGAAATCTCGCTCTTTTCGATGGATTAAGAGCTCAATGCTACACTATATCACTAAATAAACAGCTACACGCAGGCCATCAGATCAGATATTTAAAAGCTCATTACTGAGTGAGCAGCCTTCAAACGCATTTACCACTGTAAAAATAGCAATTTAAATTGCTTGTAACCTGCCAACAAAGCATGATCTCGACCCCAGAGTAGGTGGGATCGTGTTCTACGACCTCACATTAGGTTACGGATTACTTTTCAGCGATATTTTGGGGAAAAGTTTGATCATCAATTTTTGAGCATTTTGCCCTTGCTCCTGTAAGGGAAAATTTGATGATTTCAAAGAATGGAAGTTTTCACCTCAAAAATGAGGTTTTCTACTATGATGTTCTTAAGCTCAAAACAACCGTATGGATGCAAAGCATCGTGTGAAGTCGTCTTTTGGCCAGTTTACTATGCGTTTGGTAGACATTTTCCCGAAAAACGTGTTCTGCGTTTTTTGAGGATTGATCCGGTTAAACTAAACAGATCGCTTTGAGAATAGCACCATTGGATTCCTGGGTCTTTTCTGCATGTATAAGGCTTAAGAAATACCTGTTGATCGTATAGTAGCATTTTGTGTAATTGCCCATAAAAGGTGTTGGGATGTCCAAAACAGGTATCCAGAAGATCGATGGAAGCTTTGGAATTCAATCCCAGCCTAGACTGGTAGTTTGCCCAGACAGCCACCTTTGGGGTAAAAAACATAGTAAACGTCGATATTTGAGCACCTATGTTTAGGATATACACATAGATTATGTATGGAAGATACGATTTCTTGTTTAATATAGAAAATATATTAGTTGAACCCAAATTTGTGTGGATTATCCAATTTATCTCACTCATCATATTGGCTCACATGAAGAGTAGTACTATACTACTAGCCTGGGATGGTGGCCTTTATTGTAAATGTAGTCGAAACCTGTTGACCCTCCATTTCATATTCCAGAGAGGTTTGCAGAGCTTAAATAGCTTAGTAGATGGGTAACTAGGGGGGTTGCAGTATGACATTTCAAAGATGCGTGTCAAATTCATCCTGCTAAAATGATTTTCAGACACATTAGATGCTGCCATCTCGTTCAACTAAAGTGACCAGGTAGTAGTCGATTGTTGCACAGCATGTAAAGAAATCAAACAGCGGCACGCATGTCTTGATGATGATGGCGTATCATGGAATCAGAGAAATGTCATAGTGATCTGCACTTTTTTTTTCGTTATCAGTAATGTTATCTTTCAGGGCACGTGGTGTTGCTCCGCTATTGCTCATCATGTCTTATTGGATCATGTTCTAAAACCATTTCACTGACAATAGACTTACTAAGTATACCCATACGGGCATTTAACCAAAACATTTAATGGGTGCAGCACCACCGACATCATACGTTATTAAAATCATGTCAAACAAATGTTGCTGTCAGGACAGATGTCAATAGCACGGATTCAGCATCTTTAACACAGTCTTCTTTATGAGCATGATGCCTAATGGGTAGTAGAAGCGACGTGAGCTGCTGGGTGATCTTTTAGTTGCACCCGACATCCCAATGTTCTCCGAGCGAGTGTCGTTATGTGTATTTCTAATAGCAGATCAAAAAAATTTGACATTGGGTTTTATAGCTGTCTAGTATAGCCATCTGATTTTCTTCAAGCAAGTAAATGTTGCATCTTGTATTTCCTGATCTAGCCAACTAGGCGCCTCTCTGGACGATTTTTTTTTTACTAATTGGTGATACCAATCTCTAGAGATGGGCCTTGGAGTCACATCTGAATCCATTACTACTATAGTGTGGTATTCTCGGGGGACTCGGGATCTTAATCAAAGGGTGGATTCAGCACACATTTAAATAGACCCAGTGTCTGTGTTGCTCTTGAGAAACCTCTGTTCTCTTTCTCTCTCTCTCTCTTTTCATATCTTGTTATCCAAATGGCTGACAAGAACATCAAGGATGTCATATCTGATTATGACAATGAATCTGTAGCTACAAGACAAGCTATTCGTCGTGGTGGGCGCAAATCCATCTACATGGCCGGTGTGGTTGCTGCTGGTGGCGGGTTTGTCGTTGGGTTTGATACAGGCGCTGTCTCGGGTACAATGGTCTTGCAGCCATTCATGGACAAGTTTCTCAATGTCGATGCTACTTATCGCTCGGCTCTTTTGGTGGCCATGATGCTGCTGACAGCCACGATTGGCGGTTTGGCTTCAGGCAATGTGTGTGGTAAGTTGTTTACAAACGGGAGCTCTATCCAACTGCCTTTTTTTTTTGCTGACATCCCGGCTTATTTCTAAAGATTACCTTGGCCGTAAAAACACCATTCTTCTTGGTACCAGTGTGTTTGGAATTGGGGCTCTTTTCGAGACCATTGGCTACAACTTTGGTCTGCTGATGGCGGGTCGTCTGTTTGTGGGTCTGGGCGAAGGTTTTCTGACAAATGCCATTCCACTCTACCACACTGAAATTGCGCCTCCCGATATCCGTGGCCGACTGATTACCTTGTTCAGTGCCATGGCGTCTGTAGGCACGATTGTGGGTTATTTCGTTAATTTTGGCACCTCCTACCTGGACAATGACTGGGCATGGCGCACGCCCTTCTTGGTGCAACTGATTGTGTGTGTGTTTCTGTTCTCTGCTTACTTTTTGCCCTACTCTCCTCGCTGGCTCATCGACAAGGGGCGCAAAGAAGAGGCTCTTTTGGTGCTTGCCAAGCTGCACGAATCTACAGTGGACGATCCTGAAGTGCGCAACGAGTACCAGTGCATCTGTGAGGAAATTGAGGTGGAGCGCTCGTTTGGCAATCGTACGTACATTGAATGCTTCCGTGGCACCAATCTGAAGCGTACTCTGTTTGCCCTGTTTACTGGTAATGGTGCTGCTTTTACGGGCACGTACTCCATCACATACTACGCGCCTTCCATTTTCCAGCAAGCGGGCGTAGGAAGCACCTCCATCTCGCTGGCTACCAGTGGTGCTAGCAACATTCTGGTCTTGGTGGTCACTCTGCTGACAGTCTTGTTCATTGACCGTCTGGGCCGTCGCGGTATCTTTGCCTCTGGTGCTCTTATTATGGGTCTCTCCATGTACATTGTGGGTGGATTGTTCCAAGGCTACAACATCATTGACGAGGAAGGCAACGTGGGCCTCTCCAACAAGCATGCTCAAGCCTGTGTCATTGCGTTTGTGTTTATCTTCCAAGCTGCTTATGCCTATAGCTGGGGCCCTGTTGCCTACATTTACCCTGCTGAAATCTCCAATATGCGTACGCGTGCCAAGGTCATTGCACTTGCTTACGGCTTGAACTGGGCCATTGGTATCTTTATGACGTTTGTGATGCCCATCTTTATGGATACGACGATTTTTGGAGGGTACTACTTTTTCGGTGCTTGTTGCAGCGTGCTCTTTATCGGCAGTTTCTGGCTCCCCGAGACCAAGGGAAAGACGCTGGAGGAGATTGACCGCATGTTCAATCCTCTCTGATCTGTTGAACGGGTATATCATGTCACTATGGATCCAAATCATACTAACACAAACTACATCTTTCTATACAATAAATATCCATCCTAGTAGTTGCCTCTGCCTTCGCCTCTGGATCTCCTCCTCCTCCTCGCCGTGGTGGTGATGGTGGTGTCTCTCGGATGTCTCCCGATTGCTCTCTCTCTCTCTGTCTCTGGTGGAGGTCTATGCGTTGGTTTGGCAATTCATTTTTCTTTCAATTGTACTAAAAAGGACAATCGAGGGGTGCTTGACCTTACGGTCGGCTGAGATTACACCCTTAAGAGCGGACCATGTTAATGCATGCGACGGCCACGACGAGTTCCCATTTGTACAATTTGCCCTTTTTTTTACCATACCACCAACCTTTTTTCTATATATTTACCCCTTCTTTATGATGTATTGATCTTGTACTTTTTTTCTCTCTCTAGATATCCAGGTAATGTATCGCCCGTTTTACCCAGTTTGTGTCTGTTTTGCTTCGTCCCCCCTTTTTTTGCATCTGGTTGGTGGTTTCTCTTTACACTGCACTTGTTTTCGTTCATTGACATTTGGGCTTGTTCTTATCGTACTCTTATTATATCTCTCGGTGGGATTCTTGGGGAGGTTTTTTTCAATTGTTGTGTGTGTGCGTGTGTGCGTGTGGGGTGATGTCTTTTTTTTCATGAATAAACATTGAATATCATCATGGCCCATTTTTCTCCAACATTCGACTTCTTTATTGTGATTCATTGCTACTGCTTGTCATGAAATCATCTACAATTAAATAGAGCCTTGATCCGCCTCCAGCCATTTGCCAGCATATTGGAGCAACTCGCCTTGTCCTGGGTGCTTGTTTCATGGAGGTAGGATTGCTGCCTTGAAGAAAACTCTTTGAACGGCTGATGGTTCTTTTTCAAATGGACCTCTCCTGTACCCTGATGATGCTGTGGTTGCGATTGGTTGTGTAAAGGTGGCGGTGGAGGCATCAGACGCTTACGAGATGCTGGTTTTTCTCTTTTGACACTCTGCCAGCCTTTGCCGTCGTTCAGCAGATTCCAATCATACACGCCATCTTCTTCTTCCTGGCCCAGATCGTGCAGTACATCCTTGAATAGCTTTTTGAGCCATGCGTAGTCTGGTGTTTCATCAAAGCCTAGCTTTCGAGAATACTGCATGTACTTTACAAATTGATCTGTGGCCATGGCTGTTGGTATACTATATACCATCGTGTACATCACCCCCACATACTTACTAGGATATCCTTCACACAGTGCACGAATGCCAGTTGTCTGCTTCTTTTCTCCAATCTTTTCGTACTTTTGCTTGTTTGTTTGCGCCTTCATGCCTTGCCACGGCAGGGTTCCTCTCAGAAAATACAGGAATACATGGCCCAGTGCCTCCAAATCATCACGGCGGGATTGCTCTACAATAGTAACCTTATTAGCGACGCAAGGTAACACAAACAATGCAAAAAAAAACCGCATACCTCTGCCCAGATGGGTGTTGATGCTCATGTATCTCGCTGTGCCCGACAAGCTCTTGCGTTCTCTGTAGGGTATATGCTGCTTTGTCGTCTTGTCGCGGTAGAACTTTGCCATGCCGAAATCCACCAGGAAAACGTCGTTTTCTTGTGCTGAGCCTGGTCTCCCGATCAAGAAATTGTCTGGCTTTATATCACGATAAATCATGTCTCGCTCGTGGACGCTCTGTATTCTGGAAATCATCTGAATGGCTAGCATTGCCACTGTCTTGACGCTAAATGTTCTGCCGCAGAGGTCAAACAGGTCTTCCAAGCTGGGCCCCAGCAGATCAATCACCAGGATGTTGTGTAGGCCTTCTTGGCCAAAGTAGTAGGCCTTGGGAATGCCGACTAGATGTAGCAGTCAGCAAGCTACATAGCATATAGCCTTGTCTTTGAGCAACCTCTACTTACATGTGCCTGCCATGATCTGGTATGTGCGGTATTCGTCTCGGAGCTGTGGAGCGTCGCTCTTTCTCGGCTCAAACTTGATGGCCACTTGCTCATTGTTGAGCAGATTGGTGCCTATGAAACGCATGATAAGTCAAAATGTAGGCTTTTTGTCATGATTCGCTGTTTTTCTTACCTTGGTAGATGATGCCAAAACTGCCCTCGCCAATCTTTTTGCCCACCTTGAAATGGACGCCTACAATGTTGTTGGATGTGCGTGATGGTGAATGAACAGACATGATGAAGTGAAAGAGAGAAAAAGGAAAGAAAAGGGAAAAAAAGGCCAAGAAGCACTAGGGAAAAATACCAAGGCTTTTGTTGTACAGAGATGCTGTAAATGGCAGTCTATTTGTTTTTTTAGCCACTTGCTGATGAAATAAGTAAAGAATGACATGATGTTGCATTCTGGATCAACGGGTGTGTGTCCCAAGCAGCAGGGTCAATTCTTGGCTTTCCATATGCCAGCCAGCACATGCCGCAGATCGCCTTGTAGAGATAAGTGCTAGCAAGTGTGATGCATCCATGGCGGTTCTAAACTGCTGTCGGTTTGCATTGGAATGATGGCATTATCAATGCACGCGGAACAAATTCACACCAGCCATTGTCAAGTCGCTCACGGGTGGATCCCACTGTAGTATAGCACGCTTTGGAACGACGCCAAAAAAAAAAAAAGGTTTCAGCGTGATTTGACAATCCACGCTTTTCTTTCCTCTATTCTTACCATAGTCTATGCTCGCCATTCATGAACACATCAAATTAGGCAGACGCATCAACGACAAAAAGAGCCTGAAGCTGTTTCAGAATGTCGTGTATTCTATTGATGGAGCGCTGGATGAGAAGCAGAAGCAAAGAGTGAGTAGAAAGCCATGACCAACACTAGATATTACAATTACTGACCTCCCCAATGTGCACCTGTAGCTGGTCAACATCCTCATCAACAATGGCGGTATATCGTCAGATCAGCAGCCACCCAACCTGTTTGTTTCCGAGAAAACCAAGATACCAGGTGTTGCATCCGTCACAGTAAGTTTGCTATGCCTCAGCGGGTCTCCTAGTTACCCAACCAACCAACCAAGACATTCTTTTCACGTAGCCATTATGGGTGGAGAAGGCCATTGTGAATGGATTTGTGCACGAGTAAGTCATTCTGTCAGCCACGGCCTATCAGAAAACTCATGGATAGTATGTAGTATGTCTTTTTATGAGCCTGGAAAAGATCAATTCCTGTCGGGTCAAGTATTGTTACTGCTGGATGTAAGTATGATGGACATGCTATAGGAGATAGAGGGATTGGGATACTGAGCCCAGTGCTATTTGCCCTGTTAGCTGCCTTTGGAGAGCAAGCCAATCTTTGATCAGATCACCAAGTTTGGAGGACAGTACCGTGATGATTTCAGCCAGGACGTAACGTGTCTCGTCTGCATCGAACCAAGAGGAGTAAATACAGAGCAGCAGGAATCATGACGGCCGAGCACAGGACTAATAATGCGGATCCATAGACATATTACAACGATTGCATCGAAAGGAACATACCAGTGGTGCTACCTCAATGGCTGGACGATTGCTTGCGATACCACCTTCTGTTCCCTTACGACACCTATCGGTTACCAGCACCCACCATCTACTACCAACACAAGCCTCGTCCTGCCACCCTTTTCAAATACCCTCTCGGCAAACAGGTGTCGCTGCTGGTGCCAAGCAAAGACCTAGAGTGCAAGAGACCATTGCACAACCAAGTCGTCTATTTTGGAAAGGACGTCCCGTTTATCAGGGACATGAAAAAGGGACAAGAAAACGAGGCAGATGCACTGAGACAGCTTTGGTATGCACTGGTTCAAGAGATGGGAGGCACTGTGGCCGAGGAATACCATCCGCACCGAGTCACCGTCGTCATTCTCAAATACAGATCGTCGCTGGAATACAAGCAGGCTGTACAAGATCAAAAGTGCGTTGCTAGCTGTAGTTGGCTCTCCAATACGTACTGCAGAGGCTACTTGTGCTCGCCCATGGACACACTGCTCGACTATCCCATTCCCAAGGTGGGCATCGCTGGCATGGAAAAGTGTGTGATTGCACTGACGGGATTCAAGGGCGTCAACAGAGAGTTTCTCAATCGACTGATCTTTGCGTGTGGTGCCTATTTCTCGGCTAAACTAGCAAAGGACACAACCTATCTGATCTGTGGTGGTGGCTATGGCGACAAGTATGCTGAATTGCACAATTACCCCAACGTGATACGAGTCAACCATCTCTGGCTGGAGGATTGCTATGCCCAATTTCGCATGATAGACTATCGCTCAGACCGAAGATACACGTACATTCCTCAAGACAATGCATTGCTTGAGGGCACAGTGGGCCACACTCAATTGATGCCACAGGTGATTGATCGCTTCAAAGACGATACATATGACCAGGAGCCACAGACAGTATATCAAGAATGCGAGATGGGGTTTGTACAAGAGAGGAAGCCTAGAAAAGCAGCACTACGAGCACAGTCCGTGTTGAATGAGCACATTATGCCAGATGTCAATGCGTATGAAAAGGAGTACAAGAATAAAAAGTAATTTAACATTGAACTTGTGTGAGCGTTCAGCTTAATCTTCAATGCTGCATTGAATATGATACCAAATAAAAAAATTTTATACGTTGGATACTGATTCACCATATCCGAGATGAGGTTGCTATTGCGAGAGAGCGATGAATGCACTTTATTAGAGGCATATATTGTCATTGTGTCATATTGCAGTGAATGCCTTCATATCATGTACGCTTGATGGTATTGGTACGGACGCCAGTTCAAGCATGACATGGAGCCCTTCAGCAAGCAATGTTGTTACGTAGAAGTTGATTTGCAAGCCTATTCACCCAACCCGATTCAGTATTTTTCACTATTGCCACGATCCGAGTAACTTACCAACGACAGGCACACCCAAGACACCTTGGTACTGCTTGTTGTCGATTGCTTCTTTGCTGAAGGAAGCGATTTTTAGCAAATCAAAGGCAGAGAGGTAGGTGTCGTCCTTTCTGTCTTCACCTTTAACCTCCCCAACACAAGTTGGCCCCTTCAAACTCGACTCAATCAGAAGCATCCCAGCAATGTCAGGCCTTTCGCCATGGTCTGACACTTTAGTGTTGGCCCTATAACAAACAACTACGTGGGTCAAAAACCAATATACTCTTTTTCAAATCAGGTTTAATACGGACCACCTAAACATTTCCTTCGGGACCACCAAGTCCAGGGCAAAATAACGAGCTACCACCTTAGGGACCACTTAATGTAAGCTACCCAGACGTTGGAGCCACTTGTCATATTGAATACTCAAAAGATTATTGAATTGAGGTGTTATACTATACCTATGCGTGTTTTTTTATTCAAGAAAGAGAGAGAGAGAAAGAAAGGCGTCTATAACATAAATCAGTGATTTTATCTGATTAAATAGTAGACTCTAACAAGCAGGTAGCTCATTCTTCAGGCGGTCCGCACGTGAAAATTTGCCCTAGACTTAGTGGTTCCTAAGGAAATAGATTTAGGTGGTCCGTATTAAACCTGTTCTCAAATTGATTGTCTACTAACCAGACAAAAAACTGATAGTCTTCTGATGGATTATCAAGGATTGGACGCATAATTGCATCTATAAGTCTTCATGCTGCATTTTCGATCAGTTCTGAAAGAGCAATTTTTGGAATCGCACTAGTATTTCTAGTAACAGTGTCAATGTTATCATATTGATCCAAAGTGGAGCATTCTTTACCTTGATTCTGTCTTTAGGCAAATGCGTTCTTTGATGTACCTGTAAGTTGCCTTTTTGATCAGTTTTGAAAGGGCAATCTTTGACATCACACTTGAATTCCTAGTAACAGTGTCAATTTTATCATGTTGATCCAAAGTAGAGCATTCTTATACCTTGATTCTGTCTTTTGAATGCCTCTTTTTATGCAGTTGGAGGTTGCCCTTGTTGTCTGTGCTATAGGAGCAACCATTGAAATCGCACTGGTATTTCTAGTAACAGTGTCAATGTTATCATGTCGATTCAAAGTAGAGCATTCTTATACCTTGATTTTTTCTTTGGAATGCAGCTTTTGATGATCTTGCAAGTCTCTTTTTCTGTGTGCGAAAAACTTGCAATCGTTAAGATTGCATCGAAAGTGCTAACATGTAAAGTGTCAAACTCTGCTTCTCCTAGGAAGGCGAATACTTACGAAATTGTTAGGTTGCACATTTAAAGGCAAGCCGCTTCTGACTGCCCGGGATTTGCAAAGGTTGATATAATCAACAAACAATTGCTGTTTGGGCGTCTTTGCCTCCACCTGCAATGCGTTTCTCATGAAAGTCTTCAAGTCAAAGTCTTGAATTCTGGTGATTTCTCTCAATCCAGCAAATCTCAAGATTGCGTTGATAGAGTACACATTGAGGGAATGGAAGTCTCTGGAGAAATAAAATCATTAATATGCATATATCAAAGAGGATGCACTCAGACACTCACTGTCCCAGAACCCATAACAGTTTGTCATCCATATCGCCTTGGATGTAGTCGTGAAACGGAAGCCTTGAGGGGAAGTGGCTGAGTCGAAGTTGGTTGTCTTGTGTTTTCAACAGATCCTTCAATAATGCCAGCTTTGGATGCAAGAGATCTGTTGGTAAAGATTGCAAACCTTCCATCAATGCGTTTTTGATGCGAGTATCACCCTTTCCAATCCTTATATGGAGCGTATTCATGCCAGCCTTGTTCTTGGAAGGACCGGAGCAATGAACATCAAGATTGTAAGGGCTCAGCGATTGTTTGAACAAGGAGAGAATATGATCATCTCTTGCACAGATCGCGATGCTTGTCAATCTGAGAACAGTTTCTCTTGATTCTGCAAAGACCGGACAGACCACGAGACAACCATCCCCAGCAACCCAAAGGAGTATAAAACGCAACAGGCCGACTAGGTTGAGCAAAAAGAGGAACTCTGTGGCCTTCTGGACGTCCGTATTGAAGATGATCGAAGAAAGTAGGCCAAGTTTTGATCGAGCCTGTGGAAAGGCTATGCCCATATACTTCCATCTGACACCGCCCAAGTGACCTGCATTGTAGCTGCTACTGACTCTCTCAAGCTTGCCCATTCTGATAGGAATACATTAGTTATAAGACGTATATGGGAATGCTGCGTGGCGTATCACTTACCGAATCTTGAGGGCTTTAACGCCACTTGCTTTCAATAAATTGAAAAGAAATGGGGAGTCAGTAGCTCTTAAACCAAATCCAGTGTGATCTCCACTGATCGTGTTAACGCCATCTGACCCAAAGAATCCTGCAAAACGTTGAGCGATGGGGTTGTCCTGTATATTCTCGTAGAGTGTGGTAGGAACATGATTCGGGTTTAGTACGGACTCCCTAAATATTTCCTTAGGGACCACCAAGTCCTGGGCAAGATAATGAGCTACCACCTGAGGGCCACCTAATGTAAGCTATCAAGACGTTAAAACCACTTGTCATATTGAATTGACGTGTTATAGTATACCTATCTGTGTTTCTTTATTCAAGAAAGAGAGAGAGAAAAAAGGCGTCTATATCATAAATCAGTGATTTTATCTGATTAAATAGTAAACTCTAGCAGGTAACTTAGTTCATTCTTCAGGCGGTCCGCACGTGAAAATTTTCCCCAGACTTGGTGGTTCCGTATTAAATCACTATTTTGAAACGTAATCTTGGGTAATGGTCTGATCCTCGGTACACATAATACCTGCATACAAGCAAGATCTAGTATAAAGCACAAAGCTACAGTATGCAGCTTTGAATACGCTGTTAACCAACATCCCATCTGTCAGTCTGTTGGCACTACTAAACACTTGTAATGAACAGCTTTTTATATGGATTTTGTCAGGATCAGTGCTCAAAATTGGCTTATTTTGAAAATCAACCATCCGTCAACGGCAACACATCTAGACGAGAATCTGAACATACATTTGTGTTCCTCACAAGATTTGACATAGGTACATGTTTATCTCATAAGCCAGACGATTTGCATTTGAAGATTTTGATTGATTTCATATCAGTATAATGCAAAATTGTACTCTTGGATGTTATGAACAGGCTTAGATTGATTCAATACTCTTTTTTTTTTAGGATAGTGACTGTATTTGATCATGTCTGATACTTATGGTGGTATCGTGTGTAGTTACCTTAAGCCATTTGTACCATGCATTTTGAATGTTTAATCGTGCTTTTCTCATTTCAATTACATTTTTAGTTTCAATACAAATGCTTTATTTCTCTGAGCTGTCTCCAAATTTGAGCCAATCACAACGCTTTATTTGCCCTACAGACACCTCAGGTCAGAAAAAAAAATTGCGAGGGTTTCCCTCTGTTTTGACGTTAGGCGGAGTTTTAAGTATTACTAAATACAGTAATTTAGCAATTCCATCATCAAAATCCCCTAAAATGCCAGAATATGCCTTACTACACACCCCAGCTTATAGTGCAAACGCTTGAGACTCTTAATTAGCACCAAGTAAGTGATACCAATCAAGTGAGGGCAGCCTACTACCCCCAGCCTCTGAATTAAATCTAGTTGTGCTTCAACGATAGGCTTATCCACACAACGAAAAAAGAGGGTTATGGCTCAAAGAACCATGAAAAGGAAGGGAAAGTAACAAGAGGGCATCACTAGAATGTGATGAAGAAAATCAGAAACATCGCAATACAGTTACATACAAAAAGGTAACATGCAATGATGACTATCATCAAAATGACGAGTACAAGAAAAAGAAAGGTAGAAAAAAGTATCCTGGTTGCCTCATACGAAGCACGAACACTAATACAACCGGTATTACAGAAGATGTAATACTTGAAGAAGAACAAAAAGAATGCAAGGCTACTTCACAATAGAGCAGCACTGCCAGCGATACAATGCATCAAAAGATACACCATAGCACTATGGCACAGCAACAGAAAAATAGTTGCGTGCAGAAAAGGGGGAAAGTATAGATCGCAATAGAGCAAACTAACGAATGCACAGTATCACGAGAAAGAAAGCAGTAAAAGGTTGAATGAATGTAATCCATGGCAACCAAATACATGACAACCAAATACATGGCAACCAAAGAAGGGGAATATACAAACCAAATACAAACCAAAGACAACAATCAATATGTTGCAACGAACTGGCCTGAAATAAACTGTGTAATTAGTATTACTGTATATTGTACCGCGAAAGGTGGCTCCTATCGGCTGATACCTACTGTAACAAACTTGAAAGATGTCGTCTTGGGTACTGGTGGTTGCAAAAGTATGCTTCTTTTGTCGAAAGTGGTGTTGTATTCAATCAAAAGTAATAAAAAGTATATAGTTTAATAGAAAAAGTGCAGTGCAAAAACAGGGTGGAAAGGGAGCCTGAAAAAAAAAAAAAAAAAAAGACGCGTTGCTGATGGTGACTGCAGCCAATAAGCTGAGCGCACAGAATTTGAGTGACGTGTACACTGAACATTTTGCACTGTGGTGACTGTACCTAAATGATTTTTTTGTGATGATTTTTTTGAATCAAAATCGATTTAATTTGACATTTGAAAACATTTTTGTTAAAATTAGCTATAGAAAGTGTGCTCAGCGTATACTACTTTCTAAGAAACTTAAGGGGAGAATTTGAAGGCGCATTCAATGGTGTCAGTTTTAAAGTACTTTTAGAATGAAAAGATAAAGAATTTTGAGAAAATATAAAAAGCAGTTTTTCCAGGAAAAGTCGAGATTTAGCATATAAAACGTTCAAAATAGCAGTTGCACAGGCTACCCTACATCTGTGCGGTCATTTTGGTTTAATATATATCATAGTAAAAAGTGCCGTTTTCGCCTCCAAATTTGCGATCGTTTAATTTTCAACAAAAACCATGAGGGGTACCTCATGAAAAAACGTGAATTTTCGACGATTTGGATCGATCCAAAAATAAAATAAAAATGAAGGTTTAGGATGTAAATGGTGGTTGATAGCTATCATTTGGCACTATTCCAAGCATCTAGAAGGGCTTCAAAGACAAGATATTGAGGGTTGAACTCGGACGATTTGGCTGGGAGAAATACCTTTTATGGCCTGTAGATCCACAATTAGTGGTACTAAAAATTTGATGAAGAACCAAAGCAGTTGATATCTGTCGAGGCTACATATTGTGTACAATCAGGCAGAAGCAATATCAGATTTTGCGCATGTTTCACTCTGAAAACCCCAAGAATTACCAAAGACGACCGTGCTTTTCGCATCTCATCATCTTGAAAAAAAAACACTTTTTTATGTATGCTAGAACTTTAGGATTAGCATGTTACTGTAACAGTTTTTTACCCTAATTCAGAAGCTGCAATTGATTTTTGTGTGGCTACCATCGTTCCTGACAAACAAGAGATTTGTGGCATTTTGGTATTTCAGCCTGCGCCATTAGTAGAAGTCTTTGGACTTCATATAAATGCCCAAGATTTCCATAGCCAAATCCAGAACAGTGCACATTTTTGACTAGAACGTGTTTAGTCTAGGGTCGTAATAGATGATCTGAACGAGTAATTATCAAGAAAAGGTGCACATGCGTGATTTTTGTGCTTTTTGAAGGGCTCTACACTTGAATTTCACTAAGTCAATCCAAGTAGCATAAAGCTTAACTATTGTTGGCCATTCAATTTTTTATCGGATGGTATAGATGTCATATGAAAGTTTTGACCTTTGTCACAAACCCACTGCTTGAGTGACACGAAATTTCACATCTTGAGTGGATTTGTGAAGGGAATGTCTATATGGTACCCCAAAACTGTTGGATCATTCTGCACGTAGATCTACTTTAGTGGCTATTTAGCGGGTTTTTGTTAGGTGGTAAGTTAGCAGTTGGTTAGTAAGGTAGAGATGTTGTTATTTTGTTTAACGTAGGGTTGAGGTACTTAACAGATCCGGAAAAACTGGTTTTGCCGAAACATGTTTTCAAATGAGTTTATGGAGAGAACAATTCATTGGAAATAGAAATCGTTTTTATAGAAAACTGCCGAGATCAAATAGCTATCGATTGATATAAAAGGTTCTATCAACGATCGTGCTTTCATGGAGAAAATGGGTATAGTTAAATCGCTTATTCCGAAAATTTTCATGGGGGAAAAAACGATGTGAAAATCACATATTTGGCTATAAAAGCTTGTTACTTGATTCTAGAGAACCAGAATCTCTACATGTAGTTGGGGAATGTGTTGTTTGGGGGCAGCATCTAGTTTGATCTGGCAAAGGAGGTCTTTTGTTTTCAGCTTTCAGGCATGTCTAGCGTCGAGATTGGCTTGTACCTTGCCATTTGCCATCCTAAAAAGGCAATCCATCTTTCTACACACAACACTGGTTTTGAGTGAAATCACTGGGAGAACGTTTCGAATCAGCAGCATTAACAGTTGCTTTGCTACAATTCTAGCCTTTATACAATGGACTAACATTGAATGGATATTCATGTTTACCCAATGCCAGCTTAGAGGGTGCATCTACCCTTTGAAAAATCATAATTTATAAAGGATCATAGTAGAGTATTTAATGTCGCTGGCAAGCAGAGACCAACATTGCTCGTATGCATGCTTCGTATAGCTCCACCGCCGCAATATCTTTAAATATCTCTTTTGCTGTACTACAACACAACACTCTTTCATCCTCTACCGCCCATCAGGTACTGGATGATGTACAAATGCCGTTTATCTTGATCTTTCAAGATCATACGCTCAGGGACCTTGTCATACTCTAAATGCCATAACACACACTAGTTGAAATATTGCATGCTACGGTATATTCAATGGCAAAGTTGAAAGAGCTAATCATATATGTATGCAACGAGTGTAGAGCAGAGATAGCTTGATGTCCTTGTTGTCCTTATTCACAATGTTTTGTGACGTTGGAGTCCATATTGTGTGAAGGACATTCCTTTCAGGATATCTTAAAGAGTTCCTCACCTACGCGGGCTCAAACAAGGAGATCCGACCATCCCTCTTCTGGTCAAGTTGGCGTTTAAACCGCTCCTCAGAAGGATTCTCCAAGATCCAGCACTGCCAGGTTTTCAACTACTACCTTCACCACTATCACTCCCTGTGCCTTCCGCTGTCAAAATGATGGCATATGCTGATGACATTGTATGCTTTTTGGCCTCTCCTGCAGATCTCGATCGTCTCCATTCTCATTTGAGGGTGTACTCTGCTGCATCCAACGCTCTAGTGAACTTTCACAAGACGGAAGCTATCTCATTGCGTAGTTCCGTGCGCGATTATGACTTGATCTGGCGAACACTTCTTCTTCAGCATCGCATCACCAGCTGGCATGACGCTACTTCTGCTTCCCCCATCCGCTATCTTGGTTTCCAGCTGTACACGTCGATTGCGCAACGGAATTCATTTCTAGACCAACTGCTCGACAAGGTTCGCGTGGGCTCCTCCTTGCAACCCAGCCCTTCGCCCATTCTGGTCCACCTTTTGGTTCTTGCCACTTTCACATTCGTGTCGCAATGTTTGGTACCGCTTCCTTTACCATCGGATTCCTCATCGTAATTGTTTGCATGAATGGAAGCTGTCCCCTTCACCATCTTGCGCCATTTGTGCACATCCGATCGAATCGACAGACCATTTCGTGTTCTCCTGTCCTGTCAAACTTGCTGTCTGGCAACAGGTTCATCTTGAACATTTGGGCGGCCGAGGCGACCATCACCTCCCTTGACCTCCATCATCTCCTTACCACCTTTTGCTCTCCTCATGTCCGCTCCACTTCTGATCTTCGTATCATTGCTGCTACCTTGGAATCCATTTGGTTATATATCCCATTGGTCCTTTATCTTCAATAATACGCCACTCACCATTGACCCTGGCCTTGCTCTAGTTGCTCAGAAAATTCGTCAATGCCAACAAGAATCCCACACTCACCTACTCCTTTCTTCTCCATAGATCCGCTTTACGGTTGAGTTGATCTCTTTTCTCCAACTGTCGCTCTGCTCCTACTGCAATGATTCGACCACTCAACTACCATAACAAATCGCAAACTAGAAAACAGAACAAGCAAAAGAAAAGCACAAAATACAAAACGCAATCATTGTTCAGTATCGAATGGTAAGTGTCGAAGAATCAATTGTATTTAAAACGTAGCATGTAATTAATACATAGTTTGAACGTATTTATGCTTTTGGCGTGAATCAAATGAAAAGATGTATAAATTATAAACCGTACATTTACTTGTAAACTCAATTCCTTTTCCTTTTGAGGCTTCGAAAGTGTCTAATAGAGCCAGCACCTTTATCATGTTGGATGTGTAGGCCTATTTGGGTCAGACCAACCTCTAAATATGAAACGATAGGCTATATGGTAGCTTTAGTAAAGCTTATCGCGGCAACAACAAAGCATAACTTATAGAGGAATCCCAACGTCATCCATGGAAGAAAACTTGTTCTGTGGTACAATTAAATGACCAATTTGCTACGAGGCAAATGTAGAAATAATCTCGCTAGACCAAGTTAGTGCATTGTGTACTTTAATTTAGTTGTTAAGTAGCGTACAGGCACTATATTCTCCTTGCATTGCTTTGGAAAAGGTGATGGCTATCTGTGTAGACAAAGGGATGAAATGAGAGATTTCGAATTGTAATGCACAATTGCACATGACAAAGCAGAGATCTACAGCATAAAAGAAACCAGGAAGCAACTTTTGACAATGTATGTACGTTTATAAAGCAAACTGGTATATGCGGATCGTCAAGTGATACCTTTAGTCGCACCATCCCTGTGCGATGATATCAGAGCAGATCTCATACTAAAGCGATAGAGAAAGAACAATCAACCTATACATTTTTGTTGCTCTTTCTTTTACGAAAATGTTACGCCTACAATCAGTACTTTTGGTGCTGTTTGTCTTTACATCAAGCACATTTGCTCAGATACCAGCCAGAGCAAGATCATGTATATAACAATTTAAAGGTTACTGACAATGACATCAACTGATACCTCACTCTGTACATAGGCTGTGGGCTCATGAATGGAAAGATTTACTGCTATGGTGGCGACATGTACTCTACCACCACAAAATATGCACCCAGCAATAGCATGAATGTGCTGGATCTCACAAACAAAAGCGGCACACTTGCCACAGACTTGCAAAACATGTGGCAGCCTGTCAGTTACAATATCAACAATGTCGATCTCACCAGCAGAACCGACGCTCAATGCGTCATTTTAGAGGGCGAGAAACAAATGCTTATTAACGGCGGATATGATTCAGTGAGACCAGGAAAGCTCGTCAATTTAAATATTGCATACAATGCTGACAGTAATCAGTGGGATGCACTGCCGGATTATACAGAGCCACCTTATGGCAAGAGACAAATGTAGGCACACATATGCACGGTGGCACTGCTCCTAAAAAAAGCAATTGACGCGCAAAGAGTAGATACTATGGATCAGCAACAAATATTCCAGGTCAAGGTGTGGCATTTTACGGCGGATATGAGGAGTAAGGCATTCGTAATCACTCAATACTCTTACAAAACTAATATGGCATTTCAGACACATAAACGCATCTTGGTCTATACCGGCCAATGGCAACCTTTCAGTGATGAACTTTGGCAATCCACCTACATCCAGGTTTGTTGGCTACTCACAAGTTGCCATGTTTCAGCCAAACAACCAAACTGTACGTATGCAATCTGATTTTGTGTAGATTTATCGACTAAATGCAACAATACGCACTCACTCACACGCATGAATTAGACGCCCTGGAGGACATTGGTTCCATTACAAGAAGGTTGGCTACAAAATGAACTCACTGCAGGACAAACATCCTTTTTTGACCCAGCAAGTAACGAAATTTACTTTCTGGGTGGAGGGTACCGCAAAAATAACCCGACAGAAGCAACGTATATCCCACGGGCCTTCGATTACATGACAGTTGTCAATGTTAATAATAGTCGCTGGCGAAAATTGAGACCTACAGGCGATTTACCAGTTCCCAACAGAGTTTATACGACAGCAACGCTACGTAAGTGTAAAATGAAGCAATGCTACTGATTTGACCACTCACGGCATTACCTCCTACACAGTACCTAGTACAAATCGACATGTTCTCTTGTTTGGTGGCGAAATTGCAGATGCAAATGGTATTTTGTCTAATCCAAGACTGTCTTGAGCATATGTACGCTAATTTCTTTATACATCTATACTAGTTTGCTTAGAGTACTGCTTCACATTGAACCTAGACACTAATACATGGAAAAAGCATGTCATTGCTGCCCCTTCAGTCACTATTTTACAGCGATCAAGACATTCTGCTGTACTCGTAAACAATGACACACTATTCATTATGTGGGGAAGAGACTCCAACAATGCTGGTGTCAATTCCATTTTGATACTCAATGTATCCAATCCTGATAACATTGTTCTATCCAGTAAATATGTCGACCCCAATGCGCCAAATGCTAGCCAAGACGCTATAGGAAACACAGAAACCAACGACGATGGAAGCAGCAGCGACAACGGGACTGGTGGAAATGGACATACTGGCATGTCCACAGGAGCTAAAGCTGGTATTGCTGTTGCCTGTATTGTGGCGGTAAGAGCGCACTGTTGCCATGGCAACCACTGCTGCCCTTCTAACAATTTTAATAATATAGGCTATTTTAGGAGCTGCGTCCATTTGGTTTTGTCTACGCAATCGAAAGAACAAAAAAACCATCAGAAACCAGCAAAGAGAGTTGGTAGCACAACAGCAACTCCAGGACGAGCATGAAAGTACAACACCAATGGAGGTGGATTGGGATCGTATCGAGAGCAAATACACGGAAATGCCTCCAACTTATACTATTCAAAACCATACCAATGTGATTAATGGTGCTCATCGCATGGGAAGCCCTACTACTTTTAACACGGAAACGCTTGTAAATACAACAGACTCAACACCGTTGCATGCTGTACCACCAGATGCTATTGAACCGCAAAACCCCCACGCTATTGAATCGGACAGCAATAATGTGCAATCGTCTTTACATCTCATGAATCGTACTATCAAGCCAGATGGATTTGTTCGTAGTAGTAGCTAGGGTTTATTAATGAATAAAGGATTTGCTTGGTACATTCTAAGGGCATGGCAATCCAATTAGCCTTAAATTCGTCGTAATTGTTTCAAATAATGAGCAGCTGTGTTGAGGTTATTGGATTCTGCATCATATACAGGCTGAAGATGCTCTTCTTGAAGTACAAATATGCGGTAAGACTTGATGTAATCTTCCAAAACAACCGACTTTCCGGTTCTTGCGTTCATCTCGGCTATGTAGGCTTCAATAAATTGTCGAATAGAGAAAAGATGCGGGTTTGCTTGCTGAATGTCTTGAATGACTGAGTAAACATGCTCCAAAGGTTTTCCGTATAGGTTGCGATCATATTCATTGTCGGACAAGATACCCATGGCAGTGAATGCAGCACTATTTAGTTCAAGTGTAGATAACACAGATGATTTGTGAAATAATCGGTATTCTTGTCTGTGGATTCCTCCAAAGATCAATGGTTTGATAAAAGTGTCGATATTTGGATAGAACAACATGTCAGAGTCTCCAGACAAAACAATACCGCCCTCCATGCCGATTGCGACTTGTGCTTCCCCCTTAGCTTGAACAATGCTCCAACCTTGCTCTGATGCCACCTTGTATATGATAGTAGGCAAGTCATGGGTGAATCTGAACATGCTGCAAATCCTGTGCACTAGTCTTTCCCAATCATCCTTGTTTGGCTTGTCGTTGTAGTCCTTGATCTCTTGCTCAAGCTTCCTACAAAATTTTGAGTGGTTGCTAATACCCTTTTCAATTCTTTGACTCTGTTCCTCTGTAGCACTTCCATTGACGTATAAAACGCATTTGTCCTTGGGAATGATTCCTGCTAGATGATTCAAAAACTTTTGAGCAGCCAAGATCTTCTGAGGGCCATCGAATTTGTCACAGTCAATGAAAAAGCGTTTAATGTCTTGATAGAAAGAGCCTACGAGATCAACATGAATCTTTCTCTTTTTTTCTCGCCAACCGAGGATATCCTTGAGATTGTTGCATGATTCTGCTTTGACGCTCCTTTCAAACAATAGTTTCCATGCACCAGGTACTCCCATCGTGTGTGAGCAACGCTGCAAAAGTTTGGAAAAGAATAAAGATGAATAGAGAACGAAAGAGCTCGCAATCAATGTTTGATCAATCCTGCTCTACAGATGCATTATCCAGTGTGAAACTGTTTAAAATCAAAACTGTGCAAGTATTTAATATGAATCATGATAGACCATCTTAAAATGTACATATAATGAAATGATGTTGTTGTCTGTTTCCGTGATAGAAAATGTTGTCTTACATGTGTGTGATTAACAAGTAGAAATTTTGCCCATTGTGTTTGACCCAAGAGACTAGAAATGGCAAGTTGGTCAGTCTTATTGTTTTATAGCCCTGATTCTAATAACGCCTTCAGCTCAGTATCTTTTGAATTTGCGATTTTTCAAAAGTGCCTAGAGGGGAGGCGATACCTTGTCATGCGGTTACAATGTTTAGGTTTTTCTGGGTCAAGCTGAGCTCTGAATGTGAGATGATAGACAAACTAATAAGCTTAGCAAAGCTTATCACCCTCTTAATGGGGTAAATAGAACGATTCCGGTGTCATACATGGAAGGAAATGTGTTCTGTGTTACGATACAAATCTTCTGGATAACTAATTTGCTATGAAACAAATGTATAAATAACCCCTCTAAACCAAGTTAGTAATTGTGTACATTGATTTTAGTCGGTAAACAGTGTACAGGTACTATACCGTGCTTGTGCCATTTTCAACAAAAATCCAATGGCCATTATGTGTAAAAAAGAGAGTGAGATGATGAGATGAACTTGCAATGCTTGCTTGTATATATGATGCAGCAAAATTCCACATTATGTTATATAACAGTACTATCTGACAACGTATATACACATAAGGCAAACCTGTTTTCACAAGTTGTCTAGTGACACATTCAGCCTCACCACACCTGCGCTATGTTCTCAGAAGCAAACCCCATACTAAAATGAAAAAGAACGATCAAGTTACATTATGTTGCTCTTTCTCTTTCGAAAAATGATACGCGCACAGTCAACATTCTTGCTGCTGCTCCTCTTTACATCAGGCACTTTTGCCGAGGTATTTCCAAGAGCAAGATCATGTATAGACATTCTATGGCTATTATCGAAATGACTCCAGCTCAACCCTTTGTAATATAGGCTGCGGATTCATGAACGGAAAGATTTACTGCTATGGTGGCGACATATACTCTACGACCACACAACATAAGCCCGACAATGGCATGAATGTATTGGATCTAACAAGAAAGAGCGGCACGCTCGCCACAGATCTGCAAACCATGTGGCAGCCTGTCAGTTACAACATCAACAATGTCGATTTCAGCAGCAGAGAAGATCCTCAATGTGTTATTCTAGAAAACGGATACCAGATGCTCGTTAATGGCGGCTATAATGCAACGAGGCCAGGGCAAATTGCCAATCTGAATATCGCATTCAATATCAACAAAAATCAGTGGGATGCGCTACCAGAATATACAGAGCCACCTTATGGCAGGAGACAAATGTAGACATACACGCACTACACATACCTTATTTTACAAAAAGCAATTAACACTTTTTGATGTAGCTATCATGGAACAGCAATCACTATTCCAGGTCAAGGCGTAGCATTTTATGGAGGGCTTGAACAGTAAGTCATTCAAAGGAGCACTTGCTCTATGGCGCTAACATGACACCGTAGACATATCAATGCATCGTGGACCATGCCCAGCCTAGGTAATGTCTCAATGTTTACTTTTGGTGATCCTCCTACATCAAGAGCTATTGGTTATTCACAAATTGCCATGTTTCAGCCCAACAGCCAAACTGTACGCATACAGTCTAATCTCTCAAACAAATACGTTTATACTCACATCCATACACAAATCGAATAGGCTCCTTGGAAAACATTAGTTCCAATACAAGGTGGCCCGCTTGCAAATGAAATCAGTTCAGGCGATATATCTGTGTTTGATCCAATGAGTAATGAAATCATCTTTTTTGGTGGAAGATACCTCAAGAATAACCCACCTGATGGTAATTATATTCCACGCCCGTTTGATGTTATTTCAGTCGTCAATGTCAATAACAGCCATTGGCGAAGACTAAATCCCCAGGGCGACGTGCCCCCGCCCGACAGAGTATATGCAACAGCAACACTATGTAAGTTGAAGCAATCACTCATGCTGTGTGATTATTGCTCATACTGCCTTTGATAGTGCCCAGTACAAATCGACATGTTCTCTTATTCGGCGGAGAAACTCAAAGTGGAGAGGGTATGTGTCTTTCCATACATCTATATTATCACAGTGTGCTAATACATTTACTATGATAGTCTGCTCAGAATATTGCTTTACATTGAACCTAGACACAAATACATGGAAAAAACATGCCGTTGCTGCCCCTTCAGTCACTGCTTTACAACGATCCAGACACTCTGCGGTGCTCGTGAATAATGACACCCTCTTTATCATGTGGGGAATGGACGCCAATAACGTTGGCATCAGTTCAATTTTGGTTCTCAATGTATCCAACCCTGAGAGCATTGTCCTCTCCCGTAAATACATTGATCCCAGTGCGCCAAATGCTAGCCAAGACGTTATAGGAAACACAGAAACAAATGACGATGGGAGCAGCATTGGTACTATGCCTGGTGGAAGTGGATCTAATGACATATCTACTGGTGCCAAAGCTGGCATTGCAGTTGCTTGTATTGTAGTGGTAAGAGAATACTGTTGCCATGACAACCAATTGCCCTTCTAACAATTTCAATGATACAGGCTATTCTAGGATTTTTATCCATTTGGTTTTGCCTACGCAATCGAAAGAACAAAGAAACCATCAGAAATCAACAAAGAGAGTTGGCAGTGCAACAGCAATATCAAGAAGAACATGAAGATGCGATACCGATGGAAGTGGATTGGGATCGCATTGAGAACAAATACTCAGAAATGCCTTCAGTTTACACGCTTTCAAACCCTGTTAATAGGATAGATGATGATCATCGCATGGGAAGCCCTACTACTTTCAACGCAGAGACGCTTGTAAATGCCACAGAACCAGCATCATTGCATGTTGTGCTACCAGACGGTGTTGAATCACAAAATCCTCACGCCTTGGAACCAGGTAGCAATGACGTGCAATCGTCTTTACATCCCATGAATCGCACTATCAAGCCGGATGGATTTGTTCGTAGTAGTAGCTAGGGTTTATTGATGAATAAAGGGTTTGTTTGGTACGTTTTAATGATATGGTAATTTAATTAGCCTTGAATTCACTTTAATTGCTTCAAATAATATGAAGCTGTATTGAGGTACCCTAATCGTATATCATAAGAGTATGGCAATAAATGCTGTTCTTGAAGAGCAAATACCCGGTACGACTTGGAATAGTAATCTGACGAGATGGCTTCTGAGGTCTTCAAATTCATCTCTGCAATGAATGCGTCAAGAATGCCTTTGACAGACATACCAGGGTTACTGCTATCAATCCTTTTCACTATTTGGTAAAAGCTGAATTCGTTTGACACCAATGTTCCAAGTTTAAAGTAGCAATTGTAGTCGTAGTCATTTGCAGAGATTATGCCAAGTACTGTAAAAGCATTGTTGCTTATTTGGAGCCTTTCAAGAATAGAATACTTGCGGTATACATAGAATCGGTGTTTACTTGGCCAGTTAACAACCTGACTGTTTGGATAAAAGAACATGTCAGAATCCTCGGACAAGACAGTGCCACCACGCTTGCCTATCTCGACTTCTGCCTCGCCATGAGCAGTAATGATGGTCCAAGCACTCTCAGTAGCAGCTTGAAAGAATGCTCGCTTCATGTCTTCGGTGAATCGAAATAGCTTCCTAGCCTTATAGTCTAGTTTAGCAAGATGCGTCCCATTTCGTTGAGTTTCGAGTTTTGCGAGTTCCTCTTCCAGTCGCTGCTGACGGGTCAACTGACGGGTCAATCGTCTTGTATAAGCATTGTTTCTCTCTATTGTAGGACGACCATCCAGATACAAGATAGAGCTCTCTTTGGTAATCACAGTCTCCATATATTCTAGTAGCTTGTATGAAGCTTCCATCATGGCCTTCTGATCATCCGGACCACATTCGATAAAAACCCGACTTAAAGGATCGAAAAAAGCGCCTATCATATCCACATGTATCTTGGGTTTGGGTTCTTGCATATTAAAAGCATCCAGAGGTTTGAATATTGGCGTTCCAGTTATACCGTACTCTTTCAGCAGCTTGCAAGCATCTTTAACTGCCATTTCAAGGACAATGATTCCGACAAAGTAAATAAAATAGTATAAAAAGAGTGGGTAGTAGATAGAGAGAGGAAAAAAGAGGGCGAATGTGCGAAATACCCCATGGGCAATGTTAAAACATGGGATCTGCTACCAATGTTGAGAGAGAGTAACAAAACAGGTTGTTTACGTGATCATTACAGATGATCTTCGTTTGTTTATTGATGTAATAATTAAGGTGGGAATGGTGGTAATTATGAAAACAGTAAATATTGCTTTTGATTTTCAGTGAGATACAGTTGTGGCGACATGACTTCCTCCTTGTGATAGAAGCGCAAAGCGCCAGCAAATCGACAAATTATGCTCTCAATCTTTGAGTATAGAATACTACTACTAACAGATGCTTACTTACACTCACATTATGCTTCGCCATCCGGGAGTACTTGTTTCTTTTATTTGGTTTATAAGGCATGAGAGTAAATTCACAAATTTGCATAACACATCCCAACTACATGATAAATCTACGCCCTCTTGATGAACCAAGAATTTAGTACTACACTATTCTGCTAAATAAACATCTACAGACCATCAGATCAGGTATTTATAAGCGTATTATTGAGTGAGCAGCCTTCAAATGTATTTGCCACTGTGAAAATGACAGTTTAAATTGCTTGTATTTTGCCAACAAAGCACTATCTCGGCCTCAAAACTGGTGCGATCGTGTTCTACGACCTCACATTAGGTTACGAATTACTTTTCAGCGATATTTTGGGGAAAAGTTTGATCATCAATTTTTGAGCATTTTGCCCTTGCTCCTGTAAGGAAAAATTTGATGATTTAAAAGAATGGATGTTTTCACCTCGAAAACGAGGTTTTCTACTATGGTGTTCTTAAGCTCAAAACAACCGTATGGGTGCAAAGCATCGTGTGAAGCCGTCTTTTGGTCAGTTTACTATGCGTTTGGTAGACATTTTCCCGAAAAACGTGTTTTGCGTTTTTTGGGAATTAATCCAGGCAGACTAAAGATATCGCTTCGATAATAGCACCGTTGGATTCCTGGGTCTT
The DNA here is from genome assembly GCA_010203745.1 of Mucor lusitanicus. NCBI lineage: Eukaryota > Fungi > Mucoromycota > Mucoromycetes > Mucorales > Mucoraceae > Mucor > Mucor lusitanicus. The sequence goes on along the minus strand of JAAECE010000004.1, from coordinate 952 downwards.
TTCTGCATGTATAAGGCTTAAGAAATACCTGTTGATCGTATAGTAGCATTTTGTGTAATTGCCCATAAAAGGTGTTGGGATGTCCAAAACAGGTATCAAGAAGATCAATGGAAGCTTTGGAATTCAATCCCAGCTTAGACTGGTAGTCTGCCATATCCTCACTAGTAGTTGATCATTTATTTTGCACTATTCAGATAAAGCATGCAGAGCAGTAAATTCAATTTGATTTTATATAATAGAGATTTGGATGTGTAAAGCATAATTCATATTTATTCAAGCCAGTACACGGTATGATAGTTGATCGTGTATATTTCACCTTCGTATCCCCTTGTATTGTTGTATAGCTAGTACGTCGTGTGTGTATATCCTTGAAATTTCTTATGATTATAGCATATTCTACACAATCACTTTATGGTGAGATTATTGATTTAAGTCAAGGTACTATTAACAGCTTACATTGATCTGAACCTCCATGAAAATACAAAGCGCCTTGTGGAATCCTCGTTATTAAATCGCTCTTTCTTCCGCAATGCTCTCCAAGTTCACTATCCACGCTGTTTATGATCGCTTACCTCATGCGTATAGCAATTGTTTGTACGTCCTGTTTCAAACCTACACTTATCATAAAGCAAATTTTCTATCTGACTGTTGCGATACGGCGATAACTTGAAGCCTTGAATTGCGCCAATCGCATGGTCTTTTTTTCCAATGGGTAGATGATTGCAATTGTCGTATCAGTGACAATGAAAGACAAGGTATTTAGCAGCCTATAAATGTTGATGAGAGAAGAGAAGCACCATACTATGAACATGAATCATTACCGAAAAGAAATACTTGGGCAAAAGGTAAGCGGCAATACTACTTGATAAGCCAGCAAGCTTTGTAAGAGGGGCAGAGGGGCACCGATATTGACGACAGAGACCAGGAGTTCCAATTTCAAGAGACTAATGCT